>OZ038503.1:10829210-11079210 GCA_964036315.1 Acanthosepion esculentum
TCTATCATCACTGATGACAAGGTTATTTTTAGAATGATGAAATATCCTTCTTTTCTATCATTACTGAGGACAAGGTTATTTTTAGAATAATGAAATATCCTTCTTTTCTATCATTACTGATGACAAGGTTATTGTTAGAATGATGAAATATCATCATTCTGGAGCATAACACAGTAAATCACTGGAAGAGAAACTTATTTAATTCAGGGAACTATGATGTAAACCATGTAGCCAAAGTTAGTCTTGAATCTTCTTCAACTTTCTGCAATTAGAAATTCTTAAGTTGAAAATCTTCCCTTGTTGGGTCCTGTAAATAGTAAGTTTATTTTACAAGGGAGGTTGAGGAAGTTGATTGGTGGTTTCCTTGTTTTAACTGCTCATGGGACAAAATTAAATAGTTTATATTGGAGATCCCTTGAGGTGGTTAGAGTCTCAGATAACTTATTAAGTATCTGCATATCCCAATCAATCACATTCCATATTCTTCCAAATTTGGCTTAGACAATTACCTGTTCAGTCTCAGCATAACTACTCAGTAATTTCATTGGTTTTGTTTCAAATCACTTATAGCAAGCCCAACCTTGTTACGACATCAGATAATCCCCCTCCTGGGACTGTCAGCATTGTACATATTAAATAACACACTCATAATAGCCTTTCATCAATATTTTACATTAAATACATCATTATTTGATGGGTAAAAAATGAATTATTGACAAACAGTAATCAAACACATCTATATAATAAATGCCAATGTCAATGTTTCACACTTTTTCAATTAAAGGGACACAACTCTCTAACCTTAAATAGCTCATGATAGATAAATTTTTGATTCCTAAGTTTTCATTACTGTGATTGTTTTTGGTGATTTTTTTTTTTTTTACGTGATTTTTTGCAACAAATTTTTTGTATGGTAACAATTTTTATAACTTGGATATAAACTTGAGAATAATCAAAATTAATTGAAAAATCCAGTGAAAGTCACCCGTAATTATTTGTATGGAAAGTAAGGACCTATGCAC
This sequence comes from Acanthosepion esculentum, assembly GCA_964036315.1. Lineage (NCBI taxonomy): Eukaryota > Metazoa > Mollusca > Cephalopoda > Sepiida > Sepiidae > Acanthosepion > Acanthosepion esculentum. The sequence continues at coordinate 10,830,233 of OZ038503.1, forward strand.
ATCAAATTGTCTTTTAATTAAGTGGTGACAGAAGAATTATCATTGAACTTTTAAAAGGTAAGCCTAAATATTAATGCAATACTTAAATGCAGTGATTAATTTTGAGTTCTTCTGTAGTTTATTGTTGCCTATCACATATGACAACAGTATGCCTCGCAAAAAGAAATCTTCGCCAACAGACAACCAGATTGCAATAAAAAAAAAAGCCAAGCCTACAGCGAGGAAAGTCCTGTGCAAATGAAAACGCAGATCAAACAGCAGCCAGGAGAGCTTCCAGTGCTGAGAATATGCAAAGACTTAGAGACTCAAAAACTCCTGAACAGGTGAAAGGCCCAATCAAGAGCTCTCTACAGGAGCTAGCTTAAATGCTGCCTGATGGGGAGGCTTTTAAGCTAGGTCACAATAAAGCCTCATTTTGGACAGGACACTTCTACGAAAACTGTTTTTCTTTCTTAATCAACGTTCCAGTTTGGTTCAAATTCACTTTTCAAACTGTGATGTAGTTTATGCTTTTTTTAAGAAACCTTGTGTCTGCTGTAGTTTCTTCTTTGAAGAAAACAAATCCCAAACTCCTTCATTGTTTCAATGCATTTTTGGAATTCCGTGTCACATGATATTATCCATTGTCTGTGATAACATTTTCCAGTTTAAATTTCTGTAATTACTTGATTTTAAAATCTTCAATCTATAGCTTAGATGTCTGTTATTTAATAAACATCTGTTCTATCTTCATAAATATCATAGTTTGAAAGACAGTGAATGGAAAATGTAAGAAATGCCAATATAAGAACATTGCAAATAACTGTGACAATATCTTAGTAAAATACAAGACTGGATACAACATAGAAATTCTTTATAGAATATTTTTCATGGGAACTGTTGCAACTTGAAAATAACAGTGATATACAAATCTTATGTAAAACAGTCAATTCCTGTCTTGATAATATGGTATATTCATCAGTACAAATTTTGAATAGGAGATTCACATAGAGATGGCTACTATGAGAGAACTGATGGACAGAAAAGAAATTGCCAAAATCTCTTGGATGCCAACTGATGCATAAATTTCAGACTTCTTGACAAAGAAAGGAGTGTCAGTGTTCAATATTCCTGTGTTCATATCAGAGCCTAAGGAATCCTTTGTGTAATTAATCTACCAATCCCAATCTCAGTGGGAATAACCTCAAAATACTTTCCCCTCCCCTATTTATAGACAGAAGCACACAAATGCATGATGGGAGTTATTCCTAGCAAATAAGATAGGCCAGTTCTCGGTTTCATCTGACTCAGTCCCGGTCTGTCTTGTCTTGAAGTCAGAATGTGACATTTGCTTGTCCAAACATGCTTTTGTGTGTCAACCCCAATTCTTGGTTTGTGAACTTTTTGCCTTATTACTGTTAATTTGCCTTGCATATATTGTTTGCTTACTTTCTATTATTTTTTGCCCTGTTATTTTCTTTTTCTTCTTATTGCTTATTGAAAACTTTGTCAATTCTGTTTGTTTCTGTTACTTATTTTGTATTTGACCATGGCTACTCACTCCAGAACATTCTCTCAATTTTTTTTAGAGATTTATAATATACATACATACATACATATACATATATATATATATATATATATATATATATATATATATATATATATATATAAATAAATGGTGGTACTCGCTTGGAAAAACCTTGGATATTTCGACTTGTAGTAGAACAAACTAGTACCCAAGGAAAAATAGAAATATGTTGTTGATTGGTAATAAGGATTGTACCTACTTGCATATGTTAAGTAGAATAGATATAACGTTTATAGTAAACTCAGATACAGTGAGTAGTTGCTACTGATCATGTGTCACAGAACAATGCTATATATATATATATATATATATATATATATATATATATATAAGATAAACCTAATGAGCTAGGCAAACCTGCCTAGGTTTCATCTAAATGGATCATCAGAACAATGCTGGCCAAAAAGGAAAATAATATGATTAAAATAATAAATGTTCTTTGATAAATTCTATCCATCGATTACTGAAAAAACCGTTAATGAAGCCTTACTGCTAGCTAAAGAATATATCCCAATTTCTAGTGATAAAATTAGCCTTATTAAACATTGCCATAAGTTGCTGTTATTCGACAATAACATATTATGGATTAAAAAAGGTGAAAAGGGTAAATTTGAAAATCCTATGGGGGCATATGACAGTGCAGAGGTATGTGAGTTAGTTGGATGCCTCCTCCTTAATAGCTTAAACAAGTATATCGATCCCAGCAACCATGGTCTGTACAGGGACGATGGGTTAATTATTGTAGACAAAAGTAACCCTAGAAATTCCGAAAATTCATAAGAAACTACACTGGTTGTTTAAAAAATTTGGATTTGACCTTGATATACAAATAAACTTAAAAGTTACCCACTATTTAGACATTATGCTAGACTTACGTAATGGTACAGTTTCACCATATAGAAAAAATAATCAGTACCCACAATACATTGATGTAGGTTCCAACCACCCTACACATATTTTGAAACAAATACCTAAAGGTATTAATCACAGATTGTCCACTAACTCATCTAATAATAATATTTTTAATAAAAAAAAAACTTATTTATGAACAAGCCTTAAAGAGTTGTGGACACAGTAGTAAATTAGAATATATCAATACAAATAATTCCCCTAAAACACAAAGGGAACATAAAAACAGTTCTAGAAAAATATTATGGTTTAACCACCCCCTATAATTTAGCGGTGAAAACCAATATAGGTAAGATATTTTTTAAACTACTTAAAAAGAATTTCCCACAAACAAATACGTTGCATAAAATCTTCAACAAAAACTACGTCAAATTAAACTATAGCTGTATGCCTAATATGACCAGTCTAATTAATAAATATAATAGGAGAAAAATTAAAGACAAACCACGCATTGTCCCCCCTAAGTGGAATTGTAGGAATAAGGAAGCCTGCCCCCTCCAGGGCAAATGCCAATGAGAGTGCCTGGTTTATCGAGTAAAAATATATAAGGATAAACCGAAAAATATCGATAAAAAACCTAAGGTTTACATAGGATCTACCCAGAATAATTTCAAAAAACGATACTATAACCACCTTAGTAGTTTCAATAACAAAACTTACAAACACAGTACTACCTTGTCCTCTTATGTATGGAAGATCAAACAAGAAGATAATAAGGACCCCATTTTGAAATGGAAAATATTTAAAAGCTGCTACAAGTATAAGGCAGGTGATAAGTTTTGTTCCCTATGCATGGAGGAAAATTTAGCTATTGCTAGCTATAAATAACCTAATAATTTATTAAGTGTAAAATCGGAAATTCTCAGTAGGTGTAGACATAAGAAACGCTGGTTATTAGAGTAGGTTTGTTTTTTGTTGAATAAAGAACGTAAACCCTAACCCCCTGTTGTTTGAGTTTTTATTATGTTTGTTTGTTTTTTTTTTTTGTCCCGTGGTTATGGTTGTTTTTGGTTTAAGCTATATATTCTGTTCCATTATTTTCCTTTTCGGCCTGCCTTGCCCTGACAATCCATTTTGGTGAAACCTAGGTAGGTTTGCCTGGCTCATTAGGTTTATCATATATATACTTGACTCGCTCATTAGGTTTATCTTATATGTATATGTACGGGTATGCAGAAAAATAGGAAAGAACACGTTAGGTAAATAATCCGGAGTTCTTTAGTATTTTTGTTTTTATTTTTAAAAAGACAGTGCTCCATACAGAAGTAGAGCTTATATTATAATATTTTTTTTAAAATATGATTCCTTCGCTACATAAGAGTTCTCATGTTTCAAAAGCGAGACCTGAGACCCTCAATATAATTATTGAAATTGAGGTGTTAAGTCCTGCTTTATCTTCAAGCGAAATTTAGGAATAAGCTAACTTTTGGTTTACACTTGTTTATAAGTATGGTCTTTGGCAACATTAGTTACTATGGAAACGGCTGGCAGCAGTCTTTTGGGTTAAGCGGTCAGAGAGTTAAGTCTTATCTACGGATTTGTCAACTTCGGAGTGGTTATGCCGGGTTGTGTTTAAGATACTTGTTTCAAATCTATCTATCTATCTATCTATCTCTCTCTATATATATATATATATATAGCATTGTTCTATGACACATGATCAGTAGCAACTACTCACTGTATCTGATTTTACTATAAACTTTATATCTCTTCTACTTCACATATGCAAATAGGGACAATCCTAATTACCAATCAACAACATATTTATATATATATATATATATATGTATATATATATATATATATATATATATATATATATATATATATATATATACATATATATATATATATATATATTTATTTATTTTGGAGGCCAAGTGGTGTAATAGACAGTGGTTTGAATTGAGTAATTGGAGAGTTGAATTTGAATTCCAGTTGAATTCATTACACTGTGTGCTGATACTCTTGGGAAAGATATGAATTCATCTCTTCTCCTTCCAGCTATGGGTAAAATAGCAGGACACACTGGATCCTGTAGCCTTCGGTAGTAACCAGTCTAAGAAAAGGCAAACTCTGAATTCAAAACCTGAGGAGGGTTGTTGGAGCACACTAGACACCAGTTTTCTGTATTCAGCTCTCCTAAAAAGAGTGGTTATTTCTGAACAAGCTTTCACCACTATAATCAAATCACATGTGCAAGTCATCTGACTGTTTGGGACTAAGAATGCATGTGTTGAAAATAATGGGAGATATCAGTACATAGATACATATACATACATACATACATACATACATACATACATACATACATACATATATATATATATATATATATATATATATATATATATATGTAACCACATTAGACATACCAATTCATTCACTAGCTCAGTGACTAAATCTACTTTCAAAATCTACTACAACTCTAGCTGTAGAAGTCATAACATAATTTACCTATTAGAATGCACACTATGCCAGAAACAATATGTGAGAAAATCTGAATAGCCCTTTCACTACAAAATTAATAATTATCATTATCGGATCAAGTTGGCTCCCCACAAAAGATTGTTACATGTAGAACAACATTTCTGCCTAGAAAAACATGATTTCAAAAGCGATGCAAAATTCACTATAATGGAAAAAATAGAAATAGACAGAAAAGATAATCTTAGAACAACACTAGAGGAGCATGAAGACAAATGGATTTTGTGCCTTGAAACACTTCTTTCAGATGGAGCAACAAATTTAACAACATAGAATTAATATATAACCTCATAAATCAAGCCCTACCTACATTTGTCACCCACACAAGCCAGACATGCTTGCAAAGGTGTTGAGGTCTCACACTTATACACACACTCATACTAATATATACACGTACATACATTGCACACACTCCCAAAGAACTAAAAGATAACATGCACTTAACACACACACACACACACCATTCTCAACAAGCAATAAAACTGTCAAAATGACCACGGAGGGAATTCTTAAAGTCCATCCTCTATCTTAAAAACAACTTGAAAGAGGCCGTTTGAGCAACACAAGGACTGACCAAAATTAACGATAAAAAACTACAGATAAAGTTCACTTTCTTCAAAGACAGTCATTTACTCCTATAGTTTGCTGTTACTAACAAGGAGGGATTTTTTTTTCTCATGATGATGGGCATGCTGGCTGAAACTAGTTGAGGAACTTAATTGAAATAATAAAACAAAAAAATATTAATATACAACCTAGTGTGTCAGGAAATTTTAATTTTTTTATTATTTTTTATTGTTCAAAACATACATACATACATACATACATATATATATATATATATATATATATATATATATATATATATATATATATATATAGAGAGAGAGAGAGAGAGATGTTTCACTGAGTAATTTAGACAAGTTTTGTCTACTTATTTCCAACTGGATCCTTTCATTTTCACAGACATGATTTTTGGTGTCATTATTAAAGTGAGAAAATAACCGTATTTATATATATTATTTTATTCCAAGTACATTCGACAGCACTATGTCATCATCAGTGTGTTGTTTATTTCAAGAAAAATATTGTAGTGTTCATCATTTTCAAAGACAAAATTGCTGTGTTCATCTGAAAGTTAAAAATATATATATATATATATATATATATATATATAGGAAAATGATATTTAAATTTTTATATATCACAAACAATTTTAGCGAAATCAGTGATAATTAAAACTTTTCCCACTTTGTCATTGAATTATCTAATATGTATATATATATATATATATATAAATATATATATATATATATATAATATATATTGCACAACAAAAAGATAAAAATGGGAAGAACTGTTAATCTTCATGTGTTTCTCCACTTGGACACTCTCTCAGCTAGGATGTGACAATCTTACCCAGAAGTGTTGAGCAGCCGTCTTTTACTTGGAACCCAATAAAATAATTTTCTTTCCATCATTTTTCTGAGTTCCTTAATTTAAATTTGCAGAAAAGATATTAATATGATTAATTCAGGGAGTAATGATAGTGCATCCTAACCCAAAAAACAGTCACTGAAGTCATTAGTCTTGAACAGATGATGAAATAATTTCTTATTTTGCTCACAGGCATTTTCTAATTGCATCACAAATTATAACCTTTCATCTTCTACTTGATCAAAAAAAGTGACTGGATGTTTTGACCAAACTGAGAATTCCTTTTCTAGTATTGTTGCTTTGAGCCTGTTTTTGTACGAACACACAATCAACAAAATAGTCTGTTGGATAGCAGAGTAAATTTTTCATGATCATAATCACACCACAGACACATCACTACCAAAATGTCTCCTCCCAGCCAAGGCCTCTTCAATTCAACATGTATTGATTACAGACTTAGAGTCAAGAAATAGACAAACCTAAGCCACAAAATCAAATAACATAATGGAAGCACTCAGACTTTGATCTTCAAAAGGAACCCTCATCACCTTACTGACATTTTTTATATGATTTGGGCAGATTTCCTCACCGGCAGTTGTTTTCCCTGAAGGGAATCATCACAATGTCCTGTTTTTATCTTTTTTTTTTATTCTCCCCCTCAACTCTTTTTAGATAACTTTACTACTTGGCTGTTTAATTTTTTTCAGAGATATTGAGTTTTTAAGCCAGTATCATTCTCTGATTTATTATACAAAAGTGAACATTATCTTTTCGGTATTTCTGTTATCTCCTCTAAACAATGCAAAAAGGAACAAAGATTCCTTGCTTGGTTTTATTCCTGTAAGGCCAGAACTGATACTTATCAATCTATTTTTTTGTTTTTGTATATATAAATACTGACATAAGAACAGACTGTAATTGATTTCAATAAATATAAATTAAATTTATACATTCTGATGGGTAATCTCAAATTTAGTATTGGAAATAAGGAAATTGATCACAGGACAGGTTGCAGTAGTTGCATCAGTTTCGTCAAACACTGTAAAATGTTTCTTTTGTGACATGTTTTTGTTTGTTTATATAGTGGCATATTAACTACTCATGGGTCATTTAATGCCAAAATTTAATTTTCTTAGGAGCATTAGTAATTTTCTTTATAAAAATGTATTATAATAATAATGATAATTTTTTACTATGTAAATGTATTGCTGGTATTTTTACTATAAAAATGTATTTTGATCCCAGTTTTGGGTTTCACTATTTGCTCATAGCTGGGACCCCAATAGGTGCTACCACCCCGGGTCAGGATGGATCTGGTAACAGCAGCAATTAAGAGGTGGTTCCACCTTCCTCAAAACCTCCTGATCAGAGGCCTTGCTGCTAGATGTAGTTTTTATACCAATTGTGCCATGTATCTTTAGAACATGGATAATCATGGCGCTTCACAATCTCCTTTGTGGCTCTCAATAAGTTTTGTCTTTTCACCATCCCTGCCATTCTCTGTTTTTCCATCCATTTATAAAAGCTTGTTGGGTTTTCTTCTGTTCATATGGCTTCTAATATGTCCTCTGAGTATCAACGTCTCTAAGTCTGCTTTTCTCATTGTCTCCTAGAAATTTCAGTTATCGATTTCTGATTTTAAATAGGTGTCTTTTTTTTTTGCCTTTTCATTGAAACTTCCTCATTATTCCTATATTCGGTCCATGATATTCTCAGCATCCTTCCAGAGAACCACATTTCTGTTGCCTCAACCTGTAAGGAGATTGTCCAGCATTCATTGCCAAAAAGAGAATTGATATTTTAACATTTTTTTCTTTATTTCTAACAAAGTTTTGCTTTTTCTTTATAATTTGTATAGTTTTTGAAAGGACATTATTTACATTATTTGGACTATTGTCATCATCTTCGTTGCCATATTTATTACAATGTTTTGGCCGTTGTACGCTCCGGCCTTCTTCAGGTGGTTGGAATATCGAACTGGATCCTTTATTTCGCTCACTGGGGTAGACTGTTCTAGTTCCATGTGCCATGTTTAATGGATGTCAGTTATCAGTTATCTCCTGTTAATTTCCCTCTAAAAGTTCTCCACTGCCTTAACCAGTATTTGTCTATATTTCTGAGATGAGGTATTATGTACACTATTTACATTATTCGGACTATTGTCCTCATCTTTGTTGCCATATTTATTACAACGTTTCGGCCTCTCAGTATCTGTCTATATTTCTGAAATGAGGTATTATGTATACTATTTACATTATTCGGACTATTGTCCTCATCTTTGTCACCATGTTTATTACAACGTTTTGGCTGTTGTATGCTCTGGCCTTCTTTAGGTGGTTGGAATGTCGAACTGAACACTTTCTATCGCTTACTGGGGTAGACTATTCTAGTTCCACATGCCATGTCTAATGGATATCAGTTATCTCCTGTTAATTCCCCTCTCCAAGTTCTCCACCAAATTAAACGGCTATGGAACTCATTCTCTTTGGGTCCTGTCACTGGATCTAATGCCTTTATTCACTGTGCCATGTGTCCTTGAGGAACTTGGAGAGGTGAATTAACAGGAGATAACTGATAATGGATGTCAGTTATCAGTTATCGCCTACTTAATTTTCCTCTCCAAGTTCTCCACTGCCTTAACTGAGTATTGAACTCACACTCTTTTGGGTCCTGTCATTGGATCTAACTAACACCTTTATCCACTGTGCCATGTGTCCTTGAGGAAATATAGACAGATTTTTGAAAGGAATCTTTTATTATTCCATTGCACTTTGCAAAGTATTAACTTGAGCACTCATGTCATGACCTTAGATGGCCTTGTCAGATCCAGGCTTTAATAGAGATGCCATGCACTGTGTCCAATTCATTGAGAAATATCAAAACGTTTATGTGTATACAACTATTTTCTCAGATTAATGATTAAAAACGTTTTATATCCTTAAAGAAGGTTACAAACAGACAAAGGTGGTACTCGAGTGAAAGGAACAGCAACACGGGCGTAGATGGAAGAAAGAGAGGTTTATTGTAAAAGAGAATACACTACTGAAAGACAGGGAATCGGTTAGCAGGCTAGAAATTCCCGAAGCAAGCCCCTGGGTATATCCTGTGCTCACTATATATATATATATATATATATATATATATATATATATATATACATATAATCAGTCCATAATAGGCAATAGGGAGAGTGGGACATTCCATTACAATGGGAAGCAGTCTGTTCCTCAAAGCAGCGATTCTTGGGAAGTAGCTGTCTGAATGTAAATTCCTTCTTACGAATAGAATAGATGATTTGCCCATGTCTACATGGCAGGGTGGGTCTCAGCTGTGAAGGTCTAAATTGATGCAACTGAGGAATATAGCTCATCTGAAGATTTTCCATGGAAAATAATAATAATAGAGTAGAAAGAAGCTTGTGGCACATCATATGTGGGAAAGGGGTTGTAGGGTGTAAAATGATTCATTACCCACAAGGCTGCGTAGATGCTTTTGACAAGGCTACAAAGTGAGAATTGAGCAGCTCTAGTCCAGGTATTGTAACAAAACTCCATTTTCTCAGATTAATGATTAAAAATGGTTTCAAGCAAATGTTTGCTCTCAGTCTTAAAGATGACAATTCTTTGTGAGATCTAACTTTTCTACAAATATTTTCATGGCCACTTCTCTGATGAGCTACTTTCACTGGTACCCCAACTGCATGAATTTAAGTGTGCTACTAGGTTGGCATCTCGGTCCCACCCTTTCACTGTCGAAACAGTTAAATGTAACCGGCTCTTCTATTCCAACAGCTTCTTCTCTCGCACTTCCCGACTGTGGAACTCCTTTGCCCGTACTTGCTTCTCTTACAGTCTTCAACTATTCAAATGTAATGTCAATCGACATCTTCTGATGCCTTGATCCTGATCCCCGTCCTTCTCTGTATCCTTTCCTCAAACATCCCCCCCTCTTAATTCTTGCTCTCACTTTCTGTAACCCCTTGAATGTTAGGGACACTCTGCCTTGCTTGCGGGGAAATGCTTAAAAAAAAATAGACTGGTGCTACAGAATCAAAAGCAAATAACAAATGTAACATCACTTGAATATCTCCAAAAGCAGCAATAACTAAAACAAATAGCACATAAAGCATGAAGGGAAAACATTGTTATAATCAAGATGCACACTTTCCATCTTAAGGTAAAAATGTGGAAAGAAAACCTCATCAATATTAGAAAGGACAATAACTTATAAAGTCAAAATGGCAGCTGATGTCCAGAACAACGTAAAGTCCATTGTTAACTGGGTCAAAAGATGATTTGTTAATTTTAACACCTCCAAAACTAAATTTCTCTCCATTAATCATCTGAGAGACCCATCTTTGCCTTTGCATGGCTGATGCTAACCCTCAGGAAAGTAACTCATTGAGCCTTCTCAGTCTAATATTCTCAGCTGATATGAAGTGGAAAGACTATATTGAATCCATTGCTAGTCAGCTGCAAAGAAAATTGGTTTACTGTGTCATGCAAGAATTTCCTGCCCAAAAACACCAGAATGCTGTAACACGACTGTAAGTGGAAAAATCAGGCCTGGCTGACCACATATGGAGAGAAAAGGGAGATCACGGACCTCTGTGGGATCAAGTTGAAATCATAGACAAAGAATATCATTGGAAAATTCATAAACTTAAGGAATCAGCACATATGCTAGGCCACAAAAATCTCCTGAGCTGACCAAACATAGAAATGAATGCAATATGGGAACCGGTAATAAGGAGTGCCAGAGAAAAGCGATAATAACAACAAAAAATTGCAATATGAGCTCTGGTAAGAAATATGCAATGATAATAGCAAAAATTGCAATATGAGCACTGGTTAAAAAATAAACTGAAGACATTAGGTTTATAATACCCAGAAATTCATACACAGATGACCTAAAGAACACAACGAACAGTGGATAAAGGTCTTAGTTAGATCCAGTGACAGGACCCAAAGAGTGTGGTTAAGACAGTGGAGAACTTGGAGAGGGTAATTAACAGGAGAAAACTGATAACTGACATCCATTAAACATGGCATGTGGAACTAGAACAGTCTACCACAGCGAGTGAAATAAAGGGTTCAGTTCGACATTCCAACCACCTGAAAAAGGCCGGAGCGTACAACGGCCGAAACATTGTAATAAATATGGCAACAAAGATGAGGACAATAGTCCAAATAATGTAAATAGTATATATATATATATATATATATATATATATATATATATATATATAAAAATAAAACTAGCCACATGTTATATAGCTTTTAAACACTTTTGGCTTTCAAAACTGTTTAAATTGTGTGACGAGTTAATGATATTATTCATTGAGCACAAATATATATATATATATATATATACACACAGACACACACACACACACACACAGGGTGTATCAAAAATACATTTACTAAACTTTTGGGTGGGTTACTCACCCCAAAATAAGGACAAAAATCCATAAAGCATATGTCCATAAATTCTTTATTTTTGAATTATTAAGAAAGTTTACGGTAGATGATGCTATGTTGCTACGTAGACTAAGTTACTGTTATATAGTGTCACTGCCAACACTTGGGTTTGAACACAGAACGCCAGAGAGCAAGTACAGTAAACCTCATCTTGAAATAGATCATGTGATGGGTAAAGAGAAAATATATATATATGTATATGTATGGGAATTAGTAGCATTTGACTGAATATCGTTCAAAGGTGTTACTATTATTGTATCTGCGATTTACAAGGTCTCATATAGGAATAAAGTGTTGCTGCCAACAGTTGGTTTTGAACACGGATCACCAGAGAGCAAGCACAGTCAACCTCATCTTGAAATAAGAATGTGCGTAGTAGCAAGTTAACTGAGAAGTGTTCTGTTTAACAGTGACATGATATTCATATCATGAGCAGGCAGATATGATTTTTACATGCAGCTGCATGAATGGTAATGGACATGAGGCTGCATGGCTGTATCAGATTGCATTTTCAGACTGAAGGCAGATGAGTCATCCAACATTTGCTGCTGTTTATTGTTGGATTGCTTTGACAAGATTCATGGCATCACAAACTTTGGATTGAGGAAGTCCAAGTTCCAATTGTATGCCTGACCATGAAGAACACATTCTGCAGGCTACCAAAGACAATCCACGTATCAGCGCACATCGAGTAGCCCTAGCATGTCGTACATAACATAGTACTGCATTGAAGGTACTTCACGAGCAGCTCCTGTATCCGTATCATTTGCAACATGTGCAGGATCTTTTGCCCTCTGATTACTCACCATCGGAGAAATTTTGCTGATGGTTTATTGCACAAACTGCCGATCCATTGTTTGTCTTTTCAGTCTTGTTTATGGGTGAAGCAATATTTGGAAGAGATGGAATAACAAATTTACACTACCATCATTTGTGGGCAGAATGGAATCCCTACGGTACAATGCAGGCCAGACACCAGTATCACTTTACAATTAATGTGTGGACTGGAATTGTAGGTGACTGACTGGTAGGTCCATATGTTCTCCCAGCATGTCTTACAGGAGCTGTCTACAGGGACTTTATTTCGAACACACTTCCAGACTTGGAGGATGTGGTTCATGCATGATGGAGCTCTAGCACACATTTATATGGAATTTTGACTTTGTTTTGCTGTGAGGAACCTAACCCAAAGTTTGTAAAAGTATTTTTGATACTCCCTGTGTTGTGTGTGTATATATATATATAAAGAAATATAGTCTTAAAGTGAGCTATATTTATGAGATAAAGTGCTCAATATCAGAGATAGAGTGTGTGTAAATATAAAAGTGAACATAGAAGTCAACACTTAGAGGCGACAGTCTGTTTCATGCTAGTGCAATCGTCAGGCAACTCATATATATATATATATATATATATATATATATGAGAGAGAGAGGGTAGTCAATCAAATTTTTCTATGTCCATGCTAGGTTAATAGGTTAAAAAAAGTGAAAGTGCTCTACTTTTTATCAGGAGCTAAATATGATAAAATATATTTTTATGGTATGCTATATTTATGGGTTAAAGTGCTCAGTATCAGGAACAGAGCATATGGAAATACAAAAGTGGGCACTGAAGTCAACATCCAGCTGTGACGGTCTGTTTCATGCTTATATGCAATTGTGGCCATTGACTTCAAAGTCCACTTTTATATTTGCATATGCTCTATCCCTGATATTGAGCACTTTAACCCAAAAATATAACATACAATAAAACTATATTTCATCATATATATATATATATATATATATATATATATATATATATATATATATATATATAATTTTGTATTTGGACAGCAATCCCTCTTTTATACAGTTTCATTAAATATGACTGACAAGGTACTGTGATTAAGCTTTTTAATTAATTTTTCTTATGTTCATAGAAGTGTTTTCTTCTCTGGACATAAAGTGTGTAAAAACTGTCCAAATGTTTTGCATATCCAAGCACTTTCAGTAGTTCTTTCAGCCATTATCAAAATTCTTTTGTTTTGTTTTTGTTTAACTGAATGTGTAGATTTTTTTATGTCTCTATAGTGAGGGGAATGTTTTATTATTTTCCAAACACGGTCAGCACATCATGACCATGTTCATAGTTGATGTTATTCAGTGTTGGCTTTTATTATTCATACTTCCATTATTTATTATTACATGTAGATGAGGCTATTATAGTTGTATGTTGTGGATGGAGTTTGATAGGTTTCCGTGTGTCTCTAAATGAATCCTAATTGAGGAATGGTCAGAGATAATGGATAATAGAAAAGTCAAAAGCTGAATGTTTTCGTCAGGTTTTATTTTCATATTTTTTTCTTGTATGAGAATAAGTGCTTTCTTTACTGGACTTTAAATATTTGTTTATTCAAAACACATTCAGATCATCTGTAGTCATTTTATAGATTTTAGTTATACTACCATTATAGTATATCACCTGAAGAAGGCCAGAGGGTACAACAGCTGAAACATGATGAATATGACAATAAAGATGAGGGCAACAGTCTGAACAATGTAAATAGTGTAAATAACTACAATAATAGGTGTATAAGTTCTCTTGTAGATAGTCTAAAAGTAGGCATATTCTTAATTCCCAAGTATGGCCTTTGTTTAATAATTATCAATAGAATCACAATATATTAAGTTTCACCAAAATCAATAGCATTTATTCAATCTTTCTTCTAAAGTGAGTTTTTCAGGAAAATAGACTTCACAAGTTCACTCTTATTGTTCTTTCTAGTATTAATGTCCTAATCTTTCTATAAGACTGTGTAGCCTACGAGGCTGGCATCCCGTTCCCACCCCTTCACCATTGAAACTGTTAGATGTAGACGTCTCTTCTACTCCAATAGCTTTATGTCTCGCACATCTCTCCTGTGGAACTCCCTTCCTTATTCCTGTTTCCCTGACAAATATAATCTCCAACTATTTAAGTGTAATATCAATCGACATCTCCAGTTGCCTTGATCTATCCACTTCCCTTCTCCACATCCTTTCACCTTTCATTCCTATCTGCTCTCGCTCCAAATCTTCTGTAACCCCCCTGCCTTGATCGATCCACTATCTTTCTCCACATCCTCTCCTTTACCACTCCTATCTGCTCTTCCTTCAAACCTTCTGTAACCCCTTGCGTGCTAGTGGCTTCCAGCCTTGCTTGAGGTGATAAGCTTAAAAAAAAAAAGAAAAAAAAAGAAAGTCAACATCTTGATTATATAATTATTTTCCCTTTTAGTTACATCTGCTATTCGTTATAATTGTTTTTTGTTGTCGTTGTTGTCAAGTGATGTTGTCTTTTGTTGAAGATCTTTGTTTGTGATCCTGTCATGCCAATCTGTAGTATTTGATGAAAAATGGTCTTATCTAAGACAGGGAGGATCTATTCACGAGAAGACATTTTTAATCATTAATCCATGAAAATGGCGATACACTGTGGGAAAATAAATATTCGTACACATAAAACTTTTTCTATGCGTATTTAGTTATTATGCATCTGTGTACAGTTAATTATATGAAAAGTATGTTTATTCATTAGTTGGAAATACAGGGTGACCCCAAAAAACGGGAACTTTTTAATAATAAAACCAAGAGTGACGGAAGAACAATATTTAATTCATAGTAATTGAAACCTTAAAACATGCCATTTAAGAAACAATGATGGAATTTTCATTTTTTTAAAATTACGTCCTGTAGATGGCGTCCTCCTGTACGAATGCATTCTTGAAATCTGCTGTTGAGATTCCTCATTGACTGCTGCAACATCTCAGCTGGGATACTGTGAATTTCATTCTCATTACTAAAATGGCAAAATGTTTACTTGCTCAAGGTCACTGTTTCGCAGTGTTGCCACTTGCTCAGGTCTGACAATACGCTCTTCAAAAATTCCCGTTTTTTTTTGGTCACCCTATACAATAAATTAAAAATTTGTATGTGTACAAATATTTGTCCCCCCCCCTGTATATAGATGATAGTTTAGACATTTCTGAACAACTTGTATGTCATGCATGACATCCACATGAGAGTCCAGATCTGACAAAGTCATTTAAGAATATGAGTTTTCAGGCTTATATTTAGGTTTTATAACATCTTACAGAATCTTTTGTAGCATCTTGTAATTAAATTTGCTGCTCATTTTACTTGTTGCTCTTACTGAAAGTTGTCAAGGAATGTGGCTTTTTATATTTGATAAAGTTCTTTG
This sequence comes from Acanthosepion esculentum, assembly GCA_964036315.1. Classification (NCBI taxonomy): domain Eukaryota; kingdom Metazoa; phylum Mollusca; class Cephalopoda; order Sepiida; family Sepiidae; genus Acanthosepion; species Acanthosepion esculentum. The sequence goes on from OZ038503.1 coordinate 10,846,340, forward strand.
TGATTCTGTAGTGCCAGCCTATAGTGTCTATGAGACTGACTTGCAAAGTAGTGTTTTTTCAGACATGGTTGAATTTTATTTTATCATTTACACTATTTATATTTTTCTCCTCATATTTATTATAATATTCACGACATTTCGTCCATTGTATGCTCCAACCTTCATCAGGTGATATTTGTTGGAATTTCAAACCAAAACCTTTATTTAGTCCACGGATATAGATTGTTCTAATTCCATTTGCCATGCTTTTGGATAACTCAGTGTTAAGTTAATTTCCCTTGATAACTCATTTTGTTCTCTCTACTGTGGTCAGGGATTGAACTCTCAACTCTTTGGGTCAAGTCACTCTTGGATCAATCAACCACTGGGCCATGTGTGCTTGGGGACATTCTTTCTTTTTATGTGCCATGTCCTTTCAGGCCGTAGGCGATCATGGCTCTCCACCTCCTCCCTCTATCCCTTGCAGCTCTCAACAAGTTCCTTCCCTCTGCTAACTCCCCCAGACCACATTCTGTCATCCACCTGCCCAAGTCCGCCAGGTATGTCACACGCTGTTTTCTCTTGTCTCACTTTCCCTTTATTTGACCAATGAATATCAGATTCTCCTGGCCCTCCTTCCTCATTATGTGTCCCAGAAACTTCAACTGCCTTTTCCTGATGTTAAGTATAAGCCTCCTCCTTGTTTGCAACCTCTCTAAGATCTCATTGTTGCTAACACGCTTGGTCCATGATATCCTTAGCATCCTTCTGCAGAGCCACATCTCTGTCGCCTCAAGTCTCTTCTTCATCTTTGAGGAAATCGTCCAACATTCGCTGCTGTAAAGAAGGACAGATGTCCCGTAACAGTTCAGTATTCTTTTTTTTGGGACATTAGCGATTGAATTTTTGGGACTTATAAACCTAATGTCTCAGAGCTCATATTACATTTTTTTTTTTTTTTGTTAAGTTTTTCTCTAGCCATCTGCATTACTGGTTCCCATATTGTATTCCTCAAATATCACCTGAAGAAAGCCAGAGAGTGCAACAGTCGAAACGTTGTGAATATAGCAATAATCAAGGTTCTTGACAAATCCAAAGAAGGATTTGCAATGTAATTCATCCAGACTTAGCATCTCGACTTCATTCACTCTATCACAGGCATGAGATGGCTTCCCTGTCTCTTCATGGCTACTTCTCTGACAAGCTTTTTTCCCTGGTGCCCCAACTACATGACTTTAAGCATGCTACTAGATTGGCTTTTAGGTCCCACCCTTTTACTGTTGAAATAGTTAAATGTAACTGCCACTTCTACTCCGACAGTTTCTCTTCTCACACTTCATGACAGTGGAACTCCTTTCCTCTTACTTGGTACCTGATAACTAACATCTTCAAAAATTTAAATGCAATGTCAATTGCCATCTTCTGTTGCCTTGATACCTATTCATCTTTTATCCTTTCCTCAAGTTCTTTCAGTTTTAGTTAATTCTCTTTAGTAACTCCACTCTCCAAGTTTTTATTCACCTCTGCTGTGGCCGGGTATTGAACTCACAACTCTTTGTGTCAAGTCACTTTTTGAATTACTTCAACTTACACTTTTATCCAATGATAAATTTCTGTAAAAATAAAAATAACTTTTATTTTAAATGTTACTTAATTTCTTTCGAAATGTAATAAATGAAGTGGGTGGGTTTTGTATGCAGTTTGGCAAGGCTGCAAGCAACCAGAAAATCTATGTACTTGTCTTCTCATTAAAACTGAAAACCATATTAAAAATGATAATGCACTGTAATGTACTCTGGTTTTGTTGAACAGACCAGCAAGTGATGTTAGGTTTAAGGCTCCATATATCCATTATCAGATTCCAAACCAAGAGTATTGGAGCCATATTTGGGTTGGGGCTTCCCAATTTTCACTTTCCACCCTTGACAGATTTCAAAAGCATCTGTGATGTTTTTAGGTGATGGATTATTTTGAAACCTAAAACTCCTTTCCTGCAGATGAAATATCCCAAGACTCTCATTACTCTGTTGCTGTTTCCATGGAAAATTCTCTGACAAGCAACATTCTTTTGTTCCACCATTTTAGACCTTCACAGCTATGACCTGCCATACTATGTACACAGGGTCAAATCATTCTCATTTTCTTCATATTCCATTAGTTAGAAGGAAGTTCTACTCGGACTGCCTCTTCTCAAGAGCTGTTACTTTATAGAAAAGACTCCCGACAGGATGCTTCCATGATTACAACAATCTTAATCTCTTCAAGTCTAAGGTCAACTATTATCTATCTTTCATATCCTCATAATCTGCATTTACTTCTTCCTCTTATGTCCATACAACAACCTCAGTCATAACCCCTACCTTGAGTGGCTCTTGGGTCTTTTATTGGGTGAAAATATAGGAAAAAAATTCTAAATTTTGTATGCATGTGTATATCATTTTTTTATTACTTAAACATTATTTTTAGTGGATACACATTTGAGTAGATGCTATGTTTCTTTCTTAAACAGTATATTTATTTATTTTCATCTATCTGCCTGAATATTCAAAGATTTTATTTAAGAAAAATATACTCTCTCTGATACAAGTCAAATCTTGACAGGAGGAACTGCTGTTATATCCAAAATGCTTTTTGACTGACTCAGTTACAGAGTGCATCGTCGATCAAGCAAAGTTAAATAGTGCCTTATAAACATAAATCTTTCCCCGATCAGTTTAGTATCTTATTATAAACAAGGCAGTTCCTAAAGATTTTCATTTATTATTCCCACAGATCTTAAATGTTAGTTTTTGTGGATACCCATATTTGAGTAGATGCTATGTTTCTTTATTAAACAGGATATTTATTTATTTTTGTCTGTCAGCCTGAATATTTGAGAAATCTTCTTAAAGAAAAATATGCATTTTCCGGATAATCTGTCACATTAGTAAATAAAAATCCTTCTTTAGAAATCACTTTGTTTACATTAGAATATGAAACTGAGCTGATATGAATTCTCCAAGAGTTTGAGCAAGATTTGTGTTTATCAGACATTATTCAACTTTGCTTAATCACACACACACACACACACACACACACACACACACACATACACACACACACACACACACACATATATTTCTTATTACTGTTCTTATTATGACATTCACCCAGTCAGTCCATTCGATGTTTGATCCCTGCTGCTGACCATTAAATGGATCACTTTGATCCAAGCCTTGCCTTGTCCCATGTTGTGTTTGATTTAGATCACAAGGCTGACGAGGATCAAATTGTCAACAGGAATCATTGAATTGATCTGGTCCAGACAAAGTGAAGCCACAAGTCATAGGATAAATTGTAATACAACAAATGTTTTATATAACATTTCTTGTACAGAGCTAGTAGTACAATATCAGTTCTTCAGGTAGGAGTATATATTCTTCATGCAAAGTTATTTGACCCTTCCCTCTTCATATATTTCATGATCCTACTAATATGAAAATATTAGAACTGATCCATAAAAAAGAGCTTGATGTGTGAACATTTGAACACAAATTTGTGTCGACATAAAAATGGATTCAAATTCCTATAATATAGTTGTACATTAATGAGCTACTCAAAATCCATCCCTTGCCTCTTCAAATGTTGACATAAAAAATAAAAAAGACAAAAACTAATTCTATGCCCCATAGTGGAATTTTTCCTAGTTTAAATCCCCTAAATTACTCCTCTCTACCCTCTAAAACCGTTCATACTCTGTTGATTATAATTTATAAACTTAATTCCCCTTCTGTTAATCCCCCTATATCTCCTTATCTATAACTTCTTTAAAATTTATTTTTGGGTTCATTTTTTAATTTTTACTTTAATTTTAAATTTCGGTTAAAAACTGGTGTTTTTCTTCTAATACCCCCATTTGTTGTAATAAGGTTAATGTTCGGGGCTTTCCCTAATAAAACATCTCCGCCTTAAGATAAACACCCACCACCCTCCTTAACCCATGCCTCATGCCCAGCATCCAACTGAAACAGTGAAAAGTAGAAACTCTGTATTAAGGGTTACCAGCAAGTTAAGGTTTAGCTTCTAATAACAATTCCTCACGGGTAACTCTTATTGCATTCCACTTCCTCATGAACTTCATTCCACACTGGGGTTGAAAAGACTGACGACCACTTTCATCATCTGCCGAAATAGATTATTCTCCATATGTTCAACATGGCTAAGTCTAGACAAGGCTTCTGGAACACGGCTGAAAGTCGGATGCCTTCTTCAGTGGCTAGAAATCACATGAGTTTGGTGAAGTGGTCATCTCTCACTTGGCGTCTGGCAACTTCTCTCCCGTGACTCTTAGTTTATATTGAATTCCATCCAAAAACCAGCATGGGGTCTGATGTGGGTTAGGATTTTGGCCATTCCCTTAATCTTCACAGAGAGTTCTTTGTTTGACTCTGGGAAATTAACTGCATGCCCAATTTTGGAGACATCCCTCCTCCTCGTAGGCAATTCCTCCACCGCCCTCGAGATTCCACTTAGGCCCTTCCCTTCTAGGGTCACCTGAACAATCCAATCTCTAGACTGCATGGACAAGCAGGCATGGCCGAGCTCCAATTATTAATTTTAATTAAGGTCCAAAATTTTCATCAACAAAATTCCTTGACCTCTTCCATTTTTCAATTGGCCATTCATCAGATCTTCACCTGACAGCTTCTTCTTGTGGCACTTTGGATCTTATCCAAAGAAATCTCATCTCTTCAGTGATTCACCCCTTCCTTTCCTTTTTTGACAAGTGATAAAAAGAACTATTCTCCAACTTCACTCTTGTTTCCAGAAAATCCTAAATTTTATCCTGCAATTCACTTCTCTGCTTCTTTTGATAAAGAAAAAAAAAAACAATTATTTAACTCCTTTTTTTTCCAGAACACCTCAAATTTTATCTCTTTGACCGACTTTTCTTTACTGGGTCTTGGCCAGCAGATAAGGCCATAATCTGGATTTTAAGAGCATAGTGTCTCCATTTCAGCTTTTACACCACCTCTCTTCATCCCCTGTGGGTTTAAATTATCCCGATAGCTTTTTTGAGTCCCCAAAACAATAATTAAGTCATTTTTCTCAAAGCCAGCCCCCACTCCTGATTTGGTCATTGGAGGTCCTCATATCTTTATTCTTCAGTTGACAACCCCAGTATTGACCAGGTCCATTTCATAGTCAGATGTCAACTTTGTCCATATGATTTCTGAAAATAAAAATTAGATGTTTCTGTTTTGCCTTTACCCAAGGAAAAAGAAAAAGAAAAACTCTATGAATTTACAAAAATTTGGTCTCAAGTCTCTGTATGTTTATCAATCTATCTTTCATATTTCTCTTGGTATAGCTATCAAGCTATCCCTTCAACCCTTAAAGAGTTACAATATTCTTATTTATTACTATTGTTGTGGATGGTTTACAGGCCAGAAAGAAAGACACGGAAGACGAAGGTTGGTTGAACAAGTGTATTGAAATAAGATATTCAAGGGAATAACTTAGTGTTTAGTTAATTTCCCTTGATAACTTGACCAAGAATTCAAGTGAAACTTAGTGCCTTGGTCAAGTTAGTTTTATCCACTTGATAATTTGCTTCTCATTTATGCTAAATAAAGCAAATCTGGAAAGATCTTCGACTTTAGAGCCAACTATGAATGGACTGTGAGACAAGCAACCCTTCTACTTCATTACTATTTATTGATGATTGAAGGTTAGAATATAGTTTGATTAAAATATGTTTAAAATGTTGGTTATGATTATATATGTTGTGGCCTGTTTAGGGGCCAGACAGAAAGACACGGAAGACGAAGGAAGGTTGAACAAGTGTATTGAAATAACAGATATATACAAAGCAAATGGAGGTTTACGCCCGAACGTAGGAAGGTTTACCACAAGAGGGGCCAGAAAGAAAGGCATGGAAGATGAAGGAAGGTTGAACAAGTGTATTGAAATAACAGGTATATACAAAGCAAGACTGTTAGTAATAAGCAGATAGAGGTCTACATCGAAACAGTAGGTTAACACTGTATCTACGCTGCCCTATGACTCTCCCCTAAAAAGTCTTACAGTTAGTAATTATGAGAGGAGGAAGAGTTCATTCTACTATATGAGGGTTTACCACAACATCTATTCTTAAACATTCTTATTTACTCAAAATGTTCATATCTTCTCAGTTTCATATCTTAATGTAAACAAAGTATCTTTTTAAAGAATTAATGGACTGTTATTTATTAATCTGATAAATTTTTATTTTTAGTGGATACCTATATTTGAGTAGATGCTCCATTTATTTATTTAGTATATCTGTTTATTTTTGTCTATCAACCTGAATATTTGAGAAATCTTATTAAAGCAAAATATGTGCTCTCTGGCAGTATATCTCTATGGAAGCATATTTACTTGAGTTTCAAACAGATGCGATGATTAGAATAAAAGAGGATGCAGAATGTTTCTTAGAGTTTTTGTAATTTTCAGTCATGAAATATTGTATCCTAGAATGCTTGTCACCTAAGTTAACCCTAGAACACTAACCATCAATTAAAGTTACACCACTACTAACCATGAGTATATCATACCCGATTTTGAAAATATCAAAAAAATATTAAATAGAAATCTTTATCTGAAATATTTTACATGCAGGCACTTCAAACTTTGTACTTTGAGTTAACATTAATAGGAACTGAAAAACATATTATTTAGGTAAGAAAATCGGGTACTGAAAATTGTAATTAATAACAGGAAAATTTGCGCTGGGTACTATATACCCATGGTTAGTATTCTAGGTTTAAGGGATGGGAAGAAATGTCAATAAAAAGTGGTGATACAAATGAAGAACACCTCTCACAGGTGTAATTTTCTCCATGAAAGAATAATCTTCCTGGCCTATCAATTTAAAACACAGTTATGTTGTCCTTCATGGTCACCTAACCTCATGGTTAAATGTTAAGTAAATCATGATACCTCACCGCCAGTCTAGTATTACGCTTAAATTCATACAGTCTAGTTACCATAGCGAAGAGCTCGTCTGAAGAATGGTCATGAAAGTATTTCTATGAAGGCAAAAAGAGGCAACCTTATGGCGATGGGAAAGTGACTGAAGATGAGACGCAAAATCAGGGACAATAATATTGCTGATTCTTCTTTGGATCTTACCAAGGAGCTCCAGGAAAATAGCAGGAACACTGGATTATATATGGCAACAGTATTACTCTACAGAAATCAACAGCCACATAATTGTGACCAAGGCTTCAAATTGGAGAACATCATCTATCGCTTAACCTTTGTCAGGTCTACTTGCCAAAGACACTCTACATGTAACTGAATGCCCTCCAACTGGTCCGGTGATCAGGTATGCAGCAACCCTGAAGCAAAACACATTTATCGTCTTAGCATCTTTTTGTTGCAAAAGAACTAAGTCTGAAACCAAGTCAGTAGAACACAAACATGCAGTATCTTTGTTGCTTCTTCATCCAACAATGAAGGAATGGACAGTGTAAGACAGGGTCAGCATTGAGTAATGAAATGTGATTCATTCTTTGTCATCTTTATCAGGATCAGTTTGGCAAAAAAATGGAAGCTTTTAGCAGTAATAACATTTTTGTGTAAAGTGAAATCACATTTTGCAAGGAAATAGGAAAACTGTCTAAAGAATGGAATGGTCAGATTGATTTCTTTTTTTTATCCACCATTTATACATTTGCATAATCTATAGGAAATATATACTTGTATTGATAGATGTATTTATATGTATGTATGTATGTGTATATATATATATATATATATATATATATATATATATATATATATAATATATAATTAATAAAAGTAAATGTTTGTCACTTAGTTGATTAATGTTGCCTCCGACATCCCAACTCCAGGGTTTCCTAGGCAGACCTGTCCGTCCACTCTTCAGGGGCTATCAGCAATTAACTGCTTATATATATATATGGGTGCATAGTCAAGTTTTGATTGATTGATTGTCTGAATTGTTTTTTACATGTTACCTACCTTTTGAATGTTATTTAAAGCCAGAAAAAATTTAGATTTTAATAATTTCTTTACTAATACAAGTCAACTAATTAACCCATAGCTTGGTGGTGAAGAGTTGGTTCTGTACCTTTCTCAAGATACTTGCACATATAACAGTGAATATAACAAACCCAACTGGAATTGAAACTCATCACAGTTCCTCAGTCAGATATTGCTGGACTGTAATGTTCTCATTAGCCAAGTAGTAAAGTATTCTCAATCAAATGGTGGATATAGGTTCAATTGCTGCCAGGGAAGACATATTCTTTGTGAAGATTTCTTGAAAAATAAAAATAAAAATGGGGTGTCTATTTCAAATATGAGTATCCACTCTAATAATGTTTGAAGTAATAAAAATGTCAGATTAAAAAAAATCTATTAAATATATGTAAAAATAGATGCGTGCATATATTATTTGCATATTCCTTTTCTTAGGGACAGAGTGCGATGGGCAAATTGTCATCATTTTATTTTTAATTCCATGCATGCGCATTATTTGTTTTTTTATTTTGTCACCTGCGCAGTATAGTCACAGGTCAATTTAACACTGTCTGTGAGGAAAAAGAACACAGTGACGCAGTTCACTCCAACAAAAATTTGGTAACAGCATGCCGTACTGCTTGGCATTTTTGCTGGAAGCTCCAATACAAAACATTTCAGAGTGTATTGGTTTTCAATCTGAGGATAGTGCAGAGGATTCGGAAAGAGTCAGATGAGTTTAATGGTGATTATGAAGCTATGGCAACTAAGGAAACTCACTCTGATCGTTCTGATAAGAAAAAAACAATCAAATTTGTTGGTGAAGCCTACATCATGTAGTGCTGCCCTGGGTCAAGAGGGCAGTTGCTGGAAGTCCCTATATCTGGCAACAGGACTCTGCTTCATGACTCACAAGCAGGAGAACCCAGTCATGACTGTAAGACAATTTCTGCAACCACATCACCCCTTACATCTGGCCACCTAACCCGACAGACTGCAACCCCCTTGATTATTATATTCGGGGTGCAGTTGAACAAGATACCAACAAAACTCCTTGTAAAACCAAAGATGACCTGAAGGCAAGAATTATGGCAGCATTCACCAACTTAAACAGGGGGACAATCCAGAAGAATTGCAGGAGATTTCGAAGTCATCTGGAGGCCATGGTTTAAGCCAATGGCGATTCTAATGAATAAATTCACTCTTTAGTATTTCACGATATTTTTGTGTAATTTTGGTAAATATAGCTGTTAAAATGAGATGTCAGTGTTATTTTCATTTTTGCATAATTTAAATGAAAATTTATCCATCACACCCTGTATATAAGAGTGCTCTATTTTAAATACTTTGAAAATTATTCATTTTCTTAACCCTTTGAGCCTTGACACCCCTACTATCCGTGTATACCAGCCCAGGTTCAAAAGGTTAAATTCTATGATTTTTATCTTATTCTCCATACATACATTGCAATTTCCTGTTTATCATATACCATTCAACTAATGTGAGTTTTTTGTTTAATTTTTAATTGCCATATATATTTCGACAACATTGTGTTATTCTCATATCTTACATATTTGATAGCAAGCCGTTTGCATATCTGTTCTTAAATTCTTTCTCGGTTACTTCAGTGTAAATTCTCTCCTCCCTTGGCTTCTGCTTTATTGTTACTTCCACCTTATATAATATATTTTACTCTTTGCAATTTCCCAACAATGGACATTTGCTTTTATTTTGACAATTTCACTTTTTTTTTTTGTTAGTGTTTCGTATTGTTTCTATTCAGTATTTGTTATGTTTTTTATGTTATCTATTCAGTGTTACCAATATGACTATAACTAATTTATAGTGTTACCTGTTAAATATTTTGTTTAATTTGTGGGATTTTTTAAAATCATTTCACCCCATGTAAGACGATAATGCCACTAATGCTCAAGGGGGTTACTGGGAGTAAAACAAAGTGAGAATATTTTAGTAAGGAGAAAGGACAATAAAAGAACAGGTTTCAGGAAAACAGGCAATTGCAGTTGATGCTGCATTTAAATTTTTGAACAGTGTAAGTGGCAAAGAAGAAAAGAAGTAAGAAGACAGTTCCACAGGTGGAAAGTGCACAAAAAAAAATTTAGGAAAGATCTTACTTACTGTGGAATATTGGTTAGCTTACAAGTGGTCTGACACACAAGTAGACTGGTGTAGTCACTTGAAGTTGCCTATATTTGGCACAAATCATAAAAAAGGGGAGGGTTGAGGCTGGTCTTCACTAACTCTCTTATACCTATCTAATTTGATTCACAACCCATTCACTCATTACAATTTGCACATTCACCACAAAAACTCGTCCATCACCAATCAATCCTTCAGACACCATAATACCGCATTCTCTCAAGGGAAACCTACAAAACGCCCCCCATGCCATAAAAATTTAATGATAATAAATTATTATATATAAAAATCTAATCATGAAGAATGACAGGGGAAGGGTGATGAACCCAATAACAAACTAAATATACACAAAATAACTAAACATAACTGATGTTAGTAGGGCCCGTCTGGCCCTCAAAAAAGAGAGGCGGCTATATTCTGCCCATTGAACAAAATCAAGAAGCTCTCTCGCTAAGGGAGTTGGAAAAGGAGAAAATATATACGGGCATGGGAAATATAAAAGCTGACCCAGTCGAAATGAAAAACGGGGCCAAAACAAACTGGAGAGGTTGGGAATCTCGACTTGGATCATAACCAAAGATGCGGCTGGGAACAGGCCAGGAACAACACTTACTCACATTAACTAGGTACACAAAGCTTGTCTAACCTAACCAAGGGGAGGGCTCCACAGGAAACCACTCCGATGTGATGTAGGTTGACCGAAAAGAGATAATAAAAGCTCGACCCGTTCAAACAAACCAAGCTCACCTCAGTCACCTACCTTTCTCTAAAGACTGTCGAATGCAATCGTTTTCTATCAGTTCTAATGTTCATCTTGAGCTGGTGCTCAAAGAATCGGATCAGATCCTGATGAGAATGACAGTTGCCTTGCAAGACTTCCTCCTGTTGCATCATCCAAATCACCATTCAGGCCGTGGCCAGCAGTGTTAGAAACACCATTTGTTTCACCCCAGAATACGGGGGCAGCTCATTGTCATATGTGTATGCACAATCCATGAGCACAAGCTTTTCAGGAGCAAGATGAGCCATCAACTCGACGACATGGTCCCATAGAGGGCAGACCTGAGGACAATGGGAGAAGGCGTGCAAAGCCATTTCTTCTAAACCAAGATTGCATCGTTCACAGTCTGGCAAATCCACCAATCCCCATATGAAAGCCTTGTCACTGAGAGGCAGCCTATTCCGAGCCAGTCGCCAAGTAAGCGAAAACTCAGGGTTACTGAGGTAATCTGCCACTGGCGCCCAAGACCAGAAGGAGCGAAACTCCTCCTCCGACAAGCTGATCCACTCACGTAGAGGATCCTTCGTGACCACCTCCACAAAATAATGATAGAAGACCTTCCTAGGCTGTGAAAGGTCACTGTACCGAGGAATGATTGCCAAGGCGCTTCAACACTCGTGAAGGAAATCAAATTGATCCCAGAGTAAAACCCGACCTCATCAAACTTCAATAAATCAAAAAGCAGTCACTTGAAGTTGCCTTTTCATGAGTCATTTAATGGAGAGATATATGGGTGAATAGAGTCCACTCATGCTAATGTGTTGGGCAGGTCCATTCCAGCAAAGTGGACCAACCCACCTGCTGCATTAGGTACTCTCCTATAAATAAGGTAGAATTAGCTGGCTTGCCTTTACAAAGAGCCCCAAGAAAGTAGCCATGTTAGCAGGTAAGTCATTTGACTTCTACAGTTACTAAGTTATCTAGCTAATTAAACACTAAACCTGTAAGACCTAGGTGCCAATCTAGTAGTATGATTAAACTCATGCAGTTGAGGCTTCAAGAATTAAAGATAATCCGAACAGTTGCCATGAAGATACTGATAGAAAAGACTGAAGGAAGCCACATCACATTGGTGAGAAATTGACTGAAGTCAAGATGCCAGGTCAGGAGTGATGACATTACAGTCCCTTCTTTGGATTTTGTTCAGGATCTCAAGATATATAGCAGCAGCACCAAACTAGATAGAGCAGCCATATTCAAAGCAAGGATGAATGGTAGATTTATAAATATGCAAGATGATTTCTGGCATAATACGGTGAACTAACTTTCTAAGCAGCAGAACTAGCGGTTGACTGAATCTAAATGCTATACTTGATGTCAGTAGAAAACATTAACCAATCAAGTAGGCACAATGAGTTGTTCCCCTGGTGATTAGCATCAGCCGTACTGAAGGAAGGCACGAAAGATTTTCTATGGTGATTAAATGATGGTAGTTTTGTTTTGAAGGTGGCAAAAATTTATGGAAATGTTTGTAAGTTGTAAAAACGATATTCCTATATTTGTATCACCATTTTTATTGGGCATTAAAGCATTTTAATTTTTCTTTTTTTTTCTGTTCTGCTTTTCTGGTTATGGCATCTATTCTAATTTTTTCCATTTTCCATTCACAATATTTCATATTTTTTTCTTTATGACATAAAATGTTCTTTCATCTGAAGAATTGTCTATAATTCTTCTGTTTGTTATTTTTATTTAAATCAAATCTTATAGTGTGGCGGACTTCACCAGATTAATTTAACTTTAGATTAGGAAACAAAACTGGCACGGAAAAGGATAAGCAAAAGACATCGTTACACATAAAATATGTATTTAACAAGATGTACAATATCAAACAACGATGTGAAAGAAAACATACATTTAAGTAAGAAAAAGTTGAATAAAACAAGAGTTGTCTCTCTTTAACTATTATTTTTGTATCTCAAAGTTCACTCAAAGAATGTTTATAATGACTGTTTTCAGAAGATTTTCTTGTGTAAAAAGATTATGTGAGTGGTGGTGTGAGTGGTTTCAACTGTCGTGGATTCGTTTGGCAGCTGAATTGTCACTAATTAGCTAAGAAAAATTCTTGCTTATATAAGTGACTATAGGCTCCAGACTGCTGAGTGGGAAGAGTTATTCTTCATGTGCAGACAATCTGATTGGTTGGCATTGACCAATCAGCGAGCGAGCTTTGGGGAGACTTAAGAAAGTTTCCAGGATCCGTTTCTCCCAAAAGTGCACAAAACTGACTACATAAAAATAGAGCGATTACAAATTTGTCACATTGCTGCGATTTGTAAATTGTCTATAATAACATAGTGGTGATTAATTAACTAATGAATGCTTGGCGTTGTATGTGATTTGTATTTGGGTATGTATGTATGTATGTGCGATATAGATTGACTCAATAGCATTAACTTTTTTTTTTAATTATTACTTATGCTATTTAAATTCTAACCGTTTTTATTTTTTACAGTTATTAATCCATCATTTCTATATAGACCTATGTGTCATTCTTCCGTTATTGCAGATTAATTTTTAATATGTAAATTGTAAACAATGAACATGTTTCTGATCTATCATAAAAACCTTTGTAGCATCAAACCTATTTTTCACGTCCTTTTTGGCCATTGTTATTTGTCAAATAATATCAATGTTTTGCAATGTTTTGTTCATATTTATCTATCTGCATATATTTTTTTGATTCATTCAATACATTATTAAATATATTTTCTGTTATAAATTGATAGAAACCCTTTATGTCGAACAGTAAAAAAATCAGTTTTTCTCTTTTATATTTTTAACCCAGTTTATTACATCTTTCTGTGTTTTTACCGTTTACAGCCCTTAATTTATACTTTAATTTATCCAGCTTTTTTTTTTTTTTGCTTATCTTTTCAATAACTGGTGTTGCGGTGACTACATTTAGCTAAAAAAAAAAAGACAGGAAAAAAACAAAATATTTAAAATATAAATGACAAACAAATAACAAATATTTTTTCCTGTTGAAAATAAAAACAGTATATTTACACAAAAATTTGAATTTTTGGAAAGACTAAGTGTCTGAGTAAATGTGTGCATTTATATGTGAATGTTTGCTTGATGGTTACTTACATGGTAAGCAACAGCTGTTGAGGAAACGGAATAATTGGAAAAGAGAAAGACTTTTTAAAGTGCACTGCTTTTTATACTAATACAATGTAAGCCTAGTCAAATGACTGTCTAAGGGAGATAATTTCCACTACAGCTTATGGTCATATCACATTGGAACACCATTTCCTGTACAATTACCAAAGTTAAGACATGTCAATCTTGTTCAGTACCTCGATGGGTAACCCCTTGGGAATATCAAGTACTCTATGTTTGCGTGTGATGGTGATGTAATGTATAATCTATCAGAATTTGTTAATTGTTGTGCCAAGTTCTAATTCCTGTTGGGTTCATTATAATATTCACTTATGTGCAAATACCCTTGCAAACATCCCCCCCACCCAGCGCTGGGTTAAGAATTACATCACTAAACCATTATTGTTCCCAAAATGAGTGAAAATTCTTATGAGCTAAAAATATTTTCTGGCTTCAAATAACCTGTAAAAGGTTAGTAAGCCAGAGAAAATAAATCAAAAACAAAACTTCTGGCATCTTTTTTATTTATTTTATCATTTGTAGTTTTGATTACTACACTAGCTTTGTTTCCATGGGTGCTTGGTTTTAAAATTACATGGGCATGTGTTGCTTAATTTTGGGGATATCAGCAACTCTTTGTCATTTCAAAGCATATTTCAATTTTGGAAAATAGTAAAGAAAGAAAGAAAAGGTACTAAATCTGGTGAGTAAAGAGCCTATTTCCGTAATGAATTTCTTAACCATGTCATTTTTCTCATTCCCAAATCCTCAGTAATATTTCCCCACTTCTATTCTCACTTCTATCACTGTCCTTTGCATCTTTGATCAGAGTGTCTACCTCAGTTCATTCTCTGTCCACATTTGCATCTATTCTTGTGTCATCATATACATCTCTTCAAAGCTTCAAACACCTATGCCACAAAAAATTTTAAAAATCTATACTTTCAACAGGACACACATTTCATTCATACTGTTATCAATGGGGAAAAAAGAAAACAAGATATTGTAGAATATTGGTTAGCTTGCCAGTGGTCTGACACACAAGTGGGCAAGTGTGGCCAGAAGCTAAAACTGACTTGAGTCATTTAATGGAGGGATATATGGATGAATAGAGACCACTCATGCAAATGTATTGGGCAGGTCCATTCTAGCAAAATGGAACAACCTAACTGGTGTATTGGGAACTCTCCTATAAAATGAGGTAAAATTAGATGGCCTGCTTTTCAAGAGGACACAAGAAGGCAGCCATGTTAGTAGGTAAGTCACTTGACTTCTACAGATATGTTAAAATAAAATACTTTGTATTGCTGATATAAAAGATCAAGGTGGAATGTTTCTTTGTGGGTGAGGGAAGTGACCTGAAGGATAGGGAGTATCAGTAAGGCTTGCCATTGAGACATGTCCTGGGTCAGTGACAGCTTGCCTGCTTGCAACTGAACTTCAGTGTCACCAGTGGTGTATTCACAAGCAGGTTGAGTGTAGATACATGACTCAGCATATTTTGTCCTGCTTTTGCTTTAGTGGCAATGTTCATGATTGCTTCCTTTTAAATTATATTTTATATTTTTGGTGTGGGATTATCTTTGTGAGCTGAATGTGATACTCATAGACCCCGTGCAAGAATGACGTTTTTGTTTTTAATTTTGCTTTCATAGCCTTCACATCCAGACGACTGGTTTTGATGTGGAACGAATCAGAAAGTAATCTAAATTGAGGCAGAGCATAACATTTTCTACCAACTGTATAATATGAACACATACAACTTCCTCTACTGCTCATGACACACTTGTACTGCACCAGAAGAAGACAGAGTTTTAGGATCCTTTATGGATCAGATTTATAATCTTTATCCTCAGATTTAATAAATGATATGGACAGTTTCTTTGAACAGAAATGGCAGAAGTGTTAGACATGCAACACAAATAACAATCTTTGTAAAATGAAACTTGACCTGAGCAAATGGGAGTTGATGAGACATCGCAGAAAGGCTGAAGTAATATTGGCTTGGCTTCACATATACCTCATTCATTTATACTTGCTGAAGAATGAAGATCAACCAATATGTACAACATGCCAAGCTGCACTCACAGTGAAACACATTTTAACTGAATGTACTTAGCCCCTATAAGACACAAATCCTACAAGGAAACCAACATGAGAAAACTATTTGAAAATACTGAAACCATAAAAATAATGCTCTACCTTAAAGAAATAGGTTTATACCAAAACATATAACACCTACAATAATCTAAAAACTATATATCTGAATAACCTACGTTTACCTGAAAGTATAAAATTATATACAAAATATCTGTAGTTGAAGCTATAAAATTGCGTTTAAAATATTTCGATTAAATAACCCATAAAGGTTGATATACCACTAAACAAAATCAACCAATTCAAATCACACCAAAAGTGGAACCAAAACAATATTACAGTGAATATGTATATCTGTAGTTCATATCCCCCCCTACCCAATGTTAGTTTAAAATGACGACCGCTTTTCCATATATATAAATAAGTGGAGTAGGGTGGAACAGAAAATCTTTTGAGTGGTGAAGGACTATCTGACCATGAATACCAAGATGCCTGCTAGGGAAATAAAACCTCCACTTTCTTTCTGCCATACATATACTACAAGGAAACCAACATAGGCCACACATACCTCACTCATTCTTACTTGTGAAGAATGAAGATGAATCAGTAACCCTTTGTGTCTTAGTGGCTTTCCTTGCATGAGTGAAATGATTTTAAAAAAATTTAAAAAAGTCAGTGGAGTAGAAAGAAGAAATCTATAAACTGTATCATCTACAATGGCTCTGAAGCCCGACATTGAATTTATAGACCAAATCACTTGTTTTGACTGATTATAGGATCATATGTTGATAGTGTAAGATTTCATATCTTGCTAATCTGGATATATTTCTACATACTTTATTACAAATTGGACAGGATAAATCTGGAGAAATTAGTAGCATGTAATCAGTTGGAGATCTTAGTGTATAACTATGGATATGGCTGGTCAAGCCATCTTGAGAGAGACAGATACAGCTACAAAAGTGTACTCTCATTATTTATCAGCTATTCTTTTCTTGCAGCCATTTTGTCCTTTGCATGACTCACTGATTTTCTTTAAGTAACTTTTTCTTCTCTCCATTTTAATCAATGTATGTATGGCGATCATCACCACACACACATCCACCCACACAAATTCAAATCTCCAACAGCATTCATTCATTGGACAGAAAGCAACGCTGCTATCTGAAACGACAATTTTAAAATCGCTATATTTTTATATAGTACATTTTATGCATCTTTGGGAGAACCAACTCCCAGAAGTCTCCCCAGAACTGATTCACTGATTGGTCAGTATTGACCAATGAGATTCTCTGCATGTGGAGAATGATTTTTCCCACACAGCACTCCTGATTCAATGAACACTTATATAAGCATAAGAAAAGAGGAACTGCACCAGTGATACCTTCAGCTGCCACAGAAATCCATGACAGTTGAAGCTATGCGCCCATCTCCTCACTCAACTCACAAATCACATTCTTTTACACTACATAATTTTCCTCTTCCATGGCAGAACTGTTTAAAACATTTATAACAGGCTAAACTCTTTCATTTTCTTTCAGAGAACTTTGATAGACTTTGATAGTCAAAGAGAGGCAACTCTCGTCTTACTCTTTGCATGCTTTTTCGTATACATTCTTTATTGTATGTTTCGTTGAATACAATTTTATATATTGATACCTTTGCCTTGTCCCTTTCTTTTACATCAGTTTAGGTTCCTACACAAATTAAACAAAATTAAATAAATGTGGTAAAAGGCTGCCACATATGTATACAGGTGTATATGTTCACATATTCATGTACACACACACATGTATAGGCTAAATGTATGAGGGTCATTCAATAAATAAGGTGAATTTTTCGGTATAAGGACTTCTAATACAGATAGAGGCTTACGTTTTTTTTAACTTTTCAACGTATTCTCCCAGCACTGTCACACACTTTTCCCATCTGTGCACAAGCTTCCGTATTCCCTCAGCGTAAAAATCTTTGGACTGATGTCTCAGCCAGTCGCTCACAACACTTGACTTCATCGTCACTTTTAAACTTCGTGCTTCTCGTGAACGCTTTCAAGGGACCAAACAGGTGAAATTCTGAACGAGCAATGTCTGAGCTGTAAGGGGGATGAGGGAGCAGTTCCCAGCCCAGCTCGTTGATAGTCTGCACCGTTTGGGCTGCTGTGTGAGGCCTTGCATTGTCATGATGCTAGATGACTCCTTCTGACTGATGACCCCTGTGTTTGTCCCAACAGATAAGCTCAAAGTCCTTGCAATGTCATCCACTGTCACCCTTCTGTCAGACTGAATGAGGTCATTGACTGATTCGATCACCTCAGGAGCCCTCACTTCTGTAGGCCTCCCAGGCCTGTCTTCATCCTCAACACTGCTCCGTCCTTCTTTAAACATTTTAGCCCACTTGTAGACATTTTTTTGGCTGAAACATGTGGCACCATACACAGTTGACATTCCTGTATGAATTTCAACTGGTTTGCCCTCTTCAGCAACCAAAAACTTAATAACTGACCGCTGTTCAATCCTGGAGAATGCTTCTTGGTCGGCCATCTTTGTTAATCACCAAAACTCTCAAAGTTTTTTTTTAATCTGTAAAAGAAATTAAATCCATGTGAAAAAGAAGTAAAACAAAAAATAAAAATAAAAAAGAGTAAGCTTCTATCTGTATTAGAAGTCCTTATACCGAAAAATTCACCTTATTTATTGAATGATCGTCGTATGTAGAAACCAAGTGGGAATTGAACTCACTTCTCAATCATAATTAATCTAGCTTGCTAACCATTACACTACATCACATCAAACTGCTCCCAACACATATACATACATACATTTATATGTTAGATTATTGTATGGTGGTGTTTTTTTTGGGGGGTGGGATTTAAACCCATAAAGCTCAGGATCTTTTAAGTTGTTTTACTCATTCTGTGTGTTTAAAGAAGAGGACGTTGTAATTCTCCTCCGTAAAACAAGCCCACAAAATATAGACCAACTAAGAAAGGAACTAATAAAAAATCACAAACTAAGTATTACCACAACCACCAATGCCAACGTGATCAACTTTCTCAATGTGACATTAGACTTGAATATTAGTTATTACAAACCATATACCAAAGAGCTATATAAGATAGGTCAATAAAGAATCAAACCACTGCCACAAAATTCTACATAATTTATATAAATCAGTCCAAGTTAGATTATCGACCAAATCCAACTATTTAAGTGTAACGTCAATCGACATCTCCAGTTGCCTTGATCTATCCACTTCCCTTCTCCACATCCTTTCACCTTTCATTCCTATCTGCTCTCGCTCCAAATCTTCTGTAACCCCCTTGCCTTGATCGATCCACTATCTTTCTCCACATCCTCTCCTTTACCACTCCTATCTGCTCTTCCTTCAAACCTTCTGTAACCCCTTGCGTGCTAGTGGCTTCCAGCCTTGCTTGGGGTGATAAGCTTAAAAAAAAACAAAAAAAAACTCCAGCAGTAAAGAAATATTTGATAATAATAAAAATAAAATGTATAAAGCCTTAAAAACGAAGCAACCATGAAGTAAATTTAGAGGATTTAGAAAAAAAAAACAAAGATAAAAATAAACAAAAATGCTGCAAACATAACACGATATGGTTTAATCATCTTTTAATCATAATGTTCAAATAAATATTGGAAAAATTTTTCTAAATTTAATTTATGAACACTTTAATTATTCGCCAACACTAAAAAAGATTTTTGACAAAAATAATGTTAAGATCAACTAAAGCTGCGTCAATAACATCGATAATTCTATTTCCCAACATAACATTGTATTAAACAAATATATTTTCAACAAAGACAACGTAAATTTTTCTAAAAAAAATGCAACGGCTGAAAAAAATATGATCTGTCCCTTAAACAGTCAATGTATGACTGATAATATTGTATACTGAGCTAGCATACATTCCAGTTGCAATGTTAAATTTTATTTTGGATTCACTGAAAATCCATGGGAATTTTGTTTCTACCATCATCTAGTGACTTTAAGTAATATAAAATACAAAAACAGCACTGCTCTCTCCAAATATTTCTGGTGATTAAAGAATAATGGTAATTCACCTTTCATCAACTGGAATATTATAGCAAGAGATAAATCTTATAACAGGAAAGGAAATAAATGTAACTTATATCTTGGTGAAAAGTCGATTATTTTAAAAAAACTTAAATAGCCCTAGCTTATTAAACAAGAGAAGTGAATTGATTGTTACATGTAGGCATAATAGTAAATATCTACTTAAATATGTTAATCCAGATTAATAATTTTTAATATGAATTACAGTTAATTTTAATATAATTTTTTAATATAAATTACAGTTTCTTTATATAAAAAAAACAAGTAATCTCCCTTTAATTTAAAAATAAAAAATTTCAATCCACAACACTAAAATAAAAAAATATTTTAATTTTTTTTACATATATATACACACAAACCCTTTTTATTTTAAATGCCAAATATAATTTTTTAAAATTAAAAACTGTAGTACCAACATAATATATAAATGCACCAACATTGCAATAACCAGATATATTTTTTCAAATTTTAAATTTAAATTACGTAACAGCAAGTCAAAACTCAGCACTTGAAGATTGCATTATGTACGAAATTCTGAGTTGTTTTATTGGCATGGGATAATATATATATTTATTAATATATATAATTTATAGCTTTGTTGTATTATATCAAGCACTGTTTTATTAACACCAGCACTACCTTGATCCCTGCCGTGAGCCGACGACTTAGTGGTAGATGTTCCAACTGACGCCAATTCAGTCCGGTTTCGATCCTAGCTAGAGGCAACCGGACGTCTAGCCACACTGATGAGCTGTGAAACAGCAAAACAGTCTGTCTGTGGATGACAAAAATATATATATATATATATATATATATATACACACATACACACACACACACACACACACAAACCTGTTTCACTGAATCACAGCTCATCAGTGTGGATAGATATCTAATTTCTTCAAGCCAGGAAACCATAGCAACTTCAGGAACAAAATGCTCACAGGATACTGAGTCTTTCCAATGGTTGACTACAAGTTTTCCCATTGCTTTTATTGGTATTGAGGCATCTTACAAAGATTTTACAATCTTGACTAGTTGCAAAGAGACCCATATCTAAGCTAAGCTGTCCCACTGCTAGCAGGAAAACCCTGATCAACTGGTGTTGACAGACATGTCCACACACTATCTGGAGACTCTCTTCCATCTGGACTGATCATGTTACTGATATCACTCTACTTGAATGGCTCTTATGCCTTATATTGAATGAGAAATAATAAAAAAAAGTTCCCTGACACTCATCTGTATTTTAATTTTCTTTGAAATCTACCCCATGGTCTGCCATGACAACAAGATCACCCAGCTGTTATCATTTTGTCTATGCTATAAATTGACATTTCTGCTCAGGACTTAATTGATCTTGGCTCTTCCCTTATTTTCTTTAATAAATCAATTGTCATAACTTCTTGGGGGAAAAATGGTGGAGTGATTTCCTGTTGCCTTCTCCACAGTTTGAAATTTAGAGTCTCTTCTAGACTGTTGCCACCCAAGGCTAAAGAGTCCAGTCTACCCTACTAATCCCTAGTTCAGTAGAAGAGATAAAGTAACAGTCTTTCCAAGTGCATTTATGTGAAAGTGAATGCAACAAACTATGGCAGAACTTGAACTCTACTCAACAATTCCTTTTTCTACACAGATAACCATTACACAACCTGCTCATTTATGATTACCAAATCTGTCTTTTGGTCGAGATTTGGTGATTCAATTGAATATCAAAGTCCCAATTGGTTTTATCTGTTATATATTCTTTCAGTTAGATTCTGGTCTGGAAATATACTGTTGTTCTGTGTATTGAAAATGTCTCTTTAATGTGAAACTATATTTTCACCATCTAAACTGTCAGTTGCATACAAATGCTTTCTAAGATCAATGCTTAAAAATAGCTTTGAGTGAGTGAAGCCTATGGGTCTTCATGAAGACCACACTTCTTTGAACATGGTAGACTGGCGCTACAGAATCACAAATAACTGTACCAAATAACAGAAAGCACATCAATTGAGGACTAGCATCAATGGCATCAACTAAAATGGATATCACTTGTAACTCAAAGAGAAACCTATGACATAATCAAAATGTTAACTTTCCACACTACTTCAAATAAAAGGTTAGGAAGGAAAACCCCCATCAATATTGGAAAGAGTGATAACAGCTACTGGACTTGAAAAACCTATCCTCCTGAAAAATTATTTTTAAGAGAAAGATATTATAAATTTTAACTGACAGTAGTACAAACTGCTCAACCAATGAATGTCGAATGTTTCCTTATAAGGGAACAGCTAATATTAACATTGCTATTACTATAGCCTGTTGGGAAAAAAATTAAGATATCATCATTCTCTGTTCTTTTATTGTCTTTTCTCCTCACTAAAGTCTTCTCAAACTCTTCTGCTCCCAGCAACCCTTTGTGTCTTAGTGGCCTTATCACCTTTCTTGGATTGAAATGATTAAAAAAATGAATTTCTATGAGTGACACTGAATATTGATCAAGCTTCATATTGCCATCAGAACAGAATTTTATAATTTCATTATGTTTATTATTTTTAAATTCCATTGTTATTGCTGATTCAAGAGGAACCATATTTGCCCCATGTTACCATTATGAGAATACAGTTTGCCCTGTGGGTGGGGGTGATATCAGTGCAGTTTTGCAGCATTCTCTTTGAAAATCTTAACACAGTTTTGACACTGGAAGTATATTCAAAAGATCAACTACAACTACTAATAGTGAAGTGCTGTTGTGGTCTTCTGCTGATTATAGATATAGGATATCAGAGGGATAGATAGTAGACTGAATGTAGGCAATATTTTGATTGGTCAGGAGTCATACCAACTAGCCAATCAGAACATAAGTAGAACTAGAGTTTGATTTTTTTTTCAAATTGTTTTTACTCACAAGATGCTATAGTGATGAGACGTACATTTTCCCCTCGAGGGGACTTCTACGTCTCCAGCAGACCATGTGTCACATGAAAACAACACAGCATGTAAATCTGGTAAATCTAACAAATGAACAAGTAAACTCTGTCTCTCAACATCTTCAATAGTAATTTACACACATTACATATGAATAAGGGTAATAGTAATATTAGCTGTTTCTTTATAAGGAAACATTTGGCATTCAATGACTGTTTATAAAATCTTTCTATTAAAACAATTTTTCAGGTAAATATGTTTCTCAAGTTCAGTAACTGTTTTCCAGTAATGAGGGAGGTTTCCTTTCTAGCATTTTGTTTGAAATAGTGTGGAACATCTTGATTACACCATTATTTTCTCATTGAGTTAGATATCTGTCTATATTTATGAGATGAGGTATTGTAATTATCTAAGCTATTTAATTTGTTTGGACTATTGTCCTTATCTTTGCTTCCATATTCCCAATGTTTCAGCTGTTATACACTCTGACCTTCTTCAGGATCTGTCTATATTTCTAAGATAAGGTATTGTAATTAATTACACTATTTATCGTATTTGGACTGTTGTTCTCATCTTTGTTGCCATATTCACGGCATTTTGGCTGTTATACACTCCAGCCTTCTTCAGGATCTGTCCATATTTCTGAGATGAGGTATTGTAATTATTTGCACTATTTACATTGTTCAGATCTTTACTATTTACATTATTCGGACTATTGTCCTCATCTTTGTCGACATATTTATCACAACGTTTCAGCCATTGTACACTCCAGCCTTCTTCAGGTGGTTGGAATGTCGAACTGAACCCTTTATTTCACTCACTGGAGTAGACTGTTCTAGTTCCACGTGCCATATTTAATGGATGTCAGTTATCTCCTGTTAATTCCCCTCTGCAAGTTCTCCACTGCCTTAACCGGGTATTGAACTCACACTCTTTGGGTCCTGTCACCAGATCTAACCAACACCTTTATCTGCTGTGCCACATTGTGATAAATATGTCGACAAAGATGAGGACAATAGTCCGAATAATGTAAATAGTGTACGTAATACCTCATATTCAGATCTTTGTTGCCATATTCACAATGTTTCAGCAGTTGTATACTCTGGCCTTCTTCAGAATCTGTCTATATTTCTGAGATGAGGTATTGTAATTATTTAGACTATTTAAATTGTTCGGACTGTTGTCCTTATCTTTTTTTCCATATTCACAATGTTTCAGACATTGTACACTCTGGCCTTCTTCAACTGATCAGAATTTTGAACTGAATTCTTTATCTCGTCCACTGTAGTAGATTGTTCTAGTTCCACATGCTATGCCTCTTCGGGTGTCTTAGTTATCTCCCTTTATCTCAACTCTCTAAGTTTTTGTTCACCTCCGCAGTAGCCAGGTATTGAACTAACAACTCTTTTGGTAAAGTCACTTGAGTTAGATATGTTAGCCATTTTAGTTGCTGTTGTTAAAAGTCCTTATGTGCTATGGTTTTGTTATCAGGTACAGTTCTTTGTGACTTTGTAGCATTTAAAGTTTAAAGTAGGATGGTCCTCACTAAGACAATCTTAATTTATACACTTCCATTTATCTCTTTTGTATGTCCTTCCTATTGAGTTTTACTAAGGCAATAAAAGGCTGTTGCATGTTATTTGTAATTTAATTCCTGTCTCTCTTGTTTCTGATGTAAATATCCATATCGGCTATGAAATATCTGGTGGCTCCACAAAAAAATATACAAATCTTCTGAAGATAATTAAAACCTCCTGATGAAAGGACAAAACTTTTTCCAACTTAAACATCCCAGCATATAAAAGTTGTGACATTTTGCATCTCTGGAAATCACCAAAGAGCAACCTAAAGAAAAAAAATGAAAATATATGAGACCAACAACACAACTCCCAATTTGCATACTACTTACACCTTTATGCAAATTAATTGAAGACCAATTTAGTTTCCTTTTTTTCACCATACGGTCAGTTTTAGACCCACTGGAGTGTCAGGGTGTAATCGATTTCTGTTTTTTCCTCAGATTAGGTCATTTGCAGTGATGTGCAGTAATATGAATCTATTTTCAGGGTGTATGATGAAATTTGTTTCGCCTTGAAAAATATTGTGTCATCCATGAGTGCATCAGATTTTCATCACAACCAGACACTATTGTCTTGACTGTCAATTAGTTGTCCTAAGGCCATTGTCTGCAATGAATGTTACTCCAAGGAAGCGTATGAAAATTTGTAATGCTGCACAAAAAAACTGGCAAGCCTTACCAGTGAACAAATCAAAGTACTAGACTGGCCCGGAAATTGTCCCAATTTAAATCCAATCGAGAATCTGTGGTCAGTCTGCAAGGAACGACTTCATGGAATGGACATACGAAGTACTAACATATGCACTGGGTTGTGTTTCATTGGAAAAATATGAAAAGTAAGTAATAATGGAATTATTCGTTTTGTTTCAATTAATTTGCACAAGGGTGTACTTCATCATACCATAACAACATATGATATAATTATTTAATAGAAGTAAGGCCAGATTGCTAAATATTACCCAATAGCTTGAGTCTATTGTTATGGACAGAAGATCAAATAGAGAATTTCAAACTGCTCATTATATAGATAGATTAACATCATCAGCAATATTCAGGAGAAAAATTAAAAAGGCACATAAATTTTACTTCACATATGGACAATTATTTCATTGTCAGAATAAATTTAATATCTCAAGTGATAAAGTCAGACATTTTTTTCAAAATTTGTTGCCAGCTATATAGTTTTTTTTTTCAAAGATCAATCTTCCTTCTGCAGAACATCAGAAAGGGATCTTCTTATCGGCAGATGTCCCTTCAATAACCTCGATATCTACAGCCAATATTCATTAGATAAATGTCCACATATTTTTTCTCAATGTGCAATTAAACAAGGCTTATTTAAAACCATAAACACTCTGCACATTTCTATATTTCCATATTTCTTAAAATGAATAGCTTTCAAGATATGAAGTTTCTGATTTACCTTTCTTGCTGAACAAGAACTAACCGACCATCTTCCCCAGTTTTCCAATATGAGAACTTAACCCTGTCTCTGAGTGTCTCTTCTGACACATCGAATAATGGAAAGATAATGTTTCCCAAGAATATCTGAAGCAGTTCTATAAATCTTTGTTATTCTAAATGTGCATTTAAATGTCGGCACATGCTGTACATCTGAAGATGCATATTAAAAGTCAGAAATTACATTAGAAGATGAGAAACCAAGGAACTTTCGAAGAGAGTCTGGTAAAAATTGGCCAACAATTCCTGTCAAGAGCAATTTATAGATCTGTAAATATGCACTTTATCTATTAAGCTATTCTATTATTAACTTTTGTCTTTCTTAGTCTTGCCAGATATATCCATTGACGTTAAAGTGAAGGATGATAAAAAGCGAATAGATACTGTAATTGAAAATATGTAAGACTCTGTCACCATTACAGCAGAATATATTATGGAAAAGTTTTTGGATGGTGTATTGAATTTTACTGGAACTATTGCATTGACAATTTGCACTGTCACGGTAATTTTACACAAAACCAATTATCTCTCTCACAAAATAGATTTATTTGATCAAAATATATATATAAGTAAATTACTATGTACAAATAGAAATATTATTCTAGATTAAAAATAAACATTAGTTTTAATTTTGGAGTTAAAGTGATGAGAGATTTTGTAAGAATATCTGAAGCAGTTTTATAGATTGTTTTTATTCTAAATGTGAAGCTACACATTAAAAGACAAATTATATTAGAAGATTAAGGAATTTACAAAAGGGTGTCTGATAAAAATTGGCCAAGAATTCCTGTCAAAAATAATCTATAGATTTAAGTTTATGCACTTAATGTAATAAGTTATTTAATTTTTTTGATACTGTTAGTTCACCCGATACAAGGCCCAAGAGCCACTAAAGATAGAGGGTTACTGAGCGAGATTGTTGTAAGGAGGAAGTAAGAAGTGCATATTACGAGAATATGTAAGATTGATGTAAGTTGACTCTGGGGACTTGAAGAGACCAAGATTGTAGTGGTCAGGGAAGCATCCACTTGGGAGTTTGTTCCACAAAGTAAGGTCTGGGGAAGAAGATGTCAAAGGAACTGAAAGTTAATGGGGATGATTTGTCACCATAAACATAGCATGGTGGTTCATAGCTGGGAAATTCTGAGCTGGTAGAACTAAGAAATGTATCTCATCTGAACGACTACCATAGTAACTGGGATAGAGGAGTGAGAATCTAGTAACATTTCAAGTGTGACATAAGGGTTGCAGAGTAGAGAATAATTTTGTTTTTTTCTTTCTCAGTCTTATCACGAGGTTTATGTCCATGGAGTAAAAATTGAAGCATGATAAATGGTAAGTAAATACTGTAATTCATTGATTGCCAATGTGGGGTGCAGTAATATTTGGGTGGGGCCTGCATAGGATGTGCACCCTTCTGCTTACTATACCAACAGAATAAGGGGGCAATTCGAGAATGAGTTATTAACAGTGAATTGTTTTCTAGTCAGTCTGAGTGAGAGTGTTAATGTTCATGCCTGTTAATACATTCGACGCATATACAGTGTGCATTCATAAAAATATTTGGTGTATATGTACATACATGTGTAATTGGCATACAGGGTATTTCCTGTCTCCCCACACTCATGTCTCTCAGTCAACAAAGGTGAGGGCGTGATGCATGTTGCTGGAAGAGCCCATGTTTTCTTGGCCAATCAGCGTGTGTGAGCATTATAGGAGGGGAATCAGAATTTTAGAAATATCAAAGTGGGGCATGGCCCAAAATCAGTTGGGAACCATTGCTATTATTGAAATTATTACAGAGTCGCTAACTGGGTGCCCTGTGATTGGATGAAAAACAACCAATCACAGGCTACTTTTTAGATCTTCAACAAACCCCCACGAGAGCGGTTTTTACGAACCCTCTTCCTCCTTTGCTTGTTGGAACCTTCAGAGACAGCACGTCCCCCGTCTGCACTCTCCGTCATCTATACACCATGATGTGTGAAGATTTCGACAGTAACTGAAGCACAGAAGTCAAGGCTCTATTTCTTCAACCCAGCCAAAATGACACAGGAAATGTAAAACTGTTAAAAGGACGCATCTTTCAGATAAGTTCTGCAAACCCGACTGTTTGCAAGAAACTTTCCTCTCTTTTCCTACTAATACAAGTTTTTTTCAACCATTTTCATCGGTGTTTGTGTTCCTTTCTTCTTGCCAGCATCACAATATTTTTGTTACCAAATATAATTGGGAAAATCCCAATACTATAGTTAATGGCATATAAGACCACACAGCAATTTCAACAGGAACCACTAAGAAAAATATCTTTGGATTGTATATCTGTTGTGGAGGATCCATCTAATCTGCATAGGTGACTACCAACTATATAAATAATGGTTGGTACCGGAAGACGAGGAAGAGGAATCACGAGATCCAACTAGAGACTCTGATCGACTGCGACTAGTCAACACATTCTCCAGGAACGTCTTCCCAGAAATATACAGAAATACTATATGTACTTATTGTGTACACTTTCTTGTTATAATACATTCTTGTTCTAAGTACATTTTGTGTTGCATTATTATTCCATGCATTAGGCGAGATTCAACATTGAGTCAAGACTCAACAATATCAAATGTTAATGAAATGTTCCCTATATAGTCCAGTTCATTTTGTGCATTTATTCAAAATTTATAAAATTTTAACAGTTGGTAAAAACTTCAGCCTTATGGTAAATGATGACAAAAAACATCGGCCTTATGGTAAATGATGATGAAAATCTAAATTTTAAATATCTCAAATTTTTCACGCTATATTCCGTTTTGTTTTTTACCTTAAAAACTGTTGAAATATTTGGGGAAGAAATTTATTGGATGCGATATCATTTCTCTCCCTTGTGGAACTCTCTTTAAGTTCTATGCTTTATGCATAATCTCAATTATTATCTACTGTCTCCCTGATTACTCTTTTATTGGTCTCACACCTTCATAATGTTTCTGCTTTCTAATTCTTTCATACCCAGTAACCCTTGTGTCTTAGTGGCTTTACTGCCTTGTTTGGGTTAAATCTGGTAAAAAAAATTAAAAAATAAAATGTTACAGGAACTTTATCCATGTTCCTTATTTAATTGATAAAATATGCCATCTTTGTTAAAAACCACATTCTTATAAAAATATGGTAAAGCACAAAAACAATATAAATAATAGTAAAAGCATAATAATAATAAAAGCATAATAATAATAATAAATAGTGATAGTAAATATTGCTCATAGACTGTATATTGAACCTGGTCAAAATATTCCTAATAGACTGTATATTAAACCTGATCGAAATATTGCTCGTAGACTGTATATAAAACCTTGTCAAAATATTGTTCGTAGACTGAATTTTAAAAAACAAAACATTCTTTCTGTTTAGTTTGTTCTTACAGATCGAAATGTATACTAAAATTTTGCAATGTAAACTGAACAAAATTCTCCTATAATTTTTTTTCAGTTTTAAAATTCTTGTAAAATCTTTGGTAGTGTCGGAGTTAGCTCCTCCTCAGTTCTTTAATCCTTCAACAGGGGTCTCTCTCCCCTGGCTATAAATACTGGCTGATCCTTCATCTCTCTCTCTCTTTTCTGACTCAGGCCTTGGGCCGCCACCTCGCGTGGAGATGAGGTTTTTTTGACTTAGGCCTTGGGCTGCTACCTCGCATGGAGATGAAATAAAATCTCTCTTTTCAACAAACTCCAATATATGACCTCTCACAGATATAGCGTTTCCCAAATTCTGGGAACACGCTAAGAACAATACACATACGTACGAACACTCACAACACACACACACACACACATAATTACTCCATACAAACACTATGTAACTGTCAATGTCTTTGTTTAACTTGTTATTAATATATATTTGTTTATGTATATATATCGGTCTTGTTTGTTTTCTTTGTCTTCTTTGGACTTACTTAATTACTGGACTGGCCAGCAGGAAATTTTAACCTTCTGATATCTCTTCACATCTTCACGCGCATGGTCCGCTACAGTAGTTATTTGTTTAACCTGGTCGTAAATAAGTGCAAACTTTCTGGATGCTTATTCTTTTGCCTTTAAAACTTGGAAAGAAATCTCTTATTATGACAAAACAATGACAAAATACCTTGTAAGCTGGAACCGAAAAAAATACTAACTTAGAATTCCGAATTTCCTTTATGATGTTTGCCTTTGGCAAGCCATAAAAAATGCTGCTTTCATCTTTTTTATTTTGTGATTGACAGCCTGGAAAAATAAAATATTTTTCTAATGTTTCAAGTGGATTAGTTTAAATGAAACTTTTACTTTTCGGAGAAAATCTTAAGAGTCTTAAGTTGAATTCTGGAAACACCAACTAAATAGACTCCAAGATTAGGATTCGTTTTTTGTTTTGTTTTGTTTGTGTGTACTTCAGAATAATGAGTGTAAATATAAAAAGTTACCTGAAACTAATTAGGAAATGTAAACCTGATGTTAAATAATCCTTTACAATAGAACTTTATACTTTTTTGTGTGGGTTTTCTTTTTGGACTTTTATCTGAAAAAGATAAGTAACATTAAAAGTAGGATAATATCTCCATAAAAGATTTTCTTCAAATATGTCCTTAAGAGATAGACATAGGAACAACATTTCAAGAGACATTACTTTCTTTTAGATACCCACATGTAGTGATATTGAAATAAGTTTTGCCTTATTTACATATGAGCACATTGATTTAGATCTGTCTTTTCCATCTTTCCATGGAATTGTCCATTATTTACGAGGCAGAACATAGCATATGTGTTAACATGGGAACAAAGAGAATTATGATATGACTTTTGGGGACTGTGAGAATGTCGCAGACGTGATGAGGCAGAACCTGGGACGAGCACAACTGGTTGCGACTTGCCTTGTCCCCGCCAAAAAAGAGCCCGTATTTGCTTAGCATGTAAAGCTACTGCAGTTGAAATGAAGGAGAAAAAAAAGCACTTACCGCTCTGCCATAATCCGTCCTCGGCCAGATAACGTAAAAGAATGGGGGGGGGGAATTGCATTGCATTTTTATGGAATAAAGATGCAATGCATTATGGGACAGGGACACAATGAATTATGGGATCGCATGAAGATGCAAGGGATTATGGGTATATGGACAAATATAAAAGCAACTAATTTTTCCCAGTGCGGCGTTCTTGGAATGACGTTCACGGTTGGCGGCTGGAAAAGTCTGTTCATGCAATTTTGAGACAGAACTCAAGAAGGAACGACTCGAGGTTGGAATACTAGTTGGGAGAGCTTGAATTTACTCGCTGGTTGCTGTTTTCTTTTTATTTCTCCACATCGAATTTTATGGCATTCCTCCATTCGGATATTTTTTTCTTTGTTTCTCCCATGGGAATCAAACAGCATCTCTGATATGTGTTTTCGATCTTTCTTCACAACCAAAGTAGAACAGTGATGGGAATGTTTTTTATTATCCGATCACAGTCATCACATTGTGACCATGTTCATATTTGATATTTTTGAGTTTTGGCTTTTTCTTTTTTATTATTAGTGCTTCTATTATTTTTAGTCTTTCTTAGTATTTTTACATGTGGATGAGACTATTATACTTGTATTTTCTACAAGTATGTTGCAGATAGAGTTTTGTAGGATTCTTTGTGTATTTTAAATAAGTCCTAATAGAGCCGTGGTCAGAGAAGAATAGTATGATTCTTTTTGATAGGCATATAGTGGTATGTCCAATATAATTATTCATGAATTTGGTTTCATCAGAAACACATTTCCCGAAGGGAAATGTAAATTCATAAATAATATTGATTCTATATAATTTAGATCAATTATATCCACACATTCATTTAAAGAATAAAAAAACCCTCTTTCATAATGGCTAATAGAATATCTGAAAGTACTTGGATATATAGAACATTTGGACAATTTTTATTTTTCACCTTATCCACAGGAAATGAGGTAGTAACCTTATGGTGGTTTATACTGAAGGCAGGTTGAGGCAGCACTTCCAGCCCCTTAAGTTTTTAAAAGTTTGCACTTGGTTGTATGTGCAGTATGGGACATTGTCAAGCTGTAGGAATGTGCATCTTCTGGTCAGTACCTGGTAGTGAACTTTTAAAGAATCATATAAACATCACAGTTGTTGAAGAAAGGTCAGTGTTCCCAGTATGACCTTCTGGAACAAGTTTCAAGTGCAATAACCATTTGAAATTCCACCAAACACACATGACCTTCTCTTGAAACTGCTCTTGTTTGACAAGTTCCGAAACCTGGCCAGAACAAAACCACTGATTTCTCTTATTAGGATTACAAAAATAAATCCATTTTTCATCCCCAGTTACAATTTGCTGCCAAAAACGTGTATCTTGAGGATTTGCCAGCCGTTATTTGTAAATGTTCACACATCATTGAGCCTGGTCATTCATCAGTTCATGAACAACTTGTCGACAGCCTCTATTCAAAAAGCCAAACTTATGGAGGTGTCAATTAATGGTGCTTTGTGAAGAACATGTTCTGCCGACAATATACATGTGCTTGTGCTTGGCTGTTATTCAACCATTTCAAGCCAGGCCTCATTTCCTACAACAGAAATTCTTCCTGACTTTGGTTTGTCTCGGAGTCTGGTATCACCTTCCTTGAAACATCTGAAACAGTTTAGTGCCATACGTTTGTTGATAGACCTGAGCCTTCCACATTAATTTCCTTTGTCACTGCTATTACACTCTGTCTTACTTCCACCGGTAGCATAAAATGACACTAATTGTAATTTTTTCACCACTCATCATCAAAGCTGTAAAATAAAAATAAATAATGTTTATTTGTTATATATGAAAATAATAAACAATTCAGCAACAATTGGACAACAAGTTTCATCAGTGATAAAAATCATGAGTGAAAATCAAAAACAATTTGGACTCAATCTGGTATATATGGCAAAATAAGTTTTTTATATAGTCTCAAAGGATATGGTATTTTATATATATATATATATATATATATATATATATATATATATATAACAATATATATTTTTATACGAGGGTCATTCAATAAATAAGGTGAATTTTTCGGTATAAGGACTTCTAATACAGATAGAAGCTTACTTCTTTTTTTTTTTTTTCAACGTAGTCTCCACAGCACTGTCACTCACTTTTCCCATCTGTGCACAAGCTTCCGTATTCCCTCAGCGTAAAAATCTTTGGACTGTTGCTCCGTCCTTCTTTAAACAATTTAGCCCACTTGTAGACATTTTTTTGGCTGAAACATGTGGCACCATACACAGTTGACATTCTCATATGAATTCCAACTGGTTTGCACCCGTCAGCAACCAAAAACTTGATAACTGACCGCTGTTCAATCCTGGAGCATGCTTCTTGGCTGGCCATCTTTGTTAATTGCCAAAACTCTCAAAGTTTTTTTTTAATCTGCAAAAGAAATTAAATCCATGTGAAAAAGAAGTAAAACAAAAAAAAAGAGTAAGCTTCTATCTGTATTAGAAATCCTTATACCGAAAAATTCACCTTCTTTATTGAATGACCCTCGTATATCAAGAACAGTATTGGGGAAATTGTATGACAATGTGGAAAAAGTTTACTCGTGACATATTTTATGTGACAAAAGACAGGATTTACCTTAGAATTCGAAACGAGTGCAAACATGTCTTGCATGCAAAGTGATGACAAAAAGAAATATGGCCACTATTGAAGATGCAATTTATGTGCACCTATCTTGCCCAAAACAAGATGATATTTGCACACATGCAAATTTTGGCCGCATTGGAAAAGCATAAAAAGCGGGGTGCCAGCAGCACGACAGAACTGAAGTCATTCAGTCGACAGCGTGCAATAGGGCTTGACATACCGATTGACAGATGGTCAAAGTAGGTGCAACTGAGCTGGTGTCTGTTTCACAACTGCCCAGTGTAACGGATGAGAAAGGGAGCCATGCAATCCATTTCCTTGAGGCAACCAAAGA
This sequence comes from Acanthosepion esculentum, assembly GCA_964036315.1. Classification (NCBI taxonomy): domain Eukaryota; kingdom Metazoa; phylum Mollusca; class Cephalopoda; order Sepiida; family Sepiidae; genus Acanthosepion; species Acanthosepion esculentum. The sequence goes on from OZ038503.1 coordinate 10,880,482, forward strand.
AGAAGAAAAAAATAGCTGGCCTGTCAGCAAGCACTGCACTGCACTTTTTGACCCCCCCCCTCTCATCACCATTCGACATATGAGGTCAAGCAGCTCAGTTCCTAGGAACCGACAGCCCAGACACCAGCACATATGATTTGATTATGGTGGTGAAGGCTTTGTGCAGAACCAACCACATTTTTCGAAGGGCTGAATACGGAAACCTGGTGCACTATATGCCACAAGGTCTCCAAACAACCTTCTGCTGGTTTTGAATTCAGAGTTGTCTTGGATGGCAACTGGTCTCCTAGACTAGTTGCCATCGAAGGCTATAGAACCCAGTCTGTCCTGCTATTTACCCATAGCTGGAGGGAGAAGAAGAGGATTAATACCTTTCCCAAGGATATTAGCACGGAAGTGAATGTAATGGATTCTACTGGAATTCAAACTCAGCTCTCCCATTCCTCAATCTGAGCTTCTATTCATTACTCCACCATGCCTCCTCATATATATATATATATATATATATATATATATATATATATATATATATAGTGAGTCTTTCCAGCCTTCCCTCTGTAAGGAATGGCCTTTAAGCCTGAATATTATCAACCTTTGATGATTTAATATATATAATATACTGTCTTTGTGTTCTTTTAATCTTATTTTCTGTGAACATTTTTCAGTTCTTGATAGAATTCAGTAGAGATAGAAATGAAAAATTGGTTATGAATTTTTTTTCCAATTTACCTATGTAGAGTAATTGGCCATGGTTAAATAAATGTAATTCACAGAAATGCTTAAGAAACAGAATTGACAAAAATCGCAATAAACAATAACGAGAGGAAGAAAAGAACAGGGTAGAAATAATACTCAACAAACAAAATATATGCCAGACAAAATACCAACAATAAGGCAAAGGAAACAGTAAAAAAGGAAAAGGTTCATAAACTATGAATGTTGTTAACACACAAAAGGGGGATACAGACAAGTAATCACAGCATTCTGACTTCAAGACAAGAAAGAACGGAACCGAGTTTGATATGACTGGGAAGTGGCCTATCTTATTGGCTAGGAAGAAATCCCAGCATGCATCTGTGTGTTTTGTCTATAAATTTGATGAGGGCGTCTTTTTGCAGTCATTCCTTTCAGAATTTAACCAACAATTCCATTACCATATACATATATTCTATATTATTTTTACAGTTGTCTGTTTGATGTTATTACATATGCGCATGAAGGAGAGGAGATACTCAATTTTATTTTAAATACCTATTTTTGCTAAATAGACAAGCCAATTTCATTTAGTTTCTTTTTGATTTTTTTACGTTTTTATCACTTATTAATTGTCCAACATTGTGATAATAGAAGATCTGCCAAGAAAGGTGAAATGTTGTAAGAACCTGGACATAAATTTACTGTGGACGAGCTAGCAATTACAAAACTAATTAATAATGAAAACAAATCTTGGTTTTATATATATATATATATATATATATATTTGTCTCATAAAAAAAAATTCCACTTGGTCAGATTTTCTTAAAATCAGTGTATCAAATGGAATATGGGATGAAGATAAGAATATTTGACCTTGGATTAATCTTACACATCCTCAAAGGTGATCATATATACCTAAATTATAGAATTGTTGCATCACTGTGCTAGACCATTTTGGGAAAAACAGGAAATTGTCATTTACCAAGAATAAAGAACTGTAAAGATGCTGATAGCAATTTCTCATGGATACCATCATTTGGTTTTGATCAAATAATCTGGAGTACAGACGAAACAACAATCCCGTATACATAATATAATGAAAATACAGCAATGTGATATTGTTAAATGTAAGAATAATTTTGGAGCGTGCAGTTGCAATGCTGAGGTTGAAAATTTTTTTTTTTTTTTAAATTTGAAAATTGTGCGTTCTTGTACTGAAGAAGTGAGATTTTTTTATAGTAAAGGTGGCATGAACTAAATTGTTCAATAATTAGAGTAATGTCACAGTTATTATCAGGAATTCACACTTCTTTCAGTCTGCACTATCTTTCGGTGTCTCATTAATACCTGGAATTTAACAAAAACACACTCAAATGTCTACCTGATGATGGTCGTTCGAAACGATTGAAAGCCGGGCTAGTAGAAAAAATAAGACCTGATAAAACCGGAATTTATAAACAAGGATCATAGCATTCATTAACGGATTCGAAGTTGATTGTATTTTATTATTAAATATTGTTTGCGAGAGTTATTCTTGCCATATAATTAGCTTCATTAATTGTTTTTCACTATGAATGATTTACGTTATATAAATTGAATACGCACTACATAATTGAGATATATATATATATATATATATATATATATATATATATATATATATATATATATATAGTTTAGGAAAAACTAGGTAATCCGTATGGGTAGACCCAATGAGGATAGAATCCAGAGAGCTCAATGTAAATCAGAGCTAATAATTTAAATAAAAACAGACCACCTTAAGGTTCCATATAATAAATTATTTCACCACAGCCCCTCCAAAGGACAGTGGATCATCAGATTTATTTCCAAATGTTGAAATGAAAAAAATGAAAATAAATTTACACATTTATGACGGGCAATAATAAGGAAACTCACGAAGTGGGGGCAGTGTAGGGAGGTAGAGAGACAGCGTTGAGTTAGATGTAACATTTCTATTGTTTCAAATTTAAATATTCGCTGAAATCTAGACATTGACACTTTAAATCTGTTAAAAACTTTGTCTCTCATGACTACTGGTGGCTCTGTAATACAGAACTAAATAGGTGCAAGATCTCTATTCTAACCCCCCTCTTCAATCGATTTGAGGTGTTATCATCCTCTGCTGATAAAGCTGAATGCTTTGCCTGTAAATTCTCTTCAAACTCTACTCATGACTCATCTGGAGTATCCCTACCTAACTTCTCACTTTGAACTGAATCTCTATTGAGTGATATGAATATAACCCCTTCCATGGTTTCTGCTATCATCTCTAACCTTGACTCCTACAAAGTATGCATACCCGATGGCATCCCTGTAATAGCTCAGGAGCACACTTCTTAATGACTATCTCCTGTTTCTGCTAAACTGTATAAAAATGACTTATTGTTTCCAGTTTTCCTGCTTTCTGGAAATCATCATCTGTTGTTCCACTTTTTGAGAACACTGGTGAACCATCTGACCCATCCAACTATTGGCCTATTAGCCTTCTACCTCTTTTTGGTAAACTCTAAGAGGCCCTATAATCAATGCTGAATTGGTTTGTCATCTCTCATTACAGGGCCTGTTCTCAGACAAGCAATACAGCTTTTGTTTCTCCAGATCAACTGCTAATGTACTAATGATAATTGTGGAAAGAGTCTGTCATGCTCTAGATAAAAATGGTGAAGCTTGTGCTGTAGCATTGGACATCTTGAAAGCCTTTGACAGGGTCTGGCATTCAGGTCTTCTTCACAAGCTGAAAAGCTATGGTATCTTCTGGAATATTTTGGAGCTGATCCAGTCATTCCCATCTAATCGTGAAAGGAAAGTTGTTCTGAATGGCCACTCATCTACAGCCTTTGGAACTGATGCGGGTCTCCCCCAGGGCTCCGTCCTTGGTCTTACACTGTTTTCAATCTTCATTAACAACATTCCCAATGGCATCAGCTCTCAACTTAACATCTACACTGATAACTCTACCATTTACTCCTGCATTGATAATAAAACCGATCAGTTAGATAAGGTCAAAATGGCAGCTGATGTACAAAACAACCTCAAGACCATTATTAACAGGGGCAAAAAATGGCTTGTCAGTTTTAATGCCTCAAAAGCTAAAACTTCTCTCTGCCTTCCATCAGTATGGCTGATGCTATCCTCCAATGAATTGACTCATTGCGCTTACTTGGGCTAGCATTCTCAGGTGACATGAGGTAGAAAGACTACATTGAATCCATTGCTAGATCAGCTGTTAAGAAAATCAATTCACTGTGTTGGGTGAGACAATTTTTCTCTCTGGTATCTATCTTGCATATATATATATATATATATATATATATATAAAGTCCGTTATTCACCCATGTTTAGAATATTGCTGCCATATATGGTCTGGTACCCATGCTATTCTCCTGGAGCTCCTTGATAAGATCCAAAGAAGAATCAACAATATTATTGGTCCTGATCTGGCAGCTCAGCTTCAGTCACTTGCCCACCGCTATAAGGCTGCCTCTCTGCGCCTTTTTTATAAATTCTTTCATGATAATTGTTCAGATGAGCTCTTCGATATGGAACTTAGACTATGAATTTAAATGCAAAACTATACTGGTAGCAAGATCTCATCAATCTACAGTTGAGCTAGCGAGATGTAGCTGTAACTTCTATGCTAACAGTTTCTCATCTCAAACTTCTCACTTGTGGAACTCCATCCCAGCTCATTGCATTCCAGCCAACTTTAATCTGAAAAATCTTTAAATGCAATGTCAATCGCTATCTACTGTCGTTCTGATTGCTCTTTTCTCTTTCTCCTCATTACTAATGTTTCTGTTCCTAATTCCCCCACATACTGTCATCCCTTGCATACTAGTGGCAGTGTTCCCCTGCTTGGAGTGATGCTGATTAAAAAGAAAATATATATATATATATATATATATATATATATATATATATGCTGATTTGAAATGGCACCAAGTGCTAGTTAGTTTATAACACAGATGGTAGGTTCTGACATTTCACAGTGTCTTGGAAACACATATATGCATCATCAGCAAACAATGTAAGTTTCATAAACACATCTAAACATGTATATTTACATCCTCATCAAACAATGTAAGTTTCATAAACACATCTAAACACATCTCAAAAATGTATAGATACATTGTCAGCAACCAATGTAAGTTTCATAAAAACATCTCAAAAATGTATAGATACATTGTCAGCAAACAATGTAAGTTTCATAAACACATCTCAAAAATGTATAGATACATTGTCAGCAAACAATGTAAGTTTCATAAACACATCTCAAAAATGTATAGATACATTGTCAGCAAACAATGTAAGTTTCATAAACACATCTCAAAAATGTATAGATACATCGTCAGCAAACAATGTAAGTTTCATAAACACATCTCAAAAATGTATAGATACATTGTCAGCAAACAATGTAAGTTTCATAAACACATCTCAAAAATGTATAGATACATTGTCAGCAACCAATGTAAGTTTCATAAACACATCTCAAAATTGTATAGATACATTGTCAGCAACCAATGTAAGTTTCATAAACACATCTCAAAAATGTATAGATACATCGTTTCAACCAATGTAAGTTTCATAAACACATCTCAAAAATGTATAGATACATTGTCAGCAACCAATGTAAGTTTCATAAACACATCTCAAAATTGTATAGATACATTGTCAGCAACCAATGTAAGTTTCATAAACACATCTCAAAAATGTATAGATACATTGTCAGCAACCAATGTAAGTTTCATAAACACATCTCAAAAATGTATAGATACATCGTTTCAACCAATGTAAGTTTCATAAACACATCTCAAAAATGTATAGATACATTGTCAGCAACCAATGTAAGTTTCATAAACACATCTCAAAAATGTATAGATACATTGTCAGCAACCAATGTAAGTTTCATAAAAACATCTCAAAAATGTATAGATACATTGTCAGCAAACAATGTAAGTTTCATAAACACATCTCAAAAATGTATAGATACATTGTCAGCAAACAATGTAAGTTTCATAAACACATCTCAAAAATGTATAGATACATTGTCAGCAAACAATGTAAGTTTCATAAACACATCTCAAAAATGTATAGATACATCGTCAGCAAACAATGTAAGTTTCATAAACACATCTCAAAAATGTATAGATACATTGTCAGCAAACAATGTAAGTTTCATAAACACATCTCAAAAATGTATAGATACATTGTCAGCAACCAATGTAAGTTTCATAAACACATCTCAAAATTGTATAGATACATTGTCAGCAACCAATGTAAGTTTCATAAACACATCTCAAAAATGTATAGATACATCGTTTCAACCAATGTAAGTTTCATAAACACATCTCAAAAATGTATAGATACATTGTCAGCAACCAATGTAAGTTTCATAAACACATCTCAAAATTGTATAGATACATTGTCAGCAACCAATGTAAGTTTCATAAACACATCTCAAAAATGTATAGATACATTGTCAGCAACCAATGTAAGTTTCATAAACACATCTCAAAAATGTATAGATACATCGTTTCAACCAATGTAAGTTTCATAAACACATCTCAAAAATGTATAGATACATTGTCAGCAACCAATGTAAGTTTCATAAACACATCTCAAAAATGTATAGATACATTGTCAGCAACCAATGTAAGTTTCATAAACACATCTCAAAAATGTAGAGATACATCGTTTCAACCAATGTAAGTTTCATAAACACATCTCAAAAATGTATAGATACATCGTTTCAACCAATGTAAGTTTCATAAACACATCTCAAAAATGTATAGATACATTGTCAGCAAACAATGTAAGTTTCATAAACACATCTCAAAAATGTATAGATACATTGTCAGCAACCAATGTAAGTTTCATAAACACATCTCAAAAATGTATAGATACATTGTCAGCAACCAATGTAAGTTTCATAAACACATCTCAAAAATGTATAGATACATTGTCAGCAACCAATGTAAGTTTCATAAACACATCTCAAAAATGTATAGATACATTGTCAGCAACCAATGTAAGTTTCATAAACACATCTCAAAAATGTATAGATACATTGTCAGCAACCAATGTAAGTTTCATAAACACATCTCAAAAATGTATAGATACATTGTCAGCAACCAATGTAAGTTTCATAAACACATCTCAAAAATGTATAGATACATCGTTTCAACCAATGTAAGTTTCATAAACACATCTCAAAAATGTATAGATACATCGTTTCAACCAATGTAAGTTTCATAAACACATCTCAAAAATGTATAGATACATTGTCAGCAAACAATGTAAGTTTCATAAACACATCTCAAAAATGTATAGATACATTGTCAGCAACCAATGTAAGTTTCATAAACACATCTCAAAAATGTATAGATACATTGTCAGCAACCAATGTAAGTTTCATAAACACATCTCAAAAATGTATAGATACATTGTCAGCAACCAATGTAAGTTTCATAAACACATCTCAAAAATGTATAGATACATTGTCAGCAACCAATGTAAGTTTCATAAACACATCTCAAAAATGTATAGATACATTGTCAGCAACCAATGTAAGTTTCATAAACACATCTCAAAAATGTATAGATACATCGTTTCAACCAATGTAAGTTTCATAAACACATCTCAAAATTGTATAGATACATTGTCAGCAACCAATGTAAGTTTCATAAACACATCTCAAAAATGTATAGATACATCGTTTCAACCAATGTAAGTTTCATAAACACATCTCAAAAATGTATAGATACATTGTCAGCAACCAATGTAAGTTTCATAAACACATCTCAAAAATGTATAGATACATCGTTTCAACCAATGTAAGTTTCATAAACACATCTCAAAATTGTATAGATACATTGTCAGCAACCAATGTAAGTTTCATAAACACATCTCAAAATTGTATAGATACATCGTTTCAACCAATGTAAGTTTCATAAACACATCTCAAAATTGTATAGATACATTGTCAGCAACCAATGTAAGTTTCATAAACACATCTCAAAAATGTATAGATACATTGTCAGCAAACAATGTAAGTTTCATAAACACATCTCAAAAATGTATAGATACATTGTCAGCAAACAATGTAAGTTTCATAAACACATCTCAAAATTGTATAGATACATCGTCAGCAACCAATGTAAGTTTCATAAACACATCTCAAAAATGTATAGATACATCGTCAGCAAACAATGTAAGTTTCATAAACACATCTAAACACATCTCAAAAATGTATAGATACATTGTCAGCAACCAATGTAAGTTTCATAAACACATCTCAAAATTGTATAGATACATCGTCAGCAAACAATGTAAGTTTCATAAACACATCTCAAAATTGTATAGATACATTGTCAGCAACCAATGTAAGTTTCATAAACACATCTCAAAATGTATAGATACATCGTCAGCAAACAATGTAAGTTTCATAAACACATCTCAAAAATGTATAGATACATCGTCAGCAAACAATGTAAGTTTCATAAACACATCTCAAAAATGTATAGATACATCGTCAGCAACCAATGTAAGTTTCATAAACACATCTCAAAAATGTATAGATACATCGTCAGCAACCAATGTAAGTTTCATAAACACATCTCAAAATGTATAGATACATCGTCAGCAAACAATGTAAGTTTCATAAACACATCTCAAAAATGTATAGATACATCGTCAGCAAACAATGTAAGTTTCATAAACACATCTCAAAAATGTATAGATACATCGTCAGCAAACAATGTAAGTTTCATAAACACATCTCAAAAATGTATAGATACATCGTCAGCAACCAATGTAAGTTTCATAAACACATCTCAAAAATGTATAGATACATTGTCAGCAACCAATGTAAGTTTCATAAACACATCTCAAAAATGTATAGATACATTGTCAGCAACCAATGTAAGTTTCATAAACACATCTCAAAATGTATAGATACATTGTCAGCAACCAATGTAAGTTTCATAAACACATCTCAAAAATGTATAGATACATCGTCAGCAAACAATGTAAGTTTCATAAACACATCTCAAAAATGTATAGATACATCGTCAGCAACCAATGTAAGTTTCATAAACACATCTCCAAAATGTATAGATACATCGTCAGCAACCAATGTAAGTTTCATAAACACATCTCAAAATGTATAGATACATCGTCAGCAACCAATGTAAGTTTCATAAACACATCTCAAAATGTATAGATACATCGTCAGCAAACAATGTAAGTTTCATAAACACATCTCAAAAATGTATAGATACATCGTCAGCAAACAATGTAAGTTTCATAAACACATCTCAAAATGTATAGATACATCGTCAGCAAACAATGTAAGTTTCATAAACACATCTCAAAAATGTATAGATACATCGTCAGCAACCAATGTAAGTTTCATAAACACATCTCAAAATGTATAGATATATCGTCAGCAAACAATGTAAGTTTCATAAACACATCTCAAAAATGTATAGATACATTGTCAGCAACCAATGTAAGTTTCATAAACACATCTCAAAAATGTATAGATACATCGTCAGCAAACAATGTAAGTTTCATAAACACATCTCAAAAATGTATAGATACATCGTCAGCAACCAATGTAAGTTTCATAAACACATCTCAAAAATGTATAGATACATCGTTTCAACCAATGTAAGTTTCATAAACACATCTCAAAAATGTATAGATACATTGTCAGCAACCAATGTAAGTTTCATAAACACATCTCAAAAATGTATAGATACATCGTTTCAACCAATGTAAGTTTCATAAACACATCTCAAAAATGTATAGATACATCGTTTCAACCAATGTAAGTTTCATAAACACATCTCAAAAATGTATAGATACATCGTTTCAACCAATGTAAGTTTCATAAACACATCTCAAAAATGTATAGATACATTGTCAGCAAACAATGTAAGTTTCATAAACACATCTCAAAAATGTATAGATACATTGTCAGCAACCAATGTAAGTTTCATAAACACATCTCAAAAATGTATAGATACATCGTCAGCAAACAATGTAAGTTTCATAAACACATCTCAAAAATATATAGATACATCGTTTCAACCAATGTAAGTTTCATAAACACATCTCAAAAATGTATAGATACATCGTTTCAACCAATGTAAGTTCATAAACACATCTCAAAAATGTATAGATACATCGTTTCAACCAATGTAAGTTTCATAAACACATCTCAAAAATGTATAGATACATTGTCAGCAAACAATGTAAGTTTCATAAACACATCTCAAAAATGTATAGATACATTGTCAGCAACCAATGTAAGTTTCATAAACACATCTCAAAAATGTATAGATACATCGTCAGCAAACAATGTAAGTTTCATAAACACATCTCAAAAATGTATAGATACATCGTTTCAACCAATGTAAGTTTCATAAACACATCTCAAAAATGTATAGATACATCGTTTCAACCAATGTAAGTTTCATAAACACATCTCAAAAATGTATAGATACATTGTCAGCAAACAATGTAAGTTTCATAAACACATCTCAAAAATGTATAGATACATCGTCAGCAAACAATGTAAGTTTCATAAACACATCTCAAAAATGTATAGATACATTGTCAGCAACCAATGTAAGTTTCATAAACACATCTCAAAAATGTATAGATACATTGTCAGCAACCAATGTAAGTTTCATAAACACATCTCAAAATTGTATAGATACATTGTCAGCAACCAATGTAAGTTTCATAAACACATCTCAAAAATGTATAGATACATCGTTTCAACCAATGTAAGTTTCATAAACACATCTCAAAAATGTATAGATACATCGTCAGCAAACAATGTAAGTTTCATAAACACATCTCAAAAATGTATAGATACATCGTCAGCAAACAATGTAAGTTTCATAAACACATCTCAAAAATGTATAGATACATTGTCAGCAAACAATGTAAGTTTCATAAACACATCTCAAAAATGTATAGATACATCGTCAGCAAACAATGTAAGTTTCATAAACACATCTCAAAAATGTATAGATACATTGTCAGCAACCAATGTAAGTTTCATAAACACATCTCAAAAATGTATAGATACATTGTCAGCAAACAATGTTAGTTTCATAAACACATCTCAAAAATGTATAGATACATTGTCAGCAACCAATGTAAGTTTCATAAACACATCTCAAATATGTATAGATACATCGTCAGCAAACAATGTAAGTTTCATAAACACATCTCAAAAATGTATAGATACATCGTCAGCAACCAATGTAAGTTTCATAAACACATCTCAAAAATGTATAGATACATCGTTTCAAACCAATGTAAGTTTCATAAACACATCTCAAAAATGTATAGATACATTGTCAGCAACCAATGTAAGTTTCATAAACACATCTCAAAAATGTATAGATAAATTGTCAGCAACCAATGTAAGTTTCATAAACACATCTCAAAATGTATAGATACATCGTCAGCAAACAATGTAAGTTTCATAAACACATCTCAAAAATGTATAGATACATCGTTTCAACCAATGTAAGTTTCATAAACACATCTCAAAAATGTATAGATACATTGTCAGCAACCAATGTAAGTTTCATAAACACATCTCAAAATTGTATAGATACATTGTCAGCAACCAATGTAAGTTTCATAAACACATCTCAAAAATGTATAGATACATTGTCAGCAACCAATGTAAGTTTCATAAATACATCTCAAAATTGTATAGATACATCGTCAGCAACCAATGTAAGTTTCATAAACACATCTCAAAAATGTATAGATACATTGTCAGCAACCAATGTAAGTTTCATAAACACATCTCAAAAATGTATAGATACATTGTCAGCAACCAATGTAAGTTTCATAAACACATCTCAAAAATGTATAGATACATTGTCAGCAAACAATGTAAGTTTCATAAACACATCTCAAAAATGTATAGATACATTGTCAGCAACCAATGTAAGTTTCATAAACACATCTCAAAAATGTATAGATACATCGTTTCAACCAATGTAAGTTTCATAAACACATCTCAAAATGTATAGATACATCGTCAGCAACCAATGTAAGTTTCATAAACACATCTCAAAAATGTATAGATACATCGTTTCAACCAATGTAAGTTTCATAAACACATCTCAAAATTGTATAGATACATTGTCAGCAACCAATGTAAGTTTCATAAACACATCTCAAAAATGTATAGATACATCGTTTCAACCAATGTAAGTTTCATAAACACATCTCAAAAATGTATAGATACATCGTCAGCAACCAATGTAAGTTTCATAAACACATCTCAAAAATGTATAGATACATCGTTTCAACCAATGTAAGTTTCATAAACACATCTCAAAAATCTATAGATACATTGTCAGCGAACAATGTAAGTTTCATAAACACATCTCAAAAATGTATAGATACATCGTCAGCAAACAATGTAAGTTTCATAAACATATCTCAAAAATGTATAGATACATCGTTTCAACCAATGTAAGTTTCATAAACACATCTCAAAATTGTATAGATACATTGTCAGCAACCAATGTAAGTTTCATAAACACATCTCAAAATTGTATAGATACATCATCAGCAACCAATGTAAGTTTCATAAACACATCTCAAAAATGTATAGATACATCGTTTCAACCAATGTAAGTTTCATAAACACATCTCAAAAATGTATAGATACATTGTCAGCAACCAATGTAAGTTTCATAAACACATCTCAAAAATGTATAGATACATCGTTTCAACCAATGTAAGTTTCATAAACACATCTCAAAAATGTATAGATACATCGTTTCAACCAATGTAAGTTTCATAAACACATCTCAAAATTGTATAGATACATTGTCAGCAAACAATGTAAGTTTCATAAACACATCTCAAAAATGTATAGATACATTGTCAGCAACCAATGTAAGTTTCATAAACACATCTCAAAAATGTATAGATACATCGTTTCAACCAATGTAAGTTTCATAAACACATCTCAAAATTGTATAGATACATTGTCAGCAACCAATGTAAGTTTCATAAACACATCTCAAAAATGTATAGATACATCGTTTCAACCAATGTAAGTTTCATAAACACATCTCAAAATTGTATAGATACATTGTCAGCAACCAATGTAAGTTTCAGAAACACATCTCAAAAATGTATAGATACATCGTTTCAACCAATGTAAGTTTCATAAACACATCTCAAAAATGTATAGATACATCGTCAGCAACCAATGTAAGTTTCATAAACACATCTCAAAAATGTATAGATACATCGTTTCAACCAATGTAAGTTTCATAAACACATCTCAAAAATGTATAGATACATTGTCAGCAACCAATGTAAGTTTCATAAACACATCTCAAAAATGTATAGATACATTGTCAGCAACCAATGTAAGTTTCATAAACACATCTCAAAAATGTATAGATACATTGTCAGCAACCAATGTAAGTTTCATAAACACATCTCAAAAATGTATAGATACATTGTCAGCAACCAATGTAAGTTTCATAAACACATCTCAAAAATGTATAGATACATTGTCAGCAAACAATGTAAGTTTCATAAACACATCTCAAAAATGTATAGATACATTGTCAGCAAACAATGTAAGTTTCATAAACACATCTCAAAAATGTATAGATACATCGTCAGCAAACAATGTAAGTTTCATAAACATATCTCAAAAATGTATAGATACATCGTTTCAACCAATGTAAGTTTCATAAACACATCTCAAAAATGTATATATACATTGTCAGCAAACAATGTAAGTTTCATAAACACATCTCAAAAATGTATAGATACATTGTCAGCAAACAATGTAAGTTTCATAAACACATCTCAAAAATGTATAGATACATTGTCAGCAAACAATGTAAGTTTCATAAACACATCTCAAAAATGTATAGATACATTGTCAGCAAACAATGTAAGTTTCATAAACACATCTCAAAAATGTATAGATACATCGTCAGCAAACAATGTAAGTTTCATAAACATATCTCAAAAATGTATAGATACATCGTTTCAACCAATGTAAGTTTCATAAACACATCTCAAAATTGTATAGATACATTGTCAGCAACCAATGTAAGTTTCATAAACACATCTCAAAAATGTATAGATACATCGTTTCAACCAATGTAAGTTTCATAAACACATCTCAAAAATGTATAGATACATCGTCAGCAACCAATGTAAGTTTCATAAACACATCTCAAAAATGTATAGATACATCGTTTCAACCAATGTAAGTTTCATAAACACATCTCAAAAATCTATAGATACATTGTCAGCGAACAATGTAAGTTTCATAAACACATCTCAAAAATGTATAGATACATCGTCAGCAAACAATGTAAGTTTCATAAACATATCTCAAAAATGTATAGATACATCGTTTCAACCAATGTAAGTTTCATAAACACATCTCAAAATTGTATAGATACATTGTCAGCAACCAATGTAAGTTTCATAAACACATCTCAAAATTGTATAGATACATCATCAGCAACCAATGTAAGTTTCATAAACACATCTCAAAAATGTATAGATACATCGTTTCAACCAATGTAAGTTTCATAAACACATCTCAAAAATGTATAGATACATTGTCAGCAACCAATGTAAGTTTCATAAACACATCTCAAAAATGTATAGATACATCGTTTCAACCAATGTAAGTTTCATAAACACATCTCAAAAATGTATAGATACATCGTTTCAACCAATGTAAGTTTCATAAACACATCTCAAAATTGTATAGATACATTGTCAGCAAACAATGTAAGTTTCATAAACACATCTCAAAAATGTATAGATACATTGTCAGCAACCAATGTAAGTTTCATAAACACATCTCAAAAATGTATAGATACATCGTTTCAACCAATGTAAGTTTCATAAACACATCTCAAAATTGTATAGATACATTGTCAGCAACCAATGTAAGTTTCATAAACACATCTCAAAAATGTATAGATACATCGTTTCAACCAATGTAAGTTTCATAAACACATCTCAAAATTGTATAGATACATTGTCAGCAACCAATGTAAGTTTCAGAAACACATCTCAAAAATGTATAGATACATCGTTTCAACCAATGTAAGTTTCATAAACACATCTCAAAAATGTATAGATACATCGTCAGCAACCAATGTAAGTTTCATAAACACATCTCAAAAATGTATAGATACATCGTTTCAACCAATGTAAGTTTCATAAACACATCTCAAAAATGTATAGATACATTGTCAGCAACCAATGTAAGTTTCATAAACACATCTCAAAAATGTATAGATACATTGTCAGCAACCAATGTAAGTTTCATAAACACATCTCAAAAATGTATAGATACATTGTCAGCAACCAATGTAAGTTTCATAAACACATCTCAAAAATGTATAGATACATTGTCAGCAACCAATGTAAGTTTCATAAACACATCTCAAAAATGTATAGATACATTGTCAGCAAACAATGTAAGTTTCATAAACACATCTCAAAAATGTATAGATACATTGTCAGCAAACAATGTAAGTTTCATAAACACATCTCAAAAATGTATAGATACATCGTCAGCAAACAATGTAAGTTTCATAAACATATCTCAAAAATGTATAGATACATCGTTTCAACCAATGTAAGTTTCATAAACACATCTCAAAAATGTATATATACATTGTCAGCAAACAATGTAAGTTTCATAAACACATCTCAAAAATGTATAGATACATTGTCAGCAAACAATGTAAGTTTCATAAACACATCTCAAAAATGTATAGATACATTGTCAGCAAACAATGTAAGTTTCATAAACACATCTCAAAAATGTATAGATACATTGTCAGCAAACAATGTAAGTTTCATAAACACATCTCAAAAATGTATAGATACATCGTCAGCAAACAATGTAAGTTTCATAAACATATCTCAAAAATGTATAGATACATCGTTTCAACCAATGTAAGTTTCATAAACACATCTCAAAATTGTATAGATACATTGTCAGCAACCAATGTAAGTTTCATAAACACATCTCAAAAATGTATAGATACATCGTTTCAACCAATGTAAGTTTCATAAACACATCTCAAAAATGTATAGATACATCGTCAGCAACCAATGTAAGTTTCATAAACACATCTCAAAAATGTATAGATACATCGTTTCAACCAATGTAAGTTTCATAAACACATCTCAAAAATGTATAGATACATTGTCAGCAACCAATGTAAGTTTCATAAACACATCTCAAAAATGTATAGATACATTGTCAGCAACCAATGTAAGTTTCATAAACACATCTCAAAAATGTATAGATACATTGTCAGCAACCAATGTAAGTTTCATAAACACATCTCAAAAATGTATAGATACATTGTCAGCAACCAATGTAAGTTTCATAAACACATCTCAAAAATGTATAGATACATTGTCAGCAAACAATGTAAGTTTCATAAACACATCTCAAAAATGTATAGATACATTGTCAGCAAACAATGTAAGTTTCATAAACACATCTCAAAAATGTATAGATACATCGTCAGCAAACAATGTAAGTTTCATAAACATATCTCAAAAATGTATAGATACATCGTTTCAACCAATGTAAGTTTCATAAACACATCTCAAAAATGTATATATACATTGTCAGCAAACAATGTAAGTTTCATAAACACATCTCAAAAATGTATAGATACATTGTCAGCAAACAATGTAAGTTTCATAAACACATCTCAAAAATGTATAGATACATTGTCAGCAAACAATGTAAGTTTCATAAACACATCTCAAAAATGTATAGATACATTGTCAGCAACCAATGTAAGTTTCATAAACACATCTCAAAAATGTATAGATACATCGTTTCAACCAATGTAAGTTTCATAAACACATCTCAAAAATGTATAGATACATCGTCAGCAACCAATGTAAGTTTCATAAACACATCTCAAAAATGTATAGATACATCGTTTCAACCAATGTAAGTTTCATAAACACATCTCAAAAATCTATAGATACATTGTCAGCGAACAATGTAAGTTTCATAAACACATCTCAAAAATGTATAGATACATCGTCAGCAAACAATGTAAGTTTCATAAACATATCTCAAAAATGTATAGATACATCGTTTCAACCAATGTAAGTTTCATAAACACATCTCAAAATTGTATAGATACATTGTCAGCAACCAATGTAAGTTTCATAAACACATCTCAAAATTGTATAGATACATCATCAGCAACCAATGTAAGTTTCATAAACACATCTCAAAAATGTATAGATACATCGTTTCAACCAATGTAAGTTTCATAAACACATCTCAAAAATGTATAGATACATTGTCAGCAACCAATGTAAGTTTCATAAACACATCTCAAAAATGTATAGATACATCGTTTCAACCAATGTAAGTTTCATAAACACATCTCAAAATTGTATAGATACATTGTCAGCAAACAATGTAAGTTTCATAAACACATCTCAAAAATGTATAGATACATTGTCAGCAACCAATGTAAGTTTCATAAACACATCTCAAAAATGTATAGATACATCGTTTCAACCAATGTAAGTTTCATAAACACATCTCAAAATTGTATAGATACATTGTCAGCAACCAATGTAAGTTTCATAAACACATCTCAAAAATGTATAGATACATCGTTTCAACCAATGTAAGTTTCATAAACACATCTCAAAATTGTATAGATACATTGTCAGCAACCAATGTAAGTTTCATAAACACATCTCAAAAATGTATAGATACATCGTCAGCAACCAATGTAAGTTTCATAAACACATCTCAAAAATGTATAGATACATCGTTTCAACCAATGTAAGTTTCATAAACACATCTCAAAAATGTATAGATACATTGTCAGCAACCAATGTAAGTTTCATAAACACATCTCAAAAATGTATAGATACATTGTCAGCAACCAATGTAAGTTTCATAAACACATCTCAAAAATGTATAGATACATTGTCAGCAACCAATGTAAGTTTCATAAACACATCTCAAAAATGTATAGATACATTGTCAGCAACCAATGTAAGTTTCATAAACACATCTCAAAAATGTATAGATACATTGTCAGCAAACAATGTAAGTTTCATAAACACATCTGAAAAATGTATAGATACATTGTCAGCAAACAATGTAAGTTTCATAAACACATCTCAAAAATGTATAGATACATCGTCAGCAAACAATGTAAGTTTCATAAACATATCTCAAAAATGTATAGATACATCGTTTCAACCAATGTAAGTTTCATAAACACATCTCAAAAATGTATATATACATTGTCAGCAAACAATGTAAGTTTCATAAACACATCTCAAAAATGTATAGATACATTGTCAGCAAACAATGTAAGATTCATAAACACATCTCAAAAATGTATAGATACATTGTCAGCAAACAATGTAAGTTTCATAAACACATCTCAAAAATGTATAGATACATTGTCAGCAAACAATGTAAGTTTCATAAACACATCTCAAAAATGTATAGATACATCGTCAGCAAACAATGTAAGTTTCATAAACATATCTCAAAAATGTATAGATACATCGTTTCAACCAATGTAAGTTTCATAAACACATCTCAAAATTGTATAGATACATTGTCAGCAACCAATGTAAGTTTCATAAACACATCTCAAAAATGTATAGATACATCGTTTCAACCAATGTAAGTTTCATAAACACATCTCAAAAATGTATAGATACATCGTCAGCAACCAATGTAAGTTTCATAAACACATCTCAAAAATGTATAGATACATCGTTTCAACCAATGTAAGTTTCATAAACACATCTCAAAAATGTATAGATACATTGTCAGCAACCAATGTAAGTTTCATAAACACATCTCAAAAATGTATAGATACATTGTCAGCAACCAATGTAAGTTTCATAAACACATCTCAAAAATGTATAGATACATTGTCAGCAACCAATGTAAGTTTCATAAACACATCTCAAAAATGTATAGATACATTGTCAGCAACCAATGTAAGTTTCATAAACACATCTCAAAAATGTATAGATACATTGTCAGCAAACAATGTAAGTTTCATAAACACATCTCAAAAATGTATAGATACATTGTCAGCAAACAATGTAAGTTTCATAAACACATCTCAAAAATGTATAGATACATCGTCAGCAAACAATGTAAGTTTCATAAACATATCTCAAAAATGTATAGATACATCGTTTCAACCAATGTAAGTTTCATAAACACATCTCAAAAATGTATATATACATTGTCAGCAAACAATGTAAGTTTCATAAACACATCTCAAAAATGTATAGATACATTGTCAGCAAACAATGTAAGTTTCATAAACACATCTCAAAAATGTATAGATACATTGTCAGCAAACAATGTAAGTTTCATAAACACATCTCAAAAATGTATAGATACATTGTCAGCAAACAATGTAAGTTTCATAAACACATCTCAAAAATGTATAGATACATCGTCAGCAAACAATGTAAGTTTCATAAACATATCTCAAAAATGTATAGATACATCGTTTCAACCAATGTAAGTTTCATAAACACATCTCAAAATTGTATAGATACATTGTCAGCAACCAATGTAAGTTTCATAAACACATCTCAAAAATGTATAGATACATCGTTTCAACCAATGTAAGTTTCATAAACACATCTCAAAATTGTATAGATACATCGTCAGCAACCAATGTAAGTTTCATAAACACATCTCAAAAATGTATAGATACATCGTTTCAACCAATGTAAGTTTCATAAACACATCTCAAAAATGTATAGATACATTGTCAGCAACCAATGTAAGTTTCATAAACACATCTCAAAAATGTATAGATACATCGTTTCAACCAATGTAAGTTTCATAAACACATCTCAAAATTGTATAGATACATCGTCAGCAACCAATGTAAGTTTCATAAACACATCTCAAAAATGTATAGATACATCGTCAGCAACCAATGTAAGTTTCATAAACACATCTCAAAAATGTATAGATACATCGTTTCAACCAATGTAAGTTTCATAAACACATCTCAAAAATGTATAGATACATTGTCAGCAACCAATGTAAGTTTCATAAACACATCTCAAAAATGTATAGATACATCGTTTCAACCAATGTAAGTTTCATAAACACATCTCAAAAATGTATAGATACATCGTTTCAACCAATGTAAGTTTCATAAACACATCTCAAAAATGTATAGATACATCGTTTCAACCAATGTAAGTTTCATAAACACATCTCAAAATTGTATAGATACATTGTCAGCAAACAATGTAAGTTTCATAAACACATCTCAAAAATGTATAGATACATCGTTTCAACCAATGTAAGTTTCATAAACACATCTCAAAAATGTATAGATACATCGTTTCAACCAATGTAAGTTTCATAAACACATCTCAAAATTGTATAGATACATTGTCAGCAAACAATGTAAGTTTCATAAACACATCTCAAAAATGTATAGATACATCGTTTCAACCAATGTAAGTTTCATAAACACATCTCAAAAATGTATAGATACATCGTTTCAACCAATGTAAGTTTCATAAACACATCTCAAAATTGTATAGATACATTGTCAGCAAACAATGTAAGTTTCATAAACACATCTCAAAAATGTATAGATACATCGTTTCAACCAATGTAAGTTTCATAAACACATCTCAAAAATGTATAGATACATCGTTTCAACCAATGTAAGTTTCATAAACACATCTCAAAATTGTATAGATACATTGTCAGCAAACAATGTAAGTTTCATAAAGACATCTCAAAAATGTATAGATACATCGTTTCAACCAATGTAAGTTTCATAAACACATCTCAAAAATGTATAGATACATCGTTTCAACCAATGTAAGTTTCATAAACACATCTCAAAATTGTATAGATACATTGTCAGCAACCAATGTAAGTTTCATAAACACATCTCAAAAATGTATAGATACATCGTCAGCAAACAATGTAAGTTTCATAAACACATCTCAAAAATGTATAGATACATCGTCAGCAACCAATGTAAGTTTCATAAACACATCTCAAAATTGTATAGATACATTGTCAGCAACCAATGTAAGTTTCATAAACACATCTCAAAATTGTATAGATACATCGTCAGCAACCAATGTAAGTTTCATAAACACATCTCAAAAATGTATAGATACATTGTCAGCAACCAATGTAAGTTTCATAAACACATCTCAAAATTGTATAGATACATTGTCAGCAACCAATGTAAGTTTCATAAACACATCTCAAAAATGTATAGATACATTGTCAGCAACCAATGTAAGTTTCATAAACACATCTCAAAAATGTATAGATACATCGTTTCAACCAATGTAAGTTTCATAAACACATCTCAAAATTGTATAGATACATTGTCAGCAACCAATGTAAGTTTCATAAACACATCTCAAAAATGTATAGATACATTGTCAGCAACCAATGTAAGTTTCATAAACACGTCTGAAAAATGTATAGATACATTGTCAGCAACCAATGTAAGTTTCATAAACACATCTCAAAAATGTATAGATACATCGTTTCAACCAATGTAAGTTTCATAAACACATCTCAAAATTGTATAGATACATTGTCAGCAACCAATGTAAGTTTCATAAACACATCTCAAAAATGTATAGATACATCGTCAGCAAACAATGTAAGTTTCATAAACACATCTCAAAAATGTATAGATACATTGTCAGCAACCAATGTAAGTTTCATAAACACATCTCAAAAATGTATAGATACATTGTCAGCAAACAATGTAAGTTTCATAAACACATCTCAAAAATGTATAGATACATTGTCAGCAAACAATGTAAGTTTCATGAACACATCTCAAAAATGTATAGATACATCGTCAGGAAACAATGTAAGTTTCATAAACACATCTAAACAATGTATAGATACATTGTCAGCAGGCATTGGAAGTTTTGTTAATTCATGTCTGTCCACAGAAGAATAAGTGTTAATATGTTTTGATTAAATTACTAAAGAGACACTGATACATATAAATAATTGTATTAATGTTTCACATTATCTCTCTCTCTCTCTCTCTCTCTCTATATATATATATATATATATATATTAATCATTTAACCCCAAGCAAGGCAATAAAGCCACTAAGATGCAAGAGGTTATTGAAAGTGATAGAAACTGAGAAAATGTTACTGTGGACAATAAAAAGAACAGGACAAACAAGAGATGGAGATTCACATGTCATTTAAATTTTGGATGATCATAATTGGCAGGAAATCAAGAAGCCAAAATAATTCCACAGACAAGAAATTTAAGGGAAGAAACTTTTAGAATAAAATTTACAGTTTCATCTATCAATTTCAACTGTAAAATGATGAGACCTAGCTGCCAATTTAGTATTATGCATAAATTTGTGATGTTGAGGTGCCAAGAAGGACAAATTGCCATGAAAATATTTTAAGAAAAGGTACAGGGAAATATGTTACATTGGAAAAAAGTGATTGAAACCCAGATGCCTGGTCAAAATGGTTAACATTGCAGATTATTTGGATTTTGTAAAACATTTCTAGATATGTAGGAGAAGCACCAGACCAGATGAGGTAACAATATTCAATGCATAAACAAATGGTAGACTTATAAATATGCTAGATTGATTTTGGTGAGACAAATTGTCTAGCACAATAATGGGTATTATTTTTCAGTAAATTGAACATCTGTCAAGTGAGGGAGACACATATGAGAGAAAAACATCCATCTACCAGTGAAGAAAGTAGTAAAGGATGCTGAAAAATTCTTAGACTAACAAGGTAGGAATTAAATAAAACTTTCTGATATTTGGTCAGTTTTGTTAGATTTATACAGGTGGGTTGGGCCAAGAATATTCCAACACTGTTTTGTATATAAATATAATATACTGTTAAAAACCAAAGAACAAGTGTTGAATACTAAATTAGCAGCACCGGAGTTTCTGCAGAAATACAGCCAACAATGACTGATGATTAATGCAAACTTGAAACATTTTCCTATACAAGTTTTTTCAATTTTTTTGTTGATGATTATTCTGTAATTTTAAACTTAGGTTTTCTTTTGAATATATATGTGTATATATATATATATATATATATATATAAAATGATAAATTTTCAAAACTGAGCTGCATTGGGGAAAGGAAATCTGTGATACATACTAAACAAATAGGCGTGATGATGCTAATGGAATGGCTTGTCTGCCATCTGGTGCAGATCCAAGAGTAAGCAGAACTTGCTTCTCATGAGACACCAACTACTTGTCCAGATTTTAGATTACAAATTTCTTTTGAGGTTTATAGAATTTTTAAAACATTTGTAAAAGGCAAATAGCAACTAGAAGAAGATCTGTATAAAACAGTGTTGGTTGAGAGATGGGAAGAAATTCAAATATGGCTGACAGACTGAGCCATAAAACACATGCAACAAGGATATTACCAGTTAGATCAGCCATTCAAACTCTACAGAAAAGATAGCTTGTTTATTGAAAAGCTTATAAATAAATTATATATGTATATATATCATTCACAGACAGTACTGTTTCACTGTATCACAGCTCCTCAGAGCGACTAGACAACCAAATGCCTCAAGCCCGGATTGAAATATATATGTATGTATGTACTTCCAAAGATTCATTACAAATGAGTATACAATGCTGAAAAAAATGCCCCAAACTAAAATAAAAACAAAGTTTAACAAAATATTTATGTTATTTTTAAGAGGAAAGACCAAAGAATATTTTGACACTGACTGTGTTGTATATAAATATACTGTTAAAAACCAAAGAACAAGTGTTGAATACTAAATTAGCAGCACCGGAGTTTCTACAGAAATACAACCAACAATGAATGATAATTAATTTAATGCAAACTTGAAAAATTTTCCTATGCAAGTTTTTTATTCTTCTGTTGATGATTATTCTGTTCTTTTAAACTTAGGTTTTCTTTTTAATATATATATGCAGGGCTGGGGTGTACTACCTCTGAACCCCGCAACCAATGAAGACCAGCCTGATTGGAAGCCCCCGGCAGTGCTATGTGATCTTTGCTATTTTATCAATAATTGCTTTTTTTCTACCTACATTTGTTTACATTACAATTAAACTAAAGCACAACTGACTATTCAAGGATGAAATATTTTCACAGATTCTGACATCATTTCTGGGGGCCTTTTTTTGTTTGCCCAAATCTGTGAATTTGTTTTGCACATGCTAAGTTTAAAAAAACATTATAATGTTGAATGTGTCAAAATTAATCAACTTTTTAACAAGAAAAATCTCAAGTTGATGTTAAAAATTGCTGCAAAACATTATTGATTTATTTAAGATAGAATGATCTATTATGACATGTCTCTGATTTGATTTATTTAAGAAGGAATGATCTATTATGACATGTCTCTGATTTGATTTATTTAAGAAGGAATGATCTATTATGACATGTCTCTTATTTGATTTATTTAAGAAAGAATGATCTATTATGACATGTCTCTGATTTGATTTATTTAAGAAAGAATGATCTATTATGACATGTCTCTGATTTGATTTATTTAAGAAAGAATGATCTATTATGACATGTCTCTGATTTATTTAAGAAGGAATGATCTATTATGACATGTCTCTGATTTATTTAAGAAGGAATGATCTATTATGACATGTCTCTGATTTGATTTATTTAAGAAGGAATGATCTATTATGACATGTCTCTGATTTGATTTATTTAAGAAGGAATGATCTATTATGACGTGTCTCTGATTTGATTTATTTAAGAAGGAATGATCTATTATGACATGTCTCTGATTTGATTTATTTAAGAAGGAATGATCTATTATGACATGTCTCTGATTTGATTTATTTAAGAAGGAATGATCTATTATGACATGTCTCTGATTTGATTTATTTAAGAAGGAATGATCTATTATGACATGTCTTGAATTTGTATTTAGCTACATTGCATTCATCTTCAACTTTTTCTAATTGAATTGTTCACTTATATTGCATAAGATCCATTATTTGTACATAATTAGGTTAAAATAAAATATTTTATATGAATACTACCTGATGAAAATTGAGATGTAGTAGAGTGGTGGGGCCCGTATCATTGATTCAATGGGGACAAGACTGTTGCACTGGCCCTGTATATGTATGTACATACACACACACACACACACACACACACACACATACATATATGTTCAGTTTGTTCATAACCATTTTTGGTTCTCACCAGTCGAGGTGCAATTGAAATGCACCAAAACAAAGTTGCATCTTTGTAGTGAGCAAACTTTTTTTGTCTATATGATAAAATTATAATAAATAATTATTGGTCTACTATTGGTATCAAGCCCCCTCTTTTGAATTAATGCTGGGAGCCTTAAGATTTATGTATTACTTTCATTCTCATTGTATCAGATCTATATCTATATATATATCTATATATATATATATATATATATATATATATATATATATATATAGTATGATAAGTTTTTAAAATGTCACACTAGAAAATCTTTCATATTTTTCCATGAAGACATTATTCTCTTTGGTGATGCCATTTTGCAGAAATCACACAAATATATCGTCATAGAAAATGTAGAACAACAGAATTATCAGACTGCCCAACATTTATAGAGTATAGATCAGTCAGGTGCATTAATAAAAAGTGGCTGTATTAAAAGTGGAAACTAAAAATATCAAAACAGAGCTGTGTTGGAGAAATAAAGTATGTGTTGATGCTAATGTGGATAGAATGACTTGTCTGCCATCTGGTGTGTATCCTAGATTAAGCAGAACTTGCTTCTCATGAGACACCAACTACTTATCCAGATTTTAGATGAAAAGGTCTTGAACATCATTTCTAAATTTGACTCCCATAAGCCAGGGGGAGATGACAGGATACCAGTTGTCATCCTAAAGAAATGTGCTTGCCATTTGCCACCTGAAGAAATCAAAAAAGTATCATTTTCCAACATGACAATGCAAAACAAACTTTGCAGAAACTTGAAAAGTTGAAATGGGTAACCTTCCAGCAGTATTCTCCTGTCCTGGAACCTTTGAAATTTTGATTGTTTCAGTCTCTACAGAACACAATTTAAATGCCAAAAAATTTAACTTTGTACAGTCAGTTGAAAATTAACTCCCAACCTTCTTCCAACAAAAAAACGCAAAGTTTCTGCTAAAATGGCATCAACAAGCTTGTCAGAACAATGGCAAACAGTTTTTAAAAACAATGGAAACTGTACTTGACTAATACATGTTTTTGGGGGTTTTTTTTGCAAGCATTTAAAATTTTGTCTTTAATTTTCAATTTGGGCACATACTTTTACAATGATCTAATATTATGGAGTTAGGCTAAGTACAAATTTTGGTTATCTACAGTGTCTGGGTAAACATAAGCTTCCTAGATGTCGTAGTTTAGCATATAAGATCCAAAAGCTGTTTTTGAGTTGTTTTTTTTTAGAAAAAAAAGCTTTTACATGACATTAAATACTTTGTGTACACACACACACATACACACACACACACACATATATATATTGAATGTGCAGAACTTTAAATATTACAAAGTTAGGAATCACTTACGCACTCACTACCATGGTTTGAACCATTAAGGTCTCGTCAGGTGAGAGATGCTAGTTAATGTCCGAAAGCTTTGTTGGCTTATTTTATATGCACACAACAGGAAGTCTTACAGAAGGGGAGGTGTGAGAAAGAAATGGGAAGTAGGATGCATGTCAAGATCTTAATGGTTGAAACCATGTTAACAGGTGTGTAATTGATTCCTAACTTTTTAATATTTTATATATATACATATGCGCATATGTGTGTGTAACTGAAATTGTATTATATAAATCTAAAAATTAAATTATCCATTTATTTATTTATTTATGCAATATCTCTCTGTATCTTATATATATATATATAGTTAATATGACAAAGTGTAAAAGTTTTTTAGCAACAGCATTTTTTGTCACTGTGTGTTAGGTTGGGTGTCCTCAGGTTGGAGTGAATGACGAAACTGTGTAAGAAAAATGCATTGGGATTTTTAAGGTTAAGAGGGGCAATAAAATAAATTACCATATCATATCAGATTCTCTTTTTTTCTTTTTAGAGTAGTTGGTGTCTGTTGGATATGAAATTAGTCCACTCTAAGTAGGTTTCTGTATTTTTAACTATTAGCTTTTATTATGTACCTCTTGCTTTTGTGATGATTGGTGATATTATATATTTTGACTTTTTTACATAATGCCTAGTTTTGTTTTACTTCAGATACTATTCTACATCCTCCTGATATATATATATATATATATATATATATATATATAACAGTAAATCTGAAAATGAAATTACCTATTAATGCATGTAATCTCTCTCATATATATATATATATATATATATATATTATTTTTTTCTCTCTTCTCCCCTTTCCCTTTCAATATATCACTTCCGTTAAGTTAACCGCTTAAATAGGTCAGTGTCTGGTCCCTCCTCCCCTAATACTAAATATGATAGATAGAAATATTAAAATAAACCCTCTCTAAACTCCATCATGTCTCTCACACCACCCCTCATTACCTTCTCTGTTAAATTACATAAACTTAATACTACCCATCAAGTGTAAATGTTCATTTCATTTTTCATTTTAACTTTTAGAAGTGTAGTCTGATGATCCTACATCCTTTAAAAGGGCTATGGTGAAATAAATTATTACATGGAGCCTTGAAGTGGTCTGTTTTTCTTTAAATTATTAGCTCTGAATTTACATTGAGCTCTCAGGATTTCGTCTTCCTTGGGATTAACAAATTTTTCTTAACTTATATATATATATATATATATATGAGAGGGAGGGATTACATGGATGCCAGATTTTTATACATCTTACAAAATAATGTAACCAATTTTATCTGTCTGTAATGAAATTGTCTAGGATTTATATGCAGACAACTTCATGTCATGACCTATATAATAAAAATTTTTTTTCAGTGAGTTTGAATTTACCTTAGGTCACATTCAATTGGTTAATCACAGTAAAGCCCACAAGCCGACTTTTAATTCTGTTTATTTTTCTCGAGAAAAAAGAGGAAGTATTCTGCTTTAGAAATTAAAATAATTGTTGACTCACCAGTAGTTTAACATTGCCCGAGAAGACACATTTGTAGTGTTGAATCATTATTGCAATGGTGTTGTGATTTTTAACATGTTTTTGTTCTAATATTCTAAAAAAAATAATATTTAGCTCTATTTTGTATCGAGCCCTCTTTTAGATTAAATGTTACAGACAGTGTAATAAATATGTTACCAAACATCACCTGATAATTAGAACAGTTTTTAAGTTCCAAAACATGAAAATTTTTATGTAGGGATGTAAAATATTTTTCTAATAAAAATATATATATATATATATATATATATATATATATAAAATGTATGTATATTTAGGCAGTATATCTTCATTCAGACATGTTTTGTTGATAATATAGCCATATTATGTCTATTTATTTTAATAATAATCCTTTCCAGTTCTCTAATCAGATTCTTGATGTTAAAATGAAATTAATCAAGAGAAGTCCCAATTTTTAATTCTAAACCAAGTATGTTCGAAGTTTTCCCAGATTATTTTCAAGGGTAAATTACAAAAACAAATGTGTTCTGTTATAGTTATTTTAAAAATGGTTAATTTATCTGTTTCAATTATGTCATTTTTTGCAAAACAAGGGTTTCAATATAAGGGAGTTGACTGGAAATTGGTTGAAATGCAAAATGGCATTAAATGATTGTTATATGCAATTCAATATGTTGCTGATACACTTGTAATAAATTTTGTTGAGTGTTGGTTGATTGATTTTAATATAGAGTGCCTTGATAATTTGAATTTTTTTTACATACATACATATATATATATATATATATATATATATATATATAAATATATATATAGTATTTCTGTATTTAGTTTGTTAATTTGTTTATTATTTACTTAATTTGTTTATTTACTTACTTAGATTTTTTGTTTATTTTTTTGGGAGAGTTGGTTATCTTAGTATCTGTCTATATTTCTGAGATGCATTATTATTTACATTATTTGGACTATTGTTATCTTATTTGTTTAAGTTACTGGCTTTGTATAAAGCATGTTACATTACCTGCATTGTACATAGTGCATATATTTGCATTTTTCATGACGGTATTTTACAAGATATTTGTTTTTGGTTTTCGATTTTTAAGTCACATTGTAAAGATTTATTTTCATGTCTGCATTTTGAGATAAGGTCTGATCATTTATTCAGTAATTTGCATTTGTCTGTGAAGGTAATCATAGATATTTTCTCCTCAAGACAGAGTTTACAGTTTTTGGATTTATTGTTGTAGGCTGGTGCTGTTTTCCTTATTTTCCATGATATTTTTGGTTTCATCTGTTATTTTTTTATCTCCCAGATACATTTGGAAAGCATTGTACTGTTTGCATATTTAGTATATGTAAAGGATGTTTTGTGTTCAAACTTTTTCTGTTTCCAAGGTCCTTCAGTTATGCCTATGTATATTTTGTCTTCATTATCTTCTGATTTTATTGTGGTTTGGTGGATTAAATTGTTTCCGAAGCAATTGATATTTAAGCAACATTCAATTTTTGGTTTGCAGTTACAGGTAGGGTTGATTTGTTATGTCTTTTATTATTCGTGTTATGTTCGAAGTGAAACCATAATTGACTTTTACTGTGTTTCTGTTAAATATCTTGTGGAGACTGCTTGATGAGAGAAAGTGTTTGTTTGAGTTTAAAGAATGTTTTTCCTACATTTGTTTTTATGACAAGTTGATCCAAATGTTGTTTCTTTATCTTTTGGCTTTTTTGTAATGTGTTGTGTGTCTGTGAGCGTTAGTAAAAAAACAGTAAAAAAATCTTTAAAGGCTGTTTTACAATCACTTTTGGCATTGTTAAAAATGGTTTCATTGGAAGAATTGTTAGAATGAACGTCGTTACATAAAATAATAAATAATGAGTAAAAAGTAAGCAATGCAATTTTCATAATGACATCTAAGCTCATCTTGAAAATATATGCATACATTGTCATACAACATTATAAAACAGTTACAAATAGCTACATTTGGATCTACAATTATTCCTACTCACTAACCTTTAGAAGAATTTAAAATAACTATTCCCACCTAAACAGTAACAGTTGAGATAATACAATAAACATTGCTCCACATAATATGCCAGTGGCCAGCATATATAAATAGTTGAGCCAAAACGCATCACACATGGCCCAAAGATTGCATTGAAGCATGAAACAGAATGTTGCTGCTTGGTGTTGACCTCAGTGTCCACTTTTATACATAACATTTGAACATAGTAGATCTGCTCAACTTAAAACTTAATAGATATTAACACATCAACAGATTCCTAAGCTCAATAATAAAATACATATATTCAATGTCAGTCTTACCTTGGAACCCCACTACCGCACTCTCATCGTTCATAATTGTATCTTATTTTATCTTTCCTTCTATTTTTTATAACCTGCTTTCTAATTTGCAACATCTCTGCCTAAATTCTGTAAATTTATTTCTTGACTATTTACCCTTTTTAAAATTTTTCTTTTTTCCTAATTAGGAGTAGATATGTTTACCTATCACCCACTTTACACTCCTTCCTGGTCTTTTGAACAAATGAAGAGGTTCATCCTATGTTTCCTGTTTAGAATTGGGTGTCTGGATCGTTCAACTCTACACTTTTAATGTCTCTGTCTGGATTCTGAAATTTTATTTACTATTCTTTATTTTTCTCCTCAATAGGAGTAGATACTTTCACCCCTCACCTGGTTTACACTCCCCTCCTCATCTTTTGAACAGGAGTAGAGGTTTATCCCTTGTTTCCTGTTTAGGGTTGGATTTCCTATTCCTTCTTAAGTCTCCATTAACTGTATGCTTCTAACATAACTGTTTGAAATTTTATTAACTAATTATTAGTTTTTTTTCCCCTATCTCAATAGGAATAAATAGGTTCACCTATCATTTGGTTTACACTCCTTCCAGGTCTTTTGAATAAGAGTAGAGGTTTATCCCTTGTTTCTTGTTCAGGATAGGGTTTCTGGTTCTTTCTGAAGCCTAATTTAATTCTTTACTTCTAGCATCTTTGTCTGAACTCTGAAATTTTATTTAATAATTATTTTTTTCAACTCAATAAGAGTAGATAGGTTTGCCTGTTGTCCGATTCACACTCTTCCCTGGCCTTTTGAACAGTAGTAGATGTTTATCACTTGCATATGTTTTATGGCCCAGTCAGTCAGCCATTACTGAATTTCTTTGCACCTATTAACCAACACTGCTTTATACAGATTTTCTTCTAATTGCTATTTGCCATTTATAAATACTGTCAAAATTCTATAAACCTCAAAAAAAATTTTTTTTTTTAATCATTTCACCCCAAGCAAGGCAAGAGTGCAACTAGTACACATGGGTTTACAGAGAATGAAGTGAGAGAAAAGACTGAGTATAAGGGTGATTGAGGAAAGGATAAAAGATGAACAGGGTTCAAATCAACAGAAGATGGCGGTTGACATAACATTTAAATTTTTGAAGATTGTAGTTATCAGGGAAGCAAGTAAGCAGAAGGGAGTTCCACTGTCAAGAAGTGCGAGAAAAGAGACTGTTGGAGTAGAAGTGGCATTGAATTATTTCAACATTAAAAGATTGGGACCTAGTAGCACTCTTAAATTCATGTAGTCAGGGGCATCAGAGAAAAAAGCTTGTCATAGCAGTTGCCATGAAAATATTTGTAGAAAAGACAAACCACATCACATCTGTGAGAAAGTGACTGAAGTCGAGATGCCATGTCAGGATCGATTACATTGCAGCTCTTTCTTTGGATTTTGTCAAGAACCTCAAGATGAACAGCAGGGCCACCACACCAGATCTGGCAACAGTATTCAATGAATTCTGACAAGAAAAAGCTTCTTGAGATGAATAGCAGGAGCACCAACCAAGATAGGCAACAGTATTTAATGACTGGATGAATGGTAAATTTTATAAATTTTCAGAGAATTCTTCATTTGAAGAGATAAACACCACACTCTGTCCCCAGCAGTCAGTGATGTCATATTGCACATGTATCAAAACAGCAAGATCAACTGAGAGTTTATTTTCATTCAGTTAAGATATAAATTCTTATTTTAGCAAGGCTATAGGTTTGCCTTTAGCATAGAGCTGTTAATCAGACTGATCTATTAGTAATATGGCTTGACGAAGATAACAGTTATGGACAATGTGTTCAAAGGTACTTATCATAATTATTTGACTTTGAATATGAAATATATATGAGATTACTTTCCAGAATCAAAAGAGTGTAATTTCACATCAGATGGTTGGGTATCCTCATCTTTCTGTTTGATCAGAAGTGTCCAGACAAAATGAGAAAAGAAGAAACAGCATCCCTTGTTTGAAGATTCTTTCTCCCTCTTCCATATAATAAATGAATGGAAATTGTCAATTATACAAGTTGCATTGTGATTTTGTGTTCTTAACCTCATGTAAGGTTACTGGCTTACTATAAATGTTTCATTACACTTAGTGCTATGAATATTTATTCAAAACCTTTTACTCTTAATTTTACATATTGTAAATGAAGATCTGATAATCAGTATTTTGGATAAAAGACTGAAATGATGATAACACAAGGAATAGAAAGTGAAAATAGGATGGAAACAGAAAATAAAAGCTACTTGGAAGCAAAGTGTTTGTAGAACTAATTTAACACACATTGTTTTTATTTCCATTTTATCCTTTCTCAAGGTTGAAAATCTGATATATTAGACGAATCATAAATTTAGAATGGACTTCAGAATTCTGGCATATTAGAAGACACATAAACAATTTGTTTATATTCAAAGTAATTGCTTACCTTGATTTTTCGAGTTAATTGTGAGATAAAAAAATTGTGGAGAGCCATAAACACACACATTCTGAATAGACACAGCAAATAGAAGAAGAACAACTGTGTTAAAACATTTCAAAGTCAGAAAAATTCTGAAAGAGGGTGATCAAAATAAGTTAGTTATTTTTTGCCTCAAACCAGATTTTAAAAGACAGTTGTTTTCAGAGTACAAAATATTCATGCAGTTCTTTACCACTGCAAAGGAATCAGCATGACATTTTGACCTAAAATAATTTGAACATTTTATTTGTTTGGTTTCCAAAAACATCAGAACAAAGAAAAATCTCTATCTGAATTTCTTGGATGAGGAGTTATTATTTACATTTGGACTATTGTCTTCATCTTTGTTGTTGCTATCACTGAATTTCTGGGATGAGGAGTTATAATTATTTACACTATTTACATTTGAACTATTATCCTCATCTTTCTCGGATGAGAAGTTATTATTTACACTATTTACACTTGTACTCCTTTCCTCATCTTATTTGTTGTAATCACTGAATTTCTGGGATGAGGAGTTATCATTATTAACATTTGGACTATTGTCTTCATCTTTGTTTATGTTATTGCAACATTTCAGCCATTGTGCTCACCAGCCTTCCTCAGGTTCATATCAATATGGGTAACCTATAAAGAATTCTGAACTGAACCTTTTGTTTAATCTTGTTTGATTACCAACCCCTGATGATAATCGCAGGTTGCAAGATTTTGAATTAATGCCTCCTGATGATAATTTCAGGTGAAGTAAGATTTGAAAGAATCAGTCTCTTTCTCTGTGACTTTTTATAGTGAAAATATGTATTCTTTTTGGTCCTAATAAAATGTGGGCACTCAACTACAGTCACTGTAGGTTGCTTTGAACTCTTCATATTGCATTTCTTATATATATATAATTTTAGAATGTTGGTAGTTGTGTGTGTGTGCGTGTGTGCGTGTATATATATATATATATATATATATATTTTCAAATTTATGTACATGTTATAAGATCACTACAAAAGTTGCAATTTTGTTTCAACATTGCTGGTGTCTTATCAAGTGATAATATTGAATGGAAAACAAACAATTTTAGCGTAATCTTTAGATAAAATCATTTGTTTTTCATTCAACATCATCATTAAACAGTGTTGAAACAAAATTGCAGCTTTTTTTGTGATCTCATCACATGTACATGTTATAAATTTGAATAAATACTATTTGCTCTACTTAGTATTGAGCACTCTTTTAAGAATAAAGTTTTTGGTTATTGGAATTTTATTCCATGTGTACCAATTCTGTACTTTATTATATATAGTCTAAGTTGTGGTATATTTATGGAATAAAGTGCTCAATATCAGAGATACAGCATGTGTAAATATAAAAGTGAACATTGAAGTCAACACCTAGAGGTGACAGGCTGTTTCATGCTAGACGTAATCATCAGGCCATGACGATTACGTCTAGCATGAAACAGCCTGTTGCCTATAAGTGTTGACTTCAATGTTCACTTTTATATTTTTATATATATATATATGTATGATTAAAAAAAAATACATATATGCACATATACTTGCATGTACTTATATTTCTTTCTCAGGTTTTATAAATACAATGCTCTATCACAGTATTGCAACAGAGATATTAAGTATATATTAGTGAATATATATAATATCCAACATCATTGTTGGATATTATGTATATTCACTAATATATATATATATATACACACACACACACACGTGTTGTTCATATCAGGATAGATAATCTGCCTAGTAACATAGAAATGAATTTTATTGGGGTCTCGAGAAAAGAGAATATTCTAATAATACTTAAATGAGAATGTTTGAAATAATGAGTTATTTCTTATTTTCTTCAAATTCAATTTCTTATTTCCCCAAAAGACATTATGGGAAAATGGAATATTATCATAGAGAACCACAATATAAAAATGTTCAGAAAAAGAAAAACATTTTGTAAATGATTTAACATATCAAGTAAGCAGAAACTTTGTACATATTTGGAAGGATTTTAAGGAAAGAAATTCTGTGCACATGAAAGATAAAACAAGTTTTGCTATTGACACAGAACTCAACTAGAGACTCAGATATATTTGTTAAACATTCTATATTGCGGCATATAACTAACATTTTCAATGGATTACTTATATGGCATTATGTATATTTTTATATGGCATTATATATATTTTTATATGGCATTATGTATATTTTTATATGGCATTATATATATTTTTATATGGCATTATATATATTTTTATATGGCATTATGTATATTTTTATATGGCATTATGTATATTTTTATATGGCATTATGTATATTTTTATATGGCATTATATATATTTTTATATGGCATTATATATATTTTTATATGGCATTATGTATATTTTTATATGGCATTATATATATTTTTATATGGCATTATATATATTTTTATATGGCATTATGTATATTTTTATATGGCATTATATATATTTTATAAGGCATTATGTCTTATTGCTATAAAGATTATTTTTTATCTATCAACACAACCTCTGTGGCCAAATTCGTAATGGAAGGTATGAAAAAAGGTATAT
Source organism: Acanthosepion esculentum (assembly GCA_964036315.1). Taxonomy (NCBI): domain Eukaryota; kingdom Metazoa; phylum Mollusca; class Cephalopoda; order Sepiida; family Sepiidae; genus Acanthosepion; species Acanthosepion esculentum. The sequence goes on from OZ038503.1 coordinate 10,915,792, forward strand.
ATATATAATATGTATAATAATATAAGTATATATATAATAGGTATAATATATAAATGTATCTATATATAAAAAGTATCCTCATCTCTTATGGGACTGACTCCTATTAAAAGACAATGGATGCTGCTTGCATAGTGGACATTAGCTTATCTAAGCATCTTCCCTCTATGAAATAAACTGTAGATTAGAAACAAAAGCAACACTGTAAAACTTCAGAAGTGGTTTCCCTGATGGAAAACATGGATACATGTTCAATTCCTGTTGGAGGAACAATCTCTCTTTATTTTTAGTTGATTTTTTTTTTTATGGCTTTTCGATCTCACTCTAATTATCAGTAATGAGTATTTATGAGGAATTAACAATTTTATTTCAGAAGGACAAAATCTTTAGTAATCTTTAACTTCCATGCCTGCAAAAAGTGTGTTAAAAGGACATTTTTCCCTTGACACTGCTATTATTTTCCCTACCTTTACACCTTGGCAATGTTTATTATTTTAAAAATGGTGATTAGAATTTTAATAAAACCCAAACATATGAAAGTGAATTTATACACATGGCACAGTGGATAAAGACGTTAGTTACATCCAGTGGCAGGACCCATAGTGTGTGAGTTCAATACCCGGTTAAGGCAGTGGAGAACTTTCAGAGGGAAATTAACAGGAGATAACTGATAACTGACATCCATTAGACATGGCACGTGGAACTAGAACAGTCTACCCCAGTGAGTGAAATAAAGGGTTCAGTTTGACATTCCAACCACCTGAAGAAGGCCAGAGCATACAACGGCCGAAACGTTGTAATAAATATGGCGACAAAGATGAGGACATTAGTCTGAATAATATAAATAGTGTAGATAATACCTCATCTCAGAAATATAGACAGATACTGAAAGGCCGAAACGTTGTAATAAATATGGCGACAAAGATGAGGACAATAATACGAATAATGTAAATAGTGTACATAATACCTCATGTCAGAAATATAGACAGATACTGAAGGGCTAAAACGTTGTAATAAATATGGTGACAAAGATGAGGACATTAGTCTGAATAATATAAATAGTGTAGATAATACCTCATCTCAGAAATATAGACAGATACTGAAAAGTCAAAGCGTTGTAATCAATATGGCAACAAAGATGAGGACAATAATCCAAATAATGTAAATAGTGTACATAATACCTCATCTCAGAAATATAGACAGATACTGAAGGGCTAAAACGTTGTAATAAACATGGCGACAAAGATGAGAACAATAGTCTGAATAATGTAAATAGTGTACATAATAACTCATCTCAGAAATATAGACAGATACTACATTTACTTTGTCTTTGAAAATAAATAATAAACACTATTAGACTGTTTACTTACACTATTAATTACATTGTTTACGAAACATCGGATGATTGCCAATTGATTCAAACTTTATAAAATGATAAATAATAAGGATTTCATTATAGTTGGTTCACATATTTTAATAATTTAATAAATGTTTATAAATTTATGACTAAAAAACTGTTTCCACATTTCTTAATAAATTGGTAAATGATAAATATTGCATTAGATTTAATTGTATTAGTTTTTAAAAGGTTGTAAATATAAAATTATTCCTGTAAATAAATAAATGAATAATGTTTCTTATTTTTTGTTAAAAATTCTCAAGAAAAAAAAAATGTATAAATTAACTTTCATCAGATATTTAGGTTTTATTCCAATTCTAATCATTGCTTTTTAAATCAATAAACATTGCCAAGTAGTGAAGGTAGTTAAAATAATAAATAGCCTTGTCACGAGCAACCCTTTTTTGTGGGCATGAAGGTTAAAGTTTGCCAAATCTTCATTGACAAGACTAAACATGTTTCATATTAAGCATCCAAGTACTTGATTTTTACTTACCTTTTTTATGTATAATTATAGAAATTAGAAGATACATTTAGGTCCCATTGTTGTATTATTGAACTTACTCAATGTAACTGTATGTTCTATTTTAACAGTTTCATTACTTTCACTTCTTGCTTGAGGAACACTGATCTAATTTCTTGCTTCCCTGTCACCTCTGATCTTCAAAAGTATAAATGTTATGCCAATCACCATTTTCTGTCTTGCTGTTCTTTTATTGTCCTTTCTCCTTACTTATCATTCTTTTTCACTCTCAGTAACCACTGGCATCTTAGTATCACCTTGATTGGTGATTAAAAATAAACACAATCTATGAATTTCCTATGATTAATATATGTCCGAGCTGTTTCATTTGACCTCTTTTCTTACTAAATTACAACTAAAACAAAATGGAATAAAAAAAATCACTAAAAAACTATGAGAAGAAAAATCTTTATATGCTTTAAACGTTCTGCCAGTTTTTAATATCCATTTGTTGGTATCATCTACTGAAATAATCCAAATTGTTTTATATATTTACCATTTCATTTGGCATCTTAATTAACTCTACTTAGAAGGAATTAAGCAAATGGGCAGACCATTGTAATATTATCTTCCATAGAAAATCTGGCTTCTGGAAGAGAGATGTGCCACAGCAGAGGTAAAGAAACTAATATAATAGGAACCAGGCAACTTCCCTATTAAGTAACCTGTACGAGAAAAGAAAAGAGTAATACTGTAAAACTGGAGTTCTCTTCTGTTGCCAGATTTTCTCCTACAGTGACTGTGGGATAACACACCTGGTTATTATACACTCCTGCAAAAGATGTGTAAAAACCATGCCATGACATATATATTTGTGTGTTGCATTTTTTTTTTATTCCTGCAGACTTACTGGAGAATATAGAGAGGGCCACAATCACACTATTTCATATATATATATATATATATATATACATATAAATTTTTTGTTATGATACTTAAACTTAGAAGTCATTGATATTCTATGTACACTGACTCAAAGTTGCCTGTGAGCTATAGTTATAGCTCTCTTCATGCTAATTACCTATTAGCTAAATCAATCCCATGACATCTCCCTGAATCTTTTAGGTTTCACACCCTGCATGGATCTAAGACTACATTGCTTCCCCCTCTCACTGGTTTCACCACAAGTATTTCTTGTTATGGGGTTCCTTGATCAAGTTCTTTTATTCTCAGTGTCCCATGTTTCACACTGTGCGTCTTCCAAATAACTTTGATCATCCATTGATTCCTCTGCCCTGCTTTCTTGTTCATCTCCATAGTCATTCAAACTAGCTCCACTTTATACTTCCTTGTAATTTTGGCTCACTCTTAACTGGTTTGCATGGGCAACAATATTTTTTACCATTCTAGTATCTTAATGCCATGTTGTATCCTTTTTTGCATAATGAAATTCTCCTTTTCTGGTTCATTTTCTTTGTTTCCTTTGTCCGATATGTTTTCATTAATAGATTAAGACATGGTTAATGGAGCTCTAATCTGTCTGTCCATTAATGCAGATGGGCTCTCTAATCTGTCAGCATGTCGTATCGTTCTGTAACTCAGCAATAAACTTGACTGGAAAGTTTCAATCTTGCTGAGAAGAAAATGCTTTCAATCCCATCTTTATTGTTTGGCCCATTCATTCAGCAATCCCATTTGACTGAGGGTGGTAAGGAGATGTTTTATATGGAACACAGCTCATCTTCCATAACCACAAGCATAGACTTTCCTCACAGAATTGATGAGCATTATCTGTTATTAATGTTTTTGGTACTCCATTTCTAGTAAATATTATGCATAATACTTGTTTTACAGAAATTCTAACCATCTCAGCTAAGACCCACCATACCATGTCCTTTCTAACCTTCACAGCTAAGACCCGCCATGCCATGTCCATTGTAGCGAACCACCAATTCTAACCTTCACAGCTAAGACCCGCCATGTCAAGTCCATTGTAGCGAATGAACCTCATTCCCTTTGTATTCCAGTGGTGAGAAGTAAGTGCCACTCAAGAATCTTCTTCCTTATATTTCCCTTCTTCCCTACATTATGGAACTGACTCCAAAGAAAATGCTTCTCTGATTGCTACAATCTGAACCTGTCATCTTCCTTATATATCTGCATAAACTGTGCTACTTAATCTGCAACCCTCTAACTCAAGTGGCTTTTGGGCCTTGTACATGGTGAACATCATTTTAAAAATAACAAAAAAATGTAAGTTGAAATTTACATGTTATATTTGTAAATTTCAGCATAAGTATATTCCAAGAATTTTGCCAACATCAATTGGTTAATTTTTTTGTTAAAACATTCACTTGCAAAATAAAATCTGATATACTGTAAATAGATAGATAATGAACAGACAGAGATAGATGGCTCGATAATAAACAGACTTATATAGATAGGGAATAATCAATATTCTACTTATTTTCAAGAGAATGAATAAATTAAATCATTTTTTATTCATATATATGTTTTAGTTACATCCTATAACACACACATGTATTGTATAAATAAATTTGTATGCAGAAGTGCTTCAAAAATATGCAGACTGATGCATTGTGATTAACTGAATTTTGATCTGAAATTTCTAATCTATAATGTTTGATCTATAGGATTAATGCTGAATTAAGTGCATCAACAAAAATTTATGTTGAAAAATAATTGTGAGGTATGAAATAAATTTTATTATTATACTGGTGAATTATTAATGCATCTATCTATCTATCTATCCCTATATATATATATATATATATATATATATATATATAATGTGTATGTGTGTGTGTGTATGGTGTAATGGAGAGTGACTTGGAATGAGAAATTGGTGAACTGACTTCAAATTCCAGTTGAGTTTGTTACATTCACTTTCCTCCAAAATTGTCTGTGATATATAAAAATTTATATATCATTATCAAAATAAAAAGAAAGAACAGTCAGATTTATAATCTAGAGTTCTTTTACATTTATTTTTAAAAACAGTGCTCAATACACTGTAGAACATAATATTTATAATTAGTTTTTAAAAATATGTATTTGTCGCAACACAGAAATTACCATGTTTCAAAACCTAAATCTTAAATTAAACTTAAATTTTGAAGTCAAGTTCCATTTTCAAGTGATGCAGAATAACTGTAATATATATAAGTTCTGTCTATCGAATGTTTTATGAAATTTTTCAAATTTACAAATCAGTTGTTTTATGTTATTGATATTTATGTATAAAAGAGGCTGTTGAAAAGCCCTTAGCTTGATCTGCCTGTACAGAACTATCTATACACACACACACACACATATATATATATATATATATATGACATTGCTGATCTCATGCACAACTGGATCAGAATACCAACATAGAAGTGTCAGTAAATGATTTTATTTAAGTTTTGTATTTTTTTAATGACCAGGAACAAAGTCCACAATAGTATCTGAAAAGTGGCCAACCACTTTTTTTTCTTTATTTTTTTTTTTTTTTTTTTTTTTTTTTAAGCGTATCACCCCAAGCAAGGCTGGTGGCCACTATCACACATGGGGTTGGAGGAAGGGCAGATAGGAGTGGTAAAGGAGAGGATGTGGAGAAAGAGAAAGACAGTGGGTCGATCAAGGCAAGGGGGTTACAGAAGATTTGGAGCGAGAGCAGATAGGAATGAAAGATGAAAGGATGTGGAGAAGGGAAGTGGATAGATCAAGGCAACTGGAGATGTCGATTGATGCTACACTTAAACCGTTGGAGATTGTATTTGTCAGGGAAACAGTAATAGGGAAGGGAGTTCCATAGGCAAGATGTGCGAGACATGAAGTTATTGGAGTAAAAGAGACGTCTACATCTAACAGTTCACCAAAAAGGGAAAAAAATGTATCAGTAAATAAATGAAAACATTCAAGAACAAGTGTCACTTGACTGGAAGTTGGGTGGTTCTGCAGTGGCACTGTCAAATGGCATAATTTGATACTGGTGGAAGCAATGGAATGAACCTCAGAAGATAAGTGTAAACTAGAAAAGAGTCTGTCATGAGCTGTTAATGCAAAGAATGCATTTCAGAATCATTCAGAGCATAGTCCAAAAGTATGAATTTGGTTTCAACAATAACACATCTTCAGTTTTGATTGGTTAGTTACCTGCACTAGAAACATGGTGAGAGTAAATTTAAATGCTCTGCATGCAACAAGGTAATGCTTCATGAAAGTGGAACTAAGTGAGAAAATTTCAAGAGCACTACAGTTGAATGTGAGGACTTGTGCTGATGAAGAACTTTTTGCCTGGTGACCAAATCTATTACAAAAGATAAAACTATAAAGGCTGGCACGGTCCTGTGAATGTGTTCATTGGGAAGATCAGTGTGTACCAAGCAGAGAGAGAGGAGCTTTCTACAGAATGCACCCATTTCAGTTAACGAAAGTAAAGAACAAGAAGAAGGAAACTAAAAATTTGGGAACTACAAGGAATGAAGATTACAAAGATTTATCGAGTCAGGCACCTGGAGTTGTGGATTGGGAAGGCGCTGAAGAGATGTAAATATGCAGAGTAGAGCAACAGGACAGAAACTTTAATGATAAATATGGCAGATATAAAAGTCAATACTGAAAACTGTGTAGGAACAAAATCGTTGAATATAAAATGGATGTAGTGAGTGGAGAAAAGGAAAGATTATGAGCACACTGCCAAAAGTCATCTGGGAAATATAGTCATTAGGTAAATATAACAGCAGAAGAGGCGAATGAAGAACCTGTCTGCATTAACTGAGGTCATGTTGACCAATGAAAAGAAATACTTCAAGTTGAAATAAATCTTCAAGAACATGTTGTTTTACTGACATCTGAACAAGAACAAGAAGTGATTGAGGCAAAGCATAAAGAAATTGAAAATATGGAAAATCATAAAATATATGAATCTGAGTTTTTCACTGGTCAGAAATATCTATCAATCAAGTGGGGTGATAACTGAAAAAATGTAAAGACAAAAAATGCCTTTTTGCAGATGATTATTGTATGAAAATTGGTTAGAAGCATACAAAAAAAATCTATCTATAAGTCCAGTAGGCAAAACAGTGGTACTGCAGTGGGTTAACCAATCTGTATCAGTGACAAAATACAAATTAAACTGACCCTCTACTATTTTTACTAAATCAAATGCGACAAAAACAAGAGAAATAATCAAATATAGAAAGATATTTGTTTTAACAGAAAATGATTTTTATATAACAACAAGTACACATGATATAATAAAATTGTTTAAAACACTTTAGAGTTCTTGGTTGTGTGATCAAGGGTAATATAAAAGGTGTTAGGCTATTGCTCTGGTAAGGAATCAAATAGTTTATGCTGTTGGTGACAGTGAATGAAATAGATTGCTTGACTTACTGTAGAGATGTCTCGCTTCGACTGATACAGTCACAATTTCCTTTATGTTGTTAAGATATTGAGTGAGTTTCTGAATCTCGTCTTGGTTGAATTCGTCACTAGATGAGTTGATGTTGAAAAGAAATTGAATTCCACAAGCCGGGTTGATGTTAATAGAAATTAACTTTTAACGAGAAAGTTGGGTTTCATGGATTCGTGTGACAAGTTTATTATTTTAATGACTCACTGACTAAAGCGCATCGAAGTTTGATATTTATGAGTTTTCTCATTCACGTGGGGTGGGGGTGGGGGGCTTGAGAATGTTTACATTTTTCGGCATGTTGAACTCTGAACAGGTCAAATTGAGGTCAATCATATGGACGAAAGCAGAAACATGGCATTATTATTTATGGACCAATCAGAAAGCATAGTTTCATACTGAACTCTGGAGCCGATTTCAATGGGTTCAGCATCAACTAAGAATATTTAGCTGTGATCCTCTTTTAACAGGTTTAAAACAGAGAATGTAGAAATCTAATTCTACAGTACACAGTCCAGTAGGCAAATCAATTCCACAAATGTTGACTATCACCATTTCTCAATCTCAGGTAAGCAACTTCTCTCGCCAAAAATGACTCTTCCCTTTGAATGAGTGTCCAGTGCTTTTATGCACCTGACCAGCCATCGCTCAGTCAATGAGCGCCAAGAACCAGCCAATAAAAATGGCTACAAGTGACACCAGCACTTCTATCCACACAAAGTGCTGCTTGATTCACCTTCAGTCTAAAGCTCACCAATTCAATGTCTCTACACTACATTGCAAAATATACACGTGATTCTGGTCCTTTTGGGTCACTGAAGTGTCTCCACTACAGTTACAAAGAAGATTTTAATAATTTTCAAACAGACTCTCCAACCTGCAATGGAGAAGCTATGTGTCTGGTGATGTTAACAACATCTGTCATTAGTTGGCAAGGCAATCGATATCAGCATTTTTAACGGTGATATGCTGGAGAGAGAGGAATTCCTTAAAGCTTTGTCAGATGTATTTCCAAAACTACAAGTCTGGAAATTAATATATATAAGTTCTGTTTATCAAACGTTTTAAGAAATTTTTAAAATTTCTAAATTAGTTGTTTTATGTTACTGATATTGATGCATAAAAGGAGCTGTTGAAAAGCTTGATCTGCCTGTACAGAACTATCTATACATATATATACACATGCACACACTCTGATTTGAATGATTCTTCTCGTTCGTCATACAAGAGAGTAACTCAAGTACTAAATAAGCTGAAAAGAGTAGTCAGCACTTTTGGTAATGCAATATTTCTTTGGCATGATTTCACAAACAGTATTCTCACAATGCATGTAGATGATTTTAGATTCTGTGGAAAACAAACATTCCAAGAAAGATGTGATCCCAGAATTAAAAAGTTAAATACAAAGTAGGGACTCATGATAATGGAATATTCAAATTACGAAGATTAAATGTTAAGCAGTCCAAGAATGGAATTATCCTAGACCAAGATCTCTATATATCATCCACATCACCAATAGAAATAAAGAAAAGGTAAAAGTCCTTGAGAAAAAATCATGAGATGAGTCAAGATGAAAGGACTGTGTTAAAAAGACTTGCTGGTCAAATGATGTGGATATCTATCAAAATATATAATTTGATGTCTGTAGAATGAGTAATCCTGGAAAACATCCTCAAGTGAAAATGCTTTTTGAGGCCAATAAGTCATTAGCAAATTAGAAATGTAAGAGAGGCTTCATATCTTTTCCAAATTGTGGCTCAAAAGTAAAGGTTATTTGTTATTCTGATGTCACTGATGCCAGCCTGTTGATGGTAAAATCAGCAAAATGACCCCCAATGTGTTGATCATCAATAAATCTTGATCAGGTGACAAAGAGTCCATGTGTCCTGGATAAGACGATAAACTACGTCCAACAGCAAGGCTTCTGATCAGGAGGTTTTGAAGAGTGTATAACCACCTCTTAGTTGCTGGTGTTCCCAGGTCCACCCTGACCCAGGGTTGTAGCACCTGTTAGGGCCCCAACTATGGGCAAATAGTTAATCCTAAACTGGAGCCAAAACACTATGAAAGTGTAAAAATAGGTTTTAAGACCAGCAATAGATTTTTTTAGGAAAAATTATTACCTTAATACATTTTTGAAAAAAATAAATATTACCAGCAATACATTTTGGAAGGAAAAAGTATTACTAGCAATAAAAATCTTGTTGGCATTAAATAACCCATTGAGGTTGATATGACGTAAAACAAAATAAACCAAACCAATCTAAACCAAAGAATACATTTTCTATTCATATGAATCTATCCTAAAAATGTTGTCGGCATTAAATAACCCATTGAGGTTGATATGACGTAAAACAAAATAAACCAAACCAATCTAAACCAATAAATACATTTTCTATTCATATGAATCTATCCTAAAAAATCTTGTAGGCATTAAATAACCCATTGAGGTTGATATGCTGTAAAACTAAACAAACCAAACTAAAGGGTATATAAATTGAAGAAGCTCTTGCAGTTAGTGAAGCAGCTGATGCTGATGTTTTAATAGTGTCTATGTTATAGAAAATATTCCAACTGACTAGGCCATCCTGGCTATGACAATAAACTACATCCACGTCCTGGTTAAGACGATAAACTACATCCAACAGCAAGGCCTCTGATCTGACCCAGGGTGGTGGCACTTGGGGTCCCAGCTATGGGCAAGTGGTTAACCCTGGAACTGGGGTAGAAGCACTATGAAAGTGTAAAAATAGGTTTTAATACCAGAAATACTTTGTAAAAAATTACTTCCAGCAATAAATTTTTGAAGAAAAAAAAATATTACCGGCAAAACATTTTTGAAAAAAATATTACCAGCTATACAGGAAAAAATATTACCAGCAATAGATTTTTGTAAAAAAATTATTACCAGAAACACTTTTTGAAGGAAAAATATTACCAGAAATAGATTTTTGACAAAACAAAATATTACCAGCAATAAAATTTGTTGGCATTAAATAACCCAATGAGGTTTATATGCCGTAAACCAAACCAAACCAAGCAGCAAGGCCTCTGATCAGGAGGTTTTGAGGAGCATGGAACCAGCTCTTAATTGCTGGTGTTCCTGGGTCCACCCTGACCCAGGGTGGTGGCACCTGTTGTTTCCTATCTCACAAAGGCAGGTGCCTCCTCTGAGATTCTGGGAGACATTTTGCTTCTATAATTATTTTAATGTTTGCGCCCAGTATCTTTAAAAGAAGAAACAAGTAACGTTAATGTTAACTTGTCTAACGTTATTTTGTATTTGTACACAGTTGTGGCCATTGTTTTAAGTTGTATAGTTTGGGTTTTAGAATAAAGATAACAGACAGCTAACATATTGTGAGATGAAGACTAACACTGAAGAATACTTTTTTGTTTTCATAGTGCATTAATATGTGATCTACTTCATGTTTTAGGGGGTGTTTCTGATTGCAGTCTTCCTTTATGAAATTGAGAAACTTATTGAATTCAAAGAAAAAGTAAGATATTTTCAAGTTTGACCTCAATATCAAGTGATGAAAAAAATTAAATTATTTCAGCTAATCCAAAAGAGAAAATTATAAAATGATTTGAAATACAAATTGTGGACAAGATTATTTCAAAGTTGCTGAAAGACAAGAAGTATGTGAATGAATAAGGCAAAAACAAACAAATTTTTTCAGCCAACTAAAAGAGAAAAATTATTAGAGAGAAAAAGGATAAAATGATTTATAAACCAAACAACAGTTTTTAACATCTTTTGTAAATTGTTCCTTAATTGCATGCGACAGGTGTGTTATTTGATTCTTTGACATTTGTTATTTGTTAGTTTTTATTGATTTTTCTACAAATCCCAAAATAAAATAAAAAATAAATAATATAATTGTATGTTGGAAAATTTTTTTAACTAATTTACAAAAATTCTGCAATTTGAAAATACCTGTATCTTTTGGTATGAGTCCATTTTTTTTTTTTTTAAGACTTTTTTCTTCTTGGTGCCATTGTTATTAAGGTGGCATATCAGGTGAGGAACTGAAGAGTAAGCTCAGCACTTGTAGTTTTATTTTTTTGAGACAAAAACTGTTTAAATTGTTCAAATAAGGAGTAAGCAAAATAATAATAATATTCTTTTCTTCTTTTAAAAAAGTTCAATAATCTATTAGCAATATATATATATATATATATATATATATATATATATATATATATATATATATATATATAAAAAAAAGAGAGAGAGATTATAGTTGTTCCAACAAGAGAAAAGTGTATTTTTTAAAGAGAGAAGATGTTGCAAATATATTTGGTTATAATGTTATGATATTGGTTATAATTTCTATATATAGAAAATAAATTGTAATATATTAAAACCACATTATAAGAAAAACGTTTGCGGCATATTCTCTCTTTAAATTATACACACACACACACACACACACACACACACACACACACACACACACACACACACACACACACACACACATATATATATATATATTGGGCAGCAGTCCCTCTTTTATACAAGTTTTATTAAAGACAGCTAAGAAAGTGCTGTGATTAAGCTTTTTATTTAATTTTTCTTGTGTTCATATAAATGTTTTCTTTTTGGACATAAAATGTGTAAAAATATTGTCTGAATTTTCTATATATCCAAGCATTTTTGGATATTCTACTAGCCATTATCAAGTATGTTTTTTTTTATTTATTTATTTTTAACTGAATGTGTGGATTGTCTATGATTCTAGTGTGATAGAAATATTTTCTTATTTTCCTAACATGGTCAACACATTGTGGCCATGATCACAGTTTATATTATTGATGGTTGGCTTTTTCTTTTTATTAGTAGTTCTTTTTTTTACATGTGGATGATGCTATTATACTTGTATCTTCTACAAGCATGTTGCAGATGGAGTTTAGTAGGTTTCTGTGTGTGTTTAAATGAGCCCTAATTGAGCTATGGTCAGAGAGGTGTAACATGAGTCTTCTTGATAGGCATGTTGTGGTATGTCCAATGTGCATTCTTGATCAAACCAAATTCATGAATAATGTTTTGGGAGAGAGCTTCTAAAATATATAATGTATGTATGTTTACATACATATGTCTTTTCTCTCACTTTCACTCTCCGTAAAACCCTGTGTGACAGTGGCACTCTTACCTTGCTTGGAGTGAAATGCTTAAATAAAAAAAACATTGAGTGCTGGTGTTGATAAAATAGTGCTCGATGTAATATAACAGAGCTATGAATTATAATAAATATACATTTTTTCTTAACTGTTAGCAGAAGGTTTCGCTGTTATAATTATATTGAGCAATATTTTATTAACACCAGGACTCAATGTGCAATATTATAGTGCTACTGGTGTGGGAAAAAATGTATATTTATTATTAATATATATATATATATAAGGAAAGTCAACGATATTGATGTGACCAATAGACAACTTGCCAGAAGACCTAACAACTTCGACAAGAAAAAATCCTGAACAAGGAATGATAAAAAGAAAGCAAGACCAAAAAGCAAACACCTACCTACTCAGGTAAAGTGTTCAATGCCCAGATTACTAGACAGAGCAAAAAACGTTTCACAAAGTCAACACTTTACAAAGGACATCCAGAGCCATTACTCGAGTTTAATGTTCTTGTGATCTTCAAATGGCTAAAATGTGTTCTAGTTACTAGTTATCTGAAGATCACAAGAAGATAAAACTCAGGATGTCATTTGTGTGTGTGTGTGTGTGTGTATGTATGTATGTATGTATGTATGTATGTATGTATGTATGTATATATATATATAAATAAAAAAGTGGACATGGAAGTCAGCACTTAGAGGCGACAGTCTGTTTCATGCTAGTGCAATCATCAGGCAACTAGTGCTGTTATTTTTCTCGGCTATTTATATATATGGATCAGTGGTGCATTATGGGTAGTCTATAACAAAGATATTTGTACATGTTTTGTTTTTATTTAGTTGATCTGGGAGCTCAATAAAATTTTCAGCTGTTCCTTCAGATTTAATCTTTGTTTGATATTGAAACTTTAGTTTTTCTCATATTCTCTACCACTCAGTAACCTCTTGCATCCTAGTGGCTTTATTGCCTTTGATCTTCAAAAATTTAAAGGCAATGTCAATTGTTATCTTCCGTCTTCTTAATTCCTGTTCTTTTATTGTTAACTCTTCTTAATAATGTTTTTTCTTTTTCTCATATTCTCTCAAACTTACTAATCTCTTGCATCTTAGTGGCTTTATTGCCCTGCAGGGAGTGAAAGGATTACAAAAAGAAGCTTTCATCCTGAAACAACTTGGCACATAAAAAAGAAGTCATTTTAGTCTTTTACAATTAGATTTTATGAAAGGGAAATGTGGTCCTATGAAGTGAAAGATGGTTGAGTGGTTTTCTGTTGCTTTCTGCATAGTTTTTTAAATCAGAGTTGCCATTCCTGAATGGTTGTTAACCAAAGCTAGAGAGCAGAGTCTACTCTGTTACTTTATTCACAGCTAGAATCCACATAAAGAGAAGGATGCATGTTTTCTCTCAGAGTATTAGTGAAAAGTTAACAGGACTGGTTGAAATTTGAACACAGACTGATGATTCCATTTTCTGCACAAATATTTCATGACTTGCACGTCTGTTAGGTTTACTGAAAGATAACTTCTTTGAAAATACTGATGTTTGCAAGAAGGGAAAACCAGTTTGATCAAAGTGAAAACAAGCAGTAACTACTTATTTTTTAGTTTCCTGCTTGTATCCAAAGCCCCCATAGTTTTTTGATTTTTTTTTTTTTTCGTGCAATATCTCCAAGGCATTGAGGAACTTTATGCTTGAGTTATTATCAAAGAAGAAGTTTAAAAAATTTAGGCAAAGTTGATAATTTTACTTTGTCACATATCACCTGTCAACTCTAAATTTCTACAGCTGTTCTGTCTTTGACTCCTGATTCAAATTTTGTCTATTCCTTTTTGCATTTCCTTCTCTCTTTTTTTTCTTTTTTTAAAAAAAAAAGAAGATATATCTTCCTTTTTTTTTTTTTTTACTTGCCTTGGAACAACTTTCTTCTGAATTCAAACACCCTGACAGCCATGAAAGTTTTCCGAGTTCCATGCTTGACAGGATACAAGACTGGTTAAGTTACGAAATACGGCAAATCCCAATTTAACATGCTCCCTGTCACATTACGTTACGTTTCACTGCAAGTAAATGGCATCTATTTGGACCAAGTTGTATTTCTTCTTAAACCACTGATGCTAGCAGGCCAGGCTACAGAGGAAAAAATGTTGTTAGAAACAAAGAAAAGAAAAAGTTCAAATGCTGAAAAAAATTGTGAGTCAATGTAGAATCACAGAAATAAAAACAAAATTTTCAGTTTTTGTTAAAAATGAGACATTTTTTGCGGGGGTGCAATAGAATATTAGATTCTTACAGTTCAAAAATTGCACTCAAATATACTAGCTTTCCGGTGAGAAAACATTGATATTTGGTATAAACTGAAAATTTGGAGAATGAAAATAATACATTAAAAAAAATTTCTATTTCTAATATACTGGATACATTGTGCATAATCAACAAAGAAATCTGAAGAAAAATGGAAACTAAAAGAAATCTCAAATTCAGAAAGAAACAAATGAGGAAGGACTGCTTGGAGAATTTGACACTCACATAGCATATTGAGGGACGAGGGAAGGTTGACTGATTTGTTTTTTTTATAGCCTATCAAGCCTTTGCAGCTTATTTAAAGCCAGAAAATATTTTTGGGTTGTAAGAATTTTTTTTTTTTTGAGATAATGATTTACTGATGCAAGTCCTACTATTTAACCCCCAACTTGGGGAGAAGAGGTGGATTCATGCCTTTTCCAAGAGTATTTATGCATAAGTGAATAGAATAAAGACTCTGACTTCCAGTTTGCCAGCCTTTATCCATTAAACCACCCACTCATCCAAGCTTATAGTTCCCAAGTGGTCACCCATCTAGGTACTGACCAGGTTTTAGTGATCGGATGAGAACTGGAGTTTTAATGTGATATGGTCATAAAATTGATATTCCATAGTGGTCACCCATCTAGGTACTGACCAGGTTTTGGTGATCAGATGAGAACTGGAGTTTTAATGTGATATGGTCATAAAATTGATATTCCCAAGTGGTCACCATCTAGGTACTAACCAGCTTTTGGTGATCAGATGAGAACTGGAGTTTCAATGTGATATGGTCATAAAATTGATATTTCTAAGTGGTCACCCACCTAGGTACTGACCAGGTTTTACTGATTGGATGAGAATGGAGTTTCAATGTGATATGGTCATAAGCCTGGCAGGCGAAGGCAGCAGGCTACCTATCTGGCAGGCCTGTGTGCATGGATGGTGGAACAGGGGTAAGGTGGCTTAGCATAGGGAGAAATTTTTCTAAGGACTATAAAAGGCTAACATAGTGGTAGAAAAAAAATCTATGATAGTTTTTCTGTAGAAAAATTTAAAAATCTGTATGTCTGGTAAAACGAACCAATCAGACAGACTCAAATTATAGTGGACATATTATTTAAATATATTGCATTAATTAATTAGATTCAAACAAAATGGAAATTATGAGATACAATATGTGAAAATGTCGATTAGAATATAAAGGACAATGTGAATAACAACAAAAGAAAACTTATTTGATGCATTTTTTACACTGAGGGACTTTATCAAGGCAAATGTAAAGATTTTATTTTGGGACAATTATCTATATACACAAACAAAAATATTATTGCTTTTTCATATTTTTAGGTATAGGAGTGCTCATGAATATTCATTAGGTTAACAGAAAAGGCAGGCAAGTTTATGGTAGACATGAAGTGATGCAATTCAATGTCTAATAAAGAAAAGTGAGTAGGTAATTTTTCTTCTTTTTTTTTTTAGGAAAATTGGTTCACTGTGTTGTACAAGAGAACTTTTCTTGCTAAACTTTATCTTACATATTTATAAGTGTACCATTCGTCAATGTTTTGAATATTGTTGCCATATCTGGTCTGGCACTTCTGCTATGCATTTAGAGATTCTTGATTAAATCCAAAGAAGAATCTGCTTTGTTATCTGTTTGGTGTCTCAGCTTCAGTCACTTTGCTACCACAGCTTCTCTGTGCCTTTTCTGTAAATATTTTCATGGTAATTGTTTTCATGAACTTTCCCCTTACGTACCTAGACTTTATGAATTTAAGCACAGTACTAGATTGGCAGCTAGGTCTCATCATTTTACAATTTAAACGTTTAGATCTAACTGTAAATTCTATGCTAACAGCTTCTTCCCTCACACTTCTCTTGCTTGTGGAACTCTCTTCTGGCTTCTTGCTTTCTGGTAAACTTTGGTCTTCAAAACTTCACCTCTAATGTCAATCAATATCTTCTTAATTCTTATTCTATTATTATTGTCTCTCCTTAATAATGTCCGTTCTGCATATGACGATAAACTACATCCGCATCCTGGGTAAGACGATAAACTACGTCCAGCAGCAAGGCCTCTGATCAGGAGGTTTTAAGGAGTGTGGAACCACCTCTTAATTGCTGGTATTCCCAGGTTCACCCTGACCAAGTGTGGTAGCACCTGTTAGGGTTCCAGCTATGGGAAAATAGTTAACCCTGAAACTGGGCTAAAAATGAGTTTTAATACTAGGAATACTTTATAAAAAAAATAAATATTATCAACAATAAATTTTTGAAGAAAAAAAACTATTACCAGCAATACATTTTTGAGGAAACAAATATTACCAGAAATACTTTTTTTGAAGGAAAAAATTATTATTAGAAATAGATTTTTGACAAAACAAAATATTACCAGCAATAAAAACTTTGTCGGCATTAAATAACCCATTGAGGTTGATATTCCGTAAAGCACAACAAACCAAACCAAGCCTTAATAATGTTTTTTTTCCTCATTTTCTCTCACACTCAGTAACCCTCCTTGCATTTTAGTGGCTTTATTGCCTTGCTTTAAATAATTAAAAAAAATGAGCCGCCCAAGATGTGAGTTACAAATTAAAGATGTCAAGATTCAATACAGAAATTTTACTATGTGGGAAATGTTTTAACAGACGATGGAAAAGATTCCACTAAAAGTAGAAAGCACATTGAAAAAGCAAAAGTTACCTTCCAAAAGTTAAGCAAAGTTTCATTCGTAACAATGCAAAAAGGGCTGAAATACTATGTAAAATCAGTATTCCTGTGAGGCTGCGAATGCCAGACAATTTTCTCTTGAATAATGAGGTTGTACATATATATTACAATCAGAAAGAGATAGTTGAAATTTCAGGAACGCATAATGAGGAAAAAGAGCTTGGAGAATTTGACACACATAGGTCATATTGAAGGCAAGACGTACAGTGGGAAACTGGAAATAGCTTTTGTAGATGGATATCATATCAGGAAGTTGGGGAGGATAGTAAAAAAAGAAAATATTTCTAAGAACTAAAAGAGACAGGAAGCTGTAGAGAGCCATGATCACCAACATCCTGAAGGGACACTGCTCTTAAATGATTAATAATTCCTGCTTTTGTGAAAAAAAAAAATTAATAATCCTGCTTTCTCATGAGTTTCAAGTCATAAATCAGAATTCTATGGAATCGGTACACAAAAACCTTTGATTTTGCCTTCAGCAACCCATTCCTTATTTCCAGCTTTGATTGCAACACCAAAACCTTGATGAATAGGCCAAAAAGAAAACTCATTTTTATACAAGATCAAAAGATAATACCTATGAGGACAAAAGCATATAAGCATATGTCCATTTAAGACATGAGCAAACATGGCTCTCCACAACTTCCTATCCTTTGGAGCTCTTAGCAATGTTTGTCTCTTCAACATACCTCCCACCCCTGTTCTGCCATTCATTCATATAAGCTCATCGGGTAGTTGCCTTCTCTAATCCCTTTTACCTTCAATATACCTTGTGAATGTTAAATTCTCTAAGCCCTCATTCCTCATTGTGTCCAAGAAATTTCAGCTTTCTCTTTCTGATTCTAATTACAAATCTTTAGTTTTCATTTTCCTTAAAACTTCCTAGTTGCTTACATGCTCCATCTATGGTATTCTCATCAAGGAAGTTCCCTTCAGTATTGGAAACAACAACAACTGTGAACTTGAGAAACTGGTTGTTTGATCAGTGAATACAGAATGTTTCCTCTTAAGGAAATGGCTAATATTAACTGAAAATGAATAGAATTTTTTTATAATACATTGAGATCTGATTGTCTATGGGAGATCATTTCCCAATTCATAGTGAGCTCTAAGGATAATAGTGAACCATATATATTGTGTATCAAGACATTTACACCAGGAAATTTATGTTATTGTTTTTTATATATATATATATATATATATATATGAAGAAATATACTCTTAATAGGACATTTATGGAAAATTTTCAAAAAATGGAAAATGAAGTGATGTTTTATTAATTGCAATTTTAAATAAGGTTGTTTATTACCATCATTGTTAACCACCTGAAGAGACGTTTTATTTTAAACGTTGAAACAAAATATACAATTTTGTAGTGGATACTTACATGTTCTAATGTAACAGTGCCTAATACATATATATATATATATATATATATATATATATATATAGGATTAATACAAATATAAAATTTGTCACTTAACTGATTGATGTTATTTACATTATTCGGACTATTGTCCTCATCTTTGGTGCCATATTTATTACAATGTTTCAACCGTTGTATGCTCTGGCCTTCTTCAGGTGGAAAATCAGCTAGACTGGACTTGAATCGGATGTCCCAAAGTGATCGATTGTATCAATTTTTTTTCCAGTATTTGATATCGATATTGAAAATGAATGTCAGCACCTCATAACTGTTGATAAAAACAATGCTCAACATAATTTTAGTGGAAATTCTTCGCCATTTACGAAAAATATAGCCAAAAATCAGCCTGACTGGATTTGAATTGGGAGTCAAAAGTGGCATGATGTTATCGATTTTTTCCGATAATTGATACCGATATTGAAGAAAAAGGTCAGCAACTAATAACTGTTGATAAAACTAATGCTCAACATGATTTTCGTGAAAATTCCTAGAAGTTTGCAAAAAACAGAGACAAAAATCAGCTACATTGGATTTGAATGGATGTCCCAAAATGATCGATTTTATCCCGATAACTGATATCAATTTTTAAAAAACAAAGAACAGCACCTCAAAACTCTAAGTAAGGACATTGCTCAACATGAGTTTGGTGGATATCACTTGTAATTTGTGAAAACTATCACTGAAAAACTGATGAATTTTTTCAAATCAATATTCGATCCCCTATCAGTTTTAACGATTTTTTCCAAAATCGGAGGAACAATCAAAAAATCCAAAGATGTCAAGTACGAATGCCGTAAATTTCTGATCTGTGTGTGAATTTTCATGCCAGTCGGATGAATGGTTTGCTCAGGATGAGGTAACAAGTTGACAAACACACAGACACACTAACAGAATACCATTTATAGATACATATATATAGTAACTCATCGAGTCTAGAAGAATCCCCAACAGAACGCAGAAAGCACTGGACAGCGGTTTTGTCCTATTTGTGATTCATCAGTACTGTATATCCACTACCGAAAATCGAAACTGGACCATTATGATACAACACTATATATATATATATATATATATATATATATGCTAACCATCTGAAAGATTGAACTCACAGCCTCATGTTTAACAAAACCTAGATGCTTGTTCCTCATTGTTAGATTTCCCTCTCACACCTATTGACTGGAATCGGTTCAGCATTTGATGCTCAATAAAAGTTCATGATATTTCTACAAAGTTTCATTTATTTAGAGTTTCCTGGTGAATTGGCACACTATTTTAAAAAAGAAATTTACATTTTAATGCTTTTTGATGCAACAGGTTTCTGTCAATGGGAACGCATTTTCTTTTCATATCTTCAAACTTACAAATTGAAGATCAAGAAGAAAAATTCAAATTAATAATAAAGCTGCCATTTGACAAGTCAGATTTTGATGGCGTTGACAACATTTCTATTGATTATTGCTTTTACATTTTTGAAAATACAATTGATTTTTTTGTATCTTCAAAACGCTATCGATTGTACATTTATACTTTCAAAATTCTACCACCATTACTATTATTATTATTATTATAGATCTTTGCTATGTCTAGATGAAATGCATTAAAAGTCTCCAATCTCCGGAAGAGGTTGCATTTGCATGGAGCTGTCATTCTGACACTTTAATGGAAAACCAACAAATGAATTATTGGAATGCCCTAAGTTATCAGTAATGATGTTTCAGCTTTGAAATCATATCTGACTCCATGATCATTATCATTATCATCTGAAGACAAGGTTGAAGACAATGCTGCTTTTTTGCACACTGTATTACTATGAATGTGTTAGTCATCCTAGCAAACTAGACACATTGAAATTATAACAAACACATTATTAGAACGTATTCTATTAATTAATCAGTTTCAAACAAAATAAAAACATCTTTCATATCTGAATTTCTAAGATGAAGAGTTATCATTATTTACACTATTTATATTTGTGCTATTGTCCTCATCTTTGTTGTTATCACAATGTTTCAACTGTTGTACCGTCCGACCTTCTTCAGGTGTATATTGATCTGGGTAACCTACAGGGAATTCAAAACCAAACATATTGTTTAATCTTTATTTAATCTATTAAAAAGTGGGGAATAATGATATCCCCACAGTGGCCGTGGAACAAGAATAGTTCACCTCTTTTAAATAAAGGGTTCAATTCAGAATTTCAGAGCATTATACAGTTGAGGAAGGCTGGCGGTTGGAATAGCCAAATTGGTGTGATGACAACGACAAAGATGAGGACAATAGTCCAAATGAATAGATACCAACTTAAAATAGAATTGAAACAAATTATAATTAAAGAGAAAGATTACACAGTAAAAAAGTTAAAGCCTTGTTGATTTAATGTCGCACAGTTAAGTAATGGTTGGTAATCTGTGGGGGTTAGGTCCTTGCAGTTGATGACCCTGTGGTTGGTGAGGCCCTACTGTCTAGTCATACCTATGACATTCATTCTGTCTGATGATGCTGTAATGTTTCAAACATTCATTTTACATTTAAGTTTTTTTTAATCATTTCACACCAAGACAAAGTCCCTAAGATCCAAGGTGTTGTTGAGTTACAGAATATGACAAAAAAAAAACACTATTAAGGACAAAGAACAATAAAACCCTCTCTTCTGTCCATCAGCATAGCAGATTCTGACCTCCAGCCAGGAGAGTGACTCACTGCACCTTCTTGGGCTAATGTTTTTGACTGACATGAAGTGGAAAGACTATATTGAATTGCTATGTCAGTTGCCAGGAAGGTTGGTTCACTCTGTTGTGCAAAACAATTTTTCTTGTCAGAATTTATCTTGCATATCTCTAAGTCTACCATTCATCCATACTTAGAATATTGCTGCCACATATCACCTGGTCTCCTGCTATTTATCTAGAGCTCCTCAAAAAATCCAATGAAGAATCAGCAATATTATTGGCCCTGATCTGGCATCTCAGCTTCAGTCACTTTCCTACTGCTGTAAGGTTACCTCCCTGTGCTTTTTCTATAAATATTTTCCTGATAATTGTTTGGATGAGCTCTTCATTATTTTCTTTAGTTTCTTGTAAATAGTTTTGTATTCATATTGTAAATACTCATTGGGGTTAGTTTTTAGAATAGTTATTTTATTCCCCTCCCCCCACAGACACTGAATTGTAAATATGGGGACTAGTTAGTATTTACATAGAGACAGGGAGGTATTATGGTGGTTGTAGTAAGAAAGGTACGTATGAATGTGGTGTTTTAGTGTAAGGAATATTGTTCGTACAATTGGGTCAGTGTTTGCAGCTAGCTAAGTTATAGTTAAGACAGAAGAAGACCATCCTTTCCCCAATCCCCCACTTTGGCCTTGTGCCACATTTCTGTTTATTTTACAGAATAAATATTGCTCTTCATTATGGTGCCTAGACTTTATGAATTTAAGTGCAGTACTAGATTGGTGGTGAGGTCTTGTCATTTTACAGCTGAAATGACGAGATATAACTGTAAATTCTATGTTAACTGTTTCTTTTCTCACACTTCTCATTTATGGAACTTCCTTCCAATTCCATACTTGACTTTCTTCAAAAGTTTAAATGCAAGAACAATTGCTGTCTGCTGTCCTGCTGATAACCCTAACCTCTGTTGTCACTCTTTAGCCATGTCCCTGTTTTTTATTCTTCCACATGCAGTACATCCCTTGTGTCTCTCTGGCTTTTGCTTGGGATGAAAAAAAAAAATAAGAAGACAAAACATAACAATTGACATTGCATTTAATTTCATTTCTTTTATCTTAAAAGACCTAATTCCAAAGAATCTTTCTATGGACAGACATGTAGATGGTATTATTTCAGCTATGTTCTGAAGGTTTTCTAGTTCTATTTCTTTGCATTGCATTTTAAATCCTCATAATTGAAAATGATGCACAGAATCAGTCCTGAGAGATTTTTCTCTCGCTCTAACCCTGATATCAGTCCTTTGTCTTTGGACACTTGAATCTATCATCAATTATTAATCCAGATAAGACAACATTTATTCGTGACTTATTAAAATAGTTTGGGGGCTAATCTTGTACATTCTTCATAATGCCAACTGTCTCTATTTCCATATAGCAAACTTGTAAATTGCTGACAATATATTTTCCAAGACATTTCTTTGTCCTGAAACAACTTACAAGATATTCTGACATCATGACGTCATACAGAAATTATTGATAGCTTATTGTAAATTCATAATACTGTAAGGATAATTTTCTTTGCTTTGGAAATTATTTAAAATGCGATGTCCATTCAAGACGTAGCCAATCTTGGCGCTCTCCACATTGATTAATTCTGGTTCTTTCTCAAGTCTACTTCCTCTCTATGCTTCTGACATCTCCAACTAAAATCTAAGATTTTATTCACTAATTAAAACTTGACCTCTTCAAGTATAGAGTTAGCCATTATCTTTCCTGCATAGAGCCCCAAGAACTTCACTTCTTCCCCTTTCTTACACTAATAAAATCGCACACAGTACCCTTCGACATTAAGTGGTGCTTGGGGATTGCATTGGGTGAACATAAGTCAAAAAAAGAAGGAAATATTTAACCCTTTATTTAATCAATGGTGGTAAATTGTTCTTGTTCTACCAACTATGTCTGGTGATATAGCAATTGTGAGTTCAATCCTTTAGCCAGGCAGTGCCGACTTCGACTCAGTGGAAATAGGGGTGAGCAGTAACTGAACAGTACCAAATAAGAACTAGATATCCCTAGACATGGTCAGTAGACTGAGAAAAATCCAGAGATTAAATCAAGGGTTCAGTTTGAAATTTCTTCAATGTTATTTGGTGTAAAGAAAAACGGACAAATATTTAAGCTTGTGGCGAAACTTTATTAAGTAGTTTGAGAAGCGGCAACTGTGGATGCCTTCTACCACAGCCAGATAGACAAATACCTGATGATGGCCAAAGGGAAAAATTACCGAAATGTTGGGATGTTAATAACACTGATGTTTAGGATAAGTCAGCATCTAAATAATGTAAGTAATGGGAACATCTCACCCCTGTTAGGGTCTCAACTATGGGAAAATAGTTAACCCCCAAACTGAGATCAGAACACCATGAAAGTATAAAAAAAAATATATAGTAAAAATACTGGCAATACATTTCATACTAATAATTTGTGAAAGAAAAAAAAATTACCAGTTATCTGTTTAAAATAAAAATACAAGTTATATATTTTATATATATATATATATATATATATATATATATATATATATATATATATATATACACACACACACACACACACACACACACACACACACACACTTAAACATGAAAACAATAAACAAAAACTAAAAATTCTTGAAACTATATACATAAAACAGTTGAAACCTAACCTGAACAAAATAAACTATGAAATCTTCACAAATATTCTTAAATGTCTATAATTGATAACAGAAGCCATTGGTTTATACCAACGACTTCCCATACTTAATACTTCCCGTTTTCACTCTCGCGTGGTCATGTGTGACATCACGATCTGCGATGCGATATTCGCTTCTGTGTCTCATATACATGAGTTTGTCGTTGCTTTGAAATCTTTCATGCAACAAAAACAGACTATCATTATTGTTTTGTCCGTGTATTGTTTAATATATTGAAATGTAATTGTCATCTTTGCTAATGGCTTATGTAAGCCAAAAGCTTAGATTGGATTTAAACATGTATCAATATGGTGATTTTCTTTCGTCTTTCAATAATAATGTTATTAAGCTTATCAAACAATATGAGAGGAACTTACTTAAAATAAATAGACAAAACTTGTCTATATTATTTAATGAAACATGCATTAATGAAAAATTGCTGCCTAGATATACACATATATATATATATATATATATATATATATATATATATATATATATATATATCTATCTATATCTATATATATATATATATATATATATATATATATATATATATATATTCTTAAGGTGTGCTATATTTATAGGATAAAGTGGTCCATATCAGAGATAGAGCATGTGCAAATATAAATATATATATAATACAAGCAATACATTTTTTGTAAAAGAAATTACTATTCCTCCCCAGAAAATTAAATTTTGGCATTAAATGACCCAATGGGTTGATGTGCTGTAAAGCAAAACAAACCAAACCAAACCTGGACAAATATTTTAGAAACAGAGTCTGACAGAGATCTCAAAATTTGAGTTTCAATATAATTTTCAAACTTTCCATGTGGGATTCTATCCTTTTGTTCATGGTCTTAGCAGCTCTTTAACATGTTCTTTGAGGATTCGTCATGACGCCAAACAGAAGGATGACACATTTTATCCCAGAAGATTAAATTGAATCACCAAACTCTTGCATGTAAGCATGAAGAAGACAATCGCAGTGTGTTAGATTTGATTTGTTTTCAGAGACACTAAATATAGATACACTTGAATCAAATCATATTTGGATTCTACTTATAAATAGTGAATTAAATATTCTTCAACACAAATCTAAGAAGTCATTTATTACTAATGGTTCATGGAGAAATCGCTGGAATTTATGGGCATTACTTTTAATAGATATTATTGCATTACTCAAGAGATTTAGCCACTTGGAATCTGTTTGAAATTAATTCAGGTGTGATGCACCTGAAGTAAATCAACCCGGTATAATGGTTCAGGCAGAAAATGTGCAAGATTTTCTCATCAAATCATATTTCTATATGTATTTACTCGTGAGATTTGTCCAGTGCATTGTGAAACTCACAGGAACTGGTTGTTTGGCCTTGATGTAACTTGGCAAGCAATCAGAGTGGACTTTACTCAGTCCATAGCCAATCTCCTACTGGGTTGTTCAATCAGCAATAAGACACCATTAACTTCTTCTTAGCTTCAGTCACTTATCCAACCACTGTGACACTATGAGTTGGATATATGCACACGCGTGTGTGTGCGCCCGCACATCTGTGTGTGTGTATATATACACCCCCACATCTGTGTGTGCGTGCGCACGCACACATATGTGCGAGAAGATTAGTTAGATTTGACCTGGGTATCAAACTTCAAGACCCAATGACTAGATTAGGAATCTAGATAAAAACATGTTTTGGACATATGGCCAAATGGGTAGATGAGTGTTAAGTACTTGTCAAAATACGAAGATAGTGAACTGGTCAAAACTTAAAAGGGTCTGAATTTAATGTCCCTGAATCGGAGTCAGCTAGGCTAAGAAATATTTTTATGTCCACTTTCTTCAAAGGGAGAAATGGTCATGAAAAAGTTATGGGTTTATTCGTGGGTGTCCCTTGTCCGGAAATGATGAAAGAGGATTCTGCATATATACGGGAGCGCCTTGGGCCACGGCAGTTAGACTTAGTTTAGGTTCCAGGAAGGTTGATTTAGGCCGGAGCACGTAACAATGAAGAGCGACCCATTAGCAGCCAGACATTGTTAGCTAAGATATATATATTTTTTGCCAGCCGAGAATCAGCCCAGAGTTAATCATCCACAAAAAGGTCACACGCCTTCCCTCCTCTTTTCGTCCTACCCAAGTTTGTAGTTGTGTTTTTCTTTTGCCTGTGAGCCTGCCTCTCGCTCGATCCGCCGCACAGAAATTCTACGACGTGGGGTCTATATCTTTGTGCAACGAGTTGCAGAGGTGGGCAGTCTCACACCACTGTAACATGGCTTCCTTGGGCCTTGTCTATAAATACCTTCATGGTAATTGTTCTGATGAACTCTCCACTAAGGTACCTAGATTTTTAGAATTTAAGTGCAGTACTAGATTGGTGGCAAGGTTTCATCATTTTACATTTGAAATGGCTGCTAGCTGTAACCATAATTTCTATGCTAACAGTTTCTTCTCTCACATTTCTCACTCGTAGATCTCTCTTTTCCAGCTTCTTTCTTCCGAGACAACTTTGATTTTCAAAAATTTTATATACAATGTTGATGGTTATCTTTTGTTTTCTTAATTCTTGTTCTTTTATTGTCCTGTCTTCGTAATAGTATTTTTTCTCAAATTCTCTAAAATTCAGTAACCCCTTTCATCTTAGTGACTTTATTGCCTTGCTTAGAGTGAAATGATGAAAAAAAAAATGAATATAACAAATCCAGCAGGAATTGGAACTCTGCTCTCCTATTAACAATTCCGAGCCATTATCAATTACACCACCCACACATCCAAGCATACAGCACTTGGTCTCAAGCCAACACCCATCTTGGTTCTGGCCAGATGCTTAAATTTGGTGATAGTACAGGAACCAATGTTTCAACATGTTCAAGCCATAAGCCACCAAGACAGGAATTTGTGGAGAGCCATTATCCTCCATGTTCTGAGGGATATGGCACATAGAAGAAGATTACCTTACTAAATATTGATTAATGGCAAGGTCGCCAAACCTATTTACTAATCTTGTCTTGTCTGAAGTAAGATGAGGATAACAGTCCGAACAATATAAATAGTGTAATACTATCTATACCACACCTCAGAAATATAGACAGACAATTAGTCTACGCCAAGGAAACAAGGGTCACATGGTGACACAATGCACATAAAAGCAGAAATATTCATTCAGATTTTATGATATTGCCCTTTCCAGACTTTGCGTTTCTTGTGAGGGTGGGTGTTTCGTTTTCAACAAGTCTCTGTCCAACAGGATATGCGGATAATCCAGAAATATAGGCATCTCTAATAGGTTCTTCTCTGTAAACTTGAGTAATAACATCTTTGAATTTACAGCCCTTCACCAGAATGTGCAATGCTTGAAGATATTGATCCAATGGTTCTCCAACCTGTTGAGTTCTGGTTGCAAGTACATGCCTGGCGAAAATACATGCTTGGGCAAAAGTTCTTTATACTCATATATAATATGTATGGATAATCCAGAAATAAAGGCATCTCTAATAGATTCCTCACTGTAAACTTGAGTGGTAACATCTTTCAATTTACAGTCCTTCACCAAAACGTGCAGTGATTGAAGATATTGATCCGAGGATTCTCTAGCCTGTTGAGTTCTGGTTGTAAGTACCTGCCTGGCATATATCTCATTTTTTACTTGGCTAAAAACTCTCTTGAAGATATTGATCCGAAGATTCTCTAGCCTGTTGAGTTCTGGTTGTAAGTACCTGCCTGGCATATATCTCACTTTTTACTTGGCTAAAAACTCTCTTGAAGATATTGATCCGAGGATTCTCTAGCCTGTTGAGTTCTGGTTGTAAGTACCTGCCTGGCATATATCTCACTTTTTACTTGGCTAAAAACTCTCTTGAAGATATTGATCCGAGGATTCTCTAGCCTGTTGAGTTCTGGTTGTAAGTACCTGCCTGGCATATATCTCACTTTTTACTTGGCTAAAAACTCTCTTGAAGATATTGATCCGAGGATTCTCTAGCCTGTTGAGTTCTGGTTGTAAGTACCTGCCTGGCATATATCTCACTTTTTACTTGGCTAAAAACTCTCTTGAAGATATTGATCCGAGGATTCTCTAGCCTGTTGAGTTCTGGTTGTAAGTACCTGCCTGGCATATATCTCATTTTTTACTTGGCTAAAAACTCTCTTGAAGATATTGATCCAAAGATTCTCTAGCCTGTTGAGTTCTGGTTGTAAGTACCTGCCTGGCATATATCTCACTTTTTACTTGGCTAAAAACTCTCTTGAAGATATTGATCCGAGGATTCTCCAGCCTGTTGAGTTCTGGTTGTAAGTACCTGCCTGGCATATATCTCACTTTTTACTTGGCTAAAAACTCTCTTGAAGATATTGATCCGAGGATTCTCTAGCCTGTTGAGTTCTGGTTGTAAGTACCTGCCTGGCATATATCTCACTTTTTACTTGGCTAAAAACTCTCTTGAAGATATTGATCCGAGGATTCTCTAGCCTGTTGAGTTCTGGTTGTAAGTACCTGCCTGGCATATATCTCACTTTTTACTGGGCTAAAAACTCTCTTGAAGATATTGCACCAAAGATTCTCTAGCCTGTTGAGTTCTGGTTGTAAGTACCTGCCTGGCATATATCTCACTTTTTACTTGGCTAAAAACTCTCTTGAAGATATTGATCCGAGGATTCTCTAGCCTGTTGAGTTCTGGTTGTAAGTACCTGCCTGGCATATATCTCACTTTTTACTTGGCTAAAAACTCTCTTGAAGATATTGATCCGAGGATTCTCTAGCCTGTTGAGTTCTGGTTGTAAGTACCTACCTGGCATATATCTCACTTTTTACTTGGCTAAAAACTCTCTTGAAGATATTGATCCGAGGATTCTCTAGCCTGTTGAGTTCTGGTTGTAAGTACCTGCCTGGCATATATCTCATTTTTTACTTGGCTAAAAACTCTCTTGAGGATATTGATCCGAGGATTCTCTAGCCTGTTGAGTTCTGGTTGTAAGTACCTGCCTGGCATATATCTCACTTTTTACTTGGCTAAAAACTCTCTTGAAGATATTGATCCAAAGATTCTCTAGCCTGTTGAGTTCTGGTTGTAAGTACCTGCCTGGCATATATCTCATTTTTTACTTGGCTAAAAACTCTCTTGAAGATATTGATCCGAGGATTCTCTAGCCTGTTGAGTTCTGGTTGTAAGTACCTGCCTGGCATATATCTCACTTTTTACTTGGCTAAAAACTCTCTTGAAGATATTGCTCCAAAGATTCTCTAGCCTGTTGAGTTCTGGTTGTAAGTACCTGCCTGGCATATATCTCACTTTTTACTTGGCTAAAAACTCTCTTGAAGATATTGATCCGAGGATTCTCTAGCCTGTTGAGTTCTGGTTGTAAGTACCTGCCTGGCATATATCTCACTTTTTACTTGGCTAAAAACTCTCTTGAAGATATTGATCCGAGGATTCTCTAGCCTGTTGAGTTCTGGTTGTAAGTACCTGCCTGGCATATATCTCACTTTTTACTTGGCTAAAAACTCTCTTGAAGATATTGATCCGAGGATTCTCTAGCCTGTTGAGTTCTGGTTGTAAGTACCTACCTGGCATATATCTCACTTTTTACTTGGCTAAAAACTCTCTTGAAGATATTGATCCGAGGATTCTCTAGCCTGTTGAGTTCTGGTTGTAAGTACCTGCCTGGCATATATCTCATTTTTTACTTGGCTAAAAACTCTCTTGAAGATATTGATCCGAGGATTCTCTAGCCTGTTGAGTTCTGGTTGTAAGTACCTGCCTGGCATATATCTCACTTTTTACTTGGCTAAAAACTCTCTTGAAGATATTGCTCCAAAGATTCTCTAGCCTGTTGAGTTCTGGTTGTAAGTACCTGCCTGGCATATATCTCACTTTTTACTTGGCTAAAAACTCTCTTGAAGATATTGCTCCAAAGATTCTCTAGCCTGTTGAGTTCTGGTTGTAAGTACCTGCCTGGCATATATCTCACTTTTTACTTGGCTAAAAACTCTCTTGAAGATATTGATCCGAGGATTCTCTAGCCTGTTGAGTTCTGGTTGTAAGTACCTGCCTGGCATATATCTCACTTTTTACTTGGCTAAAAACTCTCTTGAAGATATTGCTCCAAAGATTCTCTAGCCTGTTGAGTTCTGGTTGTAAGTACCTGCCTGGCATATATCTCACTTTTTACTTGGCTAAAAACTCTCTTGAAGATATTGATCCGAGGATTCTCTAGCCTGTTGAGTTCTGGTTGTAAGTACCTGCCTGGCATATATCTCACTTTTTACTTGGCTAAAAACTCTCTTGAAGATATTGATCCGAGGATTCTCTAGCCTGTTGAGTTCTGGTTGTAAGTACCTACCTGGCATATATCTCACTTTTTACTTGGCTAAAAACTCTCTTGAAGATATTGATCCGAGGATTCTCTAGCCTGTTGAGTTCTGGTTGTAAGTACCTGCCTGGCATATATCTCATTTTTTACTTGGCTAAAAACTCTCTTGAAGATATTGATCCGAGGATTCTCTAGCCTGTTGAGTTCTGGTTGTAAGTACCTGCCTGGCATATATCTCACTTTTTACTTGGCTAAAAACTCTCTTGAAGATATTGCTCCAAAGATTCTCTAGCCTGTTGAGTTCTGGTTGTAAGTACCTGCCTGGCATATATCTCACTTTTTACTTGGCTAAAAACTCTCTTGAAGATATTGATCCGAGGATTCTCTAGCCTGTTGAGTTCTGGTTGTAAGTACCTGCCTGGCATATATCTCACTTTTTACTTGGCTAAAAACTCTCTTGAAGATATTGATCCGAGGATTCTCTAGCCTGTTGAGTTCTGGTTGTAAGTACCTGCCTGGCATATATCTCACTTTTTACTTGGCTAAAAACTCTCTTGAAGATATTGATCCGAGGATTCTCTAGCCTGTTGAGTTCTGGTTGTAAGTACCTGCCTGGCATATATCTCACTTTTTACTTGGCTAAAAACTCTCTTGAAGATATTGATCCAAAGATTCTCTAGCCTGTTGAGTTCTGGTTGTAAGTACCTGCCTGGCATATATCTCACTTTTTACTTGGCTAAAAACTCTCTTGAAGATATTGATCCGAGGATTCTCTAGCCTGTTGAGTTCTGGTTGTAAGTACCTGCCTGGCATATATCTCATTTTTTACTTGGCTAAAAACTCTCTTGAAGATATTGATCCAAAGATTCTCTAGCCTGTTGAGTTCTGGTTGTAAGTACCTGCCTGACATATATCTCACTTTTTACTTGGCTAAAAACTCTCTTGAAGATATTGATCCGAGGATTCTCTAGCCTGTTGAGTTCTGGTTGTAAGTACCTGCCTGGCATATATCTCACTTTTTACTTGGCTAAAAACTCTCTTGAAGATATTGATCCGAGGATTCTCTAGCCTGTTGAGTTCTGGTTGTAAGTACCTGCCTGGCATATATCTCACTTTTTACTTGGCTAAAAACTCTCTTGAAGATATTGATCCGAGGATTCTCTAGCCTGTTGAGTTCTGGTTGTAAGTACCTGCCTGGCATATATCTCACTTTTTACTTGGCTAAAAACTCTCTTGAAGATATTGATCCGAGGATTCTCTAGCCTGTTGAGTTCTGGTTGTAAGTACCTGCCTGGCATATATCTCACTTTTTACTTGGCTAAAAACTCTCTTGAAGATATTGATCCGAGGATTCTCTAGCCTGTTGAGTTCTGGTTGTAAGTACCTGCCTGGCATATATCTCATTTTTTACTTGGCTAAAAACTCACTTTATAATGTTAATAGCTTCTTCAGAGTCTGTACATTTACTGAACATCAGACGACATATAATTTGTAAGAATAAATCCTTACCTTCAATATTCTTGAGGCAGTTTTAAAAAGTTCAGTACCAATTATTGCATATTTTCTATGACCCAGGGGTATTATTATCTAGATCCAGAATTTTAAGTTTTTAGTTCCCTGTCCATGTTGATATCCAAACCAAAAATAGTAATGAACACAATATTGTAAACTATAATTAGTTAAAATATTCACTACTATTTGTCTAGTAGTTTTGTCTCCAGCCTCCAGCTGTATCAAGTGTTATTTATAAGGTGTGGAGATTTTCATATGAATACAACTTTCATTTATAAATGTCAATGCAGTTCTGTTACTTTTGTCATTATTATTTGATATATATATATATATATATATATATATATATATATATATATATATAATTGTGATATATGAATAGACACAAAGAAAAACTTTCCCATGTGTTTCGTCCTCTGATCGACCTTATCTTGGTAGATGTTGGGATTTTATTTTGCAACATGCATTCATAAACAGTTTTCAAAATTTGAATTTTTTTATATAAGTATTTTTACACTTGGCAAAAGCAAATTGAGTCCTGTCGGTCACTGTGTGTTTATATAAAAATAAATACGCTAAAATTCCCCTTCATCCTTGCTGTGCGCCAATGGCTTAGTGGTAGAATTTCCGACTGATGCTAATTCAGTCGGGTTTCAATCCTAGCTAAAGGCAACCAGACATCTAGCTACACTGAAGAGCTGTGAAGCAGCAACAGTCTGTCTGTGGATGACAATATATATAATAGAGAGAGAGAGGGGTTTAATGTGAGTGAAATTTTTCACTTAGCTGATTGATGTTCCTTTCAGCATCCTGACTCCAGTTTTTCATAGATGGACTTGTTGGTCCACTCTTCATGGGATATCAGCAATTTACTCTGTTTATATATATATATATGTATATATATATATATATATATATAGGATAACGATATGTAAATTTTTATATATCAAGAACAATTATGGAGGAAAGATGTATGATGAAGTGAAAGAAGTCTATGTTGACGTTGATGTGGCTACAAATGTGCATGGAAGGGAGATGCTGAGAATTTTAAGTTTAAAGGTTTTTTTTTTGTTTTTTGGTTTTTTTGTTAAAGTAATTCACCCCAAGCAAGGTGGAAGTGATACTATCATGCAAAAGGTTACAGAGGATTGCGAACAAGAGTAAAGAGGCATGTTTGAGAATAGGATACAGAGAAGGATGGGGAACAAGCTCAGGGTGTCAGATGTCGATTGTCATTACACTTAAATATTTGAAGATGATAGTCATTGGGGGAGCAAGTAAGGGGAAGGTAATTTCACAGATGGGAAGTGCGAGGGAAGAAGCTGTTTGAGTAGAAGAGATGGCTACATTTAACCGTTTTGACAGTGAAAGGGTGGGGACCCAAGATGCCAGCCTGGTAGCTTGTTTAAATTCATGCAGTCTGGGAACCAGCGGAAGTAGCTCATCGGAACAGTTGCTGTGAAAATACTTGGAGAAGAGACAGAGAGAAGCCACGGTTTATAATCTAGTTGATTTCAATTATACTCTTTTTCTTTTTTGTTTGTGTTTCCATCACTTTCTTTATTAAATATTGCACGTTTTGATAATAGAAAATCTGCCGTCAAGAATGGTAAAATGTTGTAAGAACAGGGACACAAATTTACTGTGGATGATCTAGCAATTAAAGCACTTTCTAAACATTTTTGTCTAAGTGAATTGTTTTCTGTTTTATTTAGAGTAGCATTTTTTAAATAAAAATTGTAGCCAGTCTCTTTGCAGTGAGCAACTAATACATTTAATGTGTTGTTTTGTAAAAGACCCATTTTGTGTTCTCAAATGTTGGAAATTTGATACATGAATTTCAAACCAATGCAAATTATACGATGAACAAGTTTGCTACTCTAGAAAGTTCACATGTCAACAGAGAAAGTCTGTCTTGTGTTCAGATTAAGTATAGCAAAGTCATGGGCGTCAATTTCTACCACCTGCTGCAGTAAACATATACTTAACACAGTCATTTTTCCTTTCCTTAGTCATATTCTCTAGTTCAATGAAAAAACAAGCACACAACATGAAAATGAATATGACTGGTGAGTGTTGTAGAATATTGGTTAGCTTGCAAGTGGTCTGACATATAAGTAGACTTGTGTAGTCACTTCAAGCTGAATTTTTTACTGAGTGATTTAATGGAAAGATATATTGGTGGATTGAGTCCACTCATGCAAATGTGTTTGGCAGGTCCATTCTAGTAAAGTAGACTAACCTACCTTCTGTATTAGGTACTCTCCTATAAATGAGGTAGAAATGAGGTAGCCTGCCTTTACAAGGAGACAGCCATGTTAGAAGGTAAGTCATTTCAGTTAACTGATAAGAGTAATGAAAAGAAGTCGAGAAACAATCTGCCTGCAGAGATTGAATAAAGTGTTTGATTCCAAATTCCAAGAAAAATTATATTTTCATTCTTTGTAGAAGTGTTTTGAATGTAGAAATTGTCCAAATCTTCAGTGATTCCCAGCACTTTCAGATTATCTATTGGTCATTCTCAGGGATCTTGAATAAGTACTATTTTAGGCAGTCTAAAAGTTGCTGAACAGTAAATATATTCTTAATTCCCAAATATGGCCTGTACATTGTGGTCATGTTCATAACTGATTTTATTTTATTTTTTTATAAGCCTTTCACCCCAAGCAAACTGTTTTCACACAGCATGTGTGCTCACACACACACACATGGATGTATGTATGTGAATGTGTATGTATTTCTGAGCAGCAATCCCTTTTTTCCACATAATTTATGTCCAGAAAAGAAGAAAATTGTAAGAACACACAAAAAATTAAATAAAAATTTAACAACAGTACCTTGAAAGTT
The DNA here is from genome assembly GCA_964036315.1 of Acanthosepion esculentum. Taxonomy (NCBI): domain Eukaryota; kingdom Metazoa; phylum Mollusca; class Cephalopoda; order Sepiida; family Sepiidae; genus Acanthosepion; species Acanthosepion esculentum. The sequence goes on from OZ038503.1 coordinate 10,950,716, forward strand.
GTTTTTAATGAAACACACACACACACACATATATATATATATATATATAATATTTTGTTATAAAAACACATATAACTTAAGCATACAACATCATTTACCTCAATATCTGTCTATATCTCTGAGGTGAAGTATTATGATTATTTACATTATTCAGACTGTTACCCTCATCTTCATTGCCATATTCACAATGATACGGCAGTTGTACGCACTTGCCTTCTTCAGGTGATTGGAATTTTGAACGAACATTTTATTTTACCCTAGTGGATGAAATAAAGGGTTCGGTTCAAAATTCCAATCACCTGAAGAAGGCCAGAGTGTACAACAGACAAAACGTTGTGAATAAGGCAATGAAGATGAGGATAACAGTTCGATTAATGTAAATAATAGAAATAATCATTTAAACTCACCCAAAAATTTATTTTGCTTCTCCATTTCAACAAAAAAAAAATTGTATCCAGTCTACCTGGATTTTAGGTGAAAAAATCAAATCAAATCTGAGCCAATAAATAGTATTACACAACAAAATCCAAAGTTACCTGATATGTGGGGTGGGGATAAGGCTATTTCCATCTATAAAAACTTTGTCAGTCTTATTCAACCCCAGTGTATAGACTGAGTTTGTGTCATGTCAAAATTAGAAATTTATGACAGACGTCGAAAAATTGATACAGAATATCCCCCATATGAGGTAATATTGGACTTTATTGTGTAATACTATATATATATATATATATATATATATATATATATATATATATATATATATATATATAATTACACAATAAAGTCCAAAATTACCTCAGTCCACCATATATATATATATAGTATTACACAATAAAGTTCAAAATTACCTCAGTCCACCATATATATATATATAGTATTACACAATAAAGTTCAAAATTACCTCAGTCCACCATATATATATATATATATATATATATAGTATTACACAATAAAATTCAAAATTACCTCAGTCCACCATATATATATATGTATATATATATATATATATATAGTATTACACAATAAAGTTCAAAATTACCTCAGTCCACCATATATATATATATATATATATAGTATTACACAATAAAGTTCAAAATTACCTCAGTCCACCATATATATATATATATATATATATATATATAGTATTACACAATAAAGTTCAAAATTACCTCAGTCCACCATATATATATATATATAGTATTACACAATAAAGTTCAAAATTACCTCAGTCCACCATATATATATATATATATATATATATATATATAGTATTACACAATAAAGTTCAAAATTACCTCAGTCCACCATATATATATATATATATATATATATATATATATATAGTATTACACAATAAAGTTCAAAATTACCTCAGTCCACCATATATATATATATATATAGTATTACACAATAAAGTTCAAAATTACCTCAGTCCACCATATATATATATATATATATATATATATATATATATAGTATTACACAATAAAGTTCAAAATTACCTCAGTCCACCATATATATATATATATATATATATATATATATATATAGTATTACACAATAAAGTTCAAAATTACCTCAGTCCACCATATATATATATATATATATATATATATATATATATATATATATATATAGTATTACACAATAAAGTTCAAAATTACCTCAGTCCACCATATATATATATATATATATATATATATATATATATATATATATATATATTCGGCGTATGAGGGTGAAGCATCTCAGTTCCAAGGATCCAGCAGCCAGACACCAGCACATATCATTTGATTATAGTGCTGAAGGCTTTGTGCAGAACCAAGCACCCTTTTCTGAAAGGCTGAATACATAGATCTGGTGTATTACATACCACAAGGTTCCTAAATAACTCTCCCCAGGTTTTGTATTTAGAGATGTCTTTCTAGACCAGTTTCCATCCAAGGCTATAGAACCCCGTTTGTCCTGCTATTTACCTATAGCTGGAGGGAGAAGAAGAGGATTAATACCTTTCCCAAGGGTATTCGCACATAAGTGAATGTAATGGATTTGACTGGAATTTGCACTGCTCTCCGATTACTCAATCTGAACCACTATCCAATACTCCACCATGCCTCCCATATATATATATATACATACATATATATATATAAGTTGTTGTATCCCTATCTGCACTGATATATATATCCTTGTTTTTTTCCATCTCATTAAATATAATAGATGAAGACTTCTTGATAATAAAAATGTTATCATTATATTTTCAAATATCTTTCCAGGCAATGACATATGTATACATCGTGAATGAGAAAAATGTCATTATTCATAAATTCTACAATGGGAAAAATCTATTGTATCTTGTTCCATCAAATATCGATTTTTTTTTCCTGAATTTTTCCAAGAAAATAAAATAAAGTAAAGCAAAAATTAACATGACTTATGCTGTCCACCTGCAAGTCTTTTCCATTTGACCTTTTAATGTTTTTCATATTTTATACATTCCATTCTTTCTCAAAATCAGGAAAAAAGTAATTTTTAAATTAAATGAATATAAAAAAAACGAAAAGATATTCAAAACAATATTACCAGTCAAATATTTTGTGGAAAAGACATTGTATGCATTCTACACCTGAGGAAGGTGATTGATTGATGTTTTTTTAGTTAATGCAGCAACTTAGATATGACTTCTTCACAAACCAGTAATAATAAGATGGAATAAAACTAGTAATAAACTAATATTCATCAATAAAAAGATGGAATATAGTTTATAATAAAGTAATAATAGTGAACAAGCAAGAATAAAATGATGGAGTAATACTAGTTATAAAAGAATAATAGTCAAAATGTTTAATATGAAAATCAATAATAAGGATAGTGCAAAATTCATTATAAAAGAATAATAGTCAAAATGCTTGAACAAAAAAGCAGCAATAACAAGATGGAGTAAAGCTAGTAATAATAATAGTGGAAATATCTCATGTAAAAAGCAACAATAACAAGATAGAGTAAAGCTAGTAATAATAATAGTGGAAATATCTCATGTAAAAAGCAACAATAACAAGATGGAGTAAAGCTAGTAATAATAATAGTGGAAATATCTCATGTAAAAAGCAACAATAACAAGATGGAGTAAAGCTAGTAATAATAATAGTGGAAATATCTCATGTAAAAAGCAACAATAACAAGATGGAGTAAAGCTAGTAATAATAATAGTGGAAATATCTCATGTAAAAAGCAACAATAACAAGATGGAATAAAGCTAGTAATAATAATAGTGGAAATATCTCATGTAAAAAGCAACAATAACAAGATAGAGTAAAGCTAGTACTAATAATAGTGGAAATATCTCATGTAAAAAGCAACAATAACAAGATGGAGTAAAGCTAGTAATAATAATAGTGGAAATATCTCATGTAAAAAGCAACAATAACAAGATGGAGTAAAGCTAGTAATAATAATAGTGGAAATATCTCATGTAAAAAGCAGCAATAACAAGATGGAGTAAAGCTAGTAATAATAATAGTGGAAATATCTCATGTAAGAAGCAGCAATAACAAGATGGAGTAAAGCTAGTAATAATAATAGTGGAAATATCTCATGTAAAAAGCAACAATAACAAGATGGAGTAAAGCTAGTAATAATAATAGTGGAAATATCTCATGTAAAAAGCAACAATAACAAGATGGAGTAAAGCTAGTACTAATAATAGTGGAAATATCTCATGTAAAAAGCAACAATAACAAGATGGAATAAAGCTAGTAATAATAATAGTGGAAATATCTCATGTAAAAAGCAACAATAACAAGATAGAGTAAAGCTAGTACTAATAATAGTGGAAATATCTCATGTAAAAAGCAACAATAACAAGATGGAGTAAAGCTAGTAATAATAATAGTGGAAATATCTCATGTAAAAAGCAACAATAACAAGATGGAGTAAAGCTAGTAATAATAATAGTGGAAATATCTCATGTAAAAAGCAGCAATAACAAGATGGAGTAAAGCTAGTAATAATAATAGTGGAAATATCTCATGTAAGAAGCAGCAATAACAAGATGGAGTAAAGCTAGTAATAATAATAGTGGAAATATCTCATGTAAAAAGCAACAATAACAAGATGGAGTAAAGCTAGTAATAATAATAGTGGAAATATCTCATGTAAAAAGCAACAATAACAAGATGGAGTAAAGCTAGTACTAATAATAGTGGAAATATCTCATGTAAAAAGCAACAATAACAAGATGGAATAAAGCTAGTAATAATAATAGTGGAAATATCTCATGTAAAAAGCAACAATAACAAGATAGAGTAAAGCTAGTACTAATAATAGTGGAAATATCTCATGTAAAAAGCAACAATAACAAGATGGAGTAAAGCTAGTAATAATAATAGTGGAAATATCTCATGTAAAAAGCAACAATAACAAGATGGAGTAAAGCTAGTAATAATAATAGTGGAAATATCTCATGTAAAAAGCAGCAATAACAAGATGGAGTAAAGCTAGTAATAATAATAGTGGAAATATCTCATGTAAGAAGCAGCAATAACAAGATGGAGTAAAGCTAGTAATAATAATAGTGGAAATATCTCATGTAAAAAGCAGCAATAACAAGATGGAGTAAAGCTAGTAATAATAATAGTGGAAATATCTCATGTAAAAAGCAACAATAACAAGATGGAGTAAAGCTAGTAATAATAATAGTGGAAATATCTCATGTAAAAAGCAACAATAACAAGATGGAGTAAAGCTAGTAATAATAATAGTGGAAATATCTCATGTAAAAAGCAACAATAACAAGATGGAGTAAAGCTAGTAATAATAATAGTGGAAATATCTCATCTAAAAAGCAACAATAACAAGATGGAGTAAAGCTAGTAATAATAATAGTGGAAATATCTCATGTAAAAAGCAACAATAACAAGATGGAGTAAAGCTAGTAATAATAATAGTGGAAATATCTCATGTAAAAAGCAACAATAACAAGATGGAGTAAAGCTAGTAATAATAATAGTGGAAATATCTCATGTAAAAAGCAACAATAACAAGATGGAGTAAAGCTAGTAATAATAATAGTGGAAATATCTCATGTACAAAGCAACAATAACAAGATGGAGTAAAGCTAGTAATAATAATAGTGGAAATATCTCATGTAAAAAGCAACAATAACAAGAATGAGTAAAGCTAGTACTAATAATAGTGGAAATATCTCATGTAAAAAGCAGCAATAACAAGATGGAGTAAAGCTAGTACTAATAATAGTGGAAATATCTCATGTAAAAAGCAACAATAACAAGATGGAGTAAAGCTAGTAATAATAATAGTGGAAATATCTCATGTAAAAAGCAACAATAACAAGATGGAGTAAAGCTAGTAATAATAATAGTGGAAATATCTCATGTAAAAAGCAACAATAACAAGATAGAGTAAAGCTAGTAATAATAATAGTGGAAATATCTCATGTACAAAGCAACAATAACAAGATGGAGTAAAGCTAGTAATAATAATAGTGGAAATATCTCATGTAAAAAGCAACAATAACAAGATGGAGTAAAGCTAGTAATAATAATAGTGGAAATATCTCATGTAAAAAGCAACAATAACAAGATGGAGTAAAGCTAGTAATAATAATAGTGGAAATATCTCATGTAAAAAGCAACAATAACAAGAATGAGTAAAGCTAGTACTAATAATAGTGGAAATATCTCATGTAAAAAGCAGCAATAACAAGATGGAGTAAAGCTAGTAATAATAATAGTGGAAATATCTCATGTAAAAAGCAACAATAACAAGATGGAGTCAAGCTAGTAATAATAATAGTGGAAATATCTCATGTAAAAAGCAACAATAACAAGATGGAGTCAAGCTAGTAATAATAATAGTGGAAATATCTCATGTAAAAAGCAACAATAACAAGATGGAGTAAAGCTAGTAATAATAATAGTGGAAATATCTCATGTACAAAGCAACAATAACAAGATGGAGTAAAGCTAGTAATAATAATAGTGGAAATATCTCATGTAAAAAGCAACAATAACAAGATGGAGTCAAGCTAGTAATAATAATAGTGGAAATATCTCATGTAAAAAGCAACAATAACAAGATGGAGTAAAGCTAGTAATAATAATAGTGGAAATATCTCATGTAAAAAGCAACAATAACAAGATGGAGTAAAGCTAGTAATAATAATAGTGGAAATATCTCATGTACAAAGCAACAATAACAAGATGGAGTAAAGCTAGTAATAATAATAGTGGAAATATCTCATGTACAAAGCAACAATAACAAGATGGAGTCAAGCTAGTAATAATAATAGTGGAAATATCTCATGTAAAAAGCAACAATAACAAGATGGAGTCAAGCTAGTAATAATAATAGTGGAAATATCTCATGTAAAAAGCAACAATAACAAGATGGAGTAAAGCTAGTAATAATAATAGTGGAAATATCTCATGTAAAAAGCAACAATAACAAGATGGAGTCAAGCTAGTAATAATAATAGTGGAAATATCTCATGTACAAAGCAACAATAACAAGATGGAGTAAAGCTAGTAATAATAATAGTGGAAATATCTCATGTAAAAAGCAACAATAACAAGATGGAGTCAAGCTAGTAATAATAATAGTGGAAATATCTCATGTAAAAAGCAACAATAACAAGATGGAGTCAAGCTAGTAATAATAATAGTGGAAATATCTCATGTAAAAAGCAACAATAACAAGATGGAGTAAAGCTAGTAATAATAATAGTGGAAATATCTCATGTACAAAGCAACAATAACAAGATGGAGTAAAGCTAGTAATAATAATAGTGGAAATATCTCATGTAAAAAGCAACAATAACAAGATGGAGTCAAGCTAGTAATAATAATAGTGGAAATATCTCATGTAAAAAGCAACAATAACAAGATGGAGTAAAGCTAGTAATAATAATAGTGGAAATATCTCATGTAAAAAGCAACAATAACAAGAATGAGTAAAGCTAGTACTAATAATAGTGGAAATATCTCATGTAAAAAGCAGCAATAACAAGATGGAGTAAAGCTAGTACTAATAATAGTGGAAATATCTCATGTAAAAAGCAACAATAACAAGATGGAGTAAAGCTAGTAATAATAATAGTGGAAATATCTTATGTAAAAAGCAGCAATAACAAGATTTTTTTTTTTTTTTTTTTTTTTTTTAAGCGTATCACCCCAAGCAAGGCTGGTGGCCACTATCACGCATGGGGTTACAGAAGGGTTGGAGGAAGAGCAGATAGGAGTGGTAAAGGAGAGGATGTGGAGAAAGAGAACGACGGAGGGTCAATCAAGGCAAGGGGGTTACAGAAGATTTAGAACGAGAGCAGATAGGAATGAAAGATGAAAGGAAGTGGAGAAGGGAAGTGGATAGATCAAGGCAACTGGAGATGTCGATTGACGCTACACTTAAACCGTTGGAGATTGTATTTGTCAGGGAAACAGTAATAGTGAAGGGAGTTCCATAGGCGAGATGTGCGAGACATGAAGCTATTGGAGTAGAAGAGACGTCTACATCTAACAGTTTCAATGGTGAAGGGGTGGGAACGGGATGTCAGCCTCGTAGGACGTTTAAATTCATGAGGCCTAGGGACAAGCGAAAGCAACTCCTCAGAGTAATTACCGTGAAAGTACTTGTAGAAAAGGCAGAGCGATGCAACATCGCATCTGTGAGAGAGTGACTGCAGACGAGATGACAGATCAGGGCCAATCACATTGCATATCCGTCTCTGGATCATATCAAGAACCCTGAGGCAACCAGCAGGGGCCCCAGACCATAAATGGCAGCAGTACTCCATGCAAGGGCGAATGGTAGATTTATAGACTTGGAGGATCGATTCCGGGGAGAAGAATTTCCTGGCTCGGCACAGGGAACCAACTTTTCTTGCGGTGGATGATGCAACTGACCCGATGTATTTGTTCCATCTCAGATCAGCGGACAGCGTGAGACCGAGCAGCCGCAGAGAGGAGCTCTCGAGAAGTTGGTCCTCAGACATTCTAATGGGATGCAGGGATGGGTCCTTGTGGTGGTTAATAGAGAGCAGTTTTGTTTTGAAGGCGTTAAAGTTGACCATCCATTTCTCTCCCCAGAGAGTAAAGCTAGTAATAATAATAGTGGAAATATCTCATGTAAAAAGCAACAATAACAAGATGGAGTAAAGCTAGTAATAATAATAGTGGAAATATCTCATGTAAAAAGCAACAATAACAAGATGGAGTAAAGCTAGTAATAATAATAGTGGAAATATCTCATGTAAAAAGCAACAATAACAAGATAGAGTAAAGCTAGTAATAATAATAGTGGAAATATCTCCTGTAAAAAGCAACAATAACAAGATGGAGTAAAGCTAGTAATAATAATAGTGGAAATATCTCGTGTAAAAAGCAACAATAACAAGATGGAGTAAAGCTAGTAATAATAATAGTGGAAATATCTCGTGTAAAAAGCAACAATAACAAGATGGAGTAAAGCTAGTAATAATAATAGTGGAAATATCTCGTGTAAAAAGCAACAATAACAAGATGGAGTAAAGCTAGTAATAATAATAGTGGAAATATCTCATGTAAAAAGCAACAATAACAAGATGGAGTAAAGCTAGTAATAATAATAGTGGAAATATCTCATGTAAAAAGCAACAATAACAAGATGGAGTAAAGCTAGTAATAATAATAGTGGAAATATCTCGTGTAAAAAGCAACAATAACAAGATGGAGTAAAGCTAGTAATAATAATAGTGGAAATATCTCGTGTAAAAAGCAACAATAACAAGATGGAGTAAAGCTAGTAATAATAATAGTGGAAATATCTCGTGTAAAAAGCAACAATAACAAGATGGAGTAAAGCTAGTAATAATAATAGTGGAAATATCTCATGTAAAAAGCAACAATAACAAGATGGAGTAAAGCTAGTAATAATAATAGTGGAAATATCTCATGTAAAAAGCAACAATAACAAGATGGAGTAAAGCTAGTAATAATAATAGTGGAAATATCTCATGTAAAAAGCAACAATAACAAGATGGAGTAAAGCTAGTAATAATAATAGTGGAAATATCTCATGTAAAAAGCAACAATAACAAGATGGAGTAAAGCTAGTAATAATAATAGTGGAAATATCTCATGTAAAAAGCAACAATAACAAGATGGAGTAAAGCTAGTAATAATAATAGTGGAAATATCTCATGTAAAAAGCAACAATAACAAGATGGAGTAAAGCTAGTAATAATAATAGTGGAAATATCTCATGTAAAAAGCAACAATAACAAGATGGAGTAAAGCTAGTAATAATAATAGTGGAAATATCTCATGTAAAAAGCAACAATAACAAGATGGAGTAAAGCTAGTAATAATAATAGTGGAAATATCTCATGTAAAAAGCAACAATAACAAGATGGAGTAAAGCTAGTAATAATAATAGTGGAAATATCTCATGTAAAAAGCAACAATAACAAGATGGAGTAAAGCTAGTAATAATAATAGTGGAAATATCTCATGTAAAAAGCAACAATAACAAGATGGAGTAAAGCTAGTAATAATAATAGTGGAAATATCTCATGTAAAAAGCAACAATAACAAGATGGAGTAAAGCTAGTAATAATAATAGTGGAAATATCTCATGTAAAAAGCAACAATAACAAGATGGAGTAAAGCTAGTAATAATAATAGTGGAAATATCTCATGTAAAAAGCAACAATAACAAGATGGAGTAAAGCTAGTAATAATAATAGTGGAAATATCTCATGTAAAAAGCAACAATAACAAGATGGAGTAAAGCTAGTAATAATAATAGTGGAAATATCTCATGTAAAAAGCAACAATAACAAGATGGAGTAAAGCTAGTAATAATAATAGTGGAAATATCTCATGTAAAAAGCAACAATAACAAGATGGAGTAAAGCTAGTAATAATAATAGTGGAAATATCTCATGTAAAAAGCAACAATAACAAGATGGAGTAAAGCTAGTAATAATAATAGTGGAAATATCTCATGTAAAAAGCAACAATAACAAGATGGAGTAAAGCTAGTAATAATAATAGTGGAAATATCTCATGTAAAAAGCAACAATAACAAGATGGAGTAAAGCTAGTAATAATAATAGTGGAAATATCTCATGTAAAAAGCAACAATAACAAGATGGAGTAAAGCTAGTAATAATAATAGTGGAAATATCTCATGTAAAAAGCAACAATAACAAGATGGAGTAAAGCTAGTAATAATAATAGTGGAAATATCTCATGTAAAAAGCAACAATAACAAGATGGAGTAAAGCTAGTAATAATAATAGTGGAAATATCTCATGTAAAAAGCAACAATAACAAGATGGAGTAAAGCTAGTAATAATAATAGTGGAAATATCTCATGTAAAAAGCAACAATAACAAGATGGAGTAAAGCTAGTAATAATAATAGTGGAAATATCTCATGTAAAAAGCAACAATAACAAGATGGAGTAAAGCTAGTAATAATAATAGTGGAAATATCTCATGTAAAAAGCAACAATAACAAGATGGAGTAAAGCTAGTAATAATAATAGTGGAAATATCTCATGTAAAAAGCAACAATAACAAGATGGAGTAAAGCTAGTAATAATAATAGTGGAAATATCTCATGTAAAAAGCAACAATAACAAGATGGAGTAAAGCTAGTAATAATAATAGTGGAAATATCTCATGTAAAAAGCAACAATAACAAGATGGAGTAAAGCTAGTAATAATAATAGTGGAAATATCTCATGTAAAAAGCAACAATAACAAGATGGAGTAAAGCTAGTAATAATAATAGTGGAAATATCTCATGTAAAAAGCAACAATAACAAGATGGAGTAAAGCTAGTAATAATAATAGTGGAAATATCTCATGTAAAAAGCAACAATAACAAGATGGAGTAAAGCTAGTAATAATAATAGTGGAAATATCTCATGTAAAAAGCAACAATAACAAGATGGAGTAAAGCTAGTAATAATAATAGTGGAAATATCTCATGTAAAAAGCAACAATAACAAGATGGAGTAAAGCTAGTAATAATAATAGTGGAAATATCTCATGTAAAAAGCAACAATAACAAGATGGAGTAAAGCTAGTAATAATAATAGTGGAAATATCTCATGTAAAAAGCAACAATAACAAGATGGAGTCAAGCTAGTAATAATAATAGTGGAAATATCTCATGTAAAAAGCAACAATAACAAGATGGAGTCAAGCTAGTAATAATAATAGTGGAAATATCTCATGTAAAAAGCAACAATAACAAGATGGAGTCAAGCTAGTAATAATAATAGTGGAAATATCTCATGTAAAAAGCAACAATAACAAGATGGAGTCAAGCTAGTAATAATAATAGTGGAAATATCTCATGTAAAAAGCAACAATAACAAGATGGAGTCAAGCTAGTAATAATAATAGTGGAAATATCTCATGTAAAAAGCAACAATAACAAGATGGAGTCAAGCTAGTAATAATAATAGTGGAAATATCTCATGTAAAAAGCAACAATAACAAGATGGAGTCAAGCTAGTAATAATAATAGTGGAAATATCTCATGTAAAAAGCAACAATAACAAGATGGAGTCAAGCTAGTAATAATAATAGTGGAAATATCTCATGTAAAAAGCAACAATAACAAGATGGAGTCAAGCTAGTAATAATAATAGTGGAAATATCTCATGTAAAAAGCAACAATAACAAGATGGAGTCAAGCTAGTAATAATAATAGTGGAAATATCTCATGTAAAAAGCAACAATAACAAGATGGAGTCAAGCTAGTAATAATAATAGTGGAAATATCTCATGTAAAAAGCAACAATAACAAGATGGAGTCAAGCTAGTAATAATAATAGTGGAAATATCTCATGTAAAAAGCAACAATAACAAGATGGAGTCAAGCTAGTAATAATAATAGTGGAAATATCTCATGTAAAAAGCAACAATAACAAGATATAGTAAAACTCGTCATAAAATAATGAGGACAAAGCTTCATGTGAAAAAGCAACATTAATAAGATGCAGTAACAAAATTGAAGTCATCAAAAAGATTCAGTCGATGCAAAGTGTCATGATAAAAAAAATGAAAGTTATAAAACTTTTAATAAAATAATAATGGCCACTGTATTTATCCAAATCTTATAATTTGGTTTCAGTGTTTACTATTTACATTATTCGGACTATTGTCCTCATCTTTGTCGCCATATTTATTATAAGGACACATGGCACTGTGTATAAAGGCATTAGATCCAGTGACAGGATCCAAATAGTGTGAGTTCAATACCTGGTTAAGTTGGAGAACTTGGAGTGGGAATTAAGCAGGAGATAACTAACATCCATTAGACATGGCACATGGAACTAGAACAGTCTACCCCTGTGAGTGAAATAAAAGGTTTAGTTCAACATTCCAACCACCTGAAGAATGCTCGAGCATGCAACTGCCAAAATGTTGTAATATGGCGACAAAGATGAGGACAATAGTTTGAATAATGTAAATAGTGTACATAATACCTCATCTCAGAACTATAGACAGATACTTTAGTTTCTGTGTTACATTGTTTCTTTCATATAATTTAAGCGCTTAATTTTCTTTTAAAAAAAAAGTCTGAAATTGGTGCCAGATTAAAATATTGGGTTGAAACAGAACTTTATGGTGATTTTTTTTATCAAATTTCAAAAACAAACATATAAATATGTAAATACTATTTCATCAATTATATATGTGCCATTTCATTCTACTATCTTTGACCATCTTTGAGACAGCTTCATGATGCCATCCTTCCAGAACTTGATGTCTTTCAGAGTGATGGACTAGTGTTAGTTGTTTCAAAGGCTTGAAATTCTTGCCCTTGATAAAATGGAGTTTATATCCAGCGGAATTAATTCCTTTCACACAATTAACTGTAATATTTATATCATTTATTGCCATGATTACTCTTGTTTTATATAGTGGAATGGTTTTGATAGGTTTTATTTATCATCCTACAGAGTTATTAGCCATGATCCTTGCACCAGACAAAATGGAGCAGGGGGAGCCAGTTTAGTCTCCAACCATTCAACAAAGTTTCCATTTTGAAAAAAAATGTACTTACATTCCAGGCAGTGGTAATTTGATGAAAACTCATTGAGAGTAAGAAGAGTAGAAGAATTATCACGGATTTGACTATAGCCTACAAAAGTGGAGAGTATCTGATTCAAATTAAAAGTTAATGTTTAGATAACAGGGATAATTATTAAGTCTTAATACCCAATAATTATAATCTGGTGTTTATGTAGCAACACACCTCAATAAATGTCTGTCAACTGTCTGTCTGTTCATTTACACACGACAGAATTGAGAAGAGGATGAAGAGAAATACGTTAGAAAGTAAAGATAAAAATGCAAAGGAATACAAGTGAAACGGAATAAATAAAGGATGGAGATAAGTGAAAGTCGGACAAACAGGCTGACTGATAGATTTTGTTTACTCCTTTTGCTGATTGATCTTTTGAATAAAGCTTTATTCTCTCTTTCTTTTGAGGTGTGGGTCAGAAACTGTTTTGTTTTTTTTTTAATCATTTCCCCACAAGCAAAGTGGGAATGCCCCTAGTACGCACAGAGTGAAAGTGAGAAAATAAAAATTGGAGGATTGAGGAAAGGGCAAAAGATGAACAGGATTCAAGAAGATAGAAGATGGCGATTGACATTGCATTTAAATATTTGAAGATTGTAGTTATCAGGGAAGCAAGCAGACGGAAGGGAGTTCCACAGGCAGGAAGTGCGAGAAAGGAAATTGTTGGAGTAGAAGTGGTGATTGCCTTTAACTATTTCAACAATAAAAGGGTGGGACCTATAAGCCAAACCAGTAGCACACTTAAAGTCATGTCATCGAGGAAGCAGATACTACTATATTAATATATTTTATTATGTTGACCATGTTTCTGTTTCAGTAAATAAATAATTGATATAGCATTAACTACTGTTTAAAACCAAAAGAATTAGTAGACCTCAGATAGATATAAATAGTATATGGAAGCTACATAGATATAAATAGTATATGGAAGCTGCTAATAAAGAAAGACAACAGCAGCAGCAGCAGTAACAAACGAGAAGGTTCAGTGAATGCACTCAAGTATGACAAGGAACAGCTCTGCAGTGAGGTTAGGTTAAATCTGCAAGTGCTCCCCACAGAATTATTCCACATAACAACCGTGTTGTAGATTGAAACATTAGTTCATGAACTTGGTGACATAGTAACTGTGAGTTCAATCCCTGGAAACATGTGAGCAATAAAAATTTAAAATAATGTCTAAACAAGATATCCTTAGAATGAACAGTGGAATGAAAACAATCTACTTTAAAATAAAGGGCTCAGTTAAAAAATTTCCTGTATGTTACCTGGGTTCACTGATGAAGGTCATAGTAAACGATGGCCAAAACACTGTGATAACAACAATGAAACTGAAGACAACAGTCTGCATCTCGGCCCCACCCTTTCACTGTCAAAATGGTTAAATGTAGCCGTCTCTTCTACTCCAATAGTTTCATGTCTCGCACCTCCCATCTGTAGAATTCCCTTCCTATTTCTTGTTTCCCTGATAGCGATAATCTCCAACTATTCAAATGCAATGTCAATCGACATCTCCAGATGCCTTGATCTATTCTCTGTCCTTCACTTCATCCTTTCCTCTACTATGTTCCCGCTCTCTGTAAGCCCTTGTATGCCAGTGGCATCCCACCTTACTTACAGTGAAATTCTTACAAAAGTAATAATTCATTATCCCAGAAATTCAGATAGAAAAATTGTATCATTGGAAATTGACTGTATAGTTTTATTAGAAAAGCTTTTGTTTTATGTTTGTTTTTTTTTGTTACTTCGTAGTGTGAAAAGGCTCTACTTTGTGACTATCAAATCATAGAATGTTTTCATACTGTTCCTATTTTGGCTATCTTTCATGTAAATCAGCGGTTACCAAATTTTTTCCCTCTGGGCCACAATTTTGGAATTAAAGTTTGCTTGTGCCTCAACAAATTTTATGTGATAAAAAGTAAATTTAAAAATTAAAAAAAAACAACAAGAGGGTTAAAGGGAGATAACTGCAGATTTGAACTCGGAACATTATCATTGATAACTCTCTCCTCCAATTTGTAGAGCCTAGTTACTACATTCTTAAAACTTGATATAATGCAAAAATATCACAATAATAAAATCATTCAATAATTATTTATCCTTATTTATACTGGGACTCATGCATGCAATTAAAATTAATCCTTAATAATGTTTTAAATTTAGAAATTCTATTTATTTTTGGCATATGAATTTTTGGAAACCGTGTCTAAATATTTGATTGTCTTTCAATCATTCCACATCACCTGCAATCCTCTTCTGCTGCACCTGAGGTGTGCTGCATTGTTTGGGAACAACTAATGTAATTCTTTACTAGTTTGACAGACATTTGATCTTTCAAATAAGCCCTTTAACAAAGAGACAAGCATTTGATATTTCAAATAAATCATTTAATAAAGACACAAGCATTTGATCTTTTAAATAAATCATTTAACAAAGACACAAGCATTTGATCTTTTAAATAAATCATTTAACAAAGACACAAGCATTTGATATTTCAAATAAATCTTTTAACAAAGACACAAACATTCGATCTTTCAAATAAGTCCTTTAACAAAGAGACAAGCATTTGATCTTTCAAATAAATCTTTTATCAAAGAGACAAGCATTTGATATTTCAAATAAGTCCTTTAACCAAGACACAAGTATTTGATCTTTCAAATAAATCTTTTAACATAGAAACAAGCATTTGATATTTCAAATAAGTCCTTTAACAAAGATACAAGCATTTGATATTTCAAATAAGTACTTTAACAAAGATACAAGCATTTGATATTTCAAATAAATCTTTTAACATAGAGACAAGCATTTGATCTTTCAAATAAATCTTTTAACATAGAGACAAGCATTTGATCTTTCAAATAAGTCCTTTAACAAAGATACAAGCATTTGATATTTCAAATAAGTATACAAGCATTTGATATTTCAAATAAGTACTTTAACAAAGATACAAGCATTTGATATTTCAAATAAATCTTTTAACATAGAGACAAGCATTTGATATTTCAAATAAATCTTTTAACATAGAGACAAGCATTTGATCTTTCAAATAAATCTTTTAGCATAGAGACAAGCATTTGATCTTTCAAATAACACCTTTAACAAGCAGATATTTAGTCTTTCCTTCACCAGCCTGACATGTATTTGATCAACAATTTGACAGAAGTTTCATCTTTCCTTTAATTACTCAGGCACTTGATAAGCCTTTGGTCCTTCACAAATTGACAATCATGTTGCTTCTATATGTTATGATGCTTAATAAACTAGTGTTTTTATCATTATTACTGAGGAATGTCTTTAATCCTCACTGGGTACCACTTTGTATTAACCTTCGGCCAAACTAAGCTAAGTTCAAAATGCAACTTCACAAACATTTGATCTTTCATTTAATTCTTTACCAGCTTGACAGTCCTTTAATCTTTCTTTATGCTTATCCTTGCAGACTCAAAAAATAATTCTGAGTTGGATACAGAGGGGTCATCTGGGGTTTTTACTTCCTTCATCAGTTTACTAAAAAGCCAAGCTTTTGTCAAATCTCTTCTTTTATCAAATAACACTCAAAATATTTACAATACTATTTTATTCATAAATGGAACACAATGCTTTTGCTAATAAAACAGAATATCCTGAGGTCTATTACACAGAACAATATATATTTTTTTCCGTTTTTTAATAAAGTTAACTCTATGCAAGGCAATAAAGCCACTGAGACACAAGTGGTTACTGAGTGTGGAAGAGTTATAAACAGAAACATTGCTAAGGAGCAAGAACAAAAAAGAGAGTAACCAGGAGGACAGTATTTAGCAATTGACACTGCATTGAAGTTTTTCCCAGATTAAAGTTGGCTGTAATCGAGAAACGAGTTCCACAAGTTAGAAGTGTGTCTCTGTGTGTGTATATATATATATATATATATATATATATATATATATATATGCAAGTTTCATTAAAAACGACAGACAAGGTACTACGGTTAAGTTTTTTATTTAATTTTTCTTGTGTACGAACAAGAGCTTTCTTTGCTGGTCAAAGGGTGTGTAAGAACTGTCCAAATGTTTTATTTTTCCAAGCGCTTTCGGCTATACCTGTAGCCATTATCAAGGATGATTTGATTTTTCAGCTTAATTGAGTGTGTGCATTATGTATATGTCTTAGTGTGTAGTAGTGGTGTTTTAATTTCAAAATACGGTTAGCACGTTGTGGCTTTGTTCATAGTTAATATTGTTAAGGGTAGGCTTTTTCTTTTTTATTATTAAAGCCTCCATTATTTTTAACCTTTTTTTACAGGTGGAAGCAATTAATATATTTGTGTTTTCTACTAGTATATTTCTAATGGAGTCTGGTAAATTTTTGTGTGTGTGTTTAAATGGGTTCTAATGGAGCTGTGATCGGATAGGTGTAACGTAAGACGTCTGGATAAGCATGTAGTTGTGTAACCGATGTAATTATTTATGAGTCCGGTTTCGTTAGGAATGCAGTTCCTTAAGGGGCATTTGAACTCATAGATAATGTTCGTTCTTTGCAATGTTGATTTTGAGTTTAGCTGTCTTAAATTTTGATTTTTTTATTTGTTTCAATTAGGGTGGTGTATTTCTTTATAATATGTCTTAGTGAGGATTCGTCTTGTTTGTAATTCTTATGCATTTGGTTTTTGTAATAAATGTGTATGAAACTTGCATAAAAGAAGAATTGCTGCCTAAATATACAACTATATATATATATATAATTCTAAAATTTTAAACAAAACCTACATGATATGCATTCAGAAATGACTGATGGCCTTAAGCCTCCATGAATTGTTAAATCATAAAATGTTTCCAAGCCAACAAAAGTTTAAAAGTGTAGGAACAAAATGCTTCGAATTCTTGTAATATTTATCCTTAACAAATCTTAAACAATTTCTTTTCTATTTACAATAGATATAAATATTTATCTTCTATTTTTTTAATCATTTCACCTCAAGCAAGGCAATAAAACCACAAGCAGTTAGTGAATGTGAAAGAATAAGAAAAAGAAAAACATTATTAAAGAGTGAGAACAATAAAAGAAGAGAAATCAAAAAGACAGTAGATAACGATTGACATTGCATTTAAATATTTGAAGATCAAAGTTGGCTGGAAAACAAGAAGCCGGAAGAGAGTTCCACACGTGAGAAGAAAAGATGCTAACAAAGAACTTGTGATTATATCTAACCATTTCAACTGTAAATTGGTGAAACCTTTTTGCCAATCTAATACTGCACTGAAATTCATAAAGTCTAGATAACATAAAGCAAACTTCATTAGAATAATTACCATGAAAGTATTGATAGAAAAAGTACAGGGAAGGAAGATTATGGTGGTGTAAAAGTGACTGAAGTCAGGATGCCAGGGCAGAATCAATAACATTGCAAATTCTTCAGATTTTATGAAGAATATCTAAATATATAGTAGAAACACAAGACTATTTGTGGCAGTCATATTCAAAGTGAGGATGAATGGTAGATTTATAAATATGTAAGATAGTCTTGTCTAGCAATCATAACAATTAATTAAATATATTCCACTTTATGTCATTAGCCTGACAATAATAATCAATGAATTACTACAACTTAGAAATAAAGAGTTGTATAAATGCCTTGATATCAGACCAGCATGCTCATCTTGATTGTAAGATATATATATATATATGCAGACACAAGTATAGGATTGGTGTAGATGGAATAAAATTCCAATAACCAAAAACACTATTCTTAAGAGTAGAGCAAATACTATTTATTCAAAAATTATAACATAAACATGTTATAAAAAAATAACAATTTTGTTTCAATGCTTCTGGCATTTTCTTAAGTGAGGGTGTTGAATGTAGAATAAAGAGTTTTAAAAGGTTCAAATCAACCAAACATCCCTAAATAGGGGAAACACTTTTACATAAGCTACAATGACCAATCAAAATAGAAGTATATGAGAATTCAAAAAACTTGACAACGAACATTGGTTATAATTATTAATGCTTTAATGTTAGTGTTAGACTAAAATAGAAATAATTCTGATTTATTTTAAATTTTACTGTAAAATTAAAAATAAAATTTACCAATTTTAAATTTAACCTATATTAAGTTTAAAATATTATAAAACTATTTAAATAATTTCTTTAAATAATTCTTTAAATAATTTTAAAAGGTTAGATTTGTAGTGATGGTGGAACCATTGCCATTGGATGCTAAGTGGGTCTTTAAAATCTATACTCTCTGATCTTCAAATTGGATTAGCCTCTGTATGAAGTTCAAATTATATAACTTGATTGTCCTCTTGACTGCCTTATATATATATATATATATATATATATATATACAAAACTTGGAAATCCACCACAAAATTTATCCAACTCTTTGTTGTTTTCCATTTAAGATGCCTTTGCAAATCTTAAAGTTGAGGACAATAGTCTCTATATAGTGTAAATGTAGATAATTCCTCATCCCATAAATTCAGACAAAAAGAGACAGAGAAAGAGGTAGTGGTAAGAAATACAAATTCTAGAAACCTTAGTGTAATTGTGTCAAGTACGTGGATACAGTTCACCAGCCATATCATGCAATTACCTGACAGTTGTCGAGCCAAACTTGCTCTAATCTGGATACCTCAAGGCATCAAAAGACCAATATCATCCAAAAATGAAATGGAACACCACAGTTAAAGAAGAACGGAGAAAAAGAAACTGGACCCAATCTCCATGACTTGCCGAAGGTTGATCTAAGTGGAGGAAAATAGTGACCTTTTGTTGTGTGACGGCTAAAGGAACAATGTAACTTCATGAGAGTCTGTTCTTGGGAAGAAGCTGTCTGAATAGAAATTCATCCTTACAAATGGAATATAGATAGTAATTCCTATTCTCAACAACTCTGTCAAAATACATGTTTCATTTCAGATCATGACAAACTAATAACAGAATGATCGCATGAATTTATGCTTCATGTTTTAACAAAATTCTCCTATATTTTAGGTAGAGAGTAAATCTTTAACCAGAAAAGAGTTTTATTACATTTTCTTAAAAAAATGTTTCATCACTGTATCCAATCAGATTTTTAACAAGTTTTTACTGCACAACGTTGTCCCTATCAAATAATAGAGAAAGGTCATTCTAGTTCAACTGTAGTTTTCTACAAGCACACTGAGTATTGAAAAACTGTCAAATCAGTTTAGCGTTTTCATCTCCATCTGACCATATCCAGGTTCTTCTATGTGTTGTGTCACTTCAGGACACTGGTGATCATGGCTCTCCACAATTTCCTGTTTTTTGTAGCTCTTAATAAATTTTGTCTTTTTGTTATCTCTCTTAAACCTTGTTCCGTTATCGATTTACTTTAGCTTTTTCTTCTTCTTCTATGTGTCATGTCCCTTCAGGATGTAGGTGATCATGGCTCTCCACAATTTCCTGTCCTTTCTAGCTCTTAATAAATTTTGTCTTTTTGTTATCTCTCTTAAACCTTGTTCCACCATCCATTTACTCTAGCTTTTTCTTCTTCTTCTTCTATGTGTCATGTCCCTTCAGGGCCTAGGTGATCATGGCTCTCCACAATTTCCTGTCCTTTCTAGCTCTTAATAAAATTTGTCTTTTTGTTATCTCTCTTAAACCTTGTTCCACCATCCATTTACTCAATATCTCTAAGTAGGTTATGCATTGCTTTCCTCTGTATCTCTTGCCCTCAGTATATCCTGTGAGTATCAAATTTCCCAAGACCTCTTTTCTCATTTTATGCCCTAGAAATTTCAACTATCTCTTTCTGATGTTAAGTGTAAGTGTCTTTTTTGTTTACATTTTATCTAAATTTTTGTTCAGTCTCTGGTATTCTCAGCATCCTTCTGTAGATCTATATTTCTGTTGCTTCAAGTCTCTTCATCTGTGAGTAGATTGTCCAGCATTCATGTCCACGGACTGATATTATGTAACAGTTTAGTGCTCTTTTCTTTCTACCAAAATTGCATGTGTAAATGGTTTCTTATGTGTATTTATGTATATGTAAGCTATTGTCAGATGGCTGGTGAGATATGCTTTTGAATATTTACCATACAAGTCGTCGATGACACAAAAAATGGTTGGGAACCCCTGATCTAAATTAATGAGTTTCAATTTTTTTTAAATATGAAAATAAATTTTATACTTTTTATACATTATTTAAAGATTTTTTTAAAAATCGTCCCAAGAAAGGCAGTAAAGCCACTAAGACACAATGGGTTACTGTGTTTGAAAGAATTTGAAAACAGAAACATTATTAAGGAGCAAGAACAATAGAAGAGTAATCAGGAAATCAGAAGATAACAATTGCATTTAAATTTTTGAAGATCAAAGTTGGCTGGAAAGAAGAAGAGCGTTCCACAAGCGTGAAGTGTGAGAATAGAAACTTTTAGCATCAAATTTATAGTTACATCTAGCCAATCCAACTGTAAATGAGACATTGTTTCCAATCTATTAGTGTGTTTAAATTCGTAAAGTATAGCTACCATAGTGAAGAGCTCATCTGAACAAGTACCTTGAAAGTATTTATAGAAACGGAAACAACGTTTGTGGGGAAAGGGACTGAAGCCAAAATGCCAGGTCAGGACCAATAATATTACTGATTCTTCTTTGGATTTTATCAATAATCTCTAAATATATAGCAGGAGCAACAGTCCATATGCAGCAGTAATATTCTAAGCGAGGACAAAGGCACAGAGTAATGGATGGTCTCTTGGATTACAATTGGAGTGCTGAGTTCAAATTCCAGTCGAATCCATTACATTCACTTATGTGCTAATACCCTTGAGAAAGATATGAATCCTCTTCTTCTCTCCCAGCTATGGGTAAATAGTAGGACAGGCCAGGTTCTGTAGCCTTGGATGGCAACTGGTCTACTGCAGAAGAAATGGCAGCCTACTGCGGGAAAAAATCTACCTCATCAGTCATGTATTGAAAGATACATGATCGCCTAAGCATGTATCATGCATGGCACATAACTGGCTGATGATAGATTCTGAAGAGAAAGATCGTCTAGCCCAACTCAGTGAACCAAATATAGTCTTTTCATTTCATGTCTGCCAAGAATGTTAGCTCAAGAAGGTGAAATAAGTCACTCTCTTGGCAGTAAGCATTAGGCAAGCTGATGGAAGGCAAAAAGGATCTCTCAAATTATTAATGGAGAGCAGTTTTGTTTTGAATGTATTAAAATTAGCAAGTCATTCTTTGCACTAGTTAACAACAGGTCATTTTTGACTTGACCAGTACAGAATGTTTTAGCTGCAGCACTTTGCAATATCGCCATAACACTGCAACAGCATTGCTCTGTAATAGCAATGATATAAGGATGTCATAATTCCCCAAACCAATGTAGGATATGCCCACCTGCAACACTGGAATATTGCTCCATGTTAACAGGAAATGAATCTATTTGTCATTAAGATAATTATATCTCGTTTTTTTCTCTAACAACGCTTCCTTCAAAACCAGCATTACTTCATTCGTGACCCAGTTATAATTGCAAAATGCAGCATTCTGATATAAGCTTTTATTCCAATTAGACTCCATCTCTCTATTGTTAA
Source organism: Acanthosepion esculentum (assembly GCA_964036315.1). NCBI lineage: Eukaryota > Metazoa > Mollusca > Cephalopoda > Sepiida > Sepiidae > Acanthosepion > Acanthosepion esculentum. The sequence goes on from OZ038503.1 coordinate 10,973,370, forward strand.
AAAAGCTTTGGTACATTTTATAAAATCCCCAATTTTGTAGCAAGACTTCTTTTTACGTTAGAAAAAGTATTAGGTCCAATTTATCTTTCTAACTCTTAATGCTTTTTTGATAAAAACAATCAACTTCAAACCGACTCCTTTTTTTTGTAAATATATTTTATTTTAAATGCAATGGTGTATGTTTAGAAAATAAGAAATTCAAAAGACTGACTGACTTTTGTCTTTCCATATTTATTGAATCAGGGGTGAAAAAAGTAATTATTCACCCACTGCCTATTGAAGGAAATATACCACAGTGGAATTTTACCCCTACATTGGATTTTAATGCCATGTCCTTTCAGGTTGTTCGTGGTAATGATTCTCCACTGATTTTTTTTTCTTTATTACCTCTAGTTCTTGGGTAAGGATGGTAGAGTGTTTATCTTTAGCACAGTTTTGAACATAATGTCGTTCTTCTAAACTGGCTACCATCCAAGGCAAGAGAGCCCAGTCTGCTTTGCTATTTCACCCATAACTGGGGAAATAGATGGCTTCATGCCTTTCCAAGTAACATTTGGACAAAACTAAATGCAACAAACAAAACTGGAATTTGAATTAGCCTTGCCAATTCCACTTAGCACACCAATAATCGTTATGCTACATGCAAACACAAATTGCTTACTCTCTCTCATTACTTACCTTTTGGGATGCCTCAGTCCCCACGGATTGATTATGACCTTATCCTTCTAATGATAGTGCTCCTGTCCTCCTGCATCAAAACATACACTTATTTTTAACCTTATTGGGGTCAAAAAATGAGTTCAAAGCAGCTAATTAATCTTTTGAAAATTTATGTTAGGCTAAGTTTTGTTTGTGTGTCCTTACCTTACATTATTAAAACATAATCAATCATATAGCTATCAGCCTTTTATATATATTGCTATCAAATCACATTTACAACATTAGTAGGAATATTTAATTTTTATAACAATTTTTAGAAACATATTTTAATAAATGTTTCTTCTGTGCTATTTATTTTTAATTCAAATTTTAAAAATTGCCATATACAAACAATGTTTCCGTCAATGAAGTTTTTAACATCTTTGTGTAGAAATATTTAACATCTGCATTGTTAAAATTCTGTCATTAGTAAGAAACTCTACAGTGTTCATAATAAACATTGTTGTCATCTGCTATTTCATGTTACTACAAATTAGTTCAATGCAGGCAAAATATTTTATGGAATTATCAAAATAATTCAAAATAATCTTTTAATTAGATTTTCTTAAAACTGCACAGAATTATTTAAACAAGTAAAAAATATGAAGGCAACAGAAATAATGATAATTGTTGTTATTAATATAAACATTAGAAAATTATTTTATAATCAGCATGATTTAGTATATATCCAAAGTTGTTAATTCAAGATGACAGAAAGGACTTTAGAAAATAGATGTCTTAATGAAAATGTTGTTTATACAGACACTTTAGAGAGGTGAGAGAACTTGCATGAGAATTTTTGTTTGCAGGATGTTAATTTTAACGCCTCTAAAATGAAACTCTTCAATCATCTGAGAGAACCCTTTTAAACTTCCATTAGCATAGCAGATGCTAATCTCCAGGAAACTGACTGGTTGTGTCTTCTCAGACAAATAATTTTATACTGACATAAAGTAGACAGATTATATTGAACCCATTGATATGTCTGCTGCTAGGAAACTTTATTCACTGTCATGCTAGACAATTTTTCTCTCCAGAATCTATCTTACATATTTATGAGTCTACCATTCGTCCTTGCTTTGAATATTTCTGCTGCAACTGGTCTGGTGCTCCTGTTATATATTTAGAGATTCTTGATAAAATCCAAAGAACCATATGCAATGTTATTGGTTTTATCATTTTGCTTGGATTGAAATGATTTTTAAAAAAAAATACTTCACAAAGATCCAAACAGAAAAGCTAATTAATGGCATTTTGTTCACAGAGCTCAAATATTCTTATTGGAGACAGAAATGCCAATGTATTTGTAAATAATTCTGACATTTTTTATGGGCAATATGCTAGTAATACTTAAGTATTTTTCAGGGAGGAAAACGAGGTAAAAATAAGTCCAAATCTCTTGGTTCTGCTAAGGAGGAAAATTGAATTTTATTTTCATAAGACAGTAAAATCTTACTTAAACCATGGATGAAGTCTGATACGTTTAAATACAGACAATGGTGAATCAGCCTGAGGCAAATAGGACAGGAAATCAAATAATAATAAAAAATATTTTTTAAAAAAGCAAAAGAAAGAAATTATAATTTTTTTTGTTTTCTTTTTGTTTTGTTTTTTACTTTGTTATCTCCAATTCAATTATCCACAAGTTTGGGTCATGATTCTTTGTGGATTAGTATGTAAATCTTGACTGAAAAGGAAGACTATGAAAGAAAGAAAAAACGAGAAGAGAAGGTAATTGTTTGCATCCAGGTGACTTTTGTTTGGGATGAAATGATTAAAAAAAAACGGAAAGTTTAGGTTAGTTCCTGATACCAGAGGCATTCCAAAAGAGATGTGTCAAGGAAACTTGAGAGCATTACACAAGCTCATTAGTTAGGCTACTAACTCTTTTCGTTGCTCCCTCTTACATTTAACATGTCTTTCCTCATTAGAAATTGCAACCCTCTCTCTGATTCTAATTATGTGCATCCTTTTAGTTTCAATTTTCCTTAAAACTTCCTAGTTAGTCACATATTCTGTCTATGATATTCTCAACACACTTCTGTAGAACTAAATTTCTGTTGCCTAAAGTCTCTTCTTCATTACTGAGGAGATTGTCCTGCATTTACTAACTAAATTGTCCTTTGCAAAGTCAAAATTTGTCTGTAAAAACAGATGAGAAGAGAAGGTAACCCTTTGCATCTTGGTGACTTTTATTGCCTTGTTTCAGGTGAAATGATTAAAAGCAAGTTTAGGTTAGTGCTTCATACCTGAGGCATTCCAAAAGAGAAGTGTTGAGGGAACTTGACAGCATCTGCATGTACATGTCCTACCTTAAAATTAACCTTTCTCTATATTCTGTTAATGTGGCATATGGATAAATATTTAATGGTCAGTTACGTAAGTTGCAAGTTGTTTTAAATATGTTTAAATTAATATTTATATATACATATATATACCATTTAGAATCAGTTTCTTTATGTTTCCATCACTTTTGGTATTAGGTATCCTACACTATAATAATAGAAGATCTCTGAAGAATGGTGGTGGCTCTTAAAACATTTCACCATTCCTGGCAGATCTTCTATTATAACATTTTTCAACCAATGGCTCACATTCTTGTTGACAATAAAAAACATGGTTCATGATCCCTTTGAATAGCATTTAAGTAAAGTCTCTAGATAAACAAAATCAGCAAGTAGATAGAAATATACAACAGCAGTTTACAATGTGCATAGACATTCCTTTACTCATTTACTTGTATTCATCATAAAGCCCCAAAATAGCAAAGAAATACTGAGTAAAATGGACTGTTTTGGGTTTCTGGTGGCATGATATCTGTCCTAGTGTTTGGCAGTAAATGCTGGAAAATCTCTCCAAAGATGAAGCAGAGACCTGAAGCATCAGAAATGTGGTTCTACATAAAGATACTGAGGATACTATGGACCAAATATGAGAGCAACAACAAGGTTTTTAAGAAAATAAAAACAAAAAGGAAACTTATACTTAACATCAGGAAGACAGAGTTGAAACTTCTGGGACACATAATGAGGAAGAAGGGCTTGGAAAATTTGATACTCACAGGACAGATTGAAAGGAAACGGGTCAGTGGAAAGCATTGCGTAACATACTTGGTGAGCCTGAGTAAATGGGTGGTAAAACATGGCTTGACAGAAATAACAAAAAGACAAAACTTATTAAGAGCTACAAGGGACAGGAAGATGTGGAGAGCCATGATTTCCAACTTTCTGAAGGGACATGGCACACAAAAAACAAGAAGGTCCTATTTCCAAATGAAACTGCACTTTAAACTCTATCCTTTTGCCACATTTCATTTGGGTGGGGACACAGATAAAAATCTTTATGTTGAATACACTTCTTGTCTGTGTGCTACATCCCTTCATGACGTGAGCGATCATGGTTCTCCACAACTTCCTGTTCCTTGTAGCTCTTATCAATTTTTGTCTTTTTGCTATGTCTCCTAAACCCTGTTTTGCGAACTATTTACATAATCTTATTAGATAAGATATATGTTGCTTTCTTTTGTCCTTCTTGCCCTCACTATATCCTCTGAGTGTCAAATTTTCCTAGCCTTCTTTCTTCATTTTGTGAACCAGAAATTTCAACTATCTCTTTCTGATGTTAAGTATAAGTGTCCTTTTTGTTTCCATTTTCACTAAAACTTTGTCATTGCTCAAATGTTTGTTCATGACATTCTTCATTGGTGATGAGATTGTCCCGAACTCACTTCCGTATAGAATGACCGATATTGCATAAGAATTCAGTACTCTTTTCTTTGTTTCTAACAAAATTTTCCTATTCCTTAATACTTTGCTTAACTTCTTTTTTTTAATCATTTCACCCAATCAAGGCAATAAAGCCACTAAGATGCAGGGGGTTACTGACTTTAAAAGAATTAGGAAGCAAGAACAATAAACTTGACAGGAAGGCAAAAGCTGGCAAGGGCTCATCATTTTGCAATTGAAATGGCTAGATGTAATCACAAGTTCTATGAAATCCAGAGAAGGATATGCAATGTAATTGGCCCTGATCTGGCATCTCGTCTGCAGTCGCTCACTCACAGATGTGCCGTCACCTCTCTCTGTCTTTTTTACAAATACTTTCATGGTATCAACATTCTTCACTTTTATTCTCAGTCACCCAGGCAAATAGCCTCCTCCAGTTCGACCAATCAGCACACAACTTGCTATTGGTGGAAGCATGCCAAACTGTACAAAAAACCCTCGTTACCGAACATACTGCTAGAATTGCTAGAGTAATGGCATTTTCATGGAACAAACTTGCCAATATCACATGCCACGCGTTAAGGTAAGACCCTTATTTTCCTATACACCAGATGCAAGCCACCCTGGCTTGCTTGCTTCCACGGGGCTGTTCAACACAATAATTTTCTTAATGTAAATGATGTAAGTAATTATTTTGTATATGAAAAATTTAATCTCATGTTCTTATCACATGTTACTAGGATAAATTTATACACTATTTTACTACCTGTACACTATTTTTTTTAAAATAATGTTCACCTTGTACAAGGCCTAAGAGCCACTCGAGGTAGATGGTTATAGAGTATAGGGTTCAATTTATGGGGATATATGAGAAAGATAATGGTTGACTCTAGACAGATAGGAACACAAAAGGAATGAGGGTGGTTCACTACACTGTATATCATGGCAGATCTTAGCAATGGAGGTTAGAACTGGTGAAACTGAGGAATGCAGTTCATCTGAATGCTTTCCATGGAAATAACAACAGGGCATCAAAGAGATTTAGGGTGGAAAATAATTAATCACCTACTTGGACACAAAGACACTTTTGTATTCTATTGATACTGGAAAGTGAAAACTGTGCAGCTTTTACCCATATATGGCAACATTACTCCAATTTGGGCCTGATCTGGCTTGTATTCTGTTTATACAAGAAAGTGAAAACTGTGCAGCTTTTACCCATATATGGCAACAGTACTCCAATTTGGGCCTGATCTGGCTTGTATTCTGTTTATACAAGAAAGTGAAAACTGTGCAGCTTTTACCCATATATGGCAACATTACTCCAATTTGGGCTTGATCTGGCTTGTATTCTGTTTATACAAGAAAGTGAAAACTGTGCAGCTTTTACCCATATATGGCAACATTACTCCAATTTGAGCCTGATCTGGCTTGTATTCTGTTTATACAAGAAAGTGAAAACTCTGCAGCTTTTACCCATATATGGCAACAGTACTCCAATTTGGGCCTGATCTGGCTTGTATTCTGTTTATACAAGAAAGTGAAAACTGTGCAGCTTTTACCCATATATGGCAACATTACTCCAATTTGGGCCTGATCTGGCTTGTATTCTGTTTATACAAGAAAGTGAAAACTGTGCAGCTTTTACCCATATATGGCAACATTACTCCAATTTGGGCCTGATCTGGCTTGTATTCTGTTTATACAAGAAAGTGAAAACTGTGCAGCTTTTACCCATATATGGCAACATTACTCCAATTTGGGCCTGATCTGGCTTGTATTCTGTTTATACAAGAAAGTGAAAACTGTGCAGCTTTTACCCATATATGGCAACATTACTCCAATTTGGGCCTGATCTGGCTTGTATTCTGTTTATACAAGAAAGTGAAAACTGTGCAGCTTTTACCCATATATGGCAACAGTACTCCAATTTGGGCCTGATCTGGCTTGTATTCTGTTTATACAAGAAAGTGAAAACTGTGCAGCTTTTACCCATATATGGCAACAGTACTCCAATTTGGGCCTGATCTGGCTTGTATTCTGTTTATACAAGAAAGTGAAAACTGTGCAGCTTTTACCCATATATGGCAACATTACTCCAATTTGGGCCTGATCTGGCTTGTATTCTGTTTATACAAGAAAGTGAAAACTGTGCAGCTTTTACCCATATATGGCAACATTACTCCAATTTGGGCCTGATCTGGCTTGTATTCTGTTTATACAAGAAAGTGAAAACTGTGCAGCTTTTACCCATATATGGCAACATTACTCCAATTTGGGCCTGATCTGGCTTGTATTCTGTTTATACAAGAAAGTGAAAACTGTGCAGCTTTTACCCATATATGGCAACATTACTCCAATTTGGGCCTGATCTGGCTTGTATTCTGTTTATACAAGAAAGTGAAAACTGTGCAGCTTTTACCCATATATGGCAACATTACTCCAATTTGGGCCTGATCTGGCTTGTATTCTGTTTATACAAGAAAGTGAAAACTGTGCAGCTTTTACCCATATATGGCAACAGTACTCCAATTTGGGCCTGATCTGGCTTGTATTCTGTTTATACAAGAAAGTGAAAACTGTGCAGCTTTTACCCATATATGGCAACATTACTCCAATTTGGGCCTGATCTGGCTTGTATTCTGTTTATACAAGAAAGTGAAAACTGTGCAGCTTTTACCCATATATGGCAACAGTACTCCAATTTGGGCCTGATCTGGCTTGTATTCTGTTTATACAAGAAAGTGAAAACTGTGCAGCTTTTACCCATATATGGCAACAGTACTCCAATTTGGGCCTGATCTGGCTTGTATTCTGTTTATACAAGAAAGTGAAAACTGTGCAGCTTTTACCCATATATGGCAACAGTACTCCAATTTGGGCCTGATCTGGCTTGTATTCTGTTTATACAAGAAAGTGAAAACTGTGCAGCTTTTACCCATATATGGCAACATTACTCCAATTTGGGCCTGATCTGGCTTGTATTCTGTTTATACAAGAAAGTGAAAACTGTGCAGCTTTTACCCATATATGGCAACAGTACTCCAATTTGGGCCTGATCTGGCTTGTATTCTGTTTATACAAGAAAGTGAAAACTGTGCAGCTTTTACCCATATATGGCAACAGTACTCCAATTTGGGCCTGATCTGGCTTGTATTCTGTTTATACAAGAAAGTGAAAACTGTGCAGCTTTTACCCATATATGGCAACAGTACTCCAATTTGGGCCTGATCTGGCTTGTATTCTGTTTATACAAGAAAGTGAAAACTGTGCAGCTTTTACCCATATATGGCAACATTACTCCAATTTGGGCCTGATCTGGCTTGTATTCTGTTTATACAAGAAAGTGAAAACTGTGCAGCTTTTACCCATATATGGCAACATTACTCCAATTTGGGCCTGATCTGGCTTGTATTCTGTTTATACAAGAAAGTGAAAACTGTGCAGCTTTTACCCATATATGGCAACATTACTCCAATTTGGGCCTGATCTGGCTTGTATTCTGTTTATACAAGAAAGTGAAAACTCTGCAGCTTTTACCCATATATGGCAACAGTACTCCAATTTGGGCCTGATCTGGATTGTATTCTGTTTATACAAGAAAGTGAAAACTGTGCAGCTTTTACCCATATATGGCAACATTACTCCAATTTGGGCCTGATCTGGCTTGTATTCTGTTTATACAAGAAAGTGAAAACTGTTTGGGCCTGATCTGGCTTGTATTCTGTTTATACAAGAAAGTGAAAACTGTGCAGCTTTTACCCATATATGGCAACATTACTCCAATTTGGGCCTGATCTGGCTTGTATTCTGTTTATACAAGAAAGTGAAAACTCTGCAGCTTTTACCCATATATGGCAACAGTACTCCAATTTGGGCCTGATCTGGCTTGTATTCTGTTTATACAAGAAAGTGAAAACTCTGCAGCTTTTACCCATATATGGCAACAGTACTCCAATTTGGGCCTGATCTGGCTTGTATTCTGTTTATACAAGAAAGTGAAAACTGTGCAGCTTTTACCCATATATGGCAACATTACTCCAATTTGGGCCTGATCTGGCTTGTATTCTGTTTATACAAGAAAGTGAAAACTGTGCAGCTTTTACCCATATATGGCAACATTACTCCAATTTGGGCCTGATCTGGCTTGTATTCTGTTTATACAAGAAAGTGAAAACTGTGCAGCTTTTACCCATATATGGCAACATTACTCCAATTTGGGCCTGATCTGGCTTGTATTCTGTTTATACAAGAAAGTGAAAACTGTGCAGCTTTTACCCATATATGGCAACATTACTCCAATTTGGGCCTGATCTGGCTTGTATTCTGTTTATACAAGAAAGTGAAAACTGTGCAGCTTTTACCCATATATGGCAACATTACTCCAATTTGGGCCTGATCTGGCTTGTATTCTGTTTATACAAGAAAGTGAAAACTGTGCAGCTTGTACCCATATATGGCAACAGTACTCCAATTTGGGCCTGATCTGGCTTGTATTCTGTTTATACAAGAAAGTGAAAACTGTGCAGCTTTTACCCATATATGGCAACATTACTCCAATTTGGGCCTGATCTGGCTTGTATTCTGTTTATACAAGAAAGTGAAAACTGTGCAGCTTTTACCCATATATGGCAACATTACTCCAATTTGGGCCTGATCTGGCTTGTATTCTGTTTATACAAGAAAGTGAAAACTGTGCAGCTTTTACCCATATATGGCAACATTACTCCAATTTGGGCCTGATCTGGCTTGTATTCTGTTTATACAAGAAAGTGAAAACTCTGCAGCTTTTACCCATATATGGCAACAGTACTCCAATTTGGGCCTGATCTGGCTTGTATTCTGTTTATACAAGAAAGTGAAAACTGTGCAGCTTTTACCCATATATGGCAACATTACTCCAATTTGGGCCTGATCTGGCTTGTATTCTGTTTATACAAGAAAGTGAAAACTGTGCAGCTTTTACCCATATATGGCAACATTACTCCAATTTGGGCCTGATCTGGCTTGTATTCTGTTTATACAAGAAAGTGAAAACTCTGCAGCTTTTACCCATATATGGCAACAGTACTCCAATTTGGGCCTGATCTGGCTTGTATTCTGTTTATACAAGAAAGTGAAAACTGTGCAGCTTTTACCCATATATGGCAACATTACTCCAATTTGGGCCTGATCTGGCTTGTATTCTGTTTATACAAGAAAGTGAAAACTGTGCAGCTTTTACCCATATATGGCAACATTACTCCAATTTGGGCCTGATCTGGCTTGTATTCTGTTTATACAAGAAAGTGAAAACTGTGCAGCTTTTACCCATATATGGCAACATTACTCCAATTTGGGCCTGATCTGGCTTGTATTCTGTTTATAAAAGAAAGTGAAAACTGTGCAGCTTTTACCCATATATGGCAACATTACTCCAATTTGGGCCTGATCTGGCTTGTATTCTGTTTATACAAGAAAGTGAAAACTCTGCAGCTTTTACCCATATATGGCAACAGTACTCCAATTTGGGCCTGATCTGGATTGTATTCTGTTTATACAAGAAAGTGAAAACTCTGCAGCTTTTACCCATATATGGCAACAGTACTCCAATTTGGGCCTGATCTGGCTTGTATTCTGTTTATACAAGAAAGTGAAAACTGTGCAGCTTTTACCCATATATGGCAACATTACTCCAATTTGGGCCTGATCTGGCTTGTATTCTGTTTATACAAGAAAGTGAAAACTGTGCAGCTTTTACCCATATATGGCAACATTACTCCAATTTGGGCCTGATCTGGCTTGTATTCTGTTTATACAAGAAAGTGAAAACTGTGCAGCTTTTACCCATATATGGCAACATTACTCCAATTTGGGCCTGATCTGGCTTGTATTCTGTTTATACAAGAAAGTGAAAACTGTGCAGCTTTTACCCATATATGGCAACATTACTCCAATTTGGGCCTGATCTGGCTTGTATTCTGTTTATACAAGAAAGTGAAAACTGTGCAGCTTTTACCCATATATGGCAACAGTACTCCAATTTGGGCCTGATCTGGCTTGTATTCTGTTTATACAAGAAAGTGAAAACTGTGCAGCTTTTACCCATATATGGCAACAGTACTCCAATTTGGGCCTGATCTGGCTTGTATTCTGTTTATACAAGAAAGTGAAAACTGTGCAGCTTTTACCCATATATGGCAACATTACTCCAATTTGGGCCTGATCTGGCTTGTATTCTGTTTATACAAGAAAGTGAAAACTGTGCAGCTTTTACCCATATATGGCAACATTACTCCAATTTGGGCCTGATCTGGCTTGTATTCTGTTTATACAAGAAAGTGAAAACTGTGCAGCTTTTACCCATATATGGCAACATTACTCCAATTTGGGCCTGATCTGGCTTGTATTCTGTTTATACAAGAAAGTGAAAACTGTGCAGCTTTTACCCATATATGGCAACAGTACTCCAATTTGGGCCTGATCTGGCTTGTATTCTGTTTATACAAGAAAGTGAAAACTGTGCAGCTTTTACCCATATATGGCAACATTACTCCAATTTGGGCCTGATCTGGCTTGTATTCTGTTTATACAAGAAAGTGAAAACTGTGCAGCTTTTACCCATATATGGCAACATTACTCCAATTTGGGCCTGATCTGGCTTGTATTCTGTTTATACAAGAAAGTGAAAACTGTGCAGCTTTTACCCATATATGGCAACATTACTCCAATTTGGGCCTGATCTGGCTTGTATTCTGTTTATACAAGAAAGTGAAAACTGTGCAGCTTTTACCCATATATGGCAACAGTACTCCAATTTGGGCCTGATCTGGCTTGTATTCTGTTTATACAAGAAAGTGAAAACTGTGCAGCTTTTACCCATATATGGCAACATTACTCCAATTTGGGCCTGATCTGGCTTGTATTCTGTTTATACAAGAAAGTGAAAACTGTGCAGCTTTTACCCATATATGGCAACATTACTCCAATTTGGGCCTGATCTGGCTTGTATTCTGTTTATACAAGAAAGTGAAAACTGTGCAGCTTTTACCCATATATGGCAACAGTACTCCAATTTGGGCCTGATCTGGCTTGTATTCTGTTTATACAAGAAAGTGAAAACTGTGCAGCTTTTACCCATATATGGCAACAGTACTCCAATTTGGGCCTGATCTGGCTCTTGTAAAGGTAGAGCAAAGCGTGAGGAATCAGGTACTTACTGGAGCAGTACAGGGGAGCAACCATTTTTTCAGCATCTTTAGCAATAGATCATGTGTAAGAGTTACACTTGAGGTCTGTGTGTAAGTCCCAATAGGTGCTGAAAGTTTTGTGTTGTTTTGTCATAATCACATGGTATGAATGGAGATGATCCAAGCAAGATGAGACAGATTATGAAATGCATCCGGTATTGAACGATGTAACTGCAAAATTCAAACATTATCATGTCCCTGGTTGTGAATTTTAACTAAATGAAGGTATGATCTCAACCACAAAATGAACCTTCATTCTGACAATACATCAAGGACAAGCCAATAAAGTAAAAGCATTCTGGCATATGACAGTATTTAAATTACATATGCAAATTTTCTATCTGTACTGAGGCATGGTGGAATAATGAATAGCAGCTCATATTGAGGAATCAGAGAGCCAAGTTCAAATTCCAGTCAAATCCATTACATTCACTTACATGCTAATACCCTTGGGAAAGGTATAAATCCTCTTCCTCTCCTTCCTCCCCAGCTATGGGTAAATAGCAGGACAGACCGGGTACTATAGCCTTGGATGGCAACTGGTCTACTGCAGAAAGAAATGGCAACGTTCTGCAGGAAAAATTATGCCTCGTCAGTCATGTATCCAGAGATACATGATCACCTAAGTGTGTATCACGCATGGCACATAACTGACTGGCTGATATAAAAGATGAGGCTATAATTCCATGCTGACGACACTGAAAAATGCATTACAAGTCAAGTTGTATTGTACAACAATCCATAATTCCCAGGCCAGGTCTTGGATAGTGCTAATCAACCAGTTGATACTCAATTTTTTTCTAGATCAATTCTTGACATATTTAGGATTGTTACACTTTCTCTCATTACTTGGACCAATTCCTTCTGGTCTTCCTCTAGTTTGATTAGTCTTCTCATAATTACCTTTTAAATTGTTTTCTGGCACTGTCCCAAAGAGCTCACTTAACGCTTTTTCCACTGTGGGTATCACTGACCATTTTCTCTGTTCCTTTATAATATTCCACACATTTTCTTATACTGTTTAGATGTCATCATATTTCCTGCCTAAGATTAAACAGTAAACGTAAGTAACCTGCTCCTGGTAACAATCTGCTATTTTTTCACCTGTATTCCTCGATTGGGCTATTTTACCTCCCAATTTCCTTAATATTATTTCATATAGTTCCAAATCTATCATAAAGGCTATCATCCACTTGGATCCCATTATTGTTACTTCATGGGTCTATTTAAAGATCAATTTCCAGTTATGTCTTTGCATTAATACTTCAAAGAATAGTGACATCCTCAAGTAAAGCACCCTGGAAAGATAACAGGAGTGCCATTATCTTAGAGTCATTTTGGACTTGTTGTTAATATTCCTTTTGCTACTTTAGCACTTATGACTGCTAATTTATTTCAAAGATCTGTCACACACTCACTTTAATTGATTTATCTTCTTTTTTTTTATATTGGCTATGGGATGGGTCAGTCAACTTTATTCTTTCTCCGCTCTATTTGTTTATTTAATTATTTGCCCATCTCACTTATCACATTAGTTTGCCATTCCTTCTAACACATTTCAATTTTTTTCACGTTATCTTTCTTCCTACACATTTCAATTTTTTTCACGTTATCTTTCTTCCTACAGTCTCTCTTTTCTTTACTTTTCCTTTTTTCATTACCCATATCTTTTCTCTGGCCAATTTTTTTTCAAATCCTATCAGTCTGTCTTTCCTTCTAACTTTAAACACATTTCACTTTTCTAACGTTTCACCTTCCTTCTGATGTTTTCTCTTTCTTCCTTTTATTTTTTTAATCACCCAGATCTTTTCACTGACCATTTTTTATCACATCAGTCTACCTTTCCTTACTTTTAACACATTTTAACTTTTTTTCTTGACCTTTCTTCTAATGGTCTTTATTTTTGTTTTTTTGTTTTTTTTTCTAAAATCCAGATACTTGTGTGCACATCATATATTCTTTATTCTACCTTCCGACATCTTTCTTAAATTTACAGAAGTCTCTCTATTCTGACCATGTTTTTTTTTCTTTTTATACATCCTGGCATCTGGTGGTCCCTCTCAGTCAACATTCTCTTTTTCTAATTCTTAGACACCTTGCTCCCTTCCTTTTCTTGTGAACTCAACCCTTCTTAACCCATATTATTCTCCTGCCTGCTATCTCATCTTTAATGGTAATTCCCTATTATCTTGACTTTTTTTATCCTCATCATCCCTTCTCACTTTAAAAAAAAAGGATCACATCTTTGTTCTCCCATTCTTTGCAATCTTTTATAACAGAGTTCTCTTGAATTACTTTACCAGCATTTATTCATGACTTCTGAGAATTTTATCTCCATTTCTGAATTTTTTTCTCCTGGCTCAGCCAAAGCTGCTCTGTCTTTACCTTTGTGTTGCGAAGATGAACACACCCCTCCAGAATATGACCTAGACTTGTCCAAATAGCATATATACTGATACTGAGAATCATCAGCCAAGCGCTAGCCGGGAGCAAGCCTTATATCTATCTTATATACTACAAAATTTAGTAAAGCTACGTCAATCTCAAGTGACATTATATTTCATGATTTTGTTATCTTCATTCAATGGAATGAAAACATAACAGTGGTGATGAGGATTCAAATTCACACATTTTTTTTTCTCTTGCTTAGTATTGGGCATAGGGTGATGTGAAAGTTGATAAATTCCAAGTGTGTATGACATACGTCTATTAGGTAAAAAGAAAACAACTTCTTTCTACTTATGAACTACTTGTACTTAAATATTACATTATGGAAAAACTGAAGATAATTATCCAGCAGCAATGACAACAAATGCAGCAAGACTGGATTGAATATTGTGAACAGTTAAAGGCAATCCTGAAAAAAGCAAGGAACAGCCACTGTGTCAATTTCATTTTTGCCAGACTCGGTCACAAACTCAATTAGTGAATTTAATGACATCCCAGAAGAAAACATTACATTCCTATTGTACTTCAGAAGGTACAAGGCCATTTTCAAAGAATAATGCCAAGGATGGTCAGATGAAAAAAAAAGTATGTCTTCTGTTATGAAAAGTGTGCCCTGCTAAACATGAAAAATATCTGAATTTCATTTTGCTGAATACTACAGAAAAAGGCTCTTTAACGAAACAGTGTTGATATTTTCAAAACTTTTTAGTGAAAAGAATTCACTTTTTTATACATGTTGGAAGAGCATAAACCTTAGTAACGATGAAGATGAAGATTTTTGTCACAGATGCCAGTAAAATCAACCATGAGTGTGAGAAATTTAAACTGGACAAAATATCCCCAGACAGATTTAAATGTCTCATCTTCATTATCGGTCTGACATCAAGCATTGATGTGGAAATACGCTCTTGAATACTTACAAAACTTGGTCAGGATTCAAAGTTAATGACATAGACTGTTGTGGAAGAGTGCCAAAACATTGTTAATTTAAGGCACAAAATTCAGCAAAATGGCACAACAGAAGTACAAATGGTTCAGAAAAAGACAGTAGTAACAAAAAAAAAATCCAGAATATAATACTGTCAAACTTAACCTATGCTATGGCTGTGGTATGCTTCATTTCAGAAAGGAATGTCCATTTAAAGCCAAAAAATGTTTTAATTGTGGAAGAACAGATCACAAACGAGGCAGCATGAAAAAGTAAAAGAAAAACTTGCTGAAAGTAGTGCTACCAGCTAAAAAACCTGGAAAGTTCAAATAATAGAAGATTTGTGACAATAAAAAAGAATAAGACTATGGTGACTGGAAACACATTTTAGTTTACTTTTTCTTTTGCATTACAGGAAAATGAAATTCTTTATTTTTTTTATTATTATCTATTTATTAGTTTATTTTCATTCTACCACAAGACGACATCAACTTCAGGTGACATTATATTTCATGATATTTCAATAGAATGAAGACGTAACAGTTTGCATAATTGCATGAATTTCCCATTCCTAAATAGATCCGCATATGGATCCATTATAAAAAATTTAATATAGGAGAAAAGGAAATTGAACAAAGAGGGATTTTTGCTCAACACTGCAAATTGCTACAAAACCAAAACATTAACTTGAAAACTCAAGTTATGTTTTTAAATAGCCTCATCAGATCAATGCTTTCATGTGGATGTCATGCATGACACCAGTCCCATTCAGAAATATGTAAATTGCATAAAACTGGTTTTTAAGATCAATAATTAGAAATGGCTTTGAGCTCATGAAGCCTGTGGATCATAACAAAGACCATTTTTCTATGAACATTGTGGACTTGGGCTACAGAAGCACAAACAAAATAACAGAAACCACGTCACTTGAGGAATATCAACAGTAGAAAAAAACTAAAATGGATAGAACATATAACGCAAAGAGAAAATAATAAACAAGTTCTGTCAAAACTGGAAAGATTGATAACAACTATTGGACTTGAGAAACTTGTTTGCCTGAAAAATTGTTTTAAGAGAAAGATTTTATAAATTTCAGCCAACAGCAGTACTGACTGCTTGGTCAGTGAATGCCAAATATTTCTTTGTAAGAAAACAGCTAATATTACCATTATCATTCCCAATCTCATCTGGCTTTAAATCATTAGCTTGTGCTCTCTTTCTTCTCCATGACAATTGATCACATATCACAAAAGTGACTGGTCCAGTTTGTTGGACTATCCTATAATAGGACCTCCAATTTCGATCACTCTTACTTTGTCTCAAATGTGCTTATAAAACACTGGATCTCGTACACTTATATTTATTTCTTGTCTCTCTTGATTAATTATCTGATTTCAGGAGAAAAAAACATTTTTATAGACTTTAGATCTTCAAATCTTTTCATGGCAGTTTCTACACCTATCTTCTTTACAAGATCATTTTCTATTGACAAAATAACCAAAGAATTTAATCTATCTTGAGTCATGAATGACTACAAGTATGTTTTTATAAGCTTTAGTTTACTAAAGCTTCTCCCTTTGGTGGCCATAGTAATGGTCATAGTAAGTGTTAAAACAAGATCTTGATCAATAACTTGAGTGACAGAACTTCGTAAAACAATAAAAAATTTTACCCTGAGGAGAAAATGCAATAAAGTAAAATAATGCTTAAGGGTTAAATCCACTTTGGCAGGAAGGGAAACAAGCTACTGCCACAATGTGAAACACATCCATTAAGGTGAGGGGCAGGAGTTTAATATCTTCAGAAATTTGTTCGCTATTAATAGTGAGTTCAATCCTAGGTAGGAGCACAAGGGTCAGCATAGTTAATAGCAAGCATTATTCTCAATGCAATCCACAGATTTGGTATGACTTCTTGTAACATATTAATGTTTATGTACCAAACAACTTATATTGGAAGCTTCACATTTTCAGGAAATAATTCTTTGGCAATATTCAGTTCAGTCAAGAGATTACATCCATTAATATCACTATTTTCATGGTACCTTATGTTATTCTCCAAACCTTGGCATGCTACTTTGAATTTATTTTTATCTGGCAGATCTTTTAGGTCTCTGTCTATATTTCTGAGATGAGGTATTATGTACATTATTTACATTATTCGGACTATTGTCCTCATCTTTGTCGCCATATTTATTAAAATGTTTCAGCCTTAAGAACACATGGCACAGTGGATAAAGGCATTAGTTAGATCCAGTGACAGGACCCAAAGAGTGTGAGTTCAATACCCAGCTAAGGCAGTGGAGAACTTTCAGAGTGAAATTAACAGGAGATAACTGATAACTGACATCCATTAAACATGGCATGTGGAACTATAACAGTTTACCCCAGTGAGCGAAATAAAGGGTTCAGTTCGACATTTCAACCACCTGAAGAAGGCTGGAGTGTACAACAGCCGAAACGTTGTAATAAATATAGCGACAAAGATGAGGACAATAGTCCAAATAATGTAAAGATCTTTTAGGTTATTTAAAAATCCCCATGTGTTATTCAAACTGTTGTAACTGTTTATATCTCTCATGATGGTACCCTCATCCTTGATGGCTCCCCGGGCGACTGCCCAAGTTGCCAGTACCTTGAGCTGGCTCAACTCACAGCAGTCAGTGTCTGATTTAGAAATAAATCCCAGTTCTCATTTTCTCCTTCAGACAATCTGGCTGATACGTCTTCTAAAGTTTGGTGAAATCTTTCCACTTTTACGTCGTTCTCTTGGCAATAGGTGAGGTAGTCAGGTTGATATGTTAAGACTTGGCTCATTACTTCATTCAGATTCCCTGTTCCATTATCAGTCACCAATTGTCAGGGTGCTCCAAGTCTAAGAAAAATCTCATTCATCAACAAATTTATCGCTGTCTGTGCGGTCTTACACCTTACAGCATATGCTTCAATCCAATTTGCTAACCAGTCCAGAAAACTCACTATAGATAAATTTCCTTTTTCCGGTGGGTAAGTAAAAGGTCCTGATACATCCATGCTCACTTTTTTGAAAGGATAAGAAGGTATGTGTATACCAGTCTCCATTAAGCGAGTGGCATTGCCCTTCCCACTTCTCATTTTACAAGTCACACAACTATTAACATAAGCGGTGACATTATTATATAACCCTGGTTAACAGTATTTTCAGCCAGTTGTATCAAAAGTCTTATAAATTACTATATGTCACATCCTTTTGTGATACTACTTTGATACTAATGATTGCATTTATCATGACACGTAATACTCATTCCGGGATTTTCATCTTCGATAATTTGATTCCTGTAGCTTTCACGCCGTCTAACTTTGCTGTGTCTACAGTTTTCCAGCAGGCCTTTAGTTTGGTATCTTTCTGACATTATTCCATTAGTATATCTCTTAACACTGGCCTTTCCTTTCCTTCATCCTCGGTATCGCCTCATTCCAGTTGATCAATTTAATTTATGGGAGTTTAACACATTAATCTGATAAGCCTTATTATCCACCTAAGATTCCACTACCAATGACTCCTGTTCTAATTTCCTTAGAATTCATGACGATATTTCCTCTCCCTAACAGATATTCTATGCAGCAATTATATCCACTCAGTATCAAAGCACACTGTTGAGTTTTCTTATTTGTCCATTCCATCTCAAACAGATGCTGCAAAGGTTTGTGATCAGTTTTAATTACAAATTCCACTTCATCCCAATAAAAGTGCAGCTTTTGAAATGCATATATTATTGCATAAACCTCCTTCTCAATTACAGACTATTTCACTTGTGTTGGGGACAATTTATGAAACAGAAAATAGATTGGAATTTCGTATTTCTTTATTCCAGGTATCAGACTGTCTTGCTTTGGGTATGCCCAAATACAGATGTCACTTACATCACTGTACAGAGTTATCAGCCTGGTCAAGTCTTGGTAGGCCTAAAGAGGCACAGCTGTTGTTTTTATAATGTATCAAAGAAACGCTGACAGTGCTCAGTCCACTTAAATCTAGCCTATTTATTTACACTGTTTATATTTAGACTATTGGACTCATCTTTGTTGTTATCACATTGTTTCAACCATTGTGCACTCTGACCTTCATCAGGTATATATTGATCAGGGTAATCTACAGGAAACCTGAGCTGAAACCTATATATAAACTACAATAGACTATTCTCATACCAGTGTTCATATTGTATAGTTCTTATTTTTAGTACTGCTCAGTTATTGTTTTGTTAGATTTATTAAAGGTGTAGCTATTTGAGTAAATCCACAGACAAAACTCCTATAGAGACCCAATTACACCCATGAAGCCCCTAATGGACCTTATCACTTTCACCATATGTATAGCATTTCAAGTTCATTTTGGGTCTAAGCAAAGTCATTTTGGGACTAAACAAATTGAAAATGAAATAGCCAAGTTCAGAATGGGACGTAGCAAATTCAAAATGAAATAGCCAAGTTCAGAATGGGACTAAGCAAATTCAAAAGGAAATAGCCAAGTTCAGAATGGGACGTAGCAAATTCAAAACGAAATAGCCAAGTTCAGAATGGGACGTAGCAAATTGAAAATGAAATAGCCAAGTTCAGAATAGGACGTAGCAAATTCAAAACGAAATAGCCAAGTTCAGAATGGGACTAAGCAAATTGAAAATGAAATAGCCAAGTTCAGAATGGGACGTAGCAAATTGAAAATGAAATAGCCAAGTTCAGAATAGGACGTAGCAAATTCAAAACGAAATAGCCAAGTTCAGAATGGGACTAAGCAAATTCAAAATGAAATAGCCAAGTTCAGAATGGGACTAAGCAAATTCAAAATGAAATAGCCAAGTTCAGAATGGGACTAAGCAAATTCAAAATGAAATAGCCAAGTTCAGAATGGGACTAAGCAAATTCAAAATGAAATAGCCAAGTTCAGAATGGGACGTAGCAAATTCAAAATGAAATAGCCAAGTTCAGAATGGGACGTAGCAAATTCAAAATGAAATAGCCAAGTTCAGAATAGGACGTAGCAAATTCAAAATGAAATTGCCAAGTTTTGGAATGGGAGATAGTGCTGAAAGTTGCATCCAAAAAACACACCTTTCATGAATTTTTCTTGATTTATTGATTGCTCCTAGAAGATAAAACATTTCTATAGTAAAGTTTAGTTGAAAATTATTATTCTATCATGAAAATGTTTAATTTTAAAGTCTTTTTTAACAAAATAATTGCTCAGTCACAAATTGAATTTGCCTAATCTATTTTGAACTTGCTAAGTCCCAAATCAAATTTGCTTATTCCATTTTGAATTTGACTATTCCATTTTGAATATTCTTAGTCCCAATTTAAATTTGACTATTCCATTTTGAATTTGCTATGTCCCATTTTGAATTTGACTATTCCATTTTGAATTTGCTATGTCCCATTTTGAATTTGGCTATTTCATTAAGAACTTGCTTAGTCCCAAATTGAACTTGGAATAGTATAGATCTAGTTTCACTCTGTTCTTGTTGATAATGAAGTCTAAAAACATAGTTCTAGTTTTAATAAACCGATATATTGTCAAATTCATCTTCAAGCCATGCTTTCAAAATCAGTCAAACATAATCTCTAGATGACAGAAGTATTCTTCTGATTCCTTTGAAGACACTAATGTCATCAATATATCCCATTGTAAACTCCTTCAACCTGTCATTAATTGTTGGAAGATTCCAGAAGCATTTGCTGGAGCAAAGGGCATCATTCTAATGTGATATAGACCAAAAGGCGGCGAAGAGCTCATCCGAACTGTTGCATGGCGGTATTAAATTACAAATGGCAATTCTCTCCCTTTTGTTGAGATAGTCACAAGGATCACGTGATGGCTGGTGAATGATGGCAGGAGGTAGATTGATGAAGGTAGTTGTAATATAGAGCCCAGACGTCTCTAGTGGTAGGTCTTACAGGAAAAACCACATAGCCTAACCTGGTCCATAGAGTACCCACCGTAACTTCAGTTACCCATTCGGAAAATATTACAAGTAAGGTTCCCCTTTCTTACACACCATTTGTGGTTGCCTATGTTGTAAATTCTCAGTGTGGGACATGTGTATATAGCTAATTTTGTGTACAATGTAGCATTATAAACCTCTCCAAGAACCAAGCATGTTTATTATTCTTTTTCCATTCAGCTATTCCATCCTGTCCTTGAACTACGGTGTAGTTCACAAATCACAAATATAACAATGCCTATAATAGAAATAGACACAGGGAAGCAATTTTATGGCAGTGGGAAAATCACTGAAGCCGAGCCACTAGATCAGGACCAATAATATTGCTGATTCTTCTTTGGATTTTATCAAGGATCATTAGCTATATGGTGGGAGCATCAGACCCTATGTTGCAACAATAGTCAATGCATGGATGAATGGTAGACTTATAAATATGTAAGATAGATTGTTTGGATAAACGTTTCCCTATGGTACCTAGACTTTCTCAAATTTTAGCACAGTACTAGACTGGGAACGCAATCTCATCATTTTACAGTTGAATTGGGTAGATTTAACCGTAAGTTCTATGCTAACAGCTTCTTTTGTCGCACTTCTTGTTTGTGGAACTCACTTCCAGCTTCATGTTTTCCAGCCAACTTTATTCTTCCAAAATTTAAATGCAATGTCAATTGCTATCTACTATCTTCTTGGTTACTTTTTTTGTTCTCACTCATTGGTAATATTTCTGTTTTCTAATTCTTCCACACCCAGTAACCTCTTGCACCTTAGTGGCTTTACTGCCTTGCATGTGGTGAAATTGAGTTAAAAAAACTTATTCATTGCCTTGATATCTCGTGTAGATTTTTGTAGGACTTCTTTAAGCAAAATGTTGGCTACATTAATCTGTGAGCCTTTTAGCAGGTGTTCTCCTCAAATTAATATTTTGTCACAAATAGAAAGGTTGGAGAGAATGAAGATTATTTTGTTTTAGAGGAGACCAAGCCATTTCTATGCATGTAATTAATGGTAAAGTTTGGTTGGCTGCATTTAACTCCCTTTACACACTGAGTTTTTTGTCACTCATGGGGAAGTTTTTAATGATGGAATGTATATATATCTTCAGACGGTCTCTCAGAAATGTTATCCTGGAGAAAAACACCAGATAAAGCATTAGTAACCACTTATTCACGACCTGGAAAGTAAATGAGCTCAAAATCATTACATTGCAATGCTAACAAGAAGCATTGAATTTCTCGGAAGAGATTTTGCGATTATTCTACTTGCCATGTCCTTGTGGCTCTCCACAACTTCCTGTCTTTTGTAAGTCTGAGTAAATTTTATCTTTTTGTTACTTCTCCTAAACCCTGTACTGCTATCCATTTACACAAGCTTGTTTGATAGGTTGTGTGCTGTTTTCCCTTGTTCCTTTTGCCTTCAATATGCCCTTTGAGTGTCAAATTTTCCAGTCCTTCTTTCTTTATAATGTGCCCTAGGAATTTCAATTGTCTCATCCTGATGTTAAATATAAGTGTCCTTTTAGTTTGCATTTTCTATTGATTTATTAAAATACTCCTTCACCAGTTTTTGATCATTTTCAATCGGGAAGTAAGAGTGTTGGAATTAAAATGAATTCTGATTTAAAGGAAATAACCCTAGAAAGGGCAGGAGTTAAACCCCTTACTTTGAGGGGTTATTATACAGCAAGTATTAAAAACTTGCACATTGACCAAAGTTAAGCGCCAACATAAAGCACAAATGAACAGCCCTTTTTGTTTTGCAACTACTGCAGCATGTGCAGGAAGGCGCACGAAATCAAAGAGAAATGGCTACTGCAAGAAGTTGACTAATGTAAAGTTACACCCACAGACTGTAATGAGGATAAGACTGCAGAGCATGAAACCTGCAAGACTCTTTTTATTACTTTTTGTCTCCCATTTTGTGAAATGCTTATAAAATATAAAGTTGTTGCATTTTTTTCTCTTTCACGGAATGTATGGTTGTCAGCAAAAGAGGCAGCCCAATTTGTAATTCACAAATTGGGGACACCAAACTCAAGCAAATACAAAAATTTCAATATCTAGGAAGTGTTTTAACAGTGGTGGGAAAATACAACACCAAAATCCAAAGGCACCTTTATATAGCGAAAGATGCCTTCCAAAAGCTAAGCAAGGTATTAACCTTTAACATTTTGCATTATTAACATTACTTCTCTTTCCACTGCATTCTTTTTCAAGGCCTTTCAATTGCAGTATCCTTATTGTTAATCTCACTTAAAATTGTTTTCTGTTGCCATAGCAGGATATGACAACACAACTATGAAATTCAAACAGATTCAAATTCAGGGATAAGAGTCATCTTCAGTGGCAGGATAAACTTTTTGTACAGCAAATGAAGTCACAGAGTGATAAAGGTTAAGAAACAGGAAAATCTCATTAGAAACAAAGAAAAGAGTACTTAACTGTTAGATAATATTGGTCTTTTTATATGATAGTGAATGCTAGACAATCTCCTCAAGAGATTTGAGGCAACAGAAATGTGGTTCTACAGAAGGATGCTGAGAATACTATGGCCTCAACACATGTGAGCAATGATGAAATTTTAGAGAAAATGGAAACAAAAAGGACGCTTATACTTAACCTCAGGAAGAGATAGTTGAAATTTCTAGATCACATGAGGAAAGAGGGCTTGGAAAATTTGATACTCCCAAGACATAATGAAGACAAGACAGTCATAGAAAAATAATGCGTAAACTACCTAACGAGCTTGTGTAAATGGTTAGCAGAACAGGGATTAGGAGAGATAGTGAAAAGATAAACTTTGCTAAGAGCAGTTAAGGACAGGATATTGTGGAGAATTATGATAGCCCATGCCTTCTAGGGAAATGTGGCACATAGAACACCTGGTTCAAAAAGACTTTGTTTTTTAGTCTGACGACTCTATTAAATTCCCATATCAATCATAAATAAAATCACAGAAATAATTGTATTTGTGCAATATACCCAGTTACATTTTCTCGTGAAAAATAGTTTTGATCGGTGGATGTTGTGGCATGATAAAAGTATGAAGCTGGTAGCCATGAAGTACAGCACTTATTCCATATTTTCTTTCAGTTCTCGATTCATTCATTCATTTTCTACAGCTTATCAACCCATTGCAGGTTATTTAAAGCCAGAAAATATTTTTAGATTGTAAGAATTTTTCAAGATAATACTGATTTAGTGATACAAGTCCTACTATTTAAACCATAGTGGGGAGAGAAGAAGTGGATTCCTACCTTTCCCAAGGGTATTAGTGCATAATTAAATATAATGGATCCTAATGGAATTGGAACTCTGCCGAGCCATTATCCGTTATACCACCCACACATTCAAGCTTACAGCACCTGATGTTCACAAGCAGTCACCCATCTAACCAGGTTTGACATTGCTTAACTTCAGTGATCATATGGGAGCTGGTGTTACAAGGTGATGTGGCCATAAACCAGTTCTTTCAGTTCTGTTGCTTCTTCAAATGGTTTTTTTGTTTTTTTTTATAAATGACCAAACAACATCATTTTGTAACAGAAGACATAACATTAGTTTCATTATTTACATGTGGACTAATATCCTCATCTTTGTTCTTATTATCGCAATATTTTGGCGTCTTTCTCCCTGGACTTCATCAGGTGCTTTACAAACCAGGTAACCTCAAGGAATTTTGATTTATTTAAACTACAAATGTTACTTGGATTGTTTTCATCTGCTGGAAACCAGAGGGCACAACAGCTGAAATTTTATCACAGCAAAGATGAGGACAAAATCTGCATGTAAATCCTATAAATTCAGTTAGAGACAAAATGTTGTTAATTCTGAGCAGTTTGCAAAATTTGGCATCTAATTCATCATGCCCCCTCCCCCCAAATTGTTGCAATTTATATTTTAGTTTTGGTACATCTTGTTGGTTGCTTCAATTTTGAATGGATCAGGCTTAAGTCCTTCACTAAATTTGGCAAAAATACATTTTGATTTTTAGTAACTTGAAGCAAATCCAAATTTAAATCTAATAAACAATTATTTAAGAATCAGAGTTGAGTCCATTTTAGAATTAAAAAATATTTTTTATTGATTTTAAATTATATTACCTTGGTGGAATTTCTAAAGACATTTGGCTGACATCAAAATTTTCTCAGCCTATCAGGTCGCAGTTGCTTGACCCCTTTGATGTTCTTGGTGGAATGCTAACTCACACTGGGGCTTGAGGGTGACATTGTGACTCGCTTGCTCAATAGAGACGAGCTGGAATGGAATAGTTTTAAGTATGAAATCACCACCAGCAGCCAATCACTTTCTGTAAAGATGTTGTCATAAAGGTCCTGTGTTGCCTACTTGAGAAATTGCAAAACTTACAAGGAGGAGTCGTCAAAATATTCTATCTTCAAGTCACATTGCCTTGCCTGGATTAAATTCCTGACCCTGTAGAGAGAGTGAATACTCCAAATTGAAACCTGAATTATTACCAGTGATTCCAGAGACAACATTTTGATTTGTTGCAACTTGAAGCAAATCTAAATTCAAATCTACTAAATGATTATTTCAGGTTCAGAACTAAGTCTGTTTGTTCATTTCTCTGAGCCAAAGATACACACACACACACACACACATGCACACACCCATAAAGTTTCACTGGACACAAAGACCATCTCATTAAGGAGAGTCAACTGTCCACTTTGCAACCTACCCTCTCCACACAGACATATACACACAGAGTATTCATGACTTCCTTTCTCCTGTGATTGACTTTAATTTCTTGTTCAAAAGAAATATCCATTTCATTTCACGCCATCTTTAAAAACAAAGATTTTGTATCATTTATTAAAAATAATTATTTCAACTGTTGACACCACAAATTTTTTTTCTCATTTTTTGTTCATAAATTGTTTGAATTTAATTTCAACTTTTTGCTTTCACTCACTTGTCACAAGGATATATTTTTACTGGTGAATAATTGTTTTGTTTTACAGTAGTGTTCACCCTGCACAAGGCCTGTGGACCACTCAAGGTAGAGGGTTATGTTAAAGGGTTATTTATATGGATAGAAGGGGAAGATAACAGTTGACTTTAGACTTGAACAGGTTAACATTGTAGTGATCAGGGAAACATCCTCTTGAGAGTCTGTTCCACAGAGCAGTGGTTCACAAGAAGAAGCCATTTGAATGGAACTTACTTCTCACTAATGGAATATGGTAGGAATGTGGATGGTTTGCCTTTAACCAATTTGGCCACAGAGGAGCGTTCGGTTAGCAAGGTCAATTTTACATTAAACTACAACCTTCCAAGATTCTCTCACGTACATTCATATCTGCTCAAAACGTATCCAAATGTAAACAAATGATGTCACACATTATGAAATGGACAAAGTTCAACAATTATTTTTTATGTTTATACATTCTTTTTATAGATACAAATATTTAAGTAAATGCTCTGTTTTATAATAAACAGTATTTCTAACATTTACCGACCTGAATGTCCGAAAAATTTTCATAGAAAATATTCTTCCTTCGACAGGAATTGAACCTGTATCCTATATGGAACCATCATTTAGCCTCTGTGGCTCGATCGGTTAAGAGCACCTCAGGCTAAATGATGGTTCCGTATAGAATACAGGTTCGATTCCTGTCGGAGGACGAATATTTTCTATGAAAATTTCTCAGACATTCAGGCCGGTAAATGTTATAAATTCTGTTTATTATAAAACAGAGCATTTACTTAGATATTTGTATCTATAAAAAGAATGTATAAACATAAAAATGTCTTAAAATATATATATATAATTTCAGACTGTATTTACCGAGTCAGTAAAAATGAGTTGTTTTAGTGTTTGACCAAATTATGATGTCTTGGGAATTTTTTATTCCAACTATTTGTTCTATAAAGTAAGCCACTTCATTTTGTAAAACTTTGCTTGTACTATCTATTCCATAAGGGAGTCAAATGAAGTGATACCTTCTGATGGGTGTTTTCAAACCTAGAGGGCAGCAGCTTTCCCCATCAACTGGGATTTGCCAATGTCCATTGGAAGCATTGGAAGCTTAGAAAAATATTTGTGGTTATGCACTTCTGCAAAAATTTCTTCCAAAGTAACGAGTTTGAAATATTCACATTTGATTTACTGTGTTCAAATCACAAGAATCTAAAATGAGGTGTTAGTTCCTGTTTGTCCCCAAGAGCCACTCAAGCTAGAAGGAGGCTATATAAGGTTGTTGTACGGACATAACAGGAGGAGGTCAGAAGTGCAAATTATGAGGATATGTAGGAAAGATAACGGTTTTTCCTTAGACTTGAAGAGGTTAAAATTGTTGCAATCAAGGAAGCATTGTTGTGCCACTGCTCTTGATTAGACTAAAAACAGTAGCACACAAAATTTGTACATTTAAATAATGAGTGTAAGGAAATGGAATAGATTTCAACAAGTTGATAAATTTTGTTTTTATATAATTAACAAAAAAGAAAGAAAGACACTAGTATACATGCAAAAAGAAAACGTATACATTAAAAGTTAGGAATTGCATGTGGTGCTATATGCGCAACCCAACCCCACACATCCATGCTTAAAGCACCTGGTATTCCTAAGTGGTCACCCATGTAGGTACTGACCTGGCTCAACATTGCTTAACTTCAATGATTTTGTGACAAAGGAGAAGAAAGTATACATGCAAAAAAGAAAATATTAAAAGTTAAGAATTGTGTGTGGTGATATATGTGCATGTATATGAAAATGTTCGGTAACCAAGGGTAAAGATATCCCCAAAACCAGCAGACGATCCAGGTTAAAAGAGAAAAAAAAGAAGCAAGTGTCCTGTTTTTATAACTGCTTAACAGTGCCACGTAATGACTTCTTGGTAAAACAGGCAAAGTCATGATGGGGGGAGAGTAACCCACAGTTTTGAAAGAAATGATGTTGACTCATACCAGTGTAAGTGGTATGGCAGATCTTCGCTGTGAATATCTGAATCTAAGGAATGCAACTCATCAGTATAGGATTTAGTTGGACAAGCAGATCAGTACTCAACTGTATAGCAAATTGAGTCTGCTCTGACAAAAAACCCTCCCCTCAGGTGTTCTATATAACAGGCTGGGATGTTCCATTATGCTACTTGGGCCAGTCCATTCTCTAGGTTCTGATTGGCTGTTGACTTTGGTGTGGATACTTGGATCAATAAATATCCATCATTGGACTGCTTTGTGTGCTTGAATATGGCTGTTTGTATTAAGTTACAGCCTGCTCTCTTTTGTCTGCCAAAACTGGACGCTAAATTTCCGAATATGAGTAGATTTTAAATTTTATTTTGGATTGGTTTTATTTTTACAATGTTCTTTGAACCAGAATTATTTTGTGTCTGTTTGAACCTTTTAACATGTGGATTTTTATTTTATTTTAATTATTATTGGTCTAAAAATATCCAAGGAATATTCTTCATTATCAGAAAACTCATTATCTAAGAAGCCAACGAGTTTGTTTATTGATCATCTTTAGATTATTTTTTAATAATGTCCTTTTCTTTTACATTTAAAATGTGTTTTATGAATACCAGAACAGCAGCTCCTCAGGTGATTAACACCTCAAAATTTACCTCAGGTAATTAGCACTGAAATTTTACATGACTTTGTAAAATTCCATATTTTGGAATGTTTTCTGTCATCGGACACAAGTTAAGAATAGGTTTTTAGTCTAAGTGTTCGACAACTTACTAAAAAAAGGCTAAAAATGTGCATTTTTAATAATTTAAAAATTTTCTTCGGTTTTGAATTTTAGTTTCATTTGAAAGATATTAGCCCAAGTTAGTCAGTAGGAAAAGAAAAAATTCCATATGTAAAGTTTTCAAACATTTTTAAAACATGACTGTGTTCACTCATCACTCATCTGTCTGCCATTATAAACAAAGAATATAAACAACAAATTTTAAGATCTCTTAAAATCCAGTATTTGTCCTCAAAGTCAGTTCATAAATTTAAGGAAAATTAACTGGATGTTGTTAAAGTAATATATATATATTTTGCTTTTGTCTATTTTTATGGTCCAATATCCTCGCACCACTGTTATTGTCCAAGTTGAGGACCAAGGAAGAACAACACAAACACAAGAGTAGAAATAACAAATATATATTACACAGAATAATAATACAAGATGTGGAAGGTGTTAGTATGACTGTCAGTTTGGTTTGGAGTGAACTACTATTGGCTCGACTTGTTCACATCTCTTTTGAGAGGCGCAGTCTTTATAGTGTCAGGAAGAGTTCATTGTGTCGTTATAGGTAAGTTCCCATAACAAACATAATGAAAATAATGTTTCTTCATGTATGGGAGCCTGTGAGCTGTCATAGGTCTGATACAGTATTTTTCTGCCCCCACCCCTAAGTTTTAAAAATGAAAAAAAAAATCTAAGAAATATGGAACATTGGCAGCAAGCTCACCAAGAAATAGATATTTATATTTAAAAACCTTATATAACCAATAGTTTAAGAATGTAATTTTTAATTCTATACTCTTTTATGAAATTTAATAGAATTAGATTTCATTATTTTTGTACTAAATTAGAAATATAAAAAAGGTATTAATTAAAAACTAATGAAATGATACTTTTGATTTGATTTTTTAATTATTTTCTTAACTGTTTTATATCATAAAATACTTAATTGCATACAATTAGTCATTTTATAATTCTTAATTTAAGTGTTATTATCAAATATATTACTCTTCCAACAGGAAAAAGTAGTCAGTCAAAGAAAGTCATTCAGAATTTATTTACTTGTTGAACTTACATCTCTATCTATAAAAGGCAGGATGTGTGTGTGTGTGTGTAACGAATGCATGGCCGCAATTTTCAACGGATTTGCTCCAAAATTTACATGCACATACTCCAAGTTAGCGTAAAGGCACCAACTGTGCATTTCCCAATTCCCATCGATAGTGGAAATAATCGATTTTTTCATGCTTCTATGGCAGTTTTCATATAATTGCGGCCATTTTCTACTGGCCAGAGTGAGAGCCTATGGCTGGCTGCCACGAATAGGCAACAAGATTCTATTGGCCAGCGTGTGAGCCAACAGCTGACTGACACAAATGTTAACTAGCATGCAAAAAAAATCGATAGCTGCATTCGTCACAAGTGGGAAAAATTTAAATCTGCATGGCACTTTACTCCAATTGGCTCATTCGCTTGCTTAAACTCAACATTGATTCTGATTCCGCAGAACTGGGTTGGGTGTGAAAAAGTATTTGTTGTTAACATTCTTTTTTCATTCGTTTTTTTCCAGTTACGAGTCCTTTTTTAAAGCTGATCACTTTGTGTTCATTTTGTTTAGTTCTTTTTTCGTAACAGATTTAATGTTTAGTATAGAGCATAGAAAGAATTCGCAGTGCAAGATAGGCAAGAAGTAAGGCATGTAGCAACATCACGGCAAAGGGCAAAAATATTTTAAGTCAAGTGATAGCAATTGCTGTATGAGTTGTACGATTTTTTAATCAAGCACGGGCAAAGCCGGGCCATGCTGCTAGTATATACTAAAAATAATCTAACATTTTCAAAAAAGAAAAACAAGAAATATTGAAAACATCATTAAATTTTGCATTTTTCAATTCTTCAAATATGTCAATAATTACTAAAAAAAAAATCTAAAAAAGCAACGGGATGAATTCCAAGTTGATTTTTGAAAAATAAATATTCAGTGTAGATTTTTTCCTAACTAGCAAAGTTATTTAACCGCTTGAAGGAGAAAATGTGTTTTATTTAATTAGGCAAGCACCAATTCACAAAAAAATTATTTTTGAGTTTATTTAAACAAGTTTGGAACAAACTGTCAATATGTTCACACTTGAGATTGCCTTTTTTTTTTTAGTCAACTAACAACTTTAGTGACTTTTCTTTATACAACAGTAAAAATGACTTTGCAAACACCTCCAAATTAAAACGTGCATGTAAAATATCAGAAGTGTGTGTGGAGGAATAAACTGTCCACTCCCCACCAATCTTTCATTTAAATTGAACATTTCCCTAATTTTTTGCAATTTTTGGGGGTCTGCTTGAATAGGTTTATCTCAGTTCAAATCAGGATCTCTGAATACTCATTCTCTCAGTTTTAGAATCAGTATATATGAAAAAAGAATTTTCCATAAACTTGAAATGAATCCTTCACAGAATTTGACAGGTTTCAACCGCTGAGCTAAAAAAGTAAAAAAAAAATTAAGTCTTTATGCAAATCATCTGGTCTTCACAAAAATACAAGTCTTTATGCAAATCATCTGGTCTTCACAAAAATACAAGTCTTTATGCAAATCATCTGGTCTTCACAAAAATACAAGTCTTTATGCAAATCATCTGGTCTTCACAAAAATACAAGTCTTTAGGCAAATCATCTGGTCTTCACAAAAATGCACCCAGAAAAAGTATATTAAAAAAACAATACAGACGATTAAATACCTATACAATGCTAACTTTTTTTTTTAAAATAGTAAAAATAAAATTCTGACCAATCAGAGGCAAGTCTTCTTTCAGTGAACTTTAGAAGTTTGACCATGATTAAAACTCCATTTTCTTTTTATTATGTGGGTTTTTTTTAACTCATTGATTATTTAAATTCCTGACAACATTTTGTATGGAATGCTACAGTCGTAGACTGAAATTAGATTCAATTTAGTTAAGATAGAACATAGGAAATTCCATTGAAAAATTTATAGGTAAAATATATTCAACGTGTACATCACTTTTATATACACTACAGTTCAAAAATTTGAAGCATCCCCCCCCCCACTGAATTAGCATGGAATGCACTTGACAGAAGAGTAAAAAGAAAATGTAAAGTTTATAGATAAAATGTATTCAACATATACAATTCTTTTATATACACTACAGTTCAAAAGTTTAAAGCCACCCCCCAGAATTAGCATGGAATGAACATGACAGAAGAGTGGGGAAAAAAAAAATGAAAAAGAGCGTCATTGAAAAAAGAATGGAATCAATTATCAAACTTATGCTTTGAGAAACTTTTGCCACAAATGCCAAAAAATTATGCTGCAGTAATCAAGGCTAAAGGAGGATATTTTGACAAGAGCAAAATTTAATCATAAATTTTTTTTTTCTTTTTGTCATAATAAAATTTCTAATAAAAAAAAATCATGTCTCGAATTTTTGACCATGTATAATAATTTTCTCTTATTTAAAGTAAAAAACTACTTTTGCAGGCAATTTAAAAAATTATCAGGGGTGATCTTGAACTCTTGAAATGTAATGTATTTTTATATACAGAACAAAATAACGCAGAAAAAGAAAGAAATATACACGTCTATGATTATCTGCGGTATGTATGTGTGATGCATCCTGTGGTTCACTTGAGACTAGAAAGTTGATTTAACCAGGGATTGTCTCTCTGGATACACATCATGTCACAACTATGGGTTAATTAGTAGGACTTGTATCAGTAAATCATTAATATCTCCAAAACATTCTCACAATCTAAAAACATTTTCTGATTTTAAATACCACATAAAAAGGTTCCTAAACCATAAAAAAGAAGGAAAGAAGTCTCAGGCACACTTGATGAACTGGACATCAGAAGATGGCCAAAGACTGAAAATGTTATTAAAGTATCAACAGCCCACTACATACGCATATTTTACTCCTGTCAAAATCCTTTTTATTTTTTGGGGTATTTTTCCTCAATGTGACAATTCAAGTAAACACTGTAAGTGTTATATCCCAGGTAGTTGGGATAAACAAAAATGAATGAGAGTAAAAGAAAAATGTATTTTACCACATAAACCTTACCTTTATTCATTCAATGTTTGAGAACAGCAAGGATTGCATGGATTGAAATCAATGAATTCCACATGAATATCAGCTTGTCACCATGTTCACTTCAGAAGTGGCGTGCTCATCTTCAAAGACAAGGGAAGTAATTCAATTGTATTTTGAGCTATTCTCCTTTATAGGGGAAAGGAAATTAGCTTCCCCTAATAGATAGTTTGAACAAATCTTCAAAGATAAAAAAAATACCTTTATGCATTCATTCACAAATAATGTTTATATAAGAATATTCTACAAATTATTCTTTTGAGGGACAAAGGCTTATTATAACATTTATTTTTGCATAAGTTTGGGGCCATTTTATCAGCACATAAGATTCCTTGTTTACATGGCTAAAATGGTTCATTTACATGGTTTACTTGTGTATGGTTCAGCTAAGATACGTGGTCTAAGCAGGATTCTTTTGAATAAGGAAAACTGCATTGGTACAGATGCAAAAGAAGCCCTGGATCACATGCAGACATGTTTGTCAACGCCAGTTAGTTCAAGTTTTCCCCATGGGCAGTGGGAGAGCTTAGCATGTCTAGATATGGACCTCTCTGCAATTGATCAAGACCCGTGTCTTTGTAAGATGCCTCATGCAAGTAAAAGCAACAGAAAAACCAGCAGTCAGTAATTGCCATAGCATGGGATCTTGTGAAGTCAATTCCCTTATCTTTGTGATATTGTAGCACCAGACTACAGAGTCTGATTTAAAAATTCATTAACTTGAAGCCATTTTTAACCACTGATTTGAGCAGTTGCTTATAGATGATAGTTTAGACATTTCTGAATGAGTTGGAAACCATTGCATGACATGCATATGAGAGTTTAGATCTGACAAGGCTATTCAGAAAAAATTTTAAATTTTGTAGCATCTTGCAGTGCTGGACAAAAATACCTCTTGCAACTTATCCTATGTTCCGTTTCCTTATCTTATCTACTAACGATTCTAACCGATCCATATACCAAGGTATTTGGAGTGTTGAGAATTTAATAATTCCATATCTTTAATTGTTATGATTGATTCAGAGATCAGGGCCATCACTAATTTTATTACATTTTATAATCTTTAGGTAAAAATCTGAAGAATTATATTTCTTCATTGAATACGAAACATGAAAGCATTTGTCAAAAGAAAAATATGTGTAGGTGCCCTCCTTTAAAAATTGCCATTTTGAATCCTGATTTTTAAAGCAGGACATCATCTTACAACCCTCACCCCCAAGTCATCAGTACAATCATATACTTTTAAAATCTACAATTTTGTTTAGCTATCCATATATGCAAGTAAGTATATACTTATAACAAGAGAGAGCTATGGAAAAAAGATTTATTCTCCCATTTATTTCCCCCATTATGGGCATTATTATATTTCTGATATAATAACAAAATGTGTAATATATAACATTGTAATGGGATACAGTTAGAGAAGAAAGGTTTATTCTCCCATTTATATTTCCCCCATTATGGGCATTATTATATCCATGATATAGTAACACCGTAATTCCTGGATGGAAAGGAATAGCTGAAAGGAAAAGGAATGACAAACATGTTTTGTTCTCAGAGAGACTTTTATACCATGAAGATATACATAAAACAATATATACATATATACAAGTATCCCATGCAAAGAAAAATATATCACATATAAATCTACACAGCAAAGCAGAATGTAAAAAGAAAAAAATAGGAAGGGTCTTACTTATAGTATGGCAATACTCCTGTGTCTGGAGAAGCCATGTTTAGGACTCCAGATTCATCAACTACATCCCAGACAAGGACATATTTCATGAATGGGAAATATGAGTCTTGGGTTTTCCCAAATTGAGGACTGTGAGCTAGAGTTTCTTTCTATATATGGGACAGATCTATTCCCAAAGGGAAACGGTATGATTTTTCTAGGCTAAAGAAAACAGCCTCTCAATTTGTTTATTGTGAACCGACTGAAATTGATTTTCATGTTCGTCACTGTATAGATCAACATCACAAAGCAGCCCTCACGTGATCCATGTGACTTATCTCCACGAAAGGGAGATAATCGCCTTTTGTATCACTACATACTTATATATTCAAATGTACATGAATATTTAATATGCTGGACTGTGGCAGGTGTCTATGATTTAGGCAAGGCTTAAACCATAAACTCATGCTTCACAAAAACTTTGTTATCTTAATTTAGTCTTGGGGATTATACTCACAATATAATACTAACAGCCTGTAAGCTGTTGATAACCATTCATGTGGGCATCTCAGTGTGGGTTAATAGTCAACAAGTCTGGTTGACCATTACTACTGTGGAATGACTTCAATCCAGATGCAGAACATTAATAGAACTTCTATGTATAAAACACTCTCAGTTTTAGGCTTAAAACTAGAAATGAAGCATGTCTCATTACGAAAAGAAAAAGGAAACTTATACATAGCACCAGGAAGAGACAGTTGAAACTTATGTGGCACATAATGAAGAAGGAGGGCTTGGAAAATCTAATCCTCACAGGACCAAATGAACATAAGAGGAACAAAGGAAGACAGCATGTAACATACTTGAGGAGCTTGAGTAAATGGATGGTAGAACAGGGTTTGGGAGAAATAACAAAAAGACAAAACATTAAGAGCTACAAGGGACAGGAAGCTGTGGAAGGCCATGACTGCCTACGTCCTAAAGAAACAAGGCACATAAAAGAAGACTCGTTTGAGTATCTGACATTGATCATAGATTGCTTATAATCATTTCAAAATTAAAACAAAATTTTAATAATATGATGTGTGAATGGTGCAATAGATATCAGTGCAGAGAGTGGAAATCTATAAGGTGTGTTTAAATGCCTCCCTAATCTGTTACATTCACTTTTGCATAAATTCTCTTGAGAAAAACATTAATCTGTCTCTTTACCTCTCAGCTATGAGTTAATAGAAAGTTAGACAGGGGTTCTCTAGCCTTGGATGTCAAAAAAGTAACTGAATTCTGAAGCATAAAGAAGGCAATAATAAACTACTCCACTCTCTTTCCCCAAAAAATATAGCAATTCACAAATGATAAAGAAAAAGAATCTGCAGAGAAAGCATCAGGAAACTACCTCTGTATCCTTTCCAAGAATGTATGGCAATTCACAAATGATAAAGAAAAAGAATCTGCAGAGAAAGCATTAGGAAACTACCTCAGTATCCTTTCCAAGAATGTATGGCAATTCAGAAATAATGAAGAAAAAGAGTCTGCAGAGAAAGAATCAGGAAATTACCTCAGTATCCTTCCCAAGAATGTGTGGCAATTCACAAATAATAAAGAAAAGAGAATCTGCAGAGATAGCACCAGGAAACCTACATATAATGAAGAAAAGGAAGTTTTATGATTGATTCCGAGTATGTGATATTTTCATATTTGAAACGATTTATCTGAAGCCTTACTTCCTGGAACACTTGATAAATTAAACAGTGATTCAAGCAAGGTTAACTTGTTCATGCTTTCTGTGTTCTGCGTGAAGATAAGACTAAGTGTATCTTCTTCATTAGGTATTTCGTGGCATTAGAGCAAACATTCAATAACGTCTACAGATTAATCAATGCAATAGATAGATTTCTAATCAAATCAAATCTCACTATAGATCTTGACCCCCAGTCAAATTGGCTTATTGAAATTGTGACTTAATGCTATCATCTGCAAACAGGTTTATCTGGCCACTTGTCGTCATGGCAAAATGAAGTTTTATCTTTGCCTGCAATTCTCTTTATAAGCACCATTAATCAGAGTGCGTATCCAGATGCAGTTTAATTTTATCATAACAGGTAATAAATCATACACCTGTCAAACATAAAAGCAAATATGCAGGAAGATTGTGATGTCTCTTACTGGAGTTAACAATATTGATAAAACGTTATGAAAAACTGTCACTCTCTATTCTGAAATGTTATAGTCTGCTTATCCTAAGTTTGTGGAAGAGGAAAGTGCTTTTTTTCTAGCATTAGCGCCAATTAAACTGAAAATAAAGTTTCCAGTAAGACTTGAACCTACTGGAGAGATATAAAAGACAATTATCTCCATTTTTACACAAGGTCATGTTATATTTTGAAAGGTCATGTGATATCCTGGGAAAGATAACAATCCATGGATGATATTAAACAGTGACTGATGAGCTTGTGACGAAGGGAAACATGGTAGAGAGAGATGGTTTTTAGTAAATGAGTAAATGTCTGAAATTAAGAACATAAAAGATATCATGTGGCTGAATCATTTCACCCTAATTAAGGCAATAAAGTGTTAAGAATTTGCAACGTATAGAAAAATAAAGAAAAGATGTGTTCGCTCAGAGAAGAGCACATGACCAGGTGTCAGTAAACAACAAACACAAGAGTAATTTGTAATTATAGTGTTCAATATGAATTAATTATCTCGTTAATAATCATGAACAAAATAAATTTGTTCTGTTATGCCTGTCTCTGCTCTGAGTTTTACTAAACCACATCCGCTCTTCGGAAAACTTGCTGGTTAAATTTACCTTCAGTCTCTTGAAGATTGGATGCAATTCAGCAAAACCCAGAATATAGACAGGTATAAGATGAATAAGCTAAGTTATTTTATTTAATATATATATATATATATATATATATATATATATATGTGTGTGTGTAAGGTGGTGCTGAAAAGTTCTTGTCCAGGACAAGAAGTTTTTTTTTTTGTTTTTTTTATATATCATATCACCCCAAGCAAGGCTGGAGGCCACTATCACGCATGGGGTTATAGAAGGGTTGGAGGAAGAGCAGATAGGAGTGGTAAAGGAGAGGATGTGGAGAAAGAGAAAGACAGTGGGTCGATCAAGGCAAGGGGGTTACAGAAGATTTGGAGCGAGAGCAGATAGGAATGAAAGGTGAAAGGAAGTGGAGAAGGGAAGTGGATAGATCAAGGCAACTGGAGATGTTGATTGACGCTACACTTAAACCGTTGGAGATTGTATTTGTCAGGGATACAGGAATATGGAAGGGAGTTCCACAGGTGAGATGTGCGAGACATGAAGCTATTGGAGTAGAAGAGACGTCTACATCTAACAGTTTCAACGGTGAAGGGGTGGGAACGGGATGCCAGCCTCGTAGGACGTTTAAATTCACAAGGCCTAGGGACAAGCGAAAGCAGCTCCTCAGAGCAATTACTGTGAAAGTACTTGTAAAAAAGGCAGAGCGAGGCAACATCGCGTCTGTGAGAGAGCGACTGCAGACGAGATGACAGAGTGATTAAAACAAGAAAAATCTGTTTATTTGGTCAGGTTTTTGGTTAACTTTAAGGCCTTTTCAGAAGAACACAAAAACACACATATATAAGTCACTAGGATGCAAGGGGTTACTCTGTGGGACAAATTGTGGTAAATATATATATATATTAATGTTATTTTTTAACATAATGTTTTTTTATGTAGTACTAGAGCAGTACAAATAAAAATGTTAGAATTATTTACAAATGCATTGGCATTTCTGTCTCTAATAACAATATCCGAGCTCTGTGAGAAAAATGCCATTTCCTAGCTTTCCTGTTTAGATCTTTCTGAAATTTTTTTTTTAAATCATTTCAACCCAAGCAAAATGGTATAACCAATAACATTGCATATAGTTCTTTGGATTTTACCAAGAATCTCTAAATATATAGCAGGAGCACCAGACCAGATGCAGCAGCAATATTCAAAGCAAGGATAAATGCTAAACTTATAAATATGTAAGATAGATTCTGGAGAGAAAAATTGTCTAGCATGACACAGTGAATAAAATTTCCTAGCAGCAAACATATCAATGGATTCAATACAATCTTTCTGTTTTATGTCAACATAAAACATTAGTCTGAGAAGACACAATAAATCAGTTTCCTAGGGGTTAGCATCTGCTATGCTGATGGAAGTTAAAAAGGGTTCTCTCAAGTGACCACTTGCCAATTTGACCTCATCAAACTGAGCAGACAGGAGTAAATAGTTATGTCTTTAGCTTAGGTACTGATTTGAAATCTGATTCCATTGAGAAAGTCATTGATGAAAATTAGAAACAACATAGGTTCAAGGCTAGAACCGTGAGGAACATCTGTATTAATGCAAAAAGATCTAGAAGAGTGGCTATTCAAGACAACCCTCATTTTGCAATTGGATAAGAAAGGCTGAATCTGTTCAAAACCTTTCAACTTGTAAAGACCAGTATGCCAAACCCTGTAAAATGCCTTTGAGATATCCAAAGCTACAACTTGTGCTTCACCATCCTTATCTCAAGCTTTATAGATTCTTTCACCAAATATCTTAAATACATCAGAGAAGAAAAGGCCATATTGCTTATCTGAAATAAGATCCTGCGAGTTGCTTAATTAATTCAAAGTTGATTTGGGCCTCTTTTTGCCAAAAAGAGGTAGAAAGTTAATAGGCTGAGGGTTGGAAGGGTCAGACAGTTCACATGAGTTTTTAAAGACTGGAGCCACAGAAGAGGATTTCCAACAAGCAAGAAAGCAAGAAGTACCAAAGCCTTTATTCTGTCAAGCAAAGACACTCCAGATGAGGCAAAAGTAGAATTTGAAGAGAATTTGTAGGCAAAACATTCTGCTTTATTGACAGATGTTAACACCTCAGATTGAGTGAAGAGAGGAGAGACAGAAGACTTACTCTTATTTAAGATGCTGTAAAGCATCTCTTCGCTACATTGAAGAAGCATTAAATGTGGTGACAATATCCAATGCACAAGTGAATAGTAGACCTATACAGATGCAAAATATGTTCTGGCAAGAAAATGTGTCTAGTACAACACAGTGAACCAACTTTCTAAGCAGCAATATAATTACACCACTTCATAACATGGAAGGCACTTAAAAGAGAGCAGTTTTGGCAAAATTAATGGGCTGTTTCTTGCACCATATACGAGTGGCCAGCTGTTAACAATATATATATATATGTGTATATATATATATATATATATATATATATATATATTAACATTATATATAATATAAAAAGCTCAAACACTAATATTCTATGGTTATAATTTATTACATTGGAATCGTAATCACGATCCAATTCACCAGACCAACAAATTAAAATTTGTAAGCCTGATGAATTGGATCATGATTACGATTCCAATGTAATAAATTATAACCATAGAATATTAGTGTTTGCGCCTTTTATATTATATTCTTGCTGTGTCGTGGACATCGAGTTCTACCTGGATTCTATCCACTCGGATATCAATATTAACATTATATATATATAATGTTAATGGTTGGCCACTCGTATTCAAAAATACCCATCTACTAGAGTGGCTAGCTACTCCCTATTGCAGATGCTTGCTCAGGTGTCTTTTGTGTTATTTATAAACTACAGAACTGACCTGTGGTTTATACTGCAGCTACACTGAGCAGACCTTAGTTACATTTTATGGGAGAGAAGCTTGTTATCTAGCATGATCAACAATCTAATTAAGGCCAGCTCACTCAAATCGTCGGTCAAAATAACTTGTGACTTCATGCTAGCACAGCCATCTATCCAATTTCACTCATAAGGCTTGGGCCAACCCGTGGTATGGTTTTCAGGTACTTTCCAAAGGTGCTGCACACTGGGATCATCTTCTCCAGATTGATAACATTAAGAAATCACCTTCCAAATTGACCATGGTGAGATTTGAACTCAGGTCTCGTGATTGGAAAACAAATGTTCTAACCACTCTGCCACCTGCATGCATATATATATATATATATATATATATATATATATATATATATATATATATATATATATATATATATATATATATATATATATATATATAAAAACCTACCAAATTCCATCCATGACCAACTTGTAGAAAATAAAAGTCTAATAGCCTCACTCCCATTTGT
This sequence comes from Acanthosepion esculentum, assembly GCA_964036315.1. Lineage (NCBI taxonomy): Eukaryota > Metazoa > Mollusca > Cephalopoda > Sepiida > Sepiidae > Acanthosepion > Acanthosepion esculentum. Next base: position 11,014,021 of record OZ038503.1, read on the forward strand.
AAAAAAAAAACAAACTAGTAAATATTGGAAGTGTTAATATTAAAAAAGAAAGTCAGCATTCAATAACATCAACTATGAACATGGCCACAACATGCTGACTGTGTTTGGAAATTAAAAAAATATTCCCATCACTAGAAACCTAAAAATCTACACATTCAGTGAAAAATAAATAATAAAAAAATATCCTTGATAATGGTTCATTGAATAGCCAAAAGTGCCCAGAGATATAGAACATTCAGACAGTTACTACACACTTTATGTACAGAAAAGAAATCATTTATCTGAACACAAGAAAAAATTGGATGGAATAAAAAGCATAATCACAGTACTTTGTACGTCATCTTTAATGAAACTGAGATATATATATATATATATATATATATAATATTATAAATATTATATATATATATATAAATATTATATATATATATATATATATATAATATTATAAATATTATATATATATAAATATTATATATATATATATATAAATATTATATATATATATAAATATTATATATATATATATAATATTATAAATATATATATATATAATATTATAAATATTATATATATATATATATATAATATTATAAATATATATATATATAATATTATAAATATTATATATATATATATATATAATATTATAAATATTATATATATATATATATATATATAATATTATAAATATTATATATATATATATATATATATATAATATTTTATATATATATATATAATATTTTATATATATATATATATAATATTTTATATATATATATATATTTTATATATTTATATATATATATATATATATAATATTTTATATATAATATTTTATATATTTATATATATATATATATATATAATATTATATATATATATATATATAATATTTTATATATATATATATATATATATATATAATATTTTATATATATATATATATATATATATATAATATTTTATATATATATAGAGGCAACAATCTGTTTCATGTTAGACGCAATCGTCAGGCCACCGAGGATTGTATCTAACATGAAACAGACTGTCACCTCTAAGTGTTGACTTCAATGTTCACTTTTATATTTGCACACGCTCTCTGATATTGAGCACTATATCCCATAAATATAGCACATCCTAAGACTATATTTCTTCATTCATATATATATATATATATATATATATATATATATATATATATAATGTGTGCATGTGTCTCAATATAATTCTATGACACAAACACTATTTTAATGTTATATTTTGGGATCATTTCCTTCAAACATTTCATTTTCAAATATTGCCTAATTATCATATCTGAAAACAAATCAGTAACTACTCTTATCTCCTGTTATTTTCACATGACCATAAAATCCATTGGTCTTGTGCTTGACTAAACTTAGTAAACATTTAGAATAAACTAAGATCTTCTTAACTCATATAACAGGTCACTAAAAAGATTTATACTTTCATATTTTCTTTTTTTATCAGCTTTAAAAAGATTAAACCTACATACATCATTTCCTACTAAATAACTTCTGGAATAGTATATCTATAATAGTAATGAGTGTAAACATCACTGCAACATAAATGTCAATTGTCCCCTTGGGGAATTTAAACTTAGATGACGGGCATCGAATTCTGTTTAGAGAATAAGTACAGTGTTTGATGGATGTGTGGCTAGTGTCTTTCTTTTTCAGAAATGATTTGAGTGGTTCTTAAACAGAAATCTTTCACTCAAAAATTCTTCATCTAAAGAGCAACCAGTAAGTAAAATTATATAACTGTATCGGCACTATCTCAGAAAAATAAATAATACATGAGAAAATAGGTACCATAGAGATTTAGAGAATATAGCAGAAAAAGTATCTTACATTTATACTACCTCTCTCTCTCTCTTACAGACAATCTTTTATGAATACCTAATGAAATCCTGAAAGAGTTTCAAGTCAGTAAATTTAGATCCAATATCTTCTTTTCACAATTTCTCTACAAAACATTAAACAGCTAATGACTTTGTCTCAATCTCCTCTCCAGCAAAATTCACCTTTTGAAGTCTTCTCTCCTCTGCAAAAGTCTCATTCATCATTTTCAGCACAAATATAAAGAGGTCCCTTTGTTTCCCTGAATATAAATTCCAACACTGTCTCAGTCTTCTATTGTCACAAGCAGAAATCAAGTTTTCCCACCAAAGAATACAAAAACTAGTGATGAGAAGTTTAGGTTACTTTCTAAGGCCAGAAATTCTAGAAATCAGTGATGCTGAAAAATTTTCCAACCAAGACGGAATTCTAAAGAAAATCCTGTCATTCAGTCAGCTTTTGGGAAATAGATTTTATCAAGAAGTGTACCCCACTCCTGATAACTGAGGGTTCAGTACCAAAAACAAATCATTACATTCTTCTTTCTTCCAGACTTTTTTTTTTTTAAAGTGGTATGTCAGAAATACATACATGAGAATCGATAACAGTTCCTGCCTCATAAAGTGTTGCTCTCTGATGTGACTGCAAAAGAGCTCCTATTCAAACAGTAATGGTCTCTTTAAGGTTTCCGCTGGGATTTAGTGCCAAGATGGTAACAGGAGTTCATTCATGAGATTTATCTGGTATAGATTCTATCAAACAAAGTTGTTGATCCAACATATCTCGTAAAAGTGCTTAACGGGATTGAGATCTGAAAATTTTGATGGCTCAGGCAACACATTGAAAACTTCTTCATGACAGTGTATCTTCAAAATGAAGAATCAGACCCCGTGTACCTCACTAGGATGCCTGAAGACTGTATTTGCTAATAAGTTATGTTAAAAACAGTAAAGATGAAGGTAAGAATCCCAGAACTAAATGGAATAATAACTTAATCTTAGAATTTCAAAACAAACCCAAAATTGCTTCCTTATTGATTCTTCTCTTAAAGATTGAAAGCTTAAAATCATACAAAAATTCTTTAAGAAGAAATCCATTGAAGTTAAACCTTTATATGATTAAAATAGATTATTAATCTTCCAATGTTATAAAATAAAGTTCTTTTCTTTTTCTTTTTTGCATGAGCTTTTTTGATTTATTCCAATTTTTCTTAAATCATATAATGAAAGTTGTGTTGAATGGCAACTCCTCTAGATCTTTTCACATTAATGCAGATGTCCCTTAGGGATTTATTCTTGAACCTATTTTGTTTCTTAACTCCATTAATAACCTTGCCAATGCCATCAATTCCCAAATTATCATCTATGCTGATGACACACCTATTATTTCCTGTTTTATATATGACAGGTCTGATGAAGTAAAACTGGCAGCTGATCTCAAAAATAATCTCCAATCAGTTGTTAACTAGAGCAAGAAATAGCTTGTAAATTTTAGCACCTCTAAAACAGAACTTCTATATTTTTTCATGTTAGGGAACTATTTTTGCTTTCCATCAACATGGTTCTGATGCTAACCTGCAGGAGAGAAACTCATTGCGCCTTTTTCGTCTCACATTTTCCACTGACATGAAGTAGAATGATTATATTGAATCAATTGCTCAATCTGCTACCAAGACCATTTGATTCACTTGTTGTGCTAGAAAATTTTTCTCACCAAAATTCATCTTGCACATTTATGAATCAACCATTCACCTGTGCATTGTTGCCACATCAGGTATAGTGCTTCTGCTATCCATCTTCAGAAAACCTTAAAAAGGGGGTTTGTAATGTGATCAGCCCTAACCTAGCATGTCAGCTTCAGTCACTTTCCCACCACTGTAATATAGTTTCCCTCTGTCTTTTCTATAAATATTTTCACGGTAAGTGTTTTGACGAACATCCCTTCTTGGTACCTGAACTGCATGAATTTAAGCATAGTACCAGATTGACAACTTGGTTTCATCATTTTATGGTCTATGATATCCTCAGCATCCTTCTGTAAAATGACATTTCTATTGCTTCAATTCTCTTCTTCATCTTTAAGGAGATTGTTCAGCACTCCCTGCCATACAAGAAGACAGATACCACATAACAGTTTAGTACTTTTTCCTTGTTTCTAGCAAAGTTTTTCTATTTCTTAATACTCTGCTTAGCTTTTGGAATGCATCTTTGGCTTTCCCAATGTGTCTTACAGCTTTGATACTATCTCAAGAAGATGATAAAAGCCAAAAAGACAATATATTTTGCACATTAAAAGGTAACAATCTTTTCATACATTATATAGGATGTCCATAAAGTTCATGTGCACTTTCAAAAATTTATAACTTTATTTGTATTTGCGATAGAAATAATCTGTAAAAAATGTTATAAAGTTTGATGTACCTAGTTTTAAGTATAGCTAAAATAACTAATGTGATTTCAGGCATTACTGTAAATCAGTTGGCAAATGTTTTCCATGAACTGCAAAATCGTATTACCCTTTGTATTGCTAATGATGGAGGACATGTGGAAACTTAAATAAAATTTCAATAAAACCTTAAAAAGTATAGATTTACTTCTTTCTAATCCTTTTTACAAATTATTTCTATTGCAAATAAAGTTATAAATTTTTTAAAGTGCACACAAACTTTATGGACACCCTGTATATAAAATTTTTAATTATTGAATCAACAGTAATGAACATTAATTATCAAGTACACATTGTCTATCATGCAGTGTGTGTCTTTGAATGAAATCAATTTAATAAAAATATATGGCAAATTTCAATTAAATGGCTGGAAAGATTTAAAAAAACTGTGGTTTATTTACTATAATTGCTCCATTCATCTTCACACAGTAAATGCCATTTATAAATTGTATAATTGCATTGGAGTGTGTTTACGCTCTTGGCATTTATCATAATTAAATGGATGCCCATAAATTAATGAATTTATTAATTATTGAATACATAAAAACAATCTAAGTCCATCAAAACAAGAAAATAAAAATGTCTCTGTTAATTTTTGTATGTAGACTTTTTTAAGTTAATAATTGTGTGAAAATATATCAGAGATATTACAAGGCATGTGTTTCATGACACAAACCAAATTGCTAATTAATTTTCATACAAATATTAGAAACGTTTTTTATGTAATAAATTGACTCCCTTGTATTTTCTGTGATTTCAAATCAGTTTTTATTGGATTGAAAGGTTGGGCTACATTCAAGACTAGTGCTACTAAAATTTGAATTGATTATGACTCATTTGAAAGTTGCAAGTAATAAAATTCAAAATTTAGTTGGACTGGGATTTGAAAAGTCGCCCAATTTCACAATCCCACTTGAACTTCTGATTCTGTATGACTTTTAAAAAATTCTTTTTGCTGTAACCCATTATATCATAGGCAGGTTTTATTAATAAACCCACCAAAACTTTCATTTGCTCTTAACAATTTATTGTTATTATTATTTTCTGTTGTTCATTCAGCACAAGGTGCAAGAGCCATTCAAGGTAGAGAGAGTTACTGTGTGTTGTATATAAATGGTTGACTGTGGGTTAAAACTGTGGTGATAGAGAAGCATCTTCTCAAGAGTCTGTTCCACAAAATAATGGTTCCTGGGACAAAGCTGACAGAATGGAACTTCCTCCTTACCAAGAAAATATGTAGGGAATGAGGATGATTTGACTCTGTGTACGTGGCATAATGGGTTTTATCTAAATAGGTTGAAATTGGTGGAACTAAGAAATGGAACTTGTCAAAACATTATTTTATGTAGCATTGGACATTAACATCTTGATTATTTCATTATTTTCTCTCAGTGTTAAAAAGTCCTCAAGTGATGGGGTTTATTGTTGTTTGGTATGGTTATTGGTTTGTAATTCTGTAGCACCAGTCCACAATGTTCACAGAAGGATGATGTTTGCCAAGATCCTCAGGCTTTACTTTAAGTGATGTCAATGGGAAACCATCCATTTGACACTCTGTTTTGTTTGCATGCATGAAGTTCCAAGTTTGCCAGAGTATGTCCTTCCCCAACTATGGGTTAAATAGTAGCAGTTGTATCTAAAAAAATCATTGTTATTCTTTAAAAAAATGTTAATGTTATATTCACTCCCAAAATGAGACTTATTCTTACAATCCAAAATATTTTCTGGCTTTAAATAACCTATTGTATAACCTTATTTATGATTAGTTGCAGTGTGTGTGTGTGTGTGTGATACATCACATAGTTCAGTTGAGTCTAAAAAGTTGATTTAACCAGAGATTGTCTCTCTGGAAGGGAAATAATACATGTCACATCCTACTGGTTAATTAGTTGGACTTGTTTCAGTGAATCATTATTATTTCCGAAAAATACTTACAATCCAAAAATCTTTCTGGCTTTAAATAACCTGCAAAAGGTTGATAAGCTATAAAAACAAATCAATCAGCAATCAATCAAATGGCACTTAGGTCTTGCATTGGGTGATCAATAGCAAAAAAAAATTCAGTCCAATCATACTTATATTGGTAGCTTGCACAGTCAATTCATTCATATCATACTATCTTGATCTCTTTGTATATCTCGCATCTAAGATATCAATATTATGTGTAATCATTTTCTGCATTCTAATTTAACTCAAGTCATTCATTTGTTTTGCAACAAAATCAGAAATCTTCACTGAACAATTGTTACCACTTTATTCTTGACAATTACAATTAAGAAAATTATTGCTTGGAATCAAGGAGAGAAAATAGCTGAAAATTACAGGCACCATGACCAATAAAAAGAATTCACTCTCTGCCACTAATCCTTTCTGTTTAATGAAGATATATTCTTCTTTTTTTAAAATGCCAAAAATAAAAGCATTAGCTAACAGAAATAGCATAATACTCAAACGGGATAATTTTTTGTGACTAGGAAAAAATGGTTACAACTTGGGACAGAATTTTTTATTCATCTGTCATATTTACCAGATATTTCTGATTAGTTAAGAAAATGGCCTTGAGTAAATGAAACCTGTGGATCTTGATGAAGATCATCCTTCTTTGCACCTTCTCTACTGGCACAACACAACCACAAAGATCTGTAGCAGATAACAGAAACCACATCACTTGAAGACTTTCAACAGCAGTAACAACTAAAATGGATAGCACATGTAAGTCAAAGAGAAAATAATGACATAATCAAGATAATGACATTCCACACTGCTTTGAACATTAGGAAGAAACTCCCTTTAATAGACCATTTTTCTTTGAACCTTGTGGAATGGCGCTACACAATCACAAAGAACTGTAGCAGATAACAGAAACCGCATCACTTGAAGACTTTCAACAGGAGTAACAACTAAAATGGATAGCACATGTAAGTCAAAGAGAAAATAATGACATAATCAAGATATTATCATTTCACACAACAATGAGCATTAGGAAGAAACCCTCTTTAATAATGGAATGTGAAATAACAGTAGACTTGAGAAATCAGTGTTCCTGGAGAATCTTTTCAAAGAAAGATTTTATAAATTTCAACCACAAATAGCACAGGCTGCTTTGTCAGTGGATAACAAACGTTTCCACGTAAGAAATTAGCTGATATTACCATTACCATCACTGGTGGCCAAGCTGAGTTGGTTGTGATGCAGTTTTTCTTCCAACAACTGTGATTCATGACTGGCACAGCTGTAATTTATTTTGTACCAATACCAACAGTAGTAATGGTCATTCACTTAATGAATTCTGAATGTTTCCTTATAAGAAAGAACATTTTTTTTTTTAAGTTGTTAAATAGGGAGTGTAATATATTTTCTGGTGATTGTTATCTTAAAAGACTTAGTCTCTGAGCTTCACAAGAATTATAATAAATGATTCAACTCTGCTGGTAAAACTTTTTTCCTGACCCCTTCTGCACCTAGTGCCAAATTCACACATATATACACAGCTGTTGTTTTTTAAATAAATATCTCCTTCTTATACAGTTATTTTAAATATGTCTCCTTTTTTCAGTTTATTTTTAGGGTTTCTTTTCAGTTGTATGCTTCATTAAAGAATTTGTTCTAAGTATTCTAGCAGAGAAAAAAAGAACAGGATTTTGCCTTACTCTTTTGGAGGATTTTAACTCAAGCTCAACTTAATCTCTTGAAAGCATTTGATGGAATCCATGTTGCTCTTTCAGTAGCTTTTAAGGCAAACCTCAATCCTCTCCATAGTTTACACCAGTATACTCAGCCATTATAGCACAACAGGAACCACTATTTTCAGCTATACCAGCATGACGGCTCTCATCACAACAGACACCGATTTGTTAGTGCTCATAATAAATGTGAGTCCTCAAAAGAGCTAACTCCCTGTTTGCCTAGAGAATGTGACACTCATGCAACTTTGGCTCTTTTGATTACTGGCAGCATTGTAGTAGGGTATTAAATAAGTGCAATGTCTCCATTCCTCCCCTCTTCAATTAATTTGAGGTGTTATCATCCTCTACGGATAAAGCTGAATGCTTTGGCCCATAAATTCTCCTCAAACTATACTCTTGACTCATTTCCCACTTAGAACTGAATCTCTGTTGAGTGAGATATATATATATAACCTCATTCATGGTTTCTGCTATCATCTCTAACCTTGATCCCCACAATAGTGCCGATAGTTTTTCTGTAATAGTCATTAAGGAGTGTACTCCTGAAATGGCTCCTGTTTTCTCTAAAGTGTATAATAAATACCTTGCTGCCACCTGTTTTCCAACTTGCTAGAAGTCATCATCTGTTGTTCCAGTTTATAAGAACTCTGGTAAACTGGCCGACCCTTCCAACTATCAGCCTATTAGAATTCTACTTCATTTTAGGAAATTCCTAGAGGCCCCAACAATGCTGAATTAGTTCATCATCTCTCATCACAGGGCCTTTTCTCAGAAAAGCAATATGGCTTTCATTTCTTCAAGCCAACTGACAATAATTGGGAAAAACGTTTGTCATGTACTAGATAAAAACAGTGAAGCCCAGGCTTCAGAATTGGACATCTCAAAAGCCTTTGACAGGGTCTAGCATACAAGTCTTCTCTACAAGCTGAAAAGTTACATGTCTCCAGACACATTTTTGAGCTAATCCAGTTTTTTCTATCAAATCATGAAATGCAAGTTTTCCTGAACATCCACTCATCTAGATTTTTTTGTACTAATGTGGGTGTCCCCTAGGGCTCCATCCTTGGTGCGAATCTGTTTCTAATTTTCATTAATGACCTTCACAATGACATCAGCTCTCAATATGGCATCTACACTCAATAGTAAGGCTAATCGGTCTAACAAGGTCAAAATGGCAGCCAAATTTCTCAAGCTACCTGAAGTCTATTGTTAACTGGGGCAAAAGTTGGCTTGTTAATTTTAACATCTCCAAAACTAAATTTCTGTCCTTTAATCATCTGAGAGACACTTCTCTACCTTCCATCAGCATGGCTGATGCTAACCTCCAGGAAAGTGACTTGTTGTGCCTTCTTGGGCTACCATTCTCATCTGACATGAAATGGAAAGACTATATTGAATCCATTGCTGCTGAGAAAGTCAGTTCAATGTGTCATGCGAGACAATTTTTCTCTCCAGAATCTATCTTACAGGTCAACCATCTACCATGCTTAGAATATGTTCCAGTGCCCCTGTTATTTAACTTGAGCTCCTTGATAAAATCCAAAGAATCAGCAATATTATTGGTCCTGATCTGGTAGCTCGGCTCCAGTCACTTACCCATCGCCATAAGGATACCTCTCTGTGCCTTGTCTAGTAATACTTTCATGGTAATTGTTCAGATGAGCTTTTAACTATGGTACCTAGACTTTTTTAATTTAAGCGCAGCACTAGATTGGTAACAAGGTCTCATCAATTTAAAGTTGAATTGGAAAGATGTTACCATAAGTTCTATACTAGAAATTTCTTTTCTCACACTTCTCACTTGTGGAACTCCCTTCCATTTCCATGCTTTCTAGCCAACTTTAATCTGCAAAATATTTAAGTGCAGTATCAGTTGTTATCTACTGCCTCCCTGATACTTTTTTCTCTTTCTGCTCATTATTAATGTTTTTGCTCCTAATTCTTCTATACCCTGTGTTTTAGTGGAATTACTGTTTTGCTTGGGAGTGATTCTAATTAAAAAAAAATAAGTTCACCATACTCTGTCCTTAGTTATTAAGACAAGTTTATTTTACTTTCTTGGTTTTTGATTGGTCAGAAATACTTTTTATAATTTTAATGCTAAAATTTGTTTGCTCTTTGACATCACCCTGAATTAGTATCATTGAATAAAATTGAAATTGATGTTCTTCCTTCAAATTTTTTTTTGCAGGGGTTGGGGGGATTTCTGTGTCACAAATGGATTCAGAACTCAAAAAGAAACAGAAGAATGGAAGTGTCGATCATGATTTTTTACAAATACTTGTTCTACATAAATAGATTGGCATCAAGGTCTCGTCATTTTACAGTTGAAATAGCTAGATGGAAGTTCCATGCTAACAGTTTCTACTCTTGCACTTCTCACATGTGGAACATGCAATGACTGATCTGGATTCTGACAATCCCTTCAACAGAATTCTTTGGATGTAAAATTAGTTAACAAAGAGAGTTGTCTTTTTTTTTTTCTTGAAATGGAAGCTAAGTAAAAAGATTATTTACCAGTTAAAGGCCAGAGAATGGATCAGCCAAAAAATATGTAAAAGCATAAAAAAAGCCAGAAAAAATTAGATATGTATTTTGAAAAATTCTTGGAATGATAACAACACTTCTCTAAATTAGAAAATGATGAAGAGAATAGCCTTTCTTTGTTTTTTTAATCATTTCATCTCAAACAAGACAGTAAAGCCACCAAGATGCAAGGGGATACTGAGCATGAAAGAATAAGAAAAACATTATTAAGGAGCAAGAACAATAATATAAGAGATATCATGAAGACATCAGATAATGATTGACATTGCATTTAAACTTTTGAAGATCAAATTTGGATGGAAATCAAGAAACAGGAAGATTTCTATACACAAGTAAGAAGTGTGAGAATAGAAACTGTTACCTTAGAATTCATGGTTGTATCTAGCCAACTCAGCTGTAAAAAGATGAGACCTTGTTGCCAATCTAGTACTGCACTTAAATTCATGAAGTCTACGTGCTAGAGAAGAGAGTACATCTGAACAATTAGCATGAAACTATTTCTTGAAAAAGAATGGGATCAATATTTCTCTTACTTAAAAAAGTAAATTTATTTCCAAAGGAGGAGGGATAAAAATTGCTACAAAATTCATGAAGACCATTAGAACCATTTCCTGATGAACAACAATTTTCTTGATGGCCTCGGTTTTTATAATTTATGATGACATCAGATTGTAAAAATAAAGGACAAGGGAGTTAATCACAACCATAATGCTTTTTGGAAAATTATATTTTGTTTTTGAAAATTTTTACCCATTAGGGATTGACCATAATTTGCAAAATCCCAGACCAGGAAAAGAAATCTTGTGACAAAAAAATAGTAGGTTAGATGAAAAGAAAGACAATATGAAGGTAACAAAAAATGGCTAACTACATTTGTGATCATTAATCATCATTCACAGAGGAAATAAAGAAGGGATAAATCATTTGCTGATTAGGGAGTTTGTTTTGTTTTATTAATGTGTGGTATAATGTAAAAGAGAATAAATTATTTCTTTCTCAGTGAAATTTCTATAAAGTCAAGCTTCCTGGTAGCTTTCTCCTGTCAATTAACATGTATTTTGTGACAGAGGAATTGAATTAATGTCATTTGAATTTCTCAGGTGAGACATTGTCATTATAAGCTGGACTTCATGGATGACATATCGTCACAATTCCCACTTTTGTGTAGTTTTTCGTTCAGCTTATTTTCATTCGTTTTACTAATATAATAATATATATAATTAAGTAATTCATTGAGTCTGAGAGAAACTTCAACAGAATGCAGAAAGCACTGGACGGCCGTTTCGTCCTATATTTGGGACTCATCAGCAGTGCGCATCCACTACCAGGAATTGATACCCTGACAGTTAGGTTATCAAGCAAACACCATACCAACTGTTCCAACGGGCCCCGGTGACGAAGAGGTAGCAAATCAGACTCAATATAGCACCGCTCGCTCACATATTCCGTGGTGGAACTCAACTGAAATTCTCTGTAAACCACAGGACTGTGCCCCCTGGGAGCCACAACTACTATCACCAAGCCGCTCAAACTGAAGCATTAGAAGCCAGATCAAGCAATGATATACACATGATAGAAATTGTTAGGAAGATTTGATAATTATAATTAAGTAATTCATTGAGTCTAATATATTATTGTCATACACAGACAGACTGTTTTGTTGTATCACAGCTCTTCAGTGTGGCTAGACGTCCGGTTGCCTCTAGCTAGGATCAAAACCCAACTGAATTGGTGTCAGTCGAAAATTCTACCACTAAGACATTGGCGCACGGCAGGTATGAAGGTGAATTTTAGCATATTTATTTTTAGATAAACAAACAGTGACCGACAGGACTCAATTTGCTTTACCGAAAAGTCTTGCTATATCAGCCTTAATAGTCATTGTTTACAAACCCACACTTCCTTCCCCAGAGAGATCAACTGAAATTAATTTTTCAGGAGCCTATATTATTGTCATCCACAGACACTGTTTCACTTTATCACAGCTCTTCAGTGTGGCTAGACATCCGGTTGCCTCTAGCTAGGATTGAAACCCAACTGAATTGGCGTCAGTCGGAAATTCTACCACTAAGTTGTCGGCACACGGCAGTAATAATAATAATATAACTATAATAGTCTTAAGTTGTTGGAATTTTATAATTTTATTAATTTCTGACTACTTTTCATAATTTTGTGGCTTGATTCTACCTATTAATAGTAATACACATAATAGTCTTAAGTTATCTGAAATTTTTTTAATAATTATTATTGTTAACTATGCTGACTTTTGTGGTACTACCAAAGATTAAACTCACTATCCTTGACTATAAATTTCTGAAGATATTAGACACCCACTCTTTAGCTTAAATGATGTGTTCCAAGCAGTAGCAGTAGCTTGTCTCCCTTCCTGGCAAATTGGGTTTAACCTTTAGGCATTACTTAAATTCACTGAAATTTCTCCTCAGTGAATATCTGTCTATTATCTAGTGAAGTACTGTCACTTAGTTTATTGAGCAAGATCCTGTTTTATCAAACGCTCTATTCAAATTAAATATAAACTAAATTTTTATTTGACTCTTTGAGTGAATACCCTCCCAATATGGATACCTCGGGGTCATCACACCCTCTGTCCCCCACTTCTGCATGCTACTAATGCTGTTACAAGCTGATTAGTCTCATAACAAACTGGTAACCTGATGAACCTGTTGCAACAAGTTTCTTTCATTATGATTTGAACACACAGCTACAAAAGAACAGCCTGATTACAAATTGATATAGAACAGAAACGATAGGATGACAATTTTACTTTAGTAAGTCAATAATTAACAAAAGAGAAAATATACGATTGTAGACCTGGGATAAAGAGAAAAGGAAACCATTAAAATCTTAGCCATTAGGAATTGAATGTGTTTGTGTTTGAGTGAAAGTTCAGATTCCTGGGGTAAATTTATTATCCCCAGCAAGGACAAGGAGCATCACATTTAATAAAATGAGAGTGAAAGATTAATATCAAGCTTTTATAGTCTTGAAACGGTGTCACCTTGCGGGCTGACATAGCAAAACAAGTAAGGGTAATCCTTACACCTTAGAGGCAACACAGTTGGAGAATTAATAGACTCTTGTGGTCATACCAAGAATTAACCTCACCATCCTTGACTAATAAATGTCTGAAGATATTAGACACCTACTCCTCAGCTTAATGGATGTGACCTAGGCAAGTGGAAGTAGCAGTAATTTATCTCCATTTCTGCCAAAATTGATTTAACCTTTAGGCATTATTTAAGTTTACTGAAATTTCTCCTCAGTGAATATCTCTCTATTGTCTAGGGAAGTGCTTTCACTTATTTTATTGAGTATGATCCTGTTTTATCAATTACTTTATTCAAATTAAATATAAACTAAATTTTTATTTCACTCTTTGAGTGGATACCCTCCCGATTTGTATACCTGGGGGTCATCGCACCCTCTTATTAATGTTCATTGTGTTACCTTGATTTTGAAGTTTCCTCTTAGTATTAAATCTAAATCTTATTTTTAGATATGACATGTAATATAGCAAGAATACCAAGTAGAAGCTTATGATGCTTTATTTGACTAATTCAGCTTTAGTACTTATTTATTTTATTATAGTGTATGGTTACAAGTGGATATGGGATGTGCTTATTTTATTACCACACATATCCTCATAATCTACAGTTCCCATGTCCATAAAACAACTTTGTTCTGCCACCCTCTACCTTGAGTGGCTCTTGGGCCTTGTATTAGGTAAAATTGAAGAGATTAAAATTTATTAAATTTGTAGCAATCTAGATAGCATCCTCTCAGAGATCTGTTTCACAAAATAGCCGTCCTTGGAAGAAGCTGTACAAATGTAACTTCCTTCCAGCCAATGGAATGTTTATCTAGAATGGCAAATCGTAGCTTTAAAGGTCTGAACTTTTTCTTTGGAAATAATCATAGAGTACTATCCTTCAGAAAGGGACCTTCTCCTTCTATTTGCCTTATCCATTCAGGACATAGGTGATCATGGCTCTCCACAACTTACGTTTTTGTAGTTCTTAGTAAGTGTAATATAATAACAATACCGAGTAGAAACTTATGAAGCTTTATTAGACTAAGTCAGATCTAGCACAGAAAAACATTATTTTTATTGTCACGGATAATTACAAACAAGAGGGGAGATGGGGTCTGCTTATTTTATTACCACAGTACACATGATTAAGTTGACATCTGAGTATTTTTAATTCTCTTAAGCAGTGAAATATCCATTTACAAATTACTGTTTCTTTTATATCCTTAAGCAGTGTCATTAAATATCCAATTAAAAAATTACTGTTAATTTTCATTATATTAAACAGTGAAATTAAATACTCATTGAAGAATTTGTTTTGGTTAAAAAAAATCAAAATATCAGATAGTTTCAAAAGATTTCCAACACAAATTATGTAGTCCTAAAGTAGTGTCATGTCCACTAAAATATTTAATGAAATATCTCATCATGATTTTGGTAGATACTGCCAAAATATCATGCGGACTTAATAGAAGACATACCATGTGGCTTTTGGGGGCCAATTAGGAAGAAATAATTAATATAATTCTGGAGCCGGTGTTCTTAGAAATAAGGGTACAAAAATCACAAAGTACAGCCCCAAACATGAGACACACAGATGTTACCAAGGCCCATATCACTCTAGCTGCTTATTTTCAAGACCTCATTCACGTTCCCATGCAAAAAGCTACTACAATGACAAACTTCAAAGAGACCACTCCAAACTATGGCGACACATTTCACAGTAAGAACTAAATTCTAACTATCTCTCGTATCCTGTGTTACTACTAAGCATGCACACATGTACCGACTCTTTCACACAAATACGCATATAACATTTTACTGTTTCTCACATACATACATAAATACAATTTATATTCTATTCCGGATCTTTATTAACCAAAACTAAAAGACATTACTTTCAAATCCATAACCAACTTCTTGTATTCTTGTCATTATATTAAATTACTGTTTATTTGTTGATACTACATTGTCTTTTTCTACTGGATTTATTTCTTTCAATGAAAATCAGAGGATCATACTAAATGGACAAATTTACGAGCAGTTCCACAACAATATTTTGTGTGGTTGTATTGAATCCCTACATTCCGAATATTGACCTTTAACAAAAATCCAAGTAGAAAGATTCTTACAGTAGGTAATTGATCCTTGCCATCTCCTGACGATAAGGACACACCTTGGCTAGAGAAGTGATTTCTCTGATGGAAAAAGGGAATAGATGTTCGTTACCCATTGTGAGGCACATTTTTCTTAAGCAAGACTTCTTGAATTAGACTGGTTGACATTAGTTTCATTGTTTAAAAAAATAAATGTCATCTCAAACATGTGTACCCACTAAAACTAACAGGCAATCTTGGACCTTCATGTCCACAAAATAAATGGAGTGTCAAAAAGACGTTTTTTCCCTTGATACCACTATTATTTTAACTACCATCACTCCTCGGCAATGTTTATTATTTTAAAAAGCAATGATTAGAATTTTAATAAAACCTAAACATATGAAAAGTGAATTTTTGCTATTATTGAGAATTGACGATGAAAATATTAAACACTATTTATTAGACTGTTTATTTACACTAGATCTTGAAATGATTAAAAAAATTCATATTTGTTGCTTATTTTGTTGTTTACAGCTTCTCGAACATTTATGGGTTGTTTAAAGATGAAATTCATCCTGGGTATGATGATAAACTACATCTGGCAGCAAGGCCTCTTATCATGAGGTTTTGTTGGGCATGGAACCACCTCTTAATTGCTGTTGTTCTCAGGTTCACCCTGACCCAAGGTGGTAGCACCAGTTAGGGTCCCAGTTATGGACAAATACTGAACCCCCAAACTGGGGTCAAAATGTGAAAATATAAAAATACATTAGAAAATATTACCTGAAATACATTTTTGGAGAAAAAAAATTTACCAAAGCACATGAGAGAATAAAATTTCAGCATTAAATGACCCATAAGGATTGATATGTCATTAAACAACCAAACCAAACGATATCAAACCTAAAGATAAAATGCATTTTGGAGTGTAAGAATTTTTTTTTTTTTTTTTTGGTGATTGAATATTGAATTAACAATTTTATGCAACTGACAAAGATTTTTCCAGACATAAGTCCTACTATTTAACCCATAACTGGGGGGGAGAAGATAGATTCATATCTTTCAGTCTGTTTCTAACACTTTATTAAAAATGAAGTTAAAAATAATTATTTAATGTCAGTAAATTTCATTTTAATTTTTATAATGCAGATAAAAATTAAGATGAAATTTACTCACTTTAAATTGTTATTTTTAAATTAATTTTAAATTCATTCTCAGTAAAGTGTTAGAAAATGATCGATTGCCTGATGTCAGTTCAAGCGGAAACATCTTTTCTCTCTTTTTTTTGCCTATCTTGTGACTGTTTTGATTAAAGTTCATATTTTCTTAATTTCTCATAAAAAAAATTAACAACATATTTCAATGAAATTTTCACATTTCAATATTATAGTTTCAGTATATGAAAAAGAAGGCATTTTTTTAACTGACACCAGAACAATATGTGTACATAAACCTAACTCGGTGATTCTCAACCACAGTGCCACAGTACACTAGTGTGCTACAAAATATTATCATGGCATACATGTATATGTCTGTGTGTGGTTATAGTAATGTTAGAGCATTAGTATTTGAATAAATGAATAAGTATTAAACTTTTTTTTCAAATAATTCTTTTCACCATTCTTCAATTATGTTATTTTAAATACTTTGTTTAAATATTCATTTTTTAAGAAGTATTTTTATAATTTTTAATTTAACATTTAAAAATTTTCAGTATCTGTCTATTTCTAAGATGAAGATTTACGTACACTATTTACATTATTCGGACTATTGTCCTAATCTTTGTCGCCATTTTTATTACAACATTTCGGCCATTGTACGCTCTGGCCTTCTTCAGTTGGTTGTAATGTTGAACTGAACCCTTTATTTCGCTCACTGGAGTAGACTGTTCTAGTTGCACATGCCCTGTTTAATTATCTCCTGTTAATTTTCCTCTGTAAGTTCTCCACTGCCTTAACTGGGTATTGAACTCACACTCTTTGGGTCCTGTCACTGGATCTAACTAACGCCTTCATCCACTGTGCCATGTGTCCTTAAAACTTTGTAATAAATATGGCAACAAAAATGAGGACAATAGTCCGAATAATGTAAATAGTGTTAAAAATTTTCCTTTATTTGAATAAATGAATATTAACCTTTTTTCATATAATTGTATTCAACGTTCTTTGTTTAATTAAAAATTTATGGCAATATTTTCATTTGCTCCTAGGTACGTTGTTACTTAAGAAGGTTGATAAACACTGATCTCACTGTATGATTATATTATCAATGATTATGAGAAATGGCTTCCATAATATATAAATTAATATTAGTCCTCAATTCTGATTGGTCATTATAGAAACTCTAAATTAAATCTTATTTTCCTATTCCATAGCAATATGGAAGCATGGTGGAGTAATAAATAGCAGTTCATGAGGAATCAAAGTGCTGAGTTCCAATTCTAGTTCATTACATTCATTTATGTGCTAATACCCTTGGGAAAGGGTAAAATTCATATCTTCTCCCCTAACTATAGGTAAATAGTAGGACAGACTGATTCCTATAGCCTTGGTTAGGGACTAGTCTAGGAAAAGTAAAACTGAATTCAAACCAACCTAGAGAGAGTTGGGCTCTGTCAGGCTATCTTGCTTCTATGGCTGCAGTAAGAGTGGTGCCCCTTAGACACTAAGAGGTTACAGGATTAGTGATCATGATAGCAGTATATTTGATTTCTTAACTTTTACTGTTGGATTTTTTAAAAATTTAATTATTTATTGAACCAGTTTTTACACCTGTTATGTGAGCTTGAGTTCCAGTTGTTTTCAACTGGTTTTCCTCGTTCCTTCTAAAATCTAATTCAAATCTATACATCTTACGTTCCCACCTAAAACTAAACTTATTTATTTAATTTTTCTTCAGTAGGAGTAGATAGATTCGCCTATTGTCCCGTTCACACTCCTCCCCAATCTTTTGAACTGGAGTAGAAGTTTATCCCTTGTTTCCTGTTTAAGATTGGGCTTCTGGTTCCTTCAAAAAGTATTTTCCTACTCTTTCACTTCCAGTGGCCCCTTGTGTCTTAGTGGCATTATCGTTTTTCTCGACATGGTGCCTCTTACCTTGTAACACTCTGAGAAGAAAAAAAATTCATTTTTTTATAACTCATATTCTGAAAGAGTTACACAATTGGTATGAGTGACTAAACTTTAGTGATGAAACCAGAAATTCACCTATTAATGTACTAAAACTACAAGGCAAAACAAAGCAAAAATTCTAGTCCCTTATTTGAATCAATGCTGTAAAGTGCAATATGACAGATGTTACTTTTATAAAATATTCTTGGCACCTTCCTGCAAGTAAACCAAACACTCATGCCAAAATCCATATGTACAAAGATATTCATATATACAAATTAAAAACCAGAACAAAGGGAGACATTGTCCTGGATTGAAATTTTTATTTTAATCATTTCATCCCAAGCAAGGCAATGAAGCTACTAAGATGCAAGGAGTTACCGTGTGTGAAATGAATGTCTTATAATTGCATGTATAATTACAGATAATCAAATATGTTGGGAGATAAAGTTTTCATCATTTACAAATTGTTACTATGTAGAACAAACTCCCAAGAGTATACTATTTACATTATTTGGACTATTGTCCTCATCTTTGTCGCCATATTTATCACAACATTTCGGTTGTTGTATGCTCCGGCCTTCTTCAGGTGGTTGGAATGTTGAACTGAACCCTTTATTTTGCTTGCCGGGGTAAACTGTTCTAGTTCCACGTGCCATGTTTAATGGATGTCAGTTATCTCCTGTTAATTCCCCTCTCCAAGTTCTCCCCTGCCTTAACCAGGTATTGAACTCACACTCTTTGGGTACTGTCACTGGATCTAACCAATGCCTTTATCCACTGTGCCATGTGTTCAGTTTGACATTCCAACCACCTAAAGAAGGCTGGAGGGTACAACAGCCGAACTGTGATAAATATGGCGACAAAGATGAGGACAATAGTCTGAATAATGTAAATAGTTTACATAATACCTGATCTCAAAAATATAGACAGATCCCAAGAGTATACTTTCCCAGTCACTACAATTTTAACCTGTTTAAGTCTAGGGTTAACCATTATCTTTCCTACATATCCGGATAAACTGTACCTCTTACTCTTCAACCCTCTAACTTGAGTGGCTCTCGGGCCTTGTAAAGAATGACTAGGATCGTAAAAAAAAATCATTATAATGTAGATGTTCAATTTATTTGCCTGTTTACTGTTATAGATTCAAGTCAGTTTTAATTTTTATTTCCTGTGGGAAGAAATGAGGTGGCAAACATCTTGACACTTCATTACAGAAAAAATGTCAGAGTCATGACTGACATAGATTTAGTCTGCCAGGAGTAAGATTAGCAGCTCTGTTGTAAATTACTTTTCTTTTATACTTTTTTTTCAGATGGTTAAAAACTATGGCTTTCAATTTCTAACTTCTTGTTTCCTATTGGTGGATGGAAAAATCTCTCTGCAGGCTCTCATGTGATGTTCTTTCTATGATGTCCACAACAAGAATTGCATGACATGCAAGTTGATTCAAATTTGAAATTTTAAAACCTTAAGCAATGGCTCTTTTTTTAATCATGTATCAGCAGGATCTAGATTTATCGTCTTTGATAATTAATTGTTGTTGCATGTAAAACAAGTCCTGTTTAAAAAGGAATGTTTGGGTTTAATGTTATACATGTTTACTCAACCCGGACCTCAAGGGGAACTCATACATACAAACTGTCACTAAAAATTCTGGAAAAATGGACGGTTCCTTGTACCACTCCAGTAAGTACCTGAGTCCTCATACTATCTTCTACCTTTACAAGAGTCAGATCAGGCTGAAAATGGAGTAATCCTTTCATATTTGGACAGGAGCTGCCATGTCTTCACATTCCAGTCTCAATAGAATCCAAAAGCATCTCCACATCCTTGTGGGTGACAGATTGTTTTTCTCCCTGCAACCCCTTTCTCACAGACCAGACATTGCAAGCCTCTCACTGCTCTATCACTACTTCCATAATTTCACCAGTCAGTCCTAACCTGCATGGCTAACAGCTGCCATGCTAGCAAACCACCCTTATTCCCTTTGTGTTCCATTAGTGAGATGTAAGTTCCACTTGAGCATCTTATTCCTGCCAAGGGGACTCCCAAGGGGATGTTTTCCCAATTGCTACAATCTTACTCTAATCAGGCCTAAGATTAACCATTATTTTTCCCCACATATCTGCATAAACTGTACTGTTTACTCTATAACCCTCTGCCTCAAGTGGCTTTTAGGCCTTATAAAGCGGGAACATCTCTGTAAAAAATAACAAAAAAATCTGACGGTTTTATCTTAAGAGTTGAAAATCTCTGGCTTCTTTGGCTTATGGTAATATCAGGTTAACACACTGGTTCTTGTAAGATCAGTGCAATTGAGCAATGTCTAGCTTGGTCAGTACCTAGATGGGTGACCACTTGGGAATACCAAGTGCTGTAATCTTGAATGTGTGGGTGGAATAATGGACAATGGCTCATAATTGGAAATCAGAGTATTGGGTTCCAATTCCAGTCAGATTCTTTATATCCCCTTACATGCAACTACCCTTTGGAAAGGTATGAATTCATCTTTTCACCCCCCCAGCTATGGATTAAGTAGTATGACTCATATCAGTAAATCATTATTATCTCCAAAAACTTTGTACAATCAAAAAATATATTCTGACTTTAAGTAAGTTGCAAAAGGTTAAGCCATAAAAAACAAATCAATCAATCTGGTTTCTTTTGAACATTCTTCTTCTTTATGTCTTGTGTCACTTCAGGGTGAAGGCGATCATAGCTCTCCACAACTTCCTTTCCTTCATAACTCTTAGTAAACTTTGTCTTTTTGTTATCTCTTCCAAACCATGCTCCGCCATCCATTTACTCCAGCTCACTAAGTATGTTATGCATTGCTTACTTCTGTTCCTCTTGCCATCAATCCATCCTGTGAGTATCAGATTTTCCAAGCCCTCTTTCCTCATTAGGTGCCCTAGAAATTTCAACTGTTTCTTCCTGATGATAAGAAAAAGTTTCTTTTTTGTTTCCATTTTCTCTAAAACTTCATCATTGCTCACATGTTCAGTCCATGGTATCCCCGACATCCTTCTGTAGAACCACATTTCTGTTGCTTCAAGTCTCTTCTTCATCTTCGAGGAGATAGTTCAGTATTCACTGCCATATCAGAGGACAGAAATCATGTACAGTTCAGTACTATTTTTATTGTTTCTAACAAGCCTAACATTAGGATGCCTCACTATTAGATCAAGTACTTTCCAGATAAGAGTTTTCTTTGAATTTAAAGGAGGAGAAAATTGTACATTTGGGATAAAATTTGTTTGAATTGGCCATCAGGAAGACAATATAGAGTTGGAATTGCAATACACAGTTCATCAGATATTGCAATAATCAATATTGGACACCAGTTAGAAATGTATGTATGTATGTATGTATGTATGTATGTATGTATGTGTGGGATCAGATGTTGTTTATGCATTTCTACAGTTTTCGTCCTAAGCTCATTGCTACCACTTAATTCCATAATTCCACTTCTACTTCCATACATCAAGCCCGGCTTACACATTCCCCTTCTCTTGGCCAATCTTTCAATCTCTCTCAAGTGAGGTTATCTTTTCCATTGCATAAAACCTACAACTACAGTTTTAATGTATTGCTTTCATTGTTATTTATAGCTGTTCCCAATTTAAATTTTTTATTGTCCTGCCAGTTTTTGCATAGCATTCACCATAGTAATAAGTTTTTTTTTTTATTACTCAACATTTATTTTTCCTAACTTTTCTAAAGTTATTCGAGCTTAGTGATCCCTGTAGGCTTACAGCGTTCTCATTTGGTATTTGTCCATGCATTCCATTTGACAATTCATACTTGCCTAAGACATGCCACCAAAGAAAAGAACTTGCCTAGGTCGCAAAACCCCTGCCACCAGTTCCGCCATGAGAATAAGAGATAATGAATCGTCTTTAGAATGTTCAGTTTGCCTGTCTCAAAATGCCTCTCAGAATGCATCAATCAGAGCCATCGAGTCCAAAGATCAACGTAGCCATTGGCTTTCCAGAAGTGCATATCTGAATGCTTCAGCGCGCAAGGCTGAAACTGCTGATCCAAGGACTCAACGGCTGAGGAGAAACGCCTCTTCAGCTGCTGCTGTGCATGAGGCTGAAACAAGATTGAAAACGCAAAAATGGCCCTTTTCACATTCGAATTGTTAACCCCCGATTTGGGAATGTCCCTCAGTTGCACCCAATTGTTGTAAGCAATATTGATTTTTGGGTATGCTGACTTTAAACTTAAACTACTGCAACTGAATGGCAAAAATTCTCAGTAATGAAAGACCCGGTCAAAGATGGGTGATACCACTAGTACATCATAAAAAGTACCTCGGTATGACATCCAAGCCCTTAAAAATGAAAGGGTCAATTTAGAATTCAGTGATAAAATAGAGCCCAAATTGATGTCAATAAATCTTGATCAAATCAACATGGAGGAATCAAATAATGTTATCATATCTTCATTAGCTGAAGTGCATGAGACCATATTTAAAGGATACATGGATGAGAAAAGATATTTCTGTCAGATGACAATCCTAATTTTAAAGAAAACTTATAAAGAAAGAAACAGAAGAAGAAGAAAAAATACTAGAGTATTTTAAAAGAAAATTTTCAAAAAATATTATTTAACATTCTGAGAAACCAATATCTCCTAAAAATTGGAAATCAAATTAATGAAGGCAAGCAGCATAGACAATGTGTGAAAATGTGGGAAAAAAAAGCAAAAAATGACAATAACATCTTATAATCAAAACCAACACAAAAGAAATGTCCTGTTCTCAAAAAACACATTGAGTGACATTTCAACCCTAACCACACTTAAATTAAAGATGCCAGCAGAAATAGAACATAGACCAATATGCGTCCAATCATTACAAAGTTTGTTTCCAAACATAAACAATAATGAACCTAGTGATGAGGAAACTAAGAGAGTTATTAAAAAACTAAGGAATAATAAAGCATCAATCGACATTGAAGCTGAACTTTTGAAAATAGCTGACTTTCTCCTTGAATTCAATAAGAAATTTCTCAGTTTTATGAAAAAAGATTGGAATCAGAAATACATCCCTAAAAAGTGTGGTGGTGGTGGTGGGGGGGGTCATGCATTAATGTATTACATAGACAGAAAAGTAGCCCTCAAGACCATCACATATACAGAGGTATCTCAGTGGAAGTGTTAATGAACATTATATTAACTAGGTTCTCTTCATTTTATGAAAGTCAACTCATTATTCTGGTTAGGGATGTAATGATGACATATATGTCATTAAACGACTCCAGGAAATTGCATACCTGCTATGTTGACCTTACAGCAGCATATGATCACATTACATAGAGACTTCCTCTTCTCATCCATTATAAACTACTTTCTAATTGTTGTATATCTTCTCTCTCGAATGGTGATCACTAGATGTTTTAGGGTCTAGAGTGAAAGAACTTCAACACTGAGACTTTTATCATAACTATTTTATTAACGTTCATGTTGACATGTACTAGCTAACCAGTGGTGGGGATCATTCCCCATCACTGAGGAGCCATTTCAGACATGATAGAGAATGTGTCTACATTGCTTGATGTGTAAGAACCAACTCCTTGAAACACCTATCTCTATCTATCATTCCCATGCTAGCTCAGCCAATCAAAATCGACTTCCTTTATTTTGTCTTTCATCTGCTTTCTAAGGTCAACCTCAGGAAGTCAGAGCAGAGATACACATCCTCTAAAAAATAATAGTCTGATAAACTATTATTTAATACAATTACCAAATGCACAGAATGCATTGATCTAATAGAGAAAAATTAACATTCCTTAAAATCTTACCTGTCTGGC
This sequence comes from Acanthosepion esculentum, assembly GCA_964036315.1. Taxonomy (NCBI): domain Eukaryota; kingdom Metazoa; phylum Mollusca; class Cephalopoda; order Sepiida; family Sepiidae; genus Acanthosepion; species Acanthosepion esculentum. The sequence goes on from OZ038503.1 coordinate 11,038,644, forward strand.
AAGGAAAACAATGCAGAAAACATTTCAAACCTCATCAGAAGTTTGGCAAGGAGGAAACGGAACTGAAAATAAAGCTTTTTAAAACAGAAACAATGATCAGAACGGTGCGGTGGAAGACGATAGCAAGTTACACTATTTACATTGCTTGGACTATCATCCTCATCTTTGTTGCCATATTTATCACATTGTTTTTTCGGACACATGGCACAGTGGATAAAGGTGTTAGTTAGATCCAGTGACAGGATCCAAAAAGTGTGAGTCAATACCTGGTTAAGGCAGAGGGGAATTAACAGGAGATAACTGATAACTGACATCCGTTAAACATGGCACGTGAAACTAGAACAGTTTACCCCAGTGAGCAAAATAAAGGGTTCAGTTCGAATATTCCAACTACCTGAAGAAGGCCAGAGCATACAACAGCTGAAATGTGATAAATATGGCAACAAAGATGAGGATGATAGTCTGAGCAATGTAAATTGTGTACATAATACCTCATCTCAGAAATATAGACAGATACTGATAGCAGGTTAAGCGGAAGGATTGAAAGACAAAGTTTTAGAAACAGTTTCAAAAAATGAATATGCCAAAAATAAATATTTCAAAACTTAAAACATTATTATGGATTACTTGTAAGTGCATGCATGAGTCACAATATAAATAATTATAAATTATTGACCGATTTTTATCATTATGATATTTTTGCATTATATTAAGTATTAAGAATTGTTATATACCATACCTATGAACACTAATGGGTATGTCCCAATCCTCATAAATACGTTGGGCACTATTGTAAGGAGGGTAATATGCTGTCTAAGTAATCCACCACTAACAGTGGTTTACCTACTTCGTGCCGCTGGCGAGTATTGTATTTTGTCGATGTTATAAAGATTACCATTTCATTTCCAACCTTTGTTTTGGTTATTCCTCATTCAATAACCTTTTCTAGGTTACAACAGCATGTAAATTGAGACAGTCCTTACATTTGTATACTTGTTGCTATTGTTGTTCTTCTTCTATGTGTCATGTCCCTTCAGGATTGAAACAATCCGTTGTAGCTTTTGTAGCATTTGTCTTCTTGCCATCCCTCAGGTAGGTGCCACTCTCTGTCCTGCTTACCTTCAATATGTCTTCTGTGTGTCAAATTCTCCAAGTCCTCCTTCCTCATTATGTGTCTAAGAAATTTTCAACCTCTATTGTAAGTATGCTGTCTAAGTAGTCCACCACTAGCAGTGGTTTACCTACTTCATGCCGCTGGCGAGTATTGTGGTTTGTTGATCTTATAAAGATTACCATTTAATTTCCAACCTCCATTTGGTTATTCCTCATTCACTTTCTAGGTTACAACAAGAATATAGCAACTAGCGTACACAAACTGGAGGAGAGAGTTATCAATGATAATATTCTGATTTCGAATCCATGTTTATCTCCTTTTAACTTTCTCTGTTTTTTTTATTTTGAAATGAACTTTTTATCACATAAAATTTGGTAAGGCACAAGCAAATTTTCATTCCGAAAATGCAGCCTAGAGAAAAATATAGTCGAGTACCACTGATCTAGAATTTGAATGAAAGCAGTGATGGTACCTACTCTGAATCCTTCATAAAAAATCAAGATGTGGAATTAGTAAACACCAAATTCCTCAAATACCTTAGTGTATGCATATAGAAGATAACTGAAGATAGAATAGACTGCAGAAGAGACAGTTTAACTCAACACCGCAAATCAATACAAAGCCAAAACATTAACCTGAAAACTGAAGTCATGTTATTTAAAGCCTCATCAAATCGATATTTTTATATGGATGTCTTGCATTGAGCCAAACTAATTTAGAACCGCTTTCTAAGATGGATGGTTAAAAATGGCTTTGAGCAAGTGAAGTCTATGTGCCTTGATGAAGAACAAACATTTTGAACTGTCATTATAGCATCACAAAAAACAGCATCAAATTAAAGAAACCTTATGATTTCAACAGCAGCAATCGCTAAAATGTATATCACATGTAACTTGAAGAGAAAACAATATATTCAAGACGCTGATGTTCCACACCACTTCAAACAAAAGGTTAGGAAAGAAACTGCTATCAATTATTTACTCTTTATCAACTCAATCAGGTACCATCTTTGTCAGTATCTATCCCCTCAATATCAAATAACTTCCTATTTATCAACTTCTTTTTATAATTATTTGAAAAATGCTTATTATCATTAAGCTTCTTCTTCTATGTATCATGTTTATTCCGGACTAAGGTGATCATGGCTCTCCACAACATCCTATCCTTTGTAGCTCTTACTGAGGTTTGTCATTTTGCAATTCCACCTGATTCCTATTCTGCAATCCATTTACAAAAGCTCATTAGATAAGTTGCTTATTACTTTCCTCTTTTCTGCTTACCTTCAGTATGTCCTATGAGTGTCAAATTCTCCAAGCCCTCTTCCTTCTTTATGTAGCACAGAATTTCAACTGTTTCTTCCTGATTCTAAGTATAAGTATCATTTTGGTTTCCATTTTCCTTAAAACTTCCTCATTACTCACATGTTCAGTCCATTTTATTCTCATCATCCTTCTGTACAACCATATTTTTTCTATCTCAAGTTTCTTCTTCATCTGTGAGGAGATTGTTCAGTATTCAATGCCATATAGATATGAACATAACACTTGATTATTGTGATTAATTATTATTAAAATATCCTCACTGGTATGCCACAATTACTGAGAAAGAAGAGAGCACACAGGTAATGGGTTATTTCCTTATTATTGCCCTTGCATTCTTATTAAAAAGTGAATGGCTCAGTAATTAGCAGTTAATAAACTTAGAGTTATCTCCATTTTGACTTTTTATGCAAACAAAAATAGCTCTCTAATGTGTTGTTTTTGATTTGTTACAGTAATAGCCATATAGAAATCAGATCATTATAATATAAGACAGGGTCTGAAATGTTCTTAGCCAAAGTCTCTTACCAAAATCTTCCTCAAAGACCATACATCAAGTTATGTTTTTAAATGCTTTCTTGGTTGGGTTGAGAACTTTTCAGTTTATTAAATTTTAACTCAGAATCACTGCTGCTGTTAACAAGTATAGTGTTTAAACATTTGTGTACAGATTTTTTTCATCACCGTTTCATAACCATCAAGTCATCCCACCAGAAATAATAAATTCTTGCTTCATTAGAATTTGTTCACTAATATGAGTTCTGTCATTATCTGTTACCTCCTTTCAACAATTTACAAGCTCCCTGAAATTCGTGTTGGAAATGTTTATAATACTAACAGGCATAGTACCCATGGGTCTGGTTCGAAACTGTTTTAACATGCTCTCTTTTTAGCTGATTAACTTAAAGGATTTTTCAGTGATTCATACAACAAATGGCGTCAAGATGGCTAAAAATTTTATCGGAAAACCTGAAGAAAAAGAAACTCAATTAGTGTCTATTTTAGATATTAAACATTTTATAGGATGGATAATTATGCTGTTAAACCTTGTGTGTGTATACATATGTATATACATAAAATGTCTATGTGTATATATATATATATATATATAAAATGAAATGAAGAGGTTATAATGGTTCCAACGAGAGAAAAGTGTGTATATTAAAAAGAAGAGAGGTACCGCAAACTTTTTTGGTTGTAATGTGGGTTTTTGTTTTTTCTTTTTTATTAAAAAATATTATTCTTTATTTTTCATAGTTTTACATAGTTTTACAACACGTGTTTCTGGTCTTACGACCGTCTTCAGGTAAAGGGTGGAGATTTCCACATATTATTAAAAATAATTATTAAATTATCACTCTTCACTACCATTTAAAGAAAGACATTGGAATGACCAACACAAAAACAGAGAATGTCTCATATAGAGAAGATGTAACATTGAAAAGCATAAAGGAAAAAAATTAATTATTTTTAATAATTATTTTTAATAATATGTGGAAATCTCCACCCTTTACCTGAAGACGGTCGTAAGACCAGAAACACGTGTTGTAAAACTATGTAAAACTATGAAAAATAAAGAATAATATTTTTTAATAAAAAAGAAAAAACAAAAACCCACATTACAACCAAAAAAGTTTGCGGTACCTCTCTTCTTTTTAATATATATATATATATACACACACATGTAAAATGAGAAAGAAAATATTTACTAACACCTGATGAGGTGTGTTAATACGCATCAAAACATGACTGCATTTGTGTGGCATTTTTTTACATGTTTTTGATGTCATATCCTAATATATATATATATATATATATATATATATAGCTGGCCACTCATATTCGAGGATACCCATCTACTATGGCGGCTAGCCAATCCCTATTGCAGACTTTCACTCAGGCACATTTGTGTTTGTTCAACACCCACACCATGGTATGGTTTTCAGACACTTTCCAAAGGTGCCGCATGTTGGGATGTATAGGGTATCATATATATATATTTATATATATATATATATATATTTCTTATAAATTATTCCTATCTTTCCCTTCCCTCTCTAATTACGACCATATCTGTCATATTCTTACTCCCCCTCTCTCTATATCATTTTACATCTGCTTAAAACTACCCCTCGAAAGTGTATAAAAATTATATGAAATTTTAAAACCCTTTGTTTCACCCTTGAAAGTGTGGTCTGATGAACCAGATAAAAACCACATGCCTAGAACAGTCTATCCCAGTGAGCAAAATAAAGGGTTCAGTTCAACATTCCAACCACCTGAAGAAGGCTGGAGCATACAATGGCCAAAATGTAATAAATATGACGACAAAGATGAGGACAATCGTCCGAATAATTTAAATAGTGTACTGAGATTTCATGTTCCTAGTATAGACTAATACATAGAAGAAAAAATTGACTCTTTCAGTTTTACCCCCTGTTGTATATTTTATAGTTAAAGGCTTTTAAAAGTTGGGAAAAAAGCTATTTTACATTTTTTTTTTTTTTTGTGAGTATTTTGCCATCCATAGAAAGTGCAACAGAATAAAAATCCAACTTGTTTATATACATTTGTTCTTTTGTAAAAACATTAAAATGTGTCATATATGAATGAAAAGCATCACTGCTGATGCCGGAGTTTGAACATGAATCTCTAGACAATGAAAATATAGACCACCATTTACTATAAATAGAGATATCATGCCACTGACTGGAGTAGATATAATTATGTGTTGACTATTGTGTTAACCTGGACATTAAAGTCAGGTGTCCTGTGTTTCATGATGAATTAGTACTTTTCTTAGCAGCTCTACCCAGTTGTGTATTAACTGATCTTTCTGTTTATATGCCATGTCCTTTCAGAACATATGCGATCATGGCTCTCCACTTCTCTCTATCCCTTTCAGCTCTCAACAAGTTCCTTCCCTCTGCTTACTCCCTCAGACCATGTTCTGCCTATGTCATGCATTGTTTTCCCTTGTCTCTCTTTCCCTCTTTTCGACCTATGAGTATCAGATTCTCTAGGCCCTCCTTCCTCAGAAACTTCACCTGCCTCTTCCTGATGTTTAATATAAGCCTCCTCCTCGTTTGCAACCTCTCTAAGACCTTATCATTGCTCACGCGCTTGGTCCATGATATCCTCAGCATCCTTCTGTAGAACCACATCTCTGTCGCCTCCAGTCTCTTCTTCATCTTTGAGGAAATCGTCCAACATTCACTACTGTAAAGACGGACAGATGTCATGTTACAGCTCAGTATTGTTTTCTTTGTTACCAAAGAAATCCTTCTGTCTCCCAATACTCTGCCCAGCTTTTGGAATGTGTCTTTGGCCATCCCAACACGTCTACGGATCTTGGTGTCACACTTACCGTCCTCTGTCAAAATGCTTCCCAGATATTTAAACTTCAATAATCTTTCCATTGACTTTTTACTTCTTTTTTGTTAATATATTTTAATTGTGTTTGGCAATTAAATATTTTATTATTTTACATTGAAGACTTTCTGTTATTAATTTTATTATGTACATGAGACAGATTAAAAAAAAAATCTATCTACAAGAATTAAATAAATCCTGGTTAATAAGAATCTAGAAACACCATCGTAAAATATCAAATTTTAAAGTTTACATGATAATTATTTAACAGTGTGTAAAGTAATGTAGACATTTGAATTTGTGATTCAAATTTTATTGATTTATAGTTTTATTTTTTTATAATTGACTCATGAAAATTAAAAGATTGCTATTCATATCTAACTTGGAAAAATTGCTACAGAAACTTGATATACCTTAGAAAATTATTTTGATTAAAAATTCAAACTACTATATAAAAACCAGAAATAAATATAAGATGAAAAAAATAGACACAAATAATAATGACAAGGCTTCATTGAAGAAATTCAAACAGCTAAAGAACTTCATGCCAATTATTGTCAGATGTAAAGAAGCAACAAAATTATAATGAAAGAGGATACTCGCTAACTTAACCTTGAAATAAACTGCTTGAAATTGCATACAAAAACATGATCGTCAATCAAGAAGGAAAATAACTAGAATCTTGTCAGAAACAAAGATTAGTGTGTGTAAAAGATAAAAAAAGAATTAAGAGAATAAAAACATTGTTATTCTCATCTTTCTGAAGTAGGGTCATCATATCTTGAGAAATGTTCGAACGAGATGTTTTTTAGATTTTTTTCAAATTTGTTCAATTAAGACTGAATAGAATGAAAATCATTTCAGTTTATATTTTGTGTTTGAGTGTCCTCTCAAATAATTTGTCAATTTTCATCTCAACTTTTGCATTATGACGGCCAAGATGAGCATGTATGTTGAAATTAAAATAAATATATGAAGAACTCCATAACTACACTGACTATTCATTATTATTTCATAACTAAGTTCCACTCAAGCAGCTTCTTTCCATAAACAGTTGCTTTGTGGAACTGACTCCCAAGAAGATGCTCCCCCAAAAACTACAATCTTTACCTGTTCACATTTAGGATTAACCATTATCTTCCCCGCATATCCGCATATAGCGTGCCTCTTATTCTGTAGCTCTCTAACTCGAGTGGCTCTTAGGCTTGTATAGAGTGAACATCATTTTTTTAAAAATCATTCCATAATAATTTTTTTTTTTAAAGCTATTTTTCAGCCATTATAGCTTGAACTAAAAGAGTTACTTCTAAAGATTTGAACTTGCATCCCATATTTCAGTTCATCTTTCATGGACAATGCCTTAACCAGTTAGGCTACAGTTCATATGGTGAGATAGGATTCTTATTTGTAACCATTTTGCCACTCCCAACTAATTTCACGATCACCGTCAGCTGCTTCGTTACATAATCCTTTATTTTGTACATAGCATTTCATAAATAATTTTTCTTGCCAGGAACTATCTTGCAAATGCATAAGTCTCTTATTCATCTATGCATGGATAATGTTGCCACATCTAATCTGGGGCTTCTGCAATGTATCTAGAGATTCTTGACAAAATCAAAAGAAGAATCAGCAATATTATTTGTCCTGACCTGGCATCTCAGCATCAGTCACTTTCTTACTGCCATAACATAGCATTTCTTTGCCTTTTCTATTTTTATTTTCATGTTAAGTCTTCTGATCAAATTGCTCTTTGGTACCTATACTTCAGTACTAGTTTGGCAGCTAGATTCATAATTTCACTCGTTTAGTTTCACTATAAATTCATAAAAATTATGGCAACATCACCTTGAAACACCAATTCTTGTAATATCACCAAAGTTAAGCAATATCAAGCCTGGTTATTACCTAGATGGGTGATTGTTTGGGAATACCAGGTGCTTTAAGCTTGGATGTGCAAGTGGTGTCATCTTCAAAATCTTATGCACCTTATCATCAAAAGTTCCATAACCCATAGGCGTTTTGGGAACACCACATGCACTGCAGTCATACCAGTCATTGTGTGCCTTTTTGCTCAGAGAGCCTGTTGGAGTCCATCCTTCTTTATGCTGGTTTTGAATTCTCACAAGTTTTCCTTCTCTTAGACTGGTTGCCAGCCACAACTTCTAATAGACTTCAGGCTATCTACTCAAGTTTTATTATTATGTGAAGTTTTGTAATGTTGTGTTGTAATGGTGTTGTAATGGTTATGCAATGTTTACAACAGCAAATTTAAACAGCGTGCCAGTATCAAGTGTTATTTGAACCTTGACAAATCTGTGACTGAAACCTTTAAAAAGCTTCACCAGGTTTTTGATAGACAACCTTTGGGTCAAATTTTGTTTCCTTTTTTTCTTGTCTTCAGTATGTTCAGTGTGTTAAATTTTCCAAGCCTTTTTTTCTCATCAGGTGCCACAGAAATTTATCTGTCTCTTTCTGATTATATAAGCTTCTGTATGACTGCCCTTGAAGTTTCCATTTTCTTTCTAACTTATTGCTTGCATGTTCTGTCCATAGTATTCTCAGCATCTGTCAGTAGAACCACATCTCTATCATTTTGTGATTCTTCTTCATCATGGATAATAAAGAAAAGAAAATGTAAAGGGTAACTGATTGGATCCCTTTTGCCAACATGGGCACAGCCTCAATGTGTGAAGTGAATCTAAGCTACCTTTGAGCATTTGTGTTAATAATAATTGACTTTTTTGTTATAATTTAGTTCAGTTTCTTTATTTCATGGGGTCACCAATTTGTAGTGCCTTATAAATGAACAAGTGCCATTTTGTTTGGTTTCGTTTGTTTATGATTGTCATATGTATAAAGTTTAATTTTATTCAAGTAAATCATACTTGCCGTTTTTGTCTCTAACTAGTAAGGGTGTGTACTTAAATTTAAAAATACTGTTAATAGTTTGGTTTAAAAACAAATGTTATACCAGTATATTAAACATCTTTTCTACAACCAAAGGAGATGGAATATTCACTTGTGTTAAATGAAAAAAAAAAAAAAAACAGCCAAATTATGAAGGTTAATGTTTTCACATATGTTTGGTTTTTAAAGTAAGACCAAAGTAAAAATGAAAATGATTTTTACTTCTGACTGTCAAAATAGAATTACCTTTGAGCATTCATATTAATAATAACTGACTTGCCCTTTTTTAAATTTTATTAAAATTTAATTCTTTTTATTCTGTGTGCCATATCACTTCAGGACATGGGTAATCATGGCTATCCACAACTTCCTATCCTTCTTCACTTTTAAAATTTTTTAAATCTTTTTACTATGCCTCCCTCTTTCGTATTTTGCCATCCATTTACACGAGCTCATTAAGTTGCTTCTTTACTCTGTCCTGCTCGTCTTCATTCTGTCCTGTGAGTGTCAAATTTTCTAAGTCTTCTTTTCACATTATATATCACCAGAAATTTCAGTTCTCCTTCTGATTGCATGTATAATTGACCTTTTTAGTAAAGTTTTCCTTAAAACTTCCTCATTGCTTACATGCGCCATCCCTAATATTCTCAGTATCACATAGAACTGCTTCTTCGTTGCCTCTTCAACTGCGAGGAGATTGTCCAGCATTCACTGGCATATAGGAGAACTGGCATTATGTAACATTTCAGCAATCTTTTCTTTGTTTCTGTTAAGATTTTCCTTTCTTAATACTTTGCTAAGTTTTTGGAAGGAATTTTTTAATATTCCATGCATCTTTGAATTTTGGTGCAATTTTCTGTCTTCTGTTAACACACTTCCAAAATATTTAAACATGTGTACTTGTTTGATTTTGACATCTCCACTTCATTGAACACATCTTTGGGCTTTTTCTTTTGCTGACAATCATCTATTCTCTCCTCTTGCACTTGATGATTTCTCCTTTCTTACCACTTTCCTTTACTATCTTAGTTCATAGGTCCTGTGGAGTGTTTCTATGTCTGCCATCAACACAGGGTGATCTGCATATCTAATATTGTTAGTATTCTGCTCACCAATAATAAATCCTAGCAGCATTTCCAGCTCTTGTAGGATATAATCGCAATAAAGGCTGAATAAATTTATAACTTAATTAAGGGTCACCTAGTTGTAGTAACTTATAAATAAACAAATGCCATTTTAGACATGCATTTTCTTTATAAGATTTGTTTAGTTTGACTAACATACTTAATTATGGCGCTTACTTTTCTTCATGTAAGTCATTTTTTCTCTAACTAGAAATGGTTAGTACTTCAATTTAAAAATGCTGGTAATATTGTCGTCAGTAGCATGCATAAGGGTGGACAGAGGGTGTGGCGGCTCTGGGCATCCACACCAGGATGGCATCTAAGCAAAGAGGGAAATAAATTTTAGGTTTTTAAATTTTAAATCAAGTGTTTATTTCATGCTTCTTCTGTTTTTACACATTTAAAATGTCTTCCTTTTTCGCATTTCTCAGTATTATTCCCTATAGGTCCCGCTACTTGAATATTAAATGTATACAATCAAGGAATTGTTGCCAAGCATCACCAAACCTCACCACACTACTGATTGTAGTTTAAAACAGAAACTGTATATAATTATATCGCAACATCACTTCTATCACTATATTATAATATATATATTTTTATATATACCACTTTTATTTATTTTACTACTCACATGGAGTAAGCATTGTTTAGGTTCAAATATGAAAACAGCAAAAAAAAAAATATTGTTTTTATGTCAGAGTTTATTATGCAGGTTAATGTTTTCACATCTGTTTTGTTTTTAAAGTAAGACCAAAGTAAAAAAGAAAATGATTTTTACTTCTGACTGTAAAAATAGAATGAATACTTTTCAAGCATTACCTTTTATTGATTAAATAAGAACTTATTTACCTTTAACATAGACTTAGTTGAACAATTCCTAGAAACAAAAATGCTGCTTGCAAAGAACAGGAAAATCATATTAGTTTATGTCCAAATCACTTCTCACTTCTGTTGTAGGTTCCCCTCTCTGATTGATCATGTCTTCAGAGGTGTAGACATACTCACCAAATTTGGCCTATTGTGGGTTGGTGAGGCAGTAAGTTGGAAGTTTTGAATTCAGAATTGCCTTTCTCCTTCTCCTAGACCAATTGCCACCAAATGCTATAGGACACAGTCTGTCCTGATAATTACCCCTCTCTATGGAAAGAAGAGATACATTTATATTCTAAGTCAGTGGTTACCAAACAGTGCGGTATGCCTCATAGATACGATGGAATAAGATAGCAGGTGAGGTGAAATGATTGTAAGACAATCAAAGATTTAGAAACAGTTTCTATAATTTTGTAAGCCAAAAATAAGTACATTTTCAAAATTTAAAATTTTGTTATGGATTACTTGTAATTACATGCATGAGTCCCAGTATAAATAGTTTTGACCAATTTTATCATTGTGATATTTTTGTATTATATCAAGTATTAAGAATATAGTCACCACAATCTGCAAATTGGAGGAGAGAGTTATCAATGATATGTTAGGTTATTTTGTGTACATGGTGTTTACTAGTGGGCCAACCAAAATGAGCTGACTCATTTTATAGTCCACCAATAGGAGGTTAACCAATCAGATGACTTGGAATATTCAATCCGATGTGTATAAAGGTGGCCATTTTGTTTTGTTTTATTCTTGTCGGAATATCCACTGCTAACCAGTCAGATGAAAGACCTGAAGAACTACGCTTTCCTACTCTCTCCAAATATCCACTGCCTACCTCTGATATGGAAGACCTTAAGAATTCCTGAATAGCTGCTACTAGATATTGGTGCTGTTTCATTGAACAAATTACTTACTACATTGGATTTCTACATTCAGACTACGTTAAGCATGTATAACATGATAATGTTCTGACTTTGAATCCATGGTTATCTCTTTTTAACCTACTATCTGTTTTTGCTTTTTTTAAATGTACTTTTTATCACATAAAATTTGGTGATGCACAAGCAAATTTTAATTACGAAAATGTGGCTCAGAGGAAAAAGTTTTGGAACCACTATGTTAGATTGTTTATTTACAAGATTATAATGCTATAGGAGACAGTCTGTCCTGCTATTTACCCATAGCTAGGGAGAGAAGAGATGGAGTCATACTGTAAGTGAATGTAACAAATTTGAACTTGGCTTTCCAATTCTTCAATCTGAGCCACTATCCATTGTTTCATCATGCCTCCATCTTGTGTATTTAATTATAAAATTTGATTATTCATTTATATTTGAATTGTATTAATATGTTGTTTTGTCTATTATTTCCTTTTGTCCATCAGAGTAATCTGCATTATCATAAAAAAGTAATTTTACCTGAATTGTACATTTTCTCATTAATTTTCTCTTTCAGACATTGCTCAAATATTTTCTCTCCTGACTTAATAAATCTTATTACAGAATTAAAAATCTCCTCATATCATTTTTTCAAATACTTGATTTCTTTTATTCATCCAGTGTTAAATTTAATATTTTTCTTTGTTCTATTTTTTATACTCTGCTGCAAACTAGATCTCTTTCTGATTCACTCAATATCAAAACATGTTGGCCGGATGTGAATGATAAGAAAACAGAAATAAAAAAAAAGATTGCACTCTGTACAGACACTCTGAGCATCACATCCAGCTCACAAAACAAATCCCCTCCCTATCAAAAATATAAAATACAATATAAAAGGAAACAATCACAAAGTTGCCCCTAAAACAAAAGGCCTGACAAAAAACAATGCTACAAACACCGCTCATCACAACAGCAGAGTTGTGGTGAATGGGCAAGCAGTCAACTTCACAATCAGTAACCTCAGGCAACCAACCTAGCACATTAATCAACTCCAAGCCCTATTGACTCTCCCAGTCCTCTAAGTCTCTTCCCTCTTCCACCTTGATTCTCTATACAAGCAATGCCAAGAATTTTATCTTAACAAATTTTGTCTTCTTTCTTTTTACCTCATCAGCATTGTTGTTAATTTTGTTTTCTCATGTTACCATACACACATTTATAACAGATTAAAATTGAATGTATATGTGAATCAGAAAGAAAAAAATCAGTGAGCTGTGTTCAAATTACGACCAATTGGCTATGTTCACTTTTGCACAAATACCCTTAGGAAAGGAAAGAATCTGTCTATTCCTCCTTCAGCGATAAATAGCAGAGGTGATTGGGCTCTTCTGCCTTGAGATGGCAAGTAGTCTTGAAGGAAAACTCTGAATTCAAAACGAACCTGAAAAGGGATGGGCTCCATCAGGCTATTTTACTGCAATATATGCCATACCCCTACATCCCTGGTGGGTTACCGCACTTGTTATATGACGTGAGATTGTAATGAAGGTTTTTCTGTAGGGATTATTTTTTTTAAACCATAAGTTACCTTATTTAAACCCAGAACTTCACACCATATTCGTCACATTTAAAATTTAGCAGGATTGATTGATATGTTTTTTTTACAGTTTATCAACATTTTGCAGGTTATTTAAAACCAGAAAATATTTTTAGATTGTAAGAATTTGTTTCCAGATAATATTGATTGTCTGATACAAATTCTACTAATAAACTTATAGCTGAAGGGAAGAAGCAGTAGATTTATACCTTTTCCAAGAGTATTTGTATATAAGAAAATATAACAAACCCAACTGGAATTTGAACACAGCTCTTCTGATTCCCAATTCTGAGTTGTTATTCATTACACCACCTGCACAACATCTTACAACATCTGGTATTCCCAAGTGGTTAAATATCTAAGTATTAACCAGTTTCTCAACATTGGTTAAAAGATAATCAAACAATAACTGATGTTTTAACCTGATATGGCTAGAAGCCAACGTTTGGCAGGAAGCATTGGAACTCGTTATAATTTAATATTACTTGTTAATTAAACCTGCAACACGTTTCTCGTTACATCTATGTTTCTAACTCATTAATATTTTTATCTTGTTCCCTCGTGGTAATCTCATTTATAGCATCTTCATATCACAGGGAATCACTCCATTCACCCTAACAATCTCCCCTCTTTCTCCTTTATTAATTAAACAAATATAGATCGATAAATTGAACAATTAAACTCAACAAAGGTTTTAAGTCTCCTAGCCTTTTTATTTTGAGATCGTGCTTCTTGAAGTGCCTTCAAAAGATTTGTACTCAATGTTTCATCCTTTGTGAGTGCATCTGCCAACTGTTTGCCTATAAAACTGTCCATCCCATGCAAAGGAAAACCGAAGGAATGATGTAGAAATGCATAGACAATAGCTGCTGAACTGTGCACCTCTGCATGCTTCAACCTGTCTTCACGTGCATATAGTAGTAAAGTACTACCAAAAAAATAAAATCTGGTTTACTGCTAGAAATTGTTTTGTTCTTCACTCATGGATAACAATCTGGCTGAAGGTTAATTTTAAACCCACAAATGTTTGACTGAAAAAAAACTGCACCCTGTCAACAAACCTGATGTCTGGTCTAAGCTGCAATGGAAAATATCTACAAGTGTGTTATTTCCTCTTTTTCAATTTCTCAAACAATTTTTTTTCTACCCATTGTCTCACTATAAAATTACTAATTTAGTTGATATTTATCAATGAACAATATTTATTTATACCTTACAAAATGAATAGACAGGTTATACTTCTTAATCAAGTTCTCTTTCTGATTCCCAAATACATTTCCCTGGACATGTTGGCTGGATGTAAGCATTAAGAAAGCAAAACCCTAAATAATATGTCGTCATCTGTGCAGGAGCTCCAAGCATCACATCCAGTCCATAAAACAAATCCTCACAAAAATCTAAAATGCAATATCCAATCATGAATGTTCGAGCCAAAAAAAAAAAAAAGGATATGCCTAGGAGCCTGTACTTGTTAAACCACAGACATAAATACAGCACACCTTGCCTTCAGCCCCATCACATGACCACTGGTCCATCAAATATTTTACTTGTGTTGATTTTAACCATGAAGAAAGGCATACGTCAATCCATCCAATAACATTCCATGCTTCACTAATCCACTCCAGGCCTCTCAACCATGACCTTGACCAACTAACCCATCAAATAGGTTAAATCCCAGCCCAACCAACAACACCTGTATATCTAATCACTTTGCTTACCAGCAGCTACTAAAGAACCTCATAATAATAATTTTTTGACACCTTTTCACACAACTGTGTATATATATTCTTCACAGTTGATCAGTACATGTTGAAATTTTAATTCTTGTTTATTCTTTCCCTTGAAACCATACACTCGTTATAACAGACATCATCTCTTAAAATATTTTTACAATTTATTTTTTTTAACAGAATTCATCCAGTCTCCTCGTGGCAGCATTGTGACCTTAGGTCAGTCGTCTCTTACACTTGACTGTGTGGCAAGATCCAAACCTGAAAGCAAATTGCAATATATGTGGTCATTTAATGGAACATCGGTGGATAAAAAAGCAGATATTTTGTCAAGCCATTCCCTTTATATACCAAATATCCAGTTATCAGATATTGGTTGGTACCAATGCAGTGTGATGAATGAAGAAATACCACAAGAAAAAGCTGTTTCCCCAAAAGCATACGTGATACGTCCATGTAAGTCTTTCTTGTCTTTATCCATAAAATAATAAGTATCATAAATTATATTTTTAATTGTAACTATTCACTATTTGCTGTTGTTAACTGGAGCTTGTTAATTTTAACACCTCCAAAACTAAACTTCTCTCTATTAATCATCTGAGAGACCCTTCTCTGCCCTCCATCAACATGTCTGATGCAATCCTCCAAAAAAATTACTCATTGTGCTTTGTCAGTTTACATGAAATGGAAAGAAAATATTTAATCCATTGTGAGGTCAGCTGCTAAGAAAGTTGTTTTTCTGTGTTGTGCAAGACAATTTTTCTCTCCAGAATCTATTTTACATATCTATAAATCTACCATATGCCCATGTTTAGAATATTACTGCCCTATATGGTCCTGGAACCTTTCTATTTACCTTGAACTCCTTGATAAAATCCAAAGAATCAGCGATATTATTGACCCTGTTCTGGCATCTCAGCTTTAGTCTCTTTCCCACCGATGTAAGTATATGTTGTATATTTAGGCACAATCTTCCTTTTATACGTGTTTTTTTTTATGTAATGGAAAAAGAAAATTTTGTTAGAATAATAGTTTTTTATTCAGTTTTTCTCATGTTAGTAGATTTTATTCTTTTTTTTCTATGAGAACTAAATATGCATGTAAATTATGTTTGCGTCATGTAATTCTCAAATATCTGAATTTTATCATCTTCAGCTCTTATGTAATGCTTGTGCCAGTTGTAACGCGATCTCTAGTCAAGGGGTCCATGTGACACCGTATCCTAACCTTCTGGGCTGACTTATCCACTAGACTAACTCTTGGTTCTGTATAGTCCAGTATTTCAGGTTAGACCTAAGTCTCTGATTTCAAATGTCGATTCAATTCCACTCACCATCCACATGATTTTTGATTCTGGTGAGTTGTTATTGGGTCATAGAATTCCAAAAAGCTCTCCATTGATCTTCCTGCAAGCTTTTTGGGGGAGAATCTGGTTAACAGCAAATAAATATGGCCAAGTCAATCTGATTTTAGAGGGACAAAAGTTTGTTTTATTTATATATATAACATCAGCACTACATATAATACAATTCTTGTGGCAAAAAGTTGAAGGTCTTGTGTATCTGAATGATGATCAACAAAACAAAAAAATACTTAGTGTAATTTTGTTAAAGGACAGAGGTGGCTTCGTTTTTAACCGTTTTTGGTCTGTTCTTAGCACAACTACTACAACCGTCGATGTTCCGGTCCTCAGTAGTAGTAATATTAGTGGTAGCAGGAGTAGCGGTACTTATATCAACAGCACATGTTAGCAGGCGCTTTGTTCCAATATCTGATGTCATTTCCTCTCTTCTTTGAGCCTCCAATTCAACTTTGCTCACTGTCTCTAACCCAACTCTGCTCTTCTTCCAGTTGGCTTGCCTCTTTATATAGAAACATATTGACATGCTTTTATTAGGAATGGGACAGACCCAGTTCCCAACACACTTCTAAATTAAAACTCACACTCATTTTCATCTTTCAATACCCTGACTCTATTGCCATTGTTCTAAGTTTATCTATTATTAGCTTAGAGCAATTTTGGTAAACTTTACATAGATTCATGCTGTCTTGTTATCGATAAAATTAACCTTTAAGTCTTAACAGCATTTTTAACATCTTGGTTCATTTGAAAACATCTTTTTTTTCCTGTTTTCCAGCATATTCTCTTTTATTATCCTTATTATTATTTCGGGGGGTGATATTGCCCCCTCCCCCGCCACACTTACAGTAAGCAAATTTGGCCATTTCTGTTTATATCAGGGCCTTATTTTCCTCGCTAATGAACAAAACACATCTCTTTAGTTTTGTAATGTAATCTTTATAAGGTACTTATTATTTAGTAAGTATCATGTTCAGGGGGCAGGGTGGGGTAATGGATAGCAGCTCGGATTGTGGAATTGGAGAGCCAAGTTCAAATTCCAGTCAAAATCCATTACATTCACTTACATGTTAATACCCTTGGAAAAGGTATGAATCCTCTTCTTCTCCCAGCTATGGGTAAACAGCAGGACAGACTGGGTTCTATATTTGATGGCAACTGGTCTACAGCAAATAGAAATGGCAATCTACTGCAGGAAAAAAATCTGCCTGGTCAGTCATGTATCAAAAGATACATGATCACCTAAGCATGTATAACGCATGGCACATAACTGACTGACCATGTTCATGGTGGAGTTCAAGTCAGCCTTGCACAGAGTTGGAACAACCAATGGGAAATTTCTACTTACTTTATTGTTGAAATGTTTTAATATGGTTATGGGATGTCAATTTTCATTTTCTAGGTCATTACAAGCATTGTTACTATAGTGACACTCAACTCAGCCTTGCACTGAGTTGGAACAACCAGAGAAAAAGCTTGACCTACTAAGTTATGGTTTTTGGAAGACACATGTGTCAAAAAGTGGGAAGAGAGTTCAATCATCAGTGCACCAGGGAAACTGACATTCTCTAGTGGTAATGTAATTACCACATAGTTCATATCTTGATGCAAAGAGAAGTGAATGAGACAGGAAATATTTGCCCTTTATACAGGCTTCAATAACTCCACCAGATTGTATTTTCACAGCCAAGATGGGTAATCATATTTCTGGTTCCTTTACCTATAGCATCATGGGAAAATATATCGATTTTATTTCATTTTCCCACTGTTCGAAGAAATATTCTAACTAAATATGATAGGTTTACATTGTTATATGACTAGCAGTTTTGTTTTTTCTGTGTAGCATTTACTATTCTCTGCTTCTTGAGAGCTTGCTTCAAGGGAAGTAATCTAGTAGCTCTGTTACTACTATACTTCATGGCAATTACTACTAAACATTTTATATATGAAACTGAAGTAGCTGTTAGGGTATTATTTATCCCAATACCTTACACAATCAATATTTATATCTGGCCTAATTCCATAATCATGTCCAATACCCAAGATGGACATGATTATGGAATTGGGCCAGATATAAATATTGATTGTGTAAGGTATTGGGATAAATAATACCCTAACAGCTACTTCATTTTTCAGGAAAATAGACTTCTGAACTCCACTAAGTTGTTATCAATTTTTCTAGTATTTATGGGAATTTCCTCCCTACCCTTTTGTCTGAAGTAGTGTGGAAAATCAGAATTTTAGTTATATTACTTTCCCTTCTAGTTACATAGACTATCCATTTTAGTTGTTGCTGCTTTTGGAAGTCTTCAAGTGATGCGATTTTATTTGATAAAGCTCTTTGTTTGTAACTCTTTAGTACTAGGATCTGATGAAGAATTGTCTTCTTTAAAACCTAAAGAATTCATTCACTTGAAGCTAATTTTAAACATTTATTAGTTTTATATAGATGATAGTTTGTAGATTTCTGAAGGAGTTGGATACAATGAATGATATTCATATAAGAGTTTCAATTGGATGAAGTTATTTAAAAACATGATTCTCTGTCTAGTTGCTGGTAGACAATGAGTGCACTGTCTCCCAGGCACAGCGGCAATATTCACTCGACATTTGTTCTCTTGCAAAGGTCGCATATAATCTTGACAACTTGAATCCATTGTATATCTGGTTTGTTCGTAGCAAGACCACCAAACTCTGGAATTATTCGATATTCAAATATTTTATCCATTATGAAACGGATGAAATTCAATCTGCCAAAATAGCTTGTAGTTGATAGTCAGATCTAGCACAGATAAGGTTTTGTAGATCTTTCTGTCTGCTCACCTGTGCAGCTCACCTTTTATTCAGGTTTTTGACCACACAT
Organism: Acanthosepion esculentum; assembly: GCA_964036315.1. Lineage (NCBI taxonomy): Eukaryota > Metazoa > Mollusca > Cephalopoda > Sepiida > Sepiidae > Acanthosepion > Acanthosepion esculentum. The sequence continues at coordinate 11,057,790 of OZ038503.1, forward strand.
GCAAATTAGCAATAGTTTCAACAGCACTAGAACCACATATGTGCTTTACCTAAATTGCAAATGGCAGCTCCGACCTAGCAGGTGAGACATTGTGGCCTCTTAGCCACAGGTAGGTTAGAATTCCTCAGTCCTATTTCACCACAAATGCTATGAATTGTCTCCGACAAGGCTATTTAATAAGATGACTCCAATTTTCATTTTAGTTGTTTGGTTTTGTAACATCTAAAATGTACAATAACATGAACAATAAAAGGTTGAGATGCATAAACAGAAAGAATTTGTATTTTCTTTTTGTGATGTGAATTACAGAATATTGGTATGGTGGATGTAAAACTGTTCTCAGTGTCTCTTTAGTTTAATAGTCAGTGCTTACTTGGTTTGGTTCTGAGAACTTCGTTTGTGAGGATGCATTTGAAATTGTCTGTTTTCTATCTTCCCAGAGCGTTGGCAGACATATGTTTCTGTACTGCTACTTACCTACTGACTATTTGTCTACTAGTCCCTCCATGTGGTGAAAAGATCATTTTTATAATCACGAGGGTTAGGATGACTACATATCCTTCTTTTCTATCATCACTGATGACAAGGTTATTTTTATAATGATGAAATATCCTTATTTTTTTTTATCATCACTGATGGGAAGGTTATTTTTATAATGATGAAATGCCATCATTATTCTGGACTGCAACACAAGTATTGATGAAAATAAGATAATTATTTCAGAAATTAATCACTTTTTAAAAATTTTACTGTTGTTAAATACATACTAAATTGTTTCTTATGTTACTTTTAATCTAACTAATGTTAAATATAGTTCTTTAGCCTTGGTTGGCAACCAGTCTAACACAGAAAAAAATGGCAACCTACTGCAGGAAAAATCTTCTGCCTTGACAGTCATGTATCAAAAGATACATGATCGCCCAAGTGTATATCACATGTGGCACTTAACTGACTGATATTTATTTATGCATAAATACCCTTGAGAAACGTATGAATTCACTTCTTCTCCCCCCAGTTATGGGTTAATTAGTAAGACTTGTTTCACTAAAACCATTATTATCTTCAAAACAATAAAATTGCATACACAATATTTAGGTTTTGGCATTAAATAATGCAGAGAGGTTGATATGCCGCTAAACTAGAACAACCAACTAGAAATTTCAACTGCCTCTTTCTGATTCTAAGTATAAGTGTCCTTCTGTCAAGAAATAAAATGACATGCCAGTGAAGTTTTCTTTTCTTTAAGAGTAATACAAAAGAAAATTAAAGGAACAGATGAAAGAAACATTTATTGCTTATTTTCTTCTTTTGCTGGCATCCATATTCTTTCATGGAGAATACATTGTACGTTCTTCAGGCATAAATTTATTTCCTTTGATGATTGGAAAACCAGAATTCCTTTACTAAAAACAAAACATACAAATTAAATATCTGTTTGTTTTTTTTGGTGTGTATCTTTTTTTTAATCATTTTATCCCAAGCACAGTAGGAATGTCACTGGTACGCAGTTAAACATGACATGGTCTAAAAGTTCTGTGGGTCACCGATCGACTTTCCAAATAAGTTAATCTGAGTGTCCATTCTTTAATATAACTTAACAGGAAGTCTACCCTAGGACTGATTTTCTTCTTGTAAAGTCCTTTCAGAAGTAGGTCTCTGCCATTTTTTAATGGAAATCTCAAATTTAACTAAGTTAAAATGTAGTACCTCTTTTTTCTTTTTCTTTTTTTTTAATAGGAATTGATAGGCTTTCTTATTACCCAGTCCATACTCCAGCCCCCTTCTCTTGAACAGGCTCATTCCTTGTATCCTGTTTAGAAGGAGTTCCTGGTTCCTTTCCTTTTCTCAGGCCTTAATAGTGGTGCTGTCATGAATTTTCTTGTGATATGTGTGGATAGTGGCAACATCTCTTCAATCTGATGGTACCGGATTGGCAGTTTTCAGGTTGCTGCTGCTGGTAGTTAGGGGCCCAAACTCTTGTGTAGCATCTTGAGAGGCTGCTCTGATCAACAGTCACATAATATCAGGGTTCTTGGGGTGCCATGTTGCGCATGGAAAGGTATTCCTGCAAGCACTACTGGTGGGCAACCCTGAGGTTACACTATATTGCATTCTGCATCAGTTCCCTTCTCGCATATATTACATTAAACAAACAACTGCTACTACTACTCTAGGTCTTTCCTTACCAAAATAACACATCTTGACTATAAGCAACCAAATCTATAAAACTAAACTAGTGCAACAAAAAATGCTAAAACCCCTCAACCATTTCATCCTGGGTAAGACGTTAAACTACATCCAGCAGCAAGACCTATGATCAGGAGATTTTGAGGAGCATGGAACCACCTCTTAATTGATGGTGTTCCCAGGTCCACCCTGACTCGGGGTGGTAGCATGGGCAAATAGTTCACTAGTACCAGCAATACGTTTTTGAAAAAAATTATTACCAGCAACACAATTTTGAAGGAAAAATATTACCAGAAACAGATTTTTGACAAAACAAAATATTACCAGCAATAAAAAATGTTGTCAGCATCAAATAACCCATTGAGGTTGATATGCGGTAAAACAAAATAAACCAAACCAATCTAAACCAAAGAATGCATATTCTATTCATACGAATCTATCCTAAAAATGTTGTCGGCATTAAATAACCCATTGAGGTTGATATGCCATAAAACAAAATAAACCAAACCAATCTAAACTAAAGAATACATATTCTATTCATACGAATCTATTCTAAAAATGTTGTTGGCATTTAAATAACCCATTGAGGTTGATATGCCGTAAAACAAAATAAACCAAATCAATCTAAACCAAAGAATACATATTCTATTCATACAAATCTATTCTAAAAATGTTGTCGGCATTAAATAACCCATTGAGGTTGATATGCCGTAAAACAAAATAAACCAAACCAATCTAAACCAAAGAATACATATTCTATTCATACGAATCTATTCTAAAAATGTTGTTGGCATTTAAATAACCCATTGAGGTTGATATGCCGTAAAACAAAATTAACCAAACCGATCTAAACCAAAGAATACATATTCTATTCATACAAATCTATTCTAAAAATGTTGTTGACATTTAAATAACCCATTGAGGTTGATATGCCGTAAAACAAAATAAACCAAACCAAACCCTCACCCTTTACTCTCCAACATTCATGATATTTGAACCAACTTCTGCAGTGTGGAATCTTTCCTATTCAAAAAGTCTCCAGACATCCTAGCTCTCTGCAAAACTAATCCTAACACTTCAATCCTCTCCTCTGATTTCTGTATTCCTGGCTCTCTTCCTTTCTTTAGAAAGGACTCTAATATCCACATGCATTGACTGAGAGTTTATGTCTGCAAACATCTCCCACTGGTGAGGGAGCTCACTCGAAAGCATTCTTCCATGTGTCTATATCTCTCTCTATTAAACTCAGTCAGCTATCTCTTCTTTCTCTACCATACCCCTTCCTCTCATGACTCTTTTGTGCTAGATAGTATTTCTGATAATATAGACATGGCCATCTCCCTTCACCTGTTTGCAGATACATTTGCATTTGGTGACTTTAATGTCCACTATGCCAGGTGTTTAAGCACTCCATCACTGACCTTGCAGGTATCCAAACCCTAAACTTCTCAATCACTCAATGTCTAACACAAGTGGTGGACTTCTCTATGCATTTCCCCAGTAACCCTGATGGACACGCTTCTCTTCTAGATCTCTTTTTTACCTCTATCCCTGACTCATATCCGTACTATGCAGCTCTGCCCTTTTGGCAACTCTGATCATGTGTGGTAGTGTCTGTGAACAACTCTTTCCACTCCTCCACCAACCAAGAACCTCCTACTAACAGAATATCTTTCTATTATCAGTGAGTGGATTGGGACTTGTTCCATGATTTCCTTTGTGATGTCCCTTGGAATGAAGTTTTTAACCTATCTGTTTAAAAATGCACATCTGAGTTCTCCCGGGTGAAAGCCGGCATCAATGCTTTCATTCCAGCAAGGAAATACCAAGTTAAATCACATCTCCTTGGTTCTTACCTGCATGCTCAGCAGCTATAGCCCACAGGAATCACTTCTCTTGGCTGTACCAGGACAGTATGTCTAATTGCAACAGATGTTTCTTTGTTTCTGCTTGTAATGAGTGCAAGTATGTCCTCAAAGAAACAAAGTTACTGTTCGTTGATAGAATAAACCAACATATAACATCTCACAAGTTTGGTTCTAGAGATTATTGATGGTTTTCCAAGAGTATGCTGAGGAGCAGCAAATCCTCAATCCTTCCTCTATTCAATCAATTTGAAGTACTGACATCTAGAGAAGATAAGGTTGAATGCTTTCCTCGGAAATTCTTGTCCAACTCAGACAATTTAGAGTACCCACATATGATTTCCCCAATAGGATAGAGGTTCTACTGAGTGATATGCACATAACCTTGTCACTAGTCTAAAAAATAATTTCTAAATTAGATTCCCATAAGTCAAGCATAAGTAAAAGGATCCCAGCCATTGTCCAAAAGAAATGTGCTTCTGAGCTTTTTGCAGTTCCCTCCAAACTCTACAACTATTACCTTGCTGCTTCCTGCTTCCGTACTTGTTGGAAAACCTCCTCTGTAGTTCCTGTTTTTAAGAACTCTGCAGTACCTTCTGACCCCTCTATCACCCTATTAATCTACTACTGCTTTTCAGCTAAGTATTTGAAGATTTAATCAATGCTGAAGTCGTTAAACATCTTACCTCTCATGACCTACTCTCTGACAAACAATATGGCTTCTGTTTTGCCAGATCTACTGCTGATGTGCAAATGGCCATGGTCTTGATATTAACAGTGACGCTCAAGCTGTGGCTCAAGATATCTCAAAGGCATTTGACAGGATTTGGCACTCTGGTCTTCTACGTAAGCCCAGGGATATGGTATTACTGGATGATTGATTTAATCCAATCATTCATATCAAATCATGAAATGAAGGTCATTTTGAATTGGCTCACTTCCAAATCTTTCCACACAAATGCAGGTGTCCCCCAAGGCTCTATCCTGGGTCCTATGCTGTTTCTGATCTTCATCAATGATCTTCCTGATCTCATCAATTCGTAAGTAGGCATTTATGCTGATGACACTACCATTTACTTATTTCTCAATAGCAAATGTGCCAGAGTTGACAAAGTTAACATGGTCGCTGCTCTTGAAAAGGACCTCTGATCTGTGGTCAACTGGGGCAGGAAATGGCTTGTAAATTTTAGTGCCTCAAAAACTAAACTGCTCTCATTTAACCACCATAGAGAAACTTTCCTGCCTGCAGTCAGCATAGCTGATGCTAGACTCATACAACATACTGCGCCTTACAGGCCTCACATTTTCAACTGACTTGATGTTGAACAACTACATCGAATCAATAGCTGCATCTACTGCAAGGAAAAAAATTAAGTGTATTGAAGAAATTGAATAAAAACAAGAATGCCATCACTGCCAGAAGGATTTTCTTGTCAGAGTACATCTTGAACATTTCTAAATCTACCATTCATCTGTGCATCAAATACTTTTGACATATCTGGTCTGGTGCTCCTGCTACTCATGTTGAGGATCTTGACAGAAGTACCTGCAATGTAATCAATCTTAACTTGACATCCAGACTTCAGTCACTTTCTCACTGATGTGACGTGGTTTCCCTCTGTCTTTTCTACGAATATTTTCATGGCAACTGCTCTGACAAGCTTTTTTCACCATCACCACAAACAGAACCCAGCTTAACCAAAGTTTTGGTGAAAAGGCTCAGACCAATGATAGTGTACGTGAGCATCTACACACGTGTGTATGTGTGTGAGGAAGTATAAGTTTCTCTGACGGCTCCATGCGGTAGATCTGATAAGCATCAAGAACACCCCTACCCGCTCCTTGTTGAAATGAACATCACCACACATAAAAAGCTAAGGTCCTGACACCAAAATAGAATTACAACTGCGTATGTATGTATGCCTGAATGCACGGATATGTATCTGCACCTAGCCTTAAATTGCTTATCTGGATGTGTTGGTGTTAACTAAAATGCATACACTTGTATGTGTCTATGCATATGATAAAACAAAGATGGAAGTATATTCCCTTCCCACCACCAAACGTACTCAAACAAGCAGGACTAGATCCAATTTAAAAAAAACAAAAAAAAACAGTTTGTCTGATGATCGCAAAAGTGTGAAACCCAGGGTCACAAACTCATATCCGTACAACTTATTATGTTAGCTCTATCACTGATGTTATGCACTTTCCACTAAGTACCGTGCATATAAAATATATATATATATATATATATATATATAGCACATATGGTGCTGGTATTAATAAAACAGTGCTCAATTTAATACAACAGAGCTATTAAGTATAAATATATTAATAAATATACATACTAATAGTCACTAATAGTACAACTTGGAGTTTCAGGCACAATGCACTCTTCAAGTGCTGAGTACATTGTGGCCATTACATAATTTAAATAACATATATCTATGCCAGCATTATGATAAACTGATATATCTTTTGAAATTTAAATTACATAATGGCCAGTCTATACTGATCATTTCAAGATTAGACTGTGCATGAAACTCCAAGTTGTGCTACTTGCTACTGATAAGGGATAATATGTATGTATGTATGTATGTGTATGTATATATATATATATATATATATATATATATATATATATTTTAAACATGTTTTTAACATGTTTAAAATATATATATTATTACAAATTATGGGTACTGGCAAAAACTGTTACTACCAATAAAATTTTTTACTTCAGACTCATCATTTTGTTACACTTTTCAGTACAGACAAACTTCTCATCTACAGAACCCCCATCGGTGGACTTCGGATACAACAGACACAATCTGCAGGCAAATTAAAAAGAAATCTGCAGGAAAAAATCTTACAAATTGTCAGTGATGTATTTTAAAATTTGTGGGTTTAACGGAAGGAGCCTTATTAGTTCTGAAAGTGACGCTTGGCAGCAGTGGCAGGGCTTTCAATTGTAAACAAAGATGGCTGTACAATACATAAAGCAAGATACATTAGCATGTGTGTGAGAAAGTAGCTGTGAGAAATCTATTATTTATACAATATATATACAGTACCGTATATATTTATTTATGCCATATATCCATGTTTATAGTATTTACATTATGATCATAACTACAGGTAGGTACTCTAGTGGTTTTATAACTCAAAAATAATCCCTTCCCATCTACGGACAAGTGTCTTTAATGGACCCCACACGCCCTCCCTATTAGCCCATACATATATGTATGCATATGAGCCAAAGACAAAAATTGCTGATTCCCCACAATCACTGTCATGCTGGTGTTGATATTACACTGACCCCACCCTCTTTTAGTGCAATGAGGAAGGAGCAGCCATAGGGACTGGGCACCTTCTCCCATCTAGAATAAGGAGAACAATTGGCTCCACTTCTGGCCAAAACGGAACTCTTGTGCCAGAGAAGTATAAGTGATCCAGGTTGGTTTGTTTTGCTTATGTAAGGTGGGGATACACAGGAAAATTTTTTTATTTTTTTTTTATTATTATTTTCTTTATTTTCATTCTCCCACAATCCATCCCCACCCCCAGAAGCAAGCAGATCTGTATTAATACATAATTTACGAGAAATATATAAATTTTATTCTTTTTAGAAAATGTTACCCATCTTTCTGAGCATGTGGTTCTAGGTTGAGTTTGAGATTCTAATTTTTTTGTTGGTGGAGAGTCTTCAACTGGGGTGTTTTTCTTGTGGGTGTGTCATTATCAGTTGTTGCCGTTCCCTTGGGTATTGGATCAGACAGAGGTGTTACAGGCCTCAGTCTGTCCAAGGACACATTTTGATGATTTGCCGAATGGAGCTCTATAACAAAATATTTTTTTATGTCTCTCTATGACTTTAAATGGTCCAGCATAAGGAGCTTCTAATGGGCACCTTACTTTTTTTACCCTTAACCAAACATGTGTACATTTATTCAGTTCTTGAGTAATGAAAGCCTTTGGAACAGTGTGTAGGTGTCCTTCAGAGAGAAATTCTGTTTCAAGCCTTATCATCTCTTGTGTTAATTGCCAAACCTTTTCATTGGTAAACCCCATAGAGTCCTTTTCAACCAAAAACTTGGGTAGTAGCACTGAACTTCCTGTTACTGCAAAAGCTGGTGAGTAACCGTCGGTCTGTTGGTAGATTTCATAAACCAAGTAGCACTATTGGCCCCTAACCACTTTTGTTTTCTTGCCATTATGCCAGTTTTAATTGTCCTGAGTTGCCTTTTGCTTACTCCATTGGATTGTGGATGGTATGAAGTGGTTGTTAGTCTCTGAAATCCTATCGGTTTTGGTAATTCACTAAAATGCTCACTTTCAAACTGACTTACTCTATCGATGACAACATACACGGGAACTCCAAATCAAGATATCCAAACATTTAGAAACAACATGGCCACTTTTATAGTTATAGCATCTTGCTTGAGTGTAGCTTCATCCCATCGAGTAGCTTTGTCTATGGATGTTAGGATGTACCTTGCTGGTGATGTGTATGTACTGTTGTGATTGATGCTTGCTGGGAATTAACCCTATAATGTCAATATGGACGGTTTTGAAATGAGTAGAGTGTAGTAAGAAAGGAACTACTGCTCATTTTGTGTGGTGAGTAACCTTACTTTGTTGGCAATTGAGGCACTCTTTGGTCTATGAGTGTATGTTAGTATCCATGTCAGGCCTAAAGTAGTGTGATCTGATTAGGTTTACTATGACTGTGTGTCCTGGATGTGACATATTGTGGAAGGTATCATAGATTGTCCTGCACATTGTTTGTGGAATAAATGATCTTGGGTAAAGTGTGGAAATATCACATAAAATAGTTTTGTTGCCAACAGTGTAAGCCTTCAGCCTGTCTATGTAGGTTTTTATTTCTGTTTCACACTCTTGCTGCTTGGCGAGGGCTGGTAAGTTAAAAAGTTCAACTTTGATTGCATTTGCTAGTTTGGAGATGCAGTTTGCAACAATGTTTCTTCCACACAAATATGTAAGATATCCGTTACATATTCAGATATTAACGACAGGTGTTTCTGTTATTTATTTGATTTTGTCAGTGTTGTTTTATGAAAACTAATGTGAGTGGCTTATGGTCAGTGTTATGTTTACTTTCAACTTGGGATTTGAATAGCAACACTGTCAAGTAAGCTGCCAGTAACTCCCTGTCAAATGGGGACTATTTTCTTTAGTTTTCAGAGAGTCTCTTACAGAAAAGCTCTATACGAACAGGTCTATTGTTAATCATCTGATGTAATGCTACACCTACAATATACTTGGAACTATCAGACACCAGATGATAATGAGTTACACCTGTAACCATAAGGAAATGCAGTGAGTATGCCAAGGGCATTTTTAATGTTCATGAATGCTTTGAGGGTGCTTCTTTATCAGCTCAGTCAATGGTAGAAGAATGTTTTCTACCAGTGTAAAAGTTAACAATTCCCAGGAAACACTGAAGTGATTTTGAATCAGTTGTTTCTGGGAATTCATTTATTTTCTGATTTTTCTCTTTTGTGGATGTTAAACCTTCTGTGTTGGAACCGAAATTCAAGTTCCTTTTTGAAGAATTGGTGCTTGTCCCATGAGATTTTTAAGTTATTTTCTTGTAGAATCACCAGAACTTTTTCTAAATCCTTGTAATGTTCTTCTGTTTCAGAGAAAACTAGAACACTATAGATGAAAACACAGTTGACCTGAAGAAATAGATTGTCCATAAATCTTTACAATGTAGCTGTAGCATTTTGTAGACCAAAAGACATATACATACTCAAAGAGTCCAAATGGTGCTACCACTGCTGTTTTCTCTATATCTTCTTCTCTCATAGGTATTTGGTGGTAGGCTTGTAGATCTATTTTCGAAAATATATTTTTCTTACCTAATTTAGAAGAAAGACTGATATTTTCCACAAGTTTTGTCTATACATTTAAATTACTGCAGTCTCCACAGGCACGCTACAGTCCAGGTGTGGATTTTGGAAATATGTGAAGTGGTGATGCCCAAGGAGAGTTTGACTGTCTTCTGATTCTCACTTGGAGTAGAATTGTAAATTCCTCCTTAAGAGATTTAAGTTTTTCTTGAGACATTTATCTCGCTTTATCATCAGTGGGTGAACTTTCATCTGTATCTATGCTATGTCTGACTTTTGACAGCACTGGAATAAGTGCCTTTATTCTTGATGTCAGCAGTGTTGCCAGGTTTTGGAATAAGGGACGTACAATTTCTGGGAGAATATTACTGTTATTATCGTCAATCCTGCCTTCCTCATTTATCCATTACAAATTTAGTTTTTTGTTTCAGTTCTTCTTCAGTGGCCGCACCTAAACATATATTGTCCTGATAAATTATCATATTTTCTACTTTTCCCACTAACAAATTTTCTATAGCTTTTTGAAAAATCAAGCTGGCTGTCTTAAATCCAAATGGTAAGCGGGACTATCTTAGTAAACCTATGGGGGAGTTTATTGTTGTGTTTTTTTTTTTAATTTGTCATCTATTTAAATTTAGTGGTACACATTTTTTCAATCAATTTTCATAAAATATTTCATTCCTGCCAAAGAATGTAGTATGTTTTCTATGTTTGGAATAGGGTAGGAATCCAAACAAGTCTTATGATTTACGCCTACTTTATAAATTCCACAAATTCTAAAATCACCATCAGGTTTTCTTAAAACCACAATTGGTGAGGCCTATTTGCTGTCTCCAGGTTCTACATACTGAAGAATGCTTTCTTCCACCATTTTTTGTAGCTTATCAACTATCATTGGCTTTATATGTATGGGAAGCCTATGGCTTTCAAAATACAATGGATTGATATTTCTTTTTAATTTAAGGCTCACTTTATAGTATTTTCATGCCCCAGTTTCAGGACTTCCCATATTCATAGCATTAAGTAAACATGTGCTATTAATATTTATAAAATCAGTTCCTACTAAACCATGACTTTTTATACAGTCTATGGCCATAATAATGACAGTTTCAAATCTATTTTTTGTTTCAAAAGTGCCTTGAAAGCACCCTAATATTTTTATATACATTCCATGAAAGTGTCTTAATCTTAGTAAGCTTTTCTTTCATTTTGGTTTCGATAATTGTTCCCAAAAATTCATCAGAATAATGGTCACTTTGCTTCCAGGGTCAACTTGCATTTTTACGTCTACACCATTTAATATTCATTAAAGTGTTTATTTTGCTTCTCCTTTCTATTGAAAAAACGTCTGTTTGACTTTTTACATCGTTGTGTATTATTTCCTCTAGTTTTTGCATTGCTATCTCACCATCTGCATAAGACTTGAAAGTGATTTTTCTTTTTGCACTTATTACGTCTGTCCCCATGCTCAATATTTCTCTCCCTTTGATTTATGTTTATAGTTGCAATATCTGCATTTTATCATTGTTCTTTTTATTGCACATGTGTCCATAAGCTCAGGGTGGTTTTCGTTTGTATTAAATTTTTCAGTTAATTCCTCTTGTTCTATAAAGTCAATACAAGCTTCTAAAGTCATTTGATTTGTCTGTAACTGCTCTAAAATTTTACTCTATGAGAGGGTGTTGTACAGTCCTTCTACCAATCAGAGTTGAACTAATTCTTCCTCTGTGCTTATTCCTTGTTGTCTTAGTTCATGAAATTCACAATGTCTGCTGGTATCTCTTAACCTTTTTAGATATTTCCTTATAGGCTTCCCAAATTCTTGTCTCAATGTTAAGAATTTGGTTTGTTCAGCTATGACCAATCTTTTCTTCAGTTGAATATTTCTCAATATTATTTCTTTGACTTCCTTAAATTTCAAGTTTTCTATTTCAGCCAGGTAAGTCGTTAACAAAATTTGCCTGATGGTTTTGCATTCCACAGTGGCCAAAAATAGATCCGTGATTTCTTTCTGTTCTTGAGGTATTTGGTCTTCTTGTAACATCTTTATTCTGGCATGTGCCTCAAAGCATTTTATCCAAATCTTTACATTTTCAGGTTCTTCTGTGTTCAACAGAGCTCTGTCAGTTGATGCCATTTTGTTATGATGATCAAACTTGGTAGCCGTAGATATTCTACGTACACTCTGTGAACTATAGTTATAGCTCTCTTTATGCTAATTGCCTGTTAGCTAAACCAATCACATTACACTCACTATTAATAATAAATAGTAAAACAGAAGATTTGGATCTTGCATAGTGCGTGAAAAAATTCATGACCAAAAATCAAATATTTTCTATTAAAAATTTCATACTTACATTAATGTATAAACAAATAAATAAAGTTTACTTATTTTAATGGTGGATATTGCCTTAGAGATATTCTGAGGTTTTGTTTACTGTTTTCTTTTACATGAGTACACCTAACAAGGTTTTAAAACAAGCCCCCCCCCATCTTTTTTTCATGAAATGGCCACCAGATTAACATCCCAAATTTACATGATGGTTGCATAATTATGCATACTACAGTGTAACCCGGATATAAGAGAATAAATCTCTTATATCCGGGTTTCTCTTATATCCGGGTTTGGTCTATTTTGTTTAGGTAAGTATGGCTCTAATTTGGGACCAGAGAAAATCTCTCTTATATCCGGGTTTCTCTGTATCAAAGAAATTTCACATTTTTATTCTCATTATAAATATTTGGCCATTTATTGCTATATTGGTGGTACTGTCAATAAAATATATTTAATAGTAGTTTATATTTTTACTGTACAAAGAAAAACAACATATAGATAAAAATAATAATAATATTTACCTCAACTTTAATGACTTATTTGATGCTGTATCTTATTTGCAATATGGTTTAGGAGTTTGTAAATATAAATTTAATAAAAGAGGTTCAGTTGTACTGTAGGGACCATCAGATTTACTCACCCATTTTGCTCAGTATTCTCCTAAAAGTTGGATAACATTGATTCTTGGTATGAAATGGTATTTTTAAAATTGAACTTCTATACCAAGTTTTTACCTGTCATCAAAAAGAAATTGGCAACATTTTGTTATTCTTAAATTCTCAACTAGTATGTTTTAACCTCTTCATTTTTGCTTTTAAATTCATTAAATTCTGTTAAACCTTGTTTTTTGTGTAAAAATAATGTTCAAAGTTTATTTTTTGTGTCAAAAAGTTTGTCTTTTGGGTGTAATAAAATTTTAAAATAATAAAAATATTTTGATGCAAGGAAAAAACAAGGCATAAACAATGGCTGCAACATGGAATTAAAGTTAGATTCTCAAGATTTTAAAAAGTAAATTATAATTTTATTCAGAGACAAGAAATACAATTAAAACCAACAATCAATTTTATCCAAAACTCGAGCAAATACTGAGCGAAATGAGCAAGAAAATCCAACGGTCCTATAGTACATTTGAAAGAAAGATCTACTTCTACAAAGAAAACAATTGAAAATTTTACATTGCATTAAAATATAATTTTAAATATTAAAGAAATATTAATAAAAAAAAAAATTATAGCAATTGATTTATCACTTTTTTCTTGAAATACATTTTAAATTTCTTTAAAATAGAGTTAACAAAAAGAAAAAAAATGAACTTACATTTATGTTGATGTTAAATTTCGTTTGTTTTTTTGGTTTTTAATCTGAAGGAAGTTGACTCTATGAGAATGAAAATGGAACTTTCAATGATAACCAAGAATTTTTTTAAGTAGTCTTTGCTTTTATGGCATTGTATCTCCACACAAATGCTTTATATCTTTTTAACTTTCTTTTCACTACCAGTTCCCAAACATGAAAAATCAAAATGAAAGAACTGACATCAAAGTCTTGGACTTCTTACATAGGTGTGAAAAAAAATTGGATTCAAGTAGGTACTCATGAAACACTAAGGGGCTGTAGGAGGTAACTGATGGTATACTTAATGACCAACCCAAATTGATCACCATGTGTAAGTGGGGACGATCCCCACCTCCTGATAGCACTTTTGGAAAAAAAATTTTTAAAACAAGCTGGCATCATTTGAAACCTATCTAAAATTTTCTTCACAGGTTTGGCCAAATTATCAACACAACCACCAGCCAAATATAGACACTTTAAAACTAAAATTAAAAACTATTTATTTTTTATATCTAAATTTAGGTCTTTTTGCTAAATAAAAACAAAAAGTTATGTTTCTTCTCCTTCCATATCACTGCCTTTGTTGCAGCAAAATTAATATACTCCATCGGAAGTGCTGCCTCCACTGCCACACCGCCCCCACCCTTTGCATTATTTGGTATTTGGGTCCACCAGTCTTCCATATTTACAGTTCACTAGCAGCCCATAGTGTCACAGAAAGTCAGTGCTCAAAAGTGGGTTAACAGCCACCACCAAAGTCCATCTATATGAATGACAAAGTCCTAGAAAGTCTATTTCAATACTCTTCTCCATAACACTGGATTTCTTGTCCATTGGCTGAGGATAGGTGGACTGATGTTAGGTTTAGGCAGAGTCTATTGGCATATTTGCAAGGTAGTATTGTCTCTGAAGCATCAGTATCATTCAGGAATTTCAGCTTTGTTTTTCCAATCCAGGTTGCAACCTCAAAAACCAGTGAATCACTGGTTGCAATAGCAATTCACCCTAAAAGTTTTCCAAAACAGTCTCTTCATTCAGTATAAATCCTCTGGCTGGTGACGTTGATTTGAAATTTGGCTGTATTTTACAGGCTGCTTTATTTGGCCCCATGCCATCATGGTTTACATGTTTAGGATTTTTTTCCAAAATAGAGGTGACCCTGGACTATGCACAATATTCCATTTTAACCACAGATTTGGGATTTGTTTGAATCCAGAATTGTCCTTCTCCTAGAATAGTCCCACTAGCAAAGCTAAAGAGCTCCCAATCAATCCAACTGCTTTTACCCTTTGCTAATGTGTTTGTCTGGTGGACAATTGATATATTCTTTCATTTTCCAAGAAAATAGTTTTTTTTTTCAAAACTTCAATTTGTGTTTGCTTCGTTTTTAAGATTCCAGATTTTCTCAAGCAGTTTGGGCCCCCATGATCAATAACAATTATTTTCTTTTAATTGTTATCTCTTCAAGACATACGTGACAATAGCCATCCACAGCTTCCTTTCCTTTAATGTTTTAGAATTGCCAAGACTGTTTGGTGGAGTAAAGATAGTGGATAGTTTCTTGTTTTTTTTCACAATACTGAATTCAGATCTTTCTCTGCAAAGCAAGAGAGCCCAGTCAACACAACTATTTTTCCATAGCTGCCAAAAGAAGAAATGGCTTCATACTTTTCCAAAGACCATTGGTGCAAAAAGAGAATGCAACAACATTCCGTGGAATTTGAACTGTTTCCATCTTCTACGCTAATAACTATTAGACCACCTACAATTACTATGAATTATATATCTATGAATGATGACAAGTGGAAATCTTTGAGATCTTTGATTCTGAGGGTCAAAGGTACCTTAGTAGAATGGTAAGAGTACCAGTCATACTGTATGAAATCAAAAGTTAAATAATTGACATATAGTTCATGGGGGTATTTTTGGAAACGGTGTTGGTTTGTGGTATCAAATCAAGGGAATTTAGAGTATGGATTTCAACAAAAAAAAACAATACCTAAGGTTTAGAATGAATTTCTAAAAATGAAAAATCTTTCTTGAAGCTTTTACTTTAGGTTTACTTTCAAGCAAAGAGATTAAATTTAATATTTATTTCCCGCAATCAAAAATTTATCTGTAAAACATAATTTAAGAAAATGACGTGTTTTTTTTTGTTTTTTTTTTTGTTTTTTTGTTTTTTAAAAGCGTATCACCCCAAGCAAGGCTGGGGGCCACTATCACGCAAGGGGTTAAAGAAGGGTTGGAGGAAGAGCAGATAGGTGTGGTAAAGGAGAGGATGTGGAGAAAGAGAAAGACAGTGGGTCGATCAAAGCAAGGGGGTTACAGAAGATTTGGAGCGAGAGCAGATAGGAATGAAAAATGAACGGATGTGGAGAAGGGAAGTGGATAGATCAAGGCAACTGGAGATGTCGATTGACGCTACATTTAAACCGTTGGAGATTGTATTTGTCAGGGAAACAATAATAGGGAAGGAAGTTCCACAGGCGAGATGTGCGAGACATGAAGCTATTGGAGTAGAAGAGACGTCTACATCTAACAGTTTCCACGGTGTAGGGGTGGGAGCGGGATGCCAGCCTCGTGGGACGTTTAAATTCACGAGGCCTAAGGACAAGCGAAAGCAGCTCCTCGGAGCAATTACCGTGAAAGTACTTGTAAAAAAGGCAGAGCGAGGCAACATCGCGTCTGTGAGAGAGCGACTGCAGACGAGATGACAGTGTGTGCCTTTTTATATCATTTTTAAGTACTCAGTAATCTTAAAGATTTCAGAAATTAGTCTCTGTAATTTAATGTTTTATTGAATTTTAGATACTTTCTGGCTTTAGATTTATAATAGT
Source organism: Acanthosepion esculentum (assembly GCA_964036315.1). NCBI lineage: Eukaryota > Metazoa > Mollusca > Cephalopoda > Sepiida > Sepiidae > Acanthosepion > Acanthosepion esculentum. The sequence continues at coordinate 11,074,228 of OZ038503.1, forward strand.
TATCATTTTTATTTTCTGATAATGTCAAGTATGGTCACCTGTACTTACAAAAATGGCAACATCTATATATATACAAAAAAATTCTAAATTATTTTTAAAATATTGGTGTTTGATGATTTGTATAATATTTTTCATTTATGAATAGTAAATTGGTATATATAGTCATTACTTAATAAAAAAACATCTGAAAGGCTGGAATTAATACAGAATTTAAAGATTTAAAACTTAATAAATTTTTCCAAATAAAATTTAATAAAAAAATGGAAACTGTTCCTGTAAAAATTTCATTATTCATCAAAAAAAATTTTCTTAACACAATAGTGTACTTAATTTATCTTGTTTATGAAAGCAATTAAAAGCTTTTCTAATTAAATATTGTCATCGGTTTATTACATTTTTTATTTTACAATTCAGAGCAGATTTTTAATAAATGGTGTTTCTGTTTGACAAAAACAAATTGATTATTTAAATTCTCCAATAACTCCTGCTTTTGCCTAATAAAAATATGAAGAGTCTGACATTTTAATTTCTCAAAATTTCATGAAATTAAGTGGTGGTAACAGATGTGGAAAAATAATATTTTTACCAAGATTTTCTAAAAAAAATTTCAGAAATAAATTTATTCATTTGTGAATAAATCCTGAAAATTTCATTAAAATCTGACAATTATTTGATTATTTGTAAGAATTTCCAAAACAATGTGTTTTTAAAGCCAAAAAAGTAAAAAAAAAATCTCTAAAATCCCTAAATTAATCTTTAGTCCATCTGCTGACACAAGAAAAACAAGATTTTTAATGAAAATCAAAAAATCCTTTGGTCTTTCCTCTTAATAATAGCATACACATTTTGATGATAAAACTTTGTTTTTGTCAAGTTTGCGTAATTTTTTCATTATCGTATGTTCTTTTTTAGAAAGTTTTTGAAGGTACCTGAGTTAGAGATAATTCGTATCTAGAACTTATTGGGTAAAGTTATACTTACACATGCCTCAAACAATATTGGACCACTTGTAGATTTTCTGCCCTGAAACCAAGTGTCAGGTGCGGCAGTGGCCCATCCAATCACTGGACCTCATAAATATCTTAAAGGAAACCGGCTGAAACTAACATCTGAAACACTAAGTTCTCAATTGCAAATAACTAGTTTTTCTTTCTACTTTGTTTCCTGTTTACACTTTGAAGTAGTAATAGATAGACAGTGTAACCCGGATATAAGAGAGTTGTCAGGACCGGAGAAGAAGTCTCTTATATCCGGGTTTCTCTTATATCCGGGTTTGCTCTATTTTGTTTTATTAACACAGGCTCTAATTTGGGACCAGAGAAAATCTCTCTTATATCCGGGTTTCTCTTATATCCGGGTTACACTGTAGTAGTGTTAACTTGTCCAGATTTGTTGGATGAAACTATAGCAAAGAAAATGGCGACTTACCTTGTCAAACCAAGCGACAGCACGTTGCGTGTATCCTACGATGGAAAATGTGGCGAAAAAGAAAATTACTTACCAAAAAAGAGGGCACGTATTCCACATGGCATGCTGAAGACGGAATGTTTAAATTAAAAAAAAAAACAAATCCGTCACAGGAGTCACTATAAGAGTACTTTGATATGCAAAAAATTGAACATCCTCTCCCAGCTGTCGACGAATGGAAAAAAATGCTCGGCCGATAAAAGCAGTTGGTGTTCTCGAATCGAGGAAGAAAAAGTCGGCTATTTTGGCTACCGCGTTTGTCGGAGAGTTAGTTATTTTTCTGACTGGTTGCGTGCATTGTGATTTGTGAGATAGTACTTGCGAATCGAGTTTTCAGCATTTTCTTTCTGCCCCCGATGTTCAAGTCTAACTTATTTATTCTCTGCATTGTGGAAATATTCTGTGACAAATATTTCCTTTGCAATCCCAGATCACTTACAAGCTATTTCAGCACTATGATGGACAAGACATTTGACGTCAAGTTGATACCCGAGTTTGATGGTTCAGTGACCGGACAAGCAGTTACTGAATGAATTGAGATGGCAGAACTTGTTTGTGACCTGTGTGGAATTAAAAAGTTTGAACATGTTCTTCCTCTGAGGTTGACGGGCAGAGCATTTGCTGTTTACCAGCAGTTAAACTCAGAGCAAAAATCAGATGTCAAGCAGATAAAAAAGCCCTGCAGATTGCCTTTGCACCAGATTGTTTCTTGGCTTACGACTATGCCCAGACGAATCCGTTGATGTGTTTCTAGCCAACTTGAAGGAGCTAGCCAGTCTATTTGATGGGATATCCCAGCAAGGACTAGCATGTGGGTTCATAGCAGGCTTACCAGCGCATGTCAAGCAACTACTGCATACGTCTTCCAGGATAGAAGTCATGAATACAAACCAACTGTTGGACCGAGCTCGGGCCATAATGAAAAATCAAATTGCAACTGAGGAAATGGTTGCGGCTACCATTTCACCCGGCGGAGCTGATAAACATCCAAATGTTAAACGTCGGGAGGGTATGCGATGTTATTGATGCTCTGGGTGGAATAACCTTGCCAGGGACTGCCCAGTTCAACGAGAAGATGCCTATCAGCCACGCAGGTCAAGCACAACAATGCGTTGTTTCCGGTGTCAAGAAGTAGGCCACATTGCTTCATTGTGTCCGGGAAAAAGAGGAAGGGTACAAGACGTCAGCGCCTGTCTCTTCCCTAAGCGAGTTATGAATGAAGCGCTACCCGTCTTGGGTATTTACGTGAACGGAATTAAGAGAGTGGCACTGGTGGACACTGGCTGCTCACAGACACTCGTGAGTAAGTCAGCTTGTCAATCCTGGTGGGTGACGGAGGTGAACGTACTCACCGTAAACGGAAATACTCTCAAATGTTGCAGAGTTGGAAGTGTTAAGCTTGACGTGGACAACGCAAACCCCCTCAAAATCGAAGTCTTGGTAGTGGATGGAGAGCTACTGGGTTTTGACTTGTTGCTTGGATTCAACGCCATCAAAAAGTTGAGTGGACTCCAAATAACAGAGTGTGGCAATGTACGGTTTCCCAAGGGTGGGATAGTCTGTTGTGCGGCTATTAAAATAGAAGAACCTGATTTTTGTGCCAAATTCGACCCAAACCAGAATATAGGGGTCACATCATGGAAGTGGTCTGATGGTCGATCACCGGAGAGTTTGCGAAATTGGATGCCTGAGTACCCAATACCAAAGGGAGTCAAGGAGGAATACAACCATGAGCTGCAGACCTGGCTTGATAATGGTTGGTTGCAGCCATATCCTGAAAAGGAACTTGGTCCTCCAAAAGGTTTAATTCCATTAATGGCAGTGGTGCAGAAAAACAAAAATAAAGTGCGGCCAGTATTAGACTATTGAGAGCTGAATGAGTGTCGATGCACACACAGACAATGCTTATGTGGCACACAGAAAGTAAGGGAGTGGCGTAAAATAGGACCGAATGTCGCTATCCTTAACCTACAGCAGGACTATTTACAAGTACATATCCATAAGTCACTTTGGCCCTTTCAAACTGTAATCTTCAAGGGGCAAAGATATTGCTTGACCCAAATGGGTTTCGAGTTGAATGTTGCACCAGCCATAATGAAGGCCATTGCAGACACCGCGTTGGCAAAAGATGAGTCAGTTTGACAAGCAACCTCATCATATATTGATGATATTTATGTTGGCAAGAGCATGATTTCAGCAGCTCACGTGAAAGAGCACTTGGCTGCATTTAGTTTGACCGGCAAGGATCCAGAGTGGTTACGGGATGGCACACATGTGCTGGATTTGCATGTCAAGCAAGATAACAACACGCTTAAGTGGAAACATGAAAATGGCATTCCATCAGTTCCTGAGGTCCTGACACGACGTAATGTCTTCTCATGGTGTGGAAAACTGGTGGGTCATGTTCCTGTGTGTGAGTGGCTTCGTGCTGCTGCATCATTTGTTAAACGCAGGACAGTATTGATCATGTCTGGCTGGGACGACGAAGTGACAGATGCTCCCCTTAAGAACATGATTGAGGACATAGTGGAAAGAATATGCCAGAATGACCCTGCACACGGTAAGTGGTGCACAAGTATAGTGGAAAGATCTCATTGGAGCACAAAGAGAATTGTGACAAGAAAGCAGTGTTCGATAATGGAGGTAGTATACTGGCATAATATCATGCCGAAGGATGATATATCTTCGACTAATGTGCCTGCCAATATGATTCACCGTTACCAACTGAAAGTGAAGGGAATTACTACAGCATTACTACCTGATCGTTGTAAGTATCACAATATGTACAAAGTTGTGAACAGAGTATGGGTGAAAGCTACCCATGGCCGGTGTACCTCCAGGTATCAAGTGGGTTGCATGACGGACATTGTAAGTCCACAAACAATAATAGTTGACGGGATGCCACGGCATGTAAAAGATCTTCACCTTTTCATTGATTCTGATACATCGCCTAGCGAATCCGATGATGGTTCATCATCTGACAGTGAGCGGATAGTTGAGATCTGTGAATCCAATGCTTCCACAGATGCAGAATTTCCGAAAACTTGACATACGTCTGATGACTCCTCAGGAGACGACTGACATGTGTAAAGGAGATAGTTCCATTACGATGAAGCACTAGGATGAAGAGAGCTGATCCTGGCTGTTCGATTTGTGATAATGAGATTAGGGGGGAGTATAGTGAAGAAAACGGCAACTTACCTCATCAAACCAAGCAACAGCACATCACGTGTATCCTATGATGGAAAATGTGGCAAAAAAGAAAATTACTTACCAAAAAAGAGGGCACGTATTCCACATGACATCCTGAAGACGGAATATTTAACCGATGTGACAGAAAATCCTAATGTTCTTAAGTAAAAGAGCACTAATATTTCTGGTATGGTGATGACACTTTCTATATGTCCCTCATATTAAGTCCTAACCAATAATTTTGGTATGCCTATGGCACTTACTATGTGTTACTCATATTAAAAGACTCGACAGACATACTGACATACTGGTATGCCTATGGCT
>OZ038503.1:11084210-11114210 GCA_964036315.1 Acanthosepion esculentum
CTGTATGATCTGCTGAAGACGAAATAAACAAAATAGAAAACAAGTCAGTTGCAGCTGTAGCCATAAATGCATCTCAAATATGCTAATATTGTTTGTCCTGTCCAACCATAAGCCAATGAAAAAATTGTTCTGTCGATAATAGCAATTAGTGTTCTCAAATTAAAAAGGTTGTTTATTTTTTCTACGTCTCTTGTTGGCTTGTCGAGTGAATGTTGGCTTATGCATCGGATTTCTGACCATTTTCGTGTATTGGGATTTAAGACATTAGACCAGAGATTCATGATTGTAAAATTTCTTTCTGCCCCTGGATCTTTGAGTTTGGACCTGCAATTTGTTTATTTCACTGTGGAATTGAACTGCCATATCAATTTTTGAACAATAATTTGAGAAGTAAACTTCTTTCTTTCTGATCTTTATTTCTCAAGAAGGTAAAGGAAAGGGAAGTAAATTTAAATTGTTCATTAAATAACTTGGTGTTAAAGAGAAAAGTAGATTAATTTGTTTTTCACAGCTTATCAACCCATTGCAGGTTATTTAAAGCCAGGAAATATTTTTAGATTCTAAGAAATTTTAGATCATAGAGATTTATTGATACAAGTCCTACTAATTAACCCATAGCTGAACAGAGAATAGGTGGATACATAATTTTCCCTAGGGTATTTGTGTATAAGTAACTATAACAAACCCAATCATAATCCATTATAAACTTACAGCACCTGGTATTCCCAAGTTGTCACCCATCTCGGTATTGACCAGGCTTGACATTGCTTAACTGATGATCATATAAGAACTGGTGTTTCAACATGATATGGCTCTAAGTTTGGAAAAGGTTATTGTAAAATAACAAACAGCAATAAAGTTAACACTTTATTTGCCTTATTTACATTCAGAGTAATATCCTCATCTTGGTTTTTTTCTCACAATGTTTCAGCTGTTGTGCCTTCAAAACTTCTTCAGGTATAAGTAAGTGTGTATAACCTTGAACTGATTCCATTGTTTAATCAATAGATGGAGATTGTTCTCATTCTGCTGTTACTAAATTTTACTATGTCACCAAATTCAGGAACCGATTCTTTAATCCTCTTTGTTGAAACATGGACACATGAAAAAGGTTGGAAGGAACAACCGTCAATATTTTGTGATAATAACAACAAAAATGAGGATATTAATCCAAATATAAAAAATCATAACTCCTTATTCCAGAAAATTCAAACTTATATAATAATCCACATATATGTAAAATGTAATGCGCACATACACATATCATGAACTCTCCCGTCGTGGATCAACACAAGCCATTGACCTGCGCCAGTCAGGGACCCTTTTACAATGTATGAGGGTCAGCAACTCAGTTCTTAGGAACCAACAACCAGACAACCTGCACATATGATTTGATTATAGTGGTGAAGGTTTTGTGCAGAACCATCAACACTTTTCTGAAGGGCCAAATATAGAGACCCCGGTGCACCATGTGTCACAAGGTCCCTAAACAACCCTCCACAGGTTTTGAATCCAGAGTTGTCCTTCTCCTAAACCAGTTGCCATCCAAGGCTATAGAATCTAGTCTGCCCTGCTATTTACCCATAACTGGGGGGAGAAGAGGAGGAGTCATACCTTTCTCAAGGGTATTAGCACATAAGTGAATGTAACAAATTCGACTGGAATTTGAACCAGCTCTCCAATTCCTCAATCCGAGCTAGTATCCATTACTCCAGCATGCCTCACACACACGCACACACACACATATATATATATATATATATATATATATATATATATATATATATATATATATATATATATATATAAAATGTGTGTGTGTGTGTGTACAAATGAGAGAAAGAACAGATGGAGTAAAATTCTACTGTTCGTAGTATTTACTTTTAAAAAAGTGCTCAATACAAAGTAGAGCAATATATTATTATTATTTTTATTACAAGAGATTATAATAAAAACATGTAACATGTTGAAATCACTGCTCGAAAGCTTTCATGTTTCAATATTTTGATTGTACTTCTTCAGGCGATGGTAAGTATCTGGTGATTAAATGATTTTTAATGAAATTTAAAAACAAAGTATTACCTCTTTTCCAAAAGTTGTGGTGGAGACATAAGGTCAGAATTAAAAATAGACTTGCAAATATGTCTTGATTAACCAATTATATGCGCTAAATAGTAAAGTAAGCTTAGAGGGTGGAGGTGGGTGAGTTATTTTTCATGCCATGATAAACCAGAACATAGACAGGTCATCACTGACAATTGCTGGAAAATATGTCAGCAACAAATGTATTGTAATTTTGGTGAATAGAAATGGGTTTCCTTTAATACTGAGGAATTATTGGATATAAACCAGAAAATGCAAGAAATAACTTTGGTATTTTAGGATTTTTTATTAAAAAGCCATATCTCTTCAGATCTAAGATTTCTCTTTGTCTAAGAAGAGCCATGTTTCCTTGAAGAAAGATTATGGAATGGTTTCCCATTGCATTCACCACAGTTTAGCCTGAATAGTTTTCTTCATTTTACACTATTATTTAATCCATAGTTTGGCCAGACAAGATAGATTCATACCTTTCCCAAGGTCATTCAAAAATAAATGCAAAAGACTTGCATTCCATTTTTTGCATCAATATCCATTACTTGCACATCCCATTTTATAGTTGTAATGCAACTGAAAATTTACTTAAGTATTTCTGTCATTTTTTGATTCGTATAAGTCAACTCTAATGATTTTGTCCCTCCTTTTTATTCCAGTTCTTGAGAAATTCCAGGTGCACCCAGAATCAACCATCGTACGAATAGGGGAAACTGTTATTCTTACTTGCATCACAGGTCAAGGAGCTCCTCCACCAAAAGTTCACTGGGAAAAAGATGGCACAATTTTTAAAGGTGGCGTCCAAAATGTTAAAGTAATTCCTGTTAAAGACCAACCAATGGTCACCCAGACTAAAATGACGCTGGAATTAACAGCAAATGATGTTGTATCTGGAGAATTTGTTTGCAGTTCAGAAAATAACCTAACAAAAGTCTCCTACCGGAGTAACGCTGGAGTTGTCCAATCAGCAGGTAATTCATTTTATTTTTCCTTCAAAGTAATTTGTTACACGACAAGAAACATTTTTTTTTTTACTTGCACACATTAGAAACTGTATTTTTATTACAGGTACATAATCTCTTAATTAAAATTCTAAGAGCTCCAAAAGCCAGACTTTTTTCTCTGCGTATACTGTCAAGTTTGGTGCCAAACATTGATCCAAGATAATCCTCATTTTGACATTTGTTTCTGTTGTTCTCTATCAGGTCGTATATAGTACAATAAAAGTCATTATTTCAAGACAGCCTTTGCTCAACCCACCACCACACAAATGAGTCTCAGTTTTCCTACAAGTCACAATCAGACACACCTTTGCTATACGTTGATATTTTATTTCATATTCTGCTTCTTGTTTTTTTTTGACTCCGAAGACTTTGAAATGCTAATAGTTGAATTCTAAAAACTCAGAAATGCATTGGTTTCATTGGAAATTGCATTTAGGATTATATGACTTGAGCCCAACATTTTTTAAATACTAAATTTTCACGCAATTCAAGGCAAGAGAGTAACTCAATGTAGTGGATTACTGAATGAGGTGTTATATGAATGTAAGAAGAGGTGGCAGAAAATGAAGATTATGGGGATAAGGGGGATAGTTAATGACCGACCTTTGACTTGAAGCGGTTAAGTAATGTTTAGGGAAGCATCCACATTGGAGTTTGTTCCACAATATAGCAGTTCTAATGTCTAGATTGAGATTTATGAACAGAATTCATCAATTGAGATGATGATAGTAGTAGTAGTATATGATCATCATCATCATATACTACTAGAACACCTACACAATTCATTATGCATAAGTTTGTTTGTTTTTTTCTATCCAGTGATCCATAGGGTCACCATATGTACTGCAGCCACAGTATAAGTGGTGTTTCTTGGGCAAGATAGCCTGATGAAGCCCAACTCTCTCCAGACTGGTTTTGAATTCAGAGTTTTTCCTTTTCCTAGATCAGTTGCCACCCAAGGTTATAGAACCCAGTCTGTTCTGCTATTTACCTATAGCTGGTGGGAGAAGAATTGGATTCATACTTTTCCCAAGGATATTTTCACGTAAGTCAATGTAACAAACTCAACTGGATTTCAAACTTGGATCTCCAATTCCTTAATCCATTATTCCACTGTACCTCCATGATATCATAGGATATTTATAGGCCATCTTAATTCAAAAAGACACAACTTGTTAAAATGGCCAATCTGTTAAAATTAAAAGCTTTTGGAGTCATGTCTGATATAGCAGCAGTCAGTCAGTTATGTGCCATGCACGATACACACAGTATCTTTCTGCAGTAGACCAGTTGTCATCCAAGGCTATAGAACCCAGTCTGTCCTGCTATTTACCTATAGCTGGTGGAAGAAGAAGAGGATTCATAGCTTTTCCAAGGGTATTAGCATGTGTGAATGTAATGAATTTGGCTGGAATTCAAACTCAGTTCTCCGATTCCTCAATCTGAGCCGCTACTTCACCATGCCTCCTTTATACATAAGTAGGCACAGGTTAACCTTAAAATTTATCCTGTGAACATTTTCATTCTGTTAATGCAATATTCTTCAAATAGGAAATTGCAGATAAGTATAATTACAAGTAGATAAACTTTTATGTAAAATTCTTAAAACTCTGAAAAGTAAATGTATTTTCTCCACCTATTGTCTGCTGAGTAAATCTCATGTTTGGTGCCAAACAATGTTTCAGTATGAACCTCACGTTGCTCTCTGTCTGAAATTGTACAGCACAAGTAAAAGTTATTTCAAGATGGCCTTTGCTCAATGCACAACCACATGATTGAGTCTCAGTGTTCCTACAAGTCACAATTAGACATGATACAACTGCTTATTGATATTTTGTTTAATGTTTCACTTATTTCTTTTATGTTAAAGATTGTTAAAATGCTGTAAAATTCCCTATTCGTAACAATCCACTTCATTGTATCCTCAACATGCAGTACTCCCGACAAAAAAATAAAGCCATCTCAACTTTCAGAATACAAAGTGGTGGTAAAAGACATGGGGGTGTACAATGACAGACTATTGTTTTGGATCACATCTTACATCTGAACATCACTATCAATGGCAAGGCTTATGGCCATATCACAGTTCTCGTATGATCACCAAAGTTAAGCCTGGTCAATACCAAAGATGAGTGACTGCATGGGAATACCAGGTGCTGTAACTCTGGATGTGTGGATAGTGTAATGGATAATGGTTCAGGATTGGAATTCAGCTCCCCAAATTTCAATTCCATTCAGGTTCGTTATTTTCACTTACATGCAAATACCCATTGGGAAAGGCATGAATCCACCTTTTCCTTCCCTCCCAGCTGTGGGTTAATTAGTAGGACTTGTATCATTATCTTCCAAGAAATTCTTACAATCTAAAAATATTTTCTGGTTTTAAATAACCTACAAAAGGCTGATAAGGCCATAAAAAATGAATCAATCAGTGGCAAGAAAATACAATCTTTAACAACGAAAAAAACAATGCAACTCTTAGTAAGAGTTGTGACCACAAATTGTACCACATCTCTTAGGATGCAACTGGTATGCTTACCGAATCTAACCATTTACCATTGTTGGTTTCAATCCCAATAGAGATTGATTGCAAAATACTTGTCCCTCCCCAATTTATAGGCAGAAGTACACAAATGCAGGCTGAGATTTTTTCTTAGCCAATAAAATAGTCAGGTTCTCGGTTTCATCTGACTCAAACCTAGTCAGTCTTGAAGTCAGAATGCTAGGTTGGCTTGTCCAAACTTGCTTTTGTGTGTCAACGCCAATTCTTATTTTGTGAAATTTTTGCCATATTACTTTGCTTTATTACTCTTAATTTGCATATATTTTTTGCCCTGTTCTTTTCTTTTTCTTGTTATTGCTTATTGCAAAGTTTGTCAATTCTATTTATTGGAAAGTTCTATTGATTATTTTGTATTTGACCATAGCTACTCACTTGGATTGAAGCCAACATGAACACATAAACTTCCAGAAAATCATCAGAATGCAGACAATCACTAAACAGATTTTGGATTACTTGCATTCTTGAGAATGGTGAAGCCAGTCAAAAACTTGCAACTTCAACCAAAACTAACATAAGCTTCTTATACACCAAGATACAGAGACATATATTTTTTATTATCTTCAGGAAAATTTATTCAAGTGAATATTTACTGCTTAGATACTTTTTCTTCTTTGATAATGCCTTCTTGTTTCAGGACCTGCGTTATCATAGCTTTCCAAAACTTCCTACCTTTGGAGCTCGAAGCTGTGTTCATACCCTTACTACCCCTCCCAACACATATTCTGTCATCCATTTACTCAATCTTCTTATGTAAAATACAAAGAATCTGCAATATTATTGGTCCTGACCTGGCATCTTAAGTCACCTTCCCACTGCCATAATACAGCTTCCCTGTGCCTTTCCAAAAATATTTTTATGGTAATTTTTCTGTTGTAATGTAAGCAAAGAGCCTGTTGAGATTGTTGGGGGAAACACCTAACCGATTGCACTCTCAGCAACTATAGGGGTAATAAGCAGAGAGGGAAAAGTGATGGGAGGTGACAAAAATAACACTGCTCTGGAAACCACCACACCAACTTTAAAAACAACAATGCTCATCGGAGTAACTTCACAAGACACCATGTCTTGCCAACTGCCGACTGATGGTTTTCCTTCAGCTTTTATTGGCATGAGGATCTTACAAAAACCAGGATCATGACTAGTTGCAGAGAGGCCCATATCTAGACATGCCAAACTGTCCTGCTGCTAAATGGAAAAACCTGAATGTAACTGGTGTTGATGAATATGTTCACATGCAATCTGAGACCTTTTTTGCATCTGTACTAATGCATGTTTGCAACACTTTCATACTTTCATGGTAACTGCATCGAGGAGCTGCTTTTGCTGGTTCCCAAACTTCATGAATTTAAGCGTTCTATTAGGCTGGCATCTCGCTCACACCCTTTCACTGTCAAAACTGTTAAATGTAGGCATCTCTTCTACACCAATAGCTTGATGTGTCACACCTCTCGTCTGTGGAACTCCCTCCCCTCTTCCTGTTTCCCTGATGGCTATAATCTCCAACTATTCAAATGTAATGTCAATCGACATCTCCAGATGCCCTGATCTATCCCCTACCCTTCTCTTCATCCTTTCCTCTATCACTCCTATTTGGTCTCACTCCAATTCTCTGTAACCCCTTGCATGCTAGTGGCTTCCTGCCTAGCTTGGGGTGAAACGCTTAAAAAAAAACAAAAAAAACAACTTCTGACTTAATTTCTTTTTTCCTTTCTTGTATTCTCTCACACTCAGTCAGCCCTTGGTTCTTAGTGGCTTTGCATGGGGTGAAATGATCAAAAAATAAAAAGTTACTTGTTGTTCCCTTCTGTCTCGATCACCTACAGTATATCCTGTGAGTGTCAAATTCTCCATGTCCTCTTCCTTTATTATATATGTTTCCACTGTTTCTTTATAAGTACAAGATTCCCATGTTCTGTCTGTAATATTCAAAGAATCCTTTTTTCTAACCATATCCCAGTTATGTCAGATTTCCTCTTCATCTGTAAGGAAATTGTCCAGACGTCACAGCCTTATTGGGGGACAGATGTTACATAGCAGTTCATTACTCTTTTCTTTATTTCTCATAAAATTTTCCTGTTTCTTAATATTTTCTTTAGCTTTTGGAAGGGATGTTCCAATGCACCTTAAGATTTCAGTGTCACATCTTCCATTCCATTGTCTATTATAACATTTCCAATAAAATTAGATTTCTGTACTTTCTTGTACTAGCATGAAACAGACTGTCACCTCTAAGTGTTGACTTCTATGTTCACTTTTATATTTACACATGCTCTATCTCTGATATTGAGCACTTTATCCCATAAATATAGCACACTTTAAGACTATATTTCTTCATATATATATATATATATATATAAATATAGGTGACTATACTCATGTCGAAAAACCTTTGAATTCTTGATTTACCAATAGCCAAATCAATCTCGAAGGGAAAAAAAAAGGTTTTAAAAAAGAAAAAGCCAGGAACATGAAAGTGTGTCGAAAATAATCGCACAGATACAGGTTCAAGGCCCAAAGAAAAAACCCCCCGATACGAGTAAACAACTAACTCAAGAGCTCGATACAAACATAGAGCAGACCTAGTCAAACCTAATGAGCCAGACAAACCTACCAAGGTTTCACTTAGGCAGATTGTGAGGGTCAGCTGGCCCTGACGATCTGCCTAAGTGAAACCTTGGTAGGTTTGTCTGGCTCATTAGGTTTTGATATATATAATAGCTGGCTACTCATATTTGAGGATACCCATCTACTAGGATAGCTAGCCAATCCCTGTTGCAGACACTCACTCAGGAACATTTGTGTTTGTTCAACACCCACTGAGCCCACCTGTGGTTTATACTGCAACTATGCTAAGCAGAGCTCAGTGACAGTTTCTGGGAGAGAGCATGTCATCTAGCATGATCAACAATCTGAACAATGCCAGCCATTCAAACCCTCGGTCACGATGACTTGTGACTTTGTGCTGGCACAGCTACCAATGAACCCCAAGTGTTGTGTCTACCCAATTTCACTCACAAGGCTTGGGTCAACCTGTGGTATGGTTTTCAGGCACTTTCCAAAGGTGCCGCACGCTGGGATTGAACCCACTCCAGTCTGATAACATCAGGAAGTCTCCTTGCTGACAAATCAACTGTGAGTAGATTCAAACCTGTGTCTCATGGTCAGAAAGTATATATATATATATATATATATATATATACACACACACATACATACACACATACATACATACATACAAATTTTTCTTTAGGCCTTGAACCTGTATCTGAGTTGCCTGACGATTGTACTAGCAGCCCAGTCAGAGGAGATTTTCACTAAGAACGTCTACACACCTTCGTATGACCTTATCAAATTTGTGTTAGTGATACCTTTGTCAACGGTCCTCTCGGCGGCTCCTTTAAAACACAATGCAGGCGCAGAAATCGTTAGGACCAGGAACTGACTGGAGAATAATCGACCGACTGAGGTCACAAATTGTAAATGATCGAATATGTTGACGTAAAAGAGCAGGATCAAGACAGGCAACGAGACCCCCACATACAAGTGCCAACCACTCAGTCAGAAAAGAATATGTAACAATAGTTTTTTTTATGTGGTATTAAGTGCTTCAAACTTATTTTGTGCGATCTCTTGTTCTTTTCGATCCCAGTTAAACATGGATCCCAGTTTCATTGTCAACGCTATCCATACCAATTCCTCTCTTTTTAGACTTATAAATTTGTACTCTCGCCAAAACAAAATAAAGTCTAGAAAAAAATTCAAGTTTTTATTTAAAGACCTTTAAAAGCTGAAGTTTAAAATTTTGCCCTGAAAAGAAAAGCATACTGAAAAAGTTCCCACTATCGTATTTATTTCATATATAATGCCAAAATAAAAGCATATAAGATCAACAAAACTAAAACAAAAAATAAAAGACAAACTTAAAGAAGACAAAAGCTCTAAAAACTAATAAAAAAGAAAACTATGAAATTAGGCAAAATCTCTTTTTATAATAATATTGTTAAAGTACAATTCAAGCGTCAATTTGTTTATCATGAATCACATACTGTCTCTGTAATGTAGATTTATCATAAATTTATTTTACTAAAGAGTTTATTGGTGATAAATCAAGGTGGATATAATCCAAATTGATTTATACATTTATATTTGCCATTCCATCAGTTTCTCATACAAACTTACCCCCCATATATATATATATATATATGTATATATAATTGTGTGTGTATTTTGTCTTGATGATATAATAATAAAAACAACATCTATCAGTTATTAACCAGGATCAATTTTATTTTGGGTAGCTATTAGTGTCGAAATGGAAAAGCTGATATGGCAGCAAAAAAACTTTAAAATCCGTCAGAGGTGACAAAGTATACCTTGCTGCTGCTCTTGAAGAGGATCGCCAAACAGAGATTAACTGGGACAGAAAATATCTTGTAACTTTTAACGCCTCCAAAAGAAAACTGCTCTCATTTCACCATCATAGAGAAAATGTCCTGCCTACCATCAGCTGGAAAGCAACAGACTGTGCCTTCTTGGCCTCATGTTTTCAACTAAGTGGAGAGAATACATCGAATCAATAGCGGCATTAACTGCAAGGAAAATTGGGTCACTCCATCTCGACAGAAAATTTTTCTCACCAGAATCCATCATGGACATTTACAGATCTACCATTCATCAGTGCATTGAATACTGCTGCCATATTTGATCGGGGGCACCTAGACACAAAAAGAATGCAATTTATTTATTAATTTAATTAATTTATTTTTATTTTATTTTACGATAATTTTACCACCTTCCTTTACAAAACAGCCACTAGCAGAAACTCGTGCTATCTCAACTGCAGAAGTGAATCTCCTCACAGATACAAAATTTCTAACTACCACGCAGACAACTCACCAGTTCTTGATTATAAATGTGTAAATCGAAAATACAATACTCAACACTTTATACGAAAAACTTGTTGGTTCTTACTAATATTCATTTAAGTATAGAATGATAGGAATGAATAAATGCACGCTCATACAGACACATACAGACATATATATATATATATATATATATATATATATATATATATATATAAAGACATTTTCTATGTTTATACGTTCTTTTTATACATACAAATATTTAAGTAAATGCTCTGTTCATAATAAACAGTATTAACGCCATTTACCGGTCTGAATATCCGAGAAATTTTCATAGAAAAAATGCCTCCTTCGACAGGAATCGAACCTGTATCCTACATGGAACCGTCATACAGCCTGACGTGCTTTACCGATTTAGCCACTGAGGAGCGTTTCGGTTAACAAGGTCGATTTTACTGTTTTTAAACTACAATTCTCCATGATGTTCTCTCGTACATTCATATCTGCTCGATGCGTATCTAAATGTAAACAAATGGCTTCACACAATATGAAATGCAAAAAGTCCAACAATTATTTTAAGGCATTTTTTATGTTTATACGTTCTTTTTATAGAGAGAAATATTTAAGTAAATGCTCTGTTTATAATACAGAGTATTAACGTCATTTACCGCCCTGAAAGTCCGAGAGATTTTCATAGAGCACAGAGCATTTACTTAAATATTTGTACTTATAAAAAGACCGTATAAACATAAAAAAAACATGTTTTAAAATAATTGTCGGTCTTTGTCCATTTCATAATATATATATATATATATATATAAAAGTGAGCATAGAAGTCAACACTTAGAGGCGACAGTCAGGCCATGAGTGCTATTTGTTCTCGGCTATTTATATATACGGGTCAGTGGTGCATTGTGAGTAGTCTATTTTGGCTGTTATTTTACCGGAAGTCGTTTATTTGTTTATTTATTTATTTATTTAGTTGGGTTAAATTACTTTGCTTGTCATTATTGATTTTTATTTTTTATTTTTATTTTTCATTTCTTCTTTTATATATTTATTTTTTTAATTTTATTTTAATCGGTATTTTTATTAACGTAGTAAAAAATTGTTTATATCGCTTATATAATAGTTTTGTTTTGGTTTTGGAAGATAATTAAAGCTTTTTATTTAATTTTGGGGTTGATTGTTGTAGTTCATTCTAACTATTATTTTGTTTATTACTTCATGTATTTATTTTGATTGATTATCTTTATTTGTTTTTTCTAACAGTTAATTTATCGGGGCCGGTTTGTTAATTTGTTTGTTTATTTATTTGGATAAATTTATGTTAATTTATTTTAATTGTTTTTTATTATTTGTTTATTATGCTGTATATTTTTATTTATTGTTTTCGGTTTTCGATTTATATTTTCGATTATATATATGTATATATATATTAAATTCTCCATAGAGAATTGCTTTCACGCTGAAAACTAATTCATAGGTAATTATAACGGACATATCACCATTCCCCTCTCAAGACTGCTGACCTTGCATCTTTCTGAGCACAGCTCCACATGGACACTTTTAAATAAACGTAGAATTGTATCGACATTGATACTCATCATACGCGTCTCGAACAGAAATATAATACCTACACCCAACTTCAAAATATAATAGAAGATCTTAATATATAAAGTAAATAAGTAGACAGCGCATGTGTAAATTATTCAGCGAAAGATTTCTCCATATATATATATATATATATATATATATATATATATATATGCAGAAATATAGTCTTAAAGTGTGCTATATTTATGGGGTAAAGTGCTCAATATCAGAGATAGAGCGTGTGTAAATATAAAAGTGGACATGGAAGTCAGCACTTAGAGGCGACAGTCTGTTTCATGCTAGTGCAATCGTCAGGCGACTAGTGCTGTTATTTTTCTCGGCTGTTTATATAAGGGTCAGTGGTGCATTATGGGTAGTATATTTTGGCGGGTACTTTTACCGGAAGTCGCTTATTTGTTTATTTATTTATGTCAAATTATTTTGCTTGTTTTTTTGTTTGTTTTTTTATTTTTATTTTTTATCTTATATATTTATTTATTTATTCTTTTATTTTGATCGGTGTTTTTGGTTAACGTAGTAAAAAAATGTGTTTATATAGCTTATTGTTGGTAGTCTATAATGGCCGCCATTTACCGGAAATCGCTTGTTCGCTTATTTATTTGGGTCAAATTGTTTTGCTTATTATTTTTATTTTTATTTGTATAACAGTTATAACTTTCGTCCGTTCTTTTGTTTTGATTTTATTTCGCATATTCTAACAGGTGTGGTTTTGTGATTTGTTTGGAGTAGTTTATTTTGCTTATTTTATTGTTGTTTGTTTATATATTTATTTATTTTTCTATTTTAAGTTACGTAGTAAAAATTTGTTTTCATGTCTACATTTTGAGATTAGCTCGGATCTTTTATTTAATAATTTATTTTGATCTGGGAAGGTAATGATAGCTATTTTTTCCTCCAAGCAAAGTTTGCAAGTTTTTGATAGGTTGTTGTAGGCTGATGATTTTTTCCTTATTTTCCAAGATATTTTTGGTGTGGTGTGTGTTTTGTTTTTTATTTCCCAGATATACTTAGAAAGCATTGTGCTGTTCGTATATTTACTATTTGTGAAAGACATTTTGTGTACATAATTTCTTTGTTTCCATGGTCCTTCGGTTACTCCTATGTATACTTTTTCTTCATTATCTGCTGATTTTGTCGTGGCTTGGTAGATTACGTTGTTTTGTAAACAATTACCGTTTAAGGGACATTCGTTTTTTATTCTGCAGTTGCACGTGGGTTTAATTTGTTCGTGTGGTTTGTTAATAATTTTTCTGTTGTGCTTTTTTATTATTTGTGCCATGTTCTCGGTGCAACTGTAGCTGATTTTTACTGTGTTTTTTTTATACACACACACACACATATATATATATATATACATACATACATATATATATATATATATAAAGAGAGAGAGAGAGAGTTTTTGCAGCATTTTAATATTTTTTCATTTTTTAGCGGTTAAAGAATATAAAAATTATTCAAAGTTATTATTTTTCCAAGCACTTTTGGCTAGTTCTATAGCCATTATCAGGGATGTTGTTTTTGATATGATGAATATCCATGTGTTATCTCCTACATAATAGTTTAGCTGTGTGGAGTTCTTCCAGAGGAGTGTATACATTTTTGGCGGTCACGCGCTATGCATGACAGGCTGACCTTAGCATGACTTCTACTTTTAGAAAACCTTTAAACCTTGAGATTGATAGCAGTGGAATGGTATTTAATCACTTATGCTTCTCTAATAGTAAATTTCTACAACTATGTGATTTAAATAATTTTTGTGTTATCGGCCAGAATTTTCCTTAAGGGTTCTTGTAAATTATGGGTTAATAAATGTTTATTAATCATATTCTGCTTCAAGAGGTGACACATAAGGTGTCTACTTAAGGAGGTAGTAGTGTTTCTAATATAGGTAATTGGTTTTTGAAAACACAGTCTTGTACTGCACATTGAAATTGGTACACTATATTGGTCAATGCTAGTTTAGATTTGGTGGGATTATTTTGGTTAGTGATGACAAAGTTTGCAGTCTTTCATTTTCTATAATATATTATAAACTTTATATGTTTTTCAGGGGTTACAGCAAAAATATGGTGTTTAATAGTTTTTCTTACAGCAAATTCATCTTTCTTATAATTATTGTACATCTGGTTACAGTAAGATATTTTGTGGTGTTGTATTTTTCTGACTGGTGTCATGTATTTGTAAGAATAATTTTATTTGCTTATCAATGATGCAGTTGGCTGATTTAGACTGACCATTTTACAGTATCAAATTTTTTCTACACCCATGTGGACTTCATCTTGGATGAATTTGCGTCTTTCTTTGCCTTTGGCATTGTTGGTTTGGGGACTGGCAAAAAAAACCCAACCCTGCTTTGCTTTTAGCTATTGACTGCACTATAGCCCTATACCTAACTCTCTCATCTGTCACTTGCAACACTCATTTAGCACTCCATTTCCTGCCAGACCTTGTCTGAATTCCAGTTGCTGGCACTTTTGGATCTCTGGATTCTGTATACTGCAGCCGTTCTTTCATTCTCATGACTTTGAACTCTTCCATAAGGCTACTAAAGGGGAGGTGCAATGTGTTGATGTTACCATAAAGGTCTGCACCACTTAACCATCTCAGCAAACCCAGCCACCTTCTCAACTGATTACTAATTGCTCTCTCTAATGTTTCTATGGTGGTAATCTGAAAATCATAAAGGAGCAAAGGCCACAATATCCGAGGCAATACTGTGTGCTAGTAAAGCCATGCTTTGAAATGCACTGGCAATCTTGATTTATCGATCTCAGTCATCCACTCCTCAGGGTCCTTAATAGTGTTCTGGAGCATGGCTGTGTCCTTTAGACTATTGTTGAAAGTCTTGCTCAAGCTCTTAACAGGGTTTTCATTCAGGGTAAAGATAGTTGCTCCTGCAATTGTAAATCAGACTTTCTCCATGACCTTGCCTTTTTTCAGTACTAAAGACCTAGACTTTGTTGGTTTGAAATTCATTCTGGCTCAGATCATATTTTTGTCAAGTCCCTTTAAAAGCCATCTGCTTCTCATGACTGATGTTGTCATGATTAAATCATCTATGTAAGCACTTATAGGGGGCTGATGGACTCCTGACATATACAATGAGCCTTAGCATTCCACCTCAGCTGCCTTTACTAGCATGTTCATGGCCAATGAAAAAAGGATAGTAGACATTGTACAACCTGTAACAATGCCCCTTTTCTAATGCCCTTTTTTATTCTGATACTGTTGATCCTGAACCTACTCTCAGCTGGAAATTATCAATAGTAGTTGATTATGAGATCACATACTGATGAAGGCATGAACTGTCTCTTTAGGGCTTCTTCCACCAGTTTGTATGGCATGGACTGATAGGTGTTGCCAAGATCCAACAACACTACAATCAGGTCACCTTTGCTTTACTTTGCTTCTCTCAGCAGCTGTGTATGCTCAAGGCAACCTGGCGACTCCACCTTTCTGGACTGATGTATCAATGTAGCCATTTCTAAAAATGAAGTTCAAAAGATTTCTTGATAACAAGCAGAAAAAGATCTTACTCTTGATATTCAGCTGGGAAATGATGCAAAATTGGTCCAGCAATTTTGATGCTTCTTCCTTCAGGATCCATACCTGCTCGGCAAATCTTCACTGCTCCTTGACCATGCCTTTTCACAACATTTGGAGAATTCTCATACACTGCTTGTACTTGATGTAAGGTACCCCAGTCAGTCAAGGTGTGGAGCCAGATCTGGTTGTTCTCACAACTTCTTGAATTTCTTTCCAGGTGGGCAAACCGGTGTCTAATTGAAACACTGGTGGCCCTTGAGGAAACAAAAAGATATTCATACCCTGTTCTTGCTCTTTTGCAGGTCACTCATGATATTTTGAAGATAGTTGTTAATTTCTTCCTCCAGTGCCTCCAATTTTCCATTATGTTTATCCCCTAGCAATATTCTTGCAAAGCCGAAATTGATTCGCTTCTTTGATATTTCTTTCCTTCTCCCCCTATGCCACTCAGCTCACCAGATGGTTTTAATTTCCCTCTGAGTATTCCCCCAGAGCACCTTGACACTCCTCTATCCTTGCTGTTTTTAAAAGCTTCTTAAGGGATCTTATTTATTTCCTTTATTCTTTAATTCTGTTCACCCGATGGTTGGCAGTGGAGGACGTTCTTGGCTGATAGGGCTCGATGCAACCAAATCTCTCTGATGCCATTCTAGTGATTATTGTTGTCATGAACTTTAGCTGTCTGTCCACATCTCCCTTAGAAGCTGACAAACATCAGTTTCAAAATCTTGCCAGGACCCCCTTGTTGTTCACTGGGGGCCACTTTATCTTCCTTCATGACTCCATGCCCTGAATGAGGGAAACCATAACTTGGAGAGAATGGGCTTGTGGGACCCGATGTAAAGGCACTGGCGGCACTTTACATCGGGTCCCGCAAGCCTTTCTTGTGTAAACAGCATGAGTGTTTGATGGGACTCACAGTCATTTGTCTCTAGTTCCTTGTGTTCACAATTTTCTTTTTTTTTTTCTCCTCCACATTTCCTTTTCCTTGTATATTTTCTGTGTTTTTAATTTAAATTAAATCTTCTGTTGGAAGCCTGAAGAGTGAGAGTTTTTAATATGTCTGGTAATATCAAGCTTCACACTTTTATTTCTGTGATATATATATATATATATATATATATATATATATATATATATATATTTGACAGTTATGGGCACATGGCCAAGTGGTTAGAATGTTCGCATTCTGATCATAAAACCTGAGTTCAAATCTCACCATGGTCAATTTGTCAGGAAGGAGATTTATCGAACTGGAGGGGGTCAGTTCCAGTATGCAGCACCTTTGGAAAATTCCGGAAAACCATATCACGGGTTGACCCAAGCCTTGTGAATGAAATTGGGTAAATGGAAGCCCTAGGAGCCATCAATAGCTGTGCTAGCACAAAGTCACAAGTCATCATGGCTGAGGACTTGAGCATGCTGTCCTTGTTCAAATTGTTGAATATACTAGATAACACGTTCTTTCCCAGAAATTGTAACCAAGGTCGGCTCAGCATAGTTGCAGTACAAATCACAGGGGGACTGTGGTTGTTGAATAAACACAAATGTGCCTGAGCAAGCGTCTGCAATAGGGATTGGCTAGCTACTTTAGTAGATGGGTATCCTCAAATACAAGTGGCCAGTAATACTATATATATATATATATATATATATATATATATATATATATATATATATATATATATCTGTAAAGGAACAAAATAAAAAGGCGAGGAAAAACTATTCTTAGCCAACCCATTTCATTCTCTGAGAGATTTTATCAGGGCAATGTAGGATTTATTTTCTTGCACCTGCTGATATACAAAAGCAAGGATCTCATTGGCTTATCAAAGCTTTTAAATTTGAGAATGTTTGTGAATGTTAAAAGGTCAGTCAAAACTTGTGGAGGACACAATGTCATAATTAAAAATCTGATAAAAAGTAAGCAACTAATATTCAAGCAATATTTTTTCATGAACGTTCTCAATTTAAAAGCCTTAATAAACCAATGACATCCTCACTCTTGTATGTAAACACGTGCAAGAAAATAAATCCTACATTGTCTTGATAAAGTCACTCAGAGGATGAAACGCATTGGCTAAGAGTTTTTTCTCTTGTTTCTTTTAATTCACATATATATGAAATGTGTCACAATAAATTTTCCAGTTTGTCATATTTTTCTAAATAAAGTTGATATATAAAAATTATGCATATATATATATATATATATATATATATATCGTCGTCTACAGACAGACTGTTTTGCTGTATCACAGCTCATCAGTGTGGCTAGACAACATCCAATTGCCTCAAGCTGTGATCGAAATCCGATTGATTTGGCATAAGTTGGAGATTTTACCCTTGAGCTATCAGCACCCGCTAGAGAGGAAGGTGAATTTTTACATACCTACTCTTCGAATAAACACATTGGCCAATGCATTTTATTAATAATTAATTTATTAACAATTAATAAATGCTTTGGCCAAGAATAGTTTTTCCTCATTTTTTTTTTCATTTTGTTTCTTTACAGATATACATCCATCCACATGTACACATCAGCAGATATCTAGATAAAATATTTCACTATTTATATGATGTCATTGTTAACAAAATAGAGAGTGAGTAATGGAATCTTCTCCAGGCAATCATTTTCACTCCAACTGCTACACTCAACAGGGGACTGTAATCCGAAACCTAAATCTTAGTTTTATAATCACATCTCCATGGCACGAGAATTATATCAGTTGAGCCAATCAAATTATGATGTCCTATATCATGATGTTTATTGAGTTAGATTGCATTACAGCGTTCACAGGGTAATTACATATTTCATTGCTCTGAATCAACACACCCAGTCAAAACGAAGGTTTAATGGCAGGAAACTGTGTCTAGAATCAGTTTGTCGTCCCTTCTATCTAGTCATTTATGCTGCATTTCAAAGTTCAGTTGGGAAAATTTGCTAAGAGGGATTTCGGATTCCTCATGAGTTTTTGTGCTAGGACCAAACGCAACATCTACAGCAGTCTTTTAATGAAGAAAAAAACCATACTTTCATTTTTGCATTGCCTTGTTGACAGTGATGAAAAATGGGTTTTGCAGGTCAACAGAAAATGAAAAAGAGAGTATCTGTCCCAAAATGAGCAACTAGTACCATCCTTGATCTGTTTCTGATTGTATATGAAAGGTATTGTGGAAAAATGAAATAAAATCAATAAATAAAATAATAATGAATAATAATAAAAAAAGTAAAAGAAATACATCTCCTGATGCTAGAAATAAAGGAACCAGAAAATTTATTACCCCACTTGGCTTCATCAAATACCCATCAGCTTTGATGTGTGAGTGGCGTAATGAATCAGAATTGATAATCAGAGAACCAAGTTCTGATTTCAGTTGGGTTCACTACATTCACTTACTTTGGGAAAGGTAGGAATCCACCTCTTCTCACTCAGCTATTAGTTAATTAGTAAGACTTGTATCACTAAACCATTATTATCAGTAAATCATTATTATCTCAACAACAAAAACAAATCTTAAAATCTAAAAATATTTTCTTGCTTTAAATAAATTGCAAAGTGTTGATAAGCTGTAAAAAATGAATCAATCAACTGGGATCAATATAGTAGGTAGGTATTTCATTTTGGTACAAAGCTTGAAACTACTTAAAATCATGGACCACGTTTTTTTTTGTTTTTTTTTTTAGTGAATTTTACTTTGACACGAAACTCAAAACTACTTTGCAGTTATCACTCAATTTTATAATTTATTGATACTTGTGGTCATGAGCAGATGTTCCTTGACAGTTTACTTTTGGGGCTGTTGATAATTAAATGTAAATTTGATATGAACAACATTTTTGTTTTGCTTTTTTGAATTGAAACAGATGATTTTTTTTCTTATTTTACAGATGCACTTGTTTGTTCTCTAATATTTAGATTTCCTTGGTTATTTCCATGGAAAGATATTGAAATGTTTTATACTTGAAGTACCCATAGAATTATCTGAAGTATCTTTATTTTCTGGAAGTTTCATATTATTCTGTCTGAATGTGTATGTGTGGGTTTTTTTTTTATTGTTTTTCGTAGTGTGTTTTTTTTCCACCTCTCTTTTTGGTTTACCTCCAAGACAGTGTCTGTCTGTTGTCTTCGTTAATAAATGGTGTTTTATTTTTTTATTTTGTCAACTCTATTATTCACAAGCACTTTTTGTGTCAAAAATTTTCTTCACTTTTCCATATGATTATTTTCAGTTATTCAATTTTTATTTTTTGCTTTTTTGTCTTGAATGTTTCTTTTACTGACATTTAATATTCAAGAATTCCATTTGAAGTATTTTCATTATTTGACAACTTATTTAAGCTGGAATAATAGGATGGATTTTTGCTGTAGTTATGTCTTCAAATCAGCATTGGAAGGTTAACACTTGTAAGAAGGTGCTTCCACTTGTAACCAAATTTAGTTGAATATCTTAACATTTTTAAAATAAGTGAATTCAATACATAACATGTTCAAATCACATTTTGGTCATCAATTTTGTTGAGGATTTGAATCGACCCACAACGATGAAAAAGGCGAGAAATGTTTTTAAATACAGAAATATGAAATATTTTTATTTTCATGTTTTTACAACTAAATGTTTCTCAGCATGCATGAGTTAAAGTTCCTTGTTTGGAGTTGTTTGTTATGATGACAAGAAATGTAGTTTCTTTGTGTGTATGCCTAAGAAAAAAGAGACAAAGGAGAAATTGAGGAAAAAAGTGTGTCATGTAGCTTGGTGAGGAAGACGAGTGAATATGAAAGGGAATCTCTGCCATCTGTTGCCTTTCCTTACTGGTTTTGTACATCTAGAGACTTTACTTAAATACTCTTCAAAAGGATCACAAAGCATGATTTTTTTATTGGCAGGAATGCGACCCATTGGTTGTAAAATGTTAAATATTTATTTTCAAAGAATAAATTATTAACCAGAAGGATGTGCAGATCGTAGAACTCAGAAACCATTCTTTTTGTCATTTTACGATTGACTGTCTTGATGTTTATTTCCATCTTTACCCTACATGTTTATATATAGAACAACATAGTTCGGGTTTTCCCGAACTACGTTGTTCTATATATAAACATGTGAGAAATATGTATTTATATGATAAAACTATACTGTGTGATCCTGAGTGCAGCTGATGTGATAGATTTTATTTCACTAGAAATATGTTTTGGTTACATGAAAATAAAATATTTTCATGCTTTTTATTAAAAGAAACTATAACATTTGGCGTACGATATCCTTTCCAACATGAATAAATATATTTTTCTTTCTGTATTTCTAAGGGAAGTTACTGTTCTTATTATTATTGTACAGTGATTCTTTTAGACTAGCATCCTCATTTTTATTGTTTTTACCTTACTATTTTGGCTACTGAACTAAGCATGACTAATTAGCAAGAGAAAGAACTGGGAAAGAAAACATCGATCAGTAGGAGTGATATTTGTGGTGGTAAAAATTTTGTTGCAGATTTGAATCAACCCACAACAAAGGAAACGACATTAAATGTTTTTAAATATAAAATATTTTTATATTCTTGTTTTTATGACTAAATTTTTCTCAGCGTGTATTCATGTTAGAGTTCCTTGTTTTTAGTTGTTTAAGATGGAAAGAAATTTTATTTCTTCATGTGGATGTATAAGAAAAAGAGGCAATGGGGAGAAAGTGAGGGAAGTGTAAATATCTTGGCAAGGAAGATGGGTGAATGAGTAAGGGAAATTCCTTGAAGTTATATCAGTCATTGTGAAATGTTGCCTTTCCTTACTTGTTTGTTTGTCTAGAGACTTTATTTAAATACTCTTCAAAGGGTTCATGAAACATGTTTTTTGTTGTTGATGAGAACGTAACCCATTGGTTGAAAAATGTTCAATATTTATTTTCAAAGGATTAATTTATTAACCAGAAGGATGTGTGGATCCTCCGACTCAGTAACCTTTTCTTTCTTTTTTTGTCATTTGATGATTGACTGTCTTGGTGTTTATTTCCGTCTTCACTCAACATATTTATAAAACAGAAAAACACAGAAATAAGTATTTATGTGATTATCTATACTGTATGATCCTGAGTGTGGCTAATGTGATAGATTTTATCTCGCAAGAAATAAGTTTTGGTTACATGATATGAGAAAATGAAATATTTTCAAGCTTTTTATAAAAAGAAACTAACATTTGGCACCCAAAGTCCTGTTCGACATCAATAAATATGATATTTTTCTTTCTATATTTCTAAGAGGAGTCACTGGTATTATTATTATTATTATTATTATAGTTGTGGCCTGTTTAGAGGCCAGAAAGAAAGACACGGAAGACAAAGGTAGGTTGAACAAGTGTATTGAAATAACAGATATATACAAAGCAAGAGTGTCAGTAATAAGCAGTTAGAAGTGTACGTCCGAACAGTAGGTTAACACTGTGTCTCCGTTATCCTACGACTCTCCTCTAGGAAGTCTCGCAGTTAGTATTTATAAGAGGAGGAAGAGTTCATTCTACTGTAGGAGGGTTTACCACAACATATACAATGATTATTTTAGACTAGCATCCTCATTTTTATTGTTTTTACCTATTTTGGTTACTGAACTAAGTATGACTAATTAGCAAGAGAAAGAATTGGGGAGGGAAACATCTACTGGTAGGAGTCATATTTGTGGTGATCTAACAAGGCTGTTTAAATCTATGACTTGAATTTTCAGGTTGATGTTTTGGTTTTATTGCAATTTGTATCATTGTGCAAAAGTACCTCTGGTGCATCCTATTCTATGTTTGATTTCAGTTTCTCCTGCTCTGAATTTCTCATAACAGATCCATATGCCAAGGTATCAGAATTGTTTATTGTTTGCTAATTCCACCTCCTGAATTTTTATGACTGAATCAGGGTAGGTGCCATAACGGCTTTCTTTCTAATTCCAGATCATAGTTTCTGTTTTGGAAAGGTTTGAATCTCGTTTCTTGGAATACTTGATAGAGTATTTTGATTTTTCTGTTTAAGATCATTCTTATTCAAACTATGAATGCCTATGTCATCAGCAGAGCTCCCTTCATCCCAGTAAAATTCATGTATTCAGATGATGATGATGATATAATCCTCCGGTGAAAAAAGGTTTCCTTTCAGTATGACTTGAAGGTGACCAAATGTAACTGAGTCCAAAATTAGAGTATAGCAACAAAATCTTTGTGATAAATTAAGATTATCATATCACCCCCATACAAGGAAATAAAGCCACAAAGACACAAAGTGTTACTGAGTGTGGAAAAACAAGAAAAAAGAGAAACATTAGGGAGCAAGAAAAGGAGTAGACTAATCTCTGTCTAGTAGTAGACAGTAGATAACTATTGACATTGCATTTAAATTTTTGAAAATCAAAGTTGATTGGGAAGCAAGAAGCTGGAATGTAGTAAACAAGAAGGAAAAAAAGTGGTGATGAGAGGGAGTCAGAAAGTGCAGTGCACCGTTCGCCAGCAGACCAGTTATTCTTCCTTCATCATCGATCTCCTCAAGGAAATGGATTGCGTGACTCCTTTTCTCGGCCATTACACTGGGCAGTCATGAAGCAGACACCAACTCAGCCGTGCCTACTTCGACTTCCTCTTTGTCCGTCTGTCAATTCATAAATCCAACTCTATTTCACAAAGTCCGCCGAATGACACCCGACCTGCCTCATGCTGCTGGCACCTCACTTTTTATGCCAGTCTGGAGGGCCAAAATTTGCATGTGTGCAAATATCATCTTGTTTTGGACGAGATAGGCATGCATAAATTGCGTCATCAATAGCAGCCATGTTTCTTTTCGTTATTACTTTGCAGACAAGACACGTTTGCATTCATTTTGAACTCCGAGGTAGGTCATGTATTTCGTCACATGGAAGAGAGTTCTACAAGTCAGAAGAGCAATAGAATAAACTGTTAGCATAGAACTTACGCTTAAATCTCGCCATTTCAACTGTAAAATGGCCTTGCTGCCAATCTAATCCTGCACTAAATTCATAATGTTTAGATACCATAGAGGAAAGTTTATCAGAATAATTTATGTTAATTTATGAAATCATTTATAGAGTAGGCCCAGAGAAGCTACATTATGGTGGTGGGAAAGTGACTGAAGCTGAGATGCCAAGTCAGAACCAATAATATTGCAGATTCTTTTTTGGATTTTATCAAGAATCTGCAAATATGCAGCAAGAGTACCGAACTAGATGTGGTAGCAATATTCAAAGCATGGACAAACGATAGACATGATTATGCAAGATAGATTCTGGAGAGAAAAACTGTCTAGTCCGTCACAATGAATTAACTTTCCTTGCAGCAGACCTAGCAATGGATTCAATACACACTTTCCACTTCATTTCAGCTGAGAAAGTTAGAATCAGCCATGCTGATGGGAGGCCAGGAAAGGGTCTTTTAGGTGGTTAATAGTTTTGTTTTGAAAGCATTAAAATTGACAAGCCATTCCTTGCCCCAGTTAACAACAAACAGTAATATAAAAAGAATTTTTGGATTCAGCCTCCTAGACAAATGTTATTCATACAAACCAAAACACTCAGGAAAATAAAAATCACAAATACTTTCAGCACCAAGACTGACTACCCACCCAGAACAAGAATTTTTGATTGATTGATTTATTTTTTTTTACAGCTTATCAACCCTTTGTGGGTTATTTAAAGCGAAAGCATATTTTTTTGTGAGTGAATATTGAATTAACAATTCTTTGAGAATAACAATAATTTTTACTAATTAACCCATAGCTGGGGAAGGGGTTGGATTCATACCTTTTCCAAGGTTATTTGTACATAAGTGTATATAATTGACCTGACTGGAATTCAAAGTTTTCGATTTCTGATTCTGAACTCCTATCCACTCCACCATCTACATATCTGCCTCAAATAAGACCTGATCTAATAATTTTTGATGTGGCAGTATCATAGATCCACAGAGTGAATGTGAAGGTAAATGAAATACCAGAATCTTACTTAAGAGAAAGATATGACATATGAAGAAAACATTGGTATCATGATTAGGTAAATTGGAAATGAAAAAAGAAGTTTAAGCTGTCCATACTACAGTGTGGATACTGAGTAAGGTGCTGGAAATTAGAGGGTAGTTGCTGTCACTCTACTCTCAGCAATGATCACCTGGTGTGGATATGCAGATGTATAAAATAATAGAAAGAAAGAAATAAGTACAAAGTTGAGGAATTGAAAACAGATATCATTTTGGAAGGAGTTAAAATGCAATAAATTGCAAAAAATAAAAGATATGACATATAATATCAGAATAGCAGCCGAAGCAATTAATGAAATAGTGAAAAAAAAAAAAATAAATAATTGACTTGAATTTAACCACCAAAAATGAAGTGATACATTCTCCTGCAGTGTTCATTGCATCAGTACAAAAACGAAACAAAGGAAAACAAAAGTTAACATGAGAAATAAAACTATTATGGCAAAGATAGACGGAGAAAAAGAGTGAGCTTCTGCAGGCAAAACTCTTAATATTAGATGAAGTATCAAAAGGAATAACATTGAAAAGCAGGAAATATTTAAAAAGGAGATGTGAATCTAATATAAAAGAAGAAAATGGCATGTCAACTGCAAAAGAGGGTCCGAAAACAGCCCATCTAACTCAAAGCACAAAATGGAGATACGAGAAGAGAAATAAATTTTATAAACAAAACAACATTTTCAAATCTAACAGGGAAATTTTTCATCGGGAAACAGAGAAATCAATGAAGCCTGTAGATAAAATACCATCAAATGTCGAAATGAAAGACTGCCAAAATAAAATATGAAAAAATGAAATGAATAATGAAAGTTGTGCAGAATGGATTAAGAGAAATAAACAGAAATGGAACCGCAGAGATGGCAGAGAAATACGAGAAACTGTTAAAAAATAAAAACATGTAAATCCCTGGAATAGATAAGATAGCTGACTTTCGGTTATATTCTTTTCAAGCTTTGCGCAAACCATTAACAGTTATGTTTCCTAATGCTGTCAATAAAACAGAGGAAAGCTTAAAATGGCTAACCCAAGGTATTATTAATTTAAGATTCAAAATGGCTAACCCATGGTATTATTAATTTAAGATCCAAAATGGCTAACCCAAGGTATTATTAATTTAAGATCCAAAATGGCTAACCCAAGGTGTTATTAATTTAAGATCCAAAATGGCTAACCCAAGGTATTATTAATTTAAGATCCAAAATGGCTGACCCAAGGTATTATTAATTTAAGATCCAAAATGGCTGACCCAAGGTATTATTAATTTAAGATCCAAAATGGCTAACCCAAGGTATTATTAATTTAAGATCCAAAAGGCTACAAATTCCCAAAATTCACAATCAATCACGTGTTTATCCCAAATAAAGCTAATAACATTATCTCTTAAGTGCCAAAAGGAAAATAGCTCTCATGACTGCAAATATTGCTGGAGAAACGCTATTAAAAAAATATAACAACATGTCATATAGGAAGAAAATGAGTAACTACTGATACCGAGGTTAAAATGTGACACTCCGAACTTGTTTCCCATCAGGTGTATAAATAGCGGTGTCAGGATACTGACTGCAGTGATTATTGAGTGGAACTATCCAGTTGAATTAGTGTGAATTGTTGTGCATTGATGATTTGGTTTTTGATTTAGGATTTTTTTTTTTTTTTTTAAGCTTATCACCCCAAGCAAGGCTGGAAGCCACTACCACGCAAGGGGTTACAGAAGGTTTGGAAGAAGAGCAGATAGGAGTGGTAAAGGAGAGGATGTGGAGAAAGATAGTGAATCGATCAAGGCAAGGGGGTTACAGGAGATTTGGAGCGAGAGCAGATAGGAATGAAAGGTGAAAGGATGTGGAGAAGGGAAGTGCATAGATCAAAGCAACTGGAGATGTTGATTGACGTTACACTTAAATAGTTGGAGATTGTATTTGTCAGTGAAACAGGAATAAGGAAGGGAGTTCCATAGGCGAGATGTGCGAGACATGAAGCTATTGGAGTAGAAGAGACGCCTACATCTAACAGTTTAAATGGTGAAGGGGTAGGAATAAGATGCCAGCCTCATAGGACGTTTAAATTCATGAGGCCTAGGAACCAGCGAAAGCAGCTCATCGGAGCAATTACCGTGAAAATATTTGTAAAAAAGACAGAGCGAGGCAACGTCGCGTCTGTGAGAGAGCGACTGCAGACGAGTTGACAGATCAGGGCCAATTACTTGTCTTTGGTTGACTTTTACTTCTTTGTTCTTGTTAAGTATTTGTTTGCAGTTGTAATTAAATAGTGTTTTATCTTAACTTTGAAGTCTTGAGTTATTAACGTCCACCCGTACATCACAAAACAACCAGAACAATGCATGAATAAACAATCAAATATCTTTTGATAGTGTTCTGTATGAATAATGTCTCATTATACGAGAATTAATTAAAATTTCTCCCACTCTTATTAATTTTCTAAAACTCTGTATAAAATGATAGAATATTACTTTAATCTTGAACTACCTTAATGGTTAAATTAGATATAATTTGGAAAATTTGATACTCACAGGATAGACTGAAGGCAAGATGCTATATATTTAGAGATTCTTGATAAAATCCAAAGAAGAATCTGTAATGTTATTGATCCTTACCTGGAATCTCGACTTCAGTACCTTTCCCCACTAAAACTTCTCTCTGTTAATCACCTGAAAGACCCCTTCTTACCTCCCAGCAGTATGGCTAATGCTAACCTCCATGAGAGTGGCTCATTGTGTGTTCTCATTTTAACATTCTCAGCTGATATGAAGTGGAAATACTATATTGAATCCAATGTTAGGTCTGCTGCTAAGATAATTGCTTCATTGTGTCATCTATGCTTTGAATATTGCTGCCATATCTGGTCTGGTCTATCACTGTATATTTATAAATTCTTGAGAAAATACAAAGAAGAATCTGCAATATTATTGGTCCTGATCTGATGTCTCAGCTTCAGTCACTTTCCCACCACCATAATTATGTGCCTTTTCTATAAATACTTTCATTGTAATTATTTTGATAACCTTCCCTCTATGGTACCAAGACTTTATGAATTTAGTGCAGTACTAGATTGGCAGCTTGCTCTCATCATTTTACAATTGAAATGACTATAGTCAGTTTCTTCCATTGCATTCCTTGTTTATGAAAATCTCTTCTGGCTTCATGCTTCCAAGTCAACTTTGATCTTCAAAAATTTAAATGCAGTGTCAATCATTATCTTCTGTCTTCTTAATTCTTGTTCTTTTACTGACTTCTCTCCTTAATAGAACCAAATCCAAAAACCACAAAGATAAATCCAAAACTGAAAAAGACAAAGAAAAACCTGAATGTATGGACATAACATGAAAGACATTTTTGAGAATACCCACACAGATGATGTCCTTGCTTTCTTGAAAGAGACAGGATTTTACACAAAAATATAATATCTCATCCCAACTCTAACTACTCCACCAAGGTACCATTCGAATGTAGTAACTCTGATATAGCAACTCGAATACAACAACTATGTCATAACTACCTCGATGAGCACAACAACTTGACATGTAAAATAACCTTGTTGCTCATAACAATCTTGATGTGTACAACAGCCTAAGGGTGCATCACAACTCAGGAGAACAACAACTTTAGAAAGCAAACCATATTAAAAAAAAAAAAAACTTTCTCAGCATTAAATGGCCCAACGAAGATCCATATGCTGGTTAAACAAACTATCTATCTATCTATCTCCTTAATAGTATATTTTTCTCATATTCTCTAACACTAAACAACCCCTTGCATCTTAGTGACTTTAATGCCTTGCTTTGGGTGAAATGATTAAAAAAAACGAAAAGACGAAAATAATGCATAGCCTACTGTGGTGAACGTGTATAAGTACAGAAACAAAAAAAAGCCCTGAGTCGCTTTCGTAGATGTCTCTTGAAGACAGTCACATCCAGGTTTCACCATTAGCAGCAGAACAGCTTGACATGGGCCTCTCTGTAACATGTCCAAATCCAGGTCTTTCTTAACCATCTTGTGTCAATAAAAGCAACAGGAAAACCAGATGTTTGCTTTTAGTGAGACTCACTTTGCTATCATCAGAGATTCTGTGTCTTTTAAAAATATTCCCTTGGTGCATTTTGTTCTGGAAGTTATACTATTTAAATTATTCGAACTATTGTCCTCATTTTTGTTGCCATATTTATCACAATGTTTTGGCCGTTGTACGCTCTGGACTTCTTCAGGTGGTTGTAATGCCGAACTGAACACTTATCAGTTATCTCCTGTTAATTCACCTCTCCAAGTTCTCCACTGCCTTAACCAGGTATTGACCTCACAACTCTTTGCGTCCTGTCACTGGGTCTAACCAATGCCTTTATCCACTGTGCCATGTGTCTTTTGGGGCCTTAATATAGACAGATTCTGGAAGTTATGTTCTGCCCACCATGCTGGGATTTTTGAGGCAGTGGCCTTACTCATCTTCATTCAGTTTTTTATTTCTTCCTGTTCTCTCCCCTTTTACTGCCTGTTCCCCACTAATTATTAAGAGAATCTTGGTTACCTGTTAAATGTTTCCACTGACCTCAACATACCCATGCCTTATTTTTCTACACCAGTGGTGTCCAAACTTTTTCTTAACTAAAATTAAATGGGCAATCATAAAAAAGTACCCCCCTATAATATTAATAATAGAAAATGTAGACTGTGTTTAGAAGAAAACTTTTATATAATAAATTTCAATAATCAAATTAAGTTAATTTTTACGCCAAAAATTGGGGGTTGCTCTACACACAAGTAATTATTTGAAGAGATTAAAAATCATTTATTTTCAGTGACTGTAACCTGCCTGGTAGGTCTACATTCTCACGGTACCTTTGGCTAGCGTTAATGGTACAGGTAAGCTCCTTTAACCTGCTTCCTGTAGTCTAGTTTTTTTTTTCTGTTGCAACATGAATAGCAGAATGTCATTCACGATATGTGTGGCTTAAAATCTATAAATACCTTATATAAATGAAGAATTAACAATGTTTTTTTTTCCTTTCTACACTTTGCATTCATCTTCATTCATATGTGTTTACATTGTTGAGGTTGTCATTGGAAGGGAAATACCTCAGTGATGTAAACACTTGTGAAATGAAGATGGATGCAGGTTTGAGGTAGGGAAAAAAATCTATTATTGTTGCAAACTAGCTGGACACCCCACAAGATGGATGGGTCTAAGACTATTTAAACAGCACTCTCTCTTACTGAGTGAGAGGAGGAGGCTTTCTTTTCCTCTTCCTCATTTGTTGACCTCTTTGCCTGGAGGCAGAGAGGAAACCA
>OZ038503.1:11119210-11154210 GCA_964036315.1 Acanthosepion esculentum
AAAATGAACCACTGACAAAATACAACTGAAATTCCCTAAAAAGTTTTAATGATGGTTGTTTTTGTTTAGTGGCATATCAACACCTCTATGGGTTATTTAATGTATAAATCTAAATATTTTGTATACAATTTTATTTTAGGAGATAATAATGGTTTAGTGATATAAGTCTTACTAATTAACTCATAGCTGGGGGAGAAGAGGTAGATTCATATGTTTCCCAAGGGTATTTGCACATACAGTGGGGTTGAATAAGTGATCGTACACATGAAAATATTTCATATTTTTATTTGTAGCATATTAAATTAACAAAACGGGAATATATCTACTGTATCAGATTGCATACTAAAAATGTATGCATATTAAACTAATATTCCATGGTTAAGAAAATATAGCAATATTTAAATTTTTAGGGGTTTAAAAAATGATCGTACAGCAGAACAAAATCATGTTTTCTACATTTAATATTTTGTAACAAAACCTTTATTAAGTTCAACAGCAACCAATCTCATCCTGTAGTCTTTAATTAATAATTCGCATACTTTAGTAGGTATTTTGTCCCATTCTTCCCGAGTAATTGTCTTCGGGTTTTTGATGTTTGTTGGACCTCGATCACGGATCTTATTTTTCAAAAACTGCCATAAATTCTATATTGGATTCAAATCCAGCAACTGACTGGGCCATTGTAAGATGTTAACATTATTAGCAAGCCAATTCTTCGTACTCTTAGCAGTATACTTGGGATCATTGTCCTGCTGGAAGATCCAATCAGGAGGAAGCCCAAGATTCTCTACAGAAAGCAATAAATTTTCACCTAGGATTTGTTGATATTTTTCTGCATTCATTCTACCATCTATAATTGCTAGTTTGTCAAGACCTCACATCGAAAAGCAGTAAATGAACCAATTCTTGAAAAAGTTATTTTTGTGTCACTGGAGATGTTCCTGTAACTTTTTCCATTGTTCCATAGCTTAATAATTAGCTCTTTTTGAGCAAAAGTCATTTCCTTACATCTAGCCATTATTAGAATCGTTATCAGTGAACAGTGACTGCAGAATGATCCAATTTTGAACTGAATGTTGCAATAGAGTTACTGAGAATATTCTAGAACAGTTTAGAATCTTCTACTTTGAAGTACAACCAAAATCTTCCGTATTATAATGCAAAAATTGATACTGTATGAACAATTTTTACACTATTCGAAATATAAAAATGTGCATAACTATCACTTATCGATGAATTTCTAATTTTAAATTGCAGATTCTGATTCTATGCCCCAAAATACATATACAACATTG
Organism: Acanthosepion esculentum; assembly: GCA_964036315.1. Classification (NCBI taxonomy): domain Eukaryota; kingdom Metazoa; phylum Mollusca; class Cephalopoda; order Sepiida; family Sepiidae; genus Acanthosepion; species Acanthosepion esculentum. Next base: position 11,120,506 of record OZ038503.1, read on the forward strand.
TTATTCGAGGTTTTCATTCACTATAAGTGAGAATAACAAGCATTTGTTTGCTGTACGATCACTTATTCAACTCCACTGTAGGTGAATATAACAAACCCAACTGGAATTGGAACTCAGCTCTCTAATTAACAATTCTGAGCCATTTTCCATAACTTCACCTGCAAATCCAAGCTTATAGAACTTGGTATTCCCAAGCAGTCACCCATCTTGGTACCAACCAGGCTCAATGTTGCTTAACTTCAGTGATCATATAGGAACTGATACCAAAAAGTTAATTCAATTTTTTTTTTTTCATAATTGTTCACCCAATACAAGTCTAAAGAGCCACTCATGGTAGATTATTACTGAATGAGGTTGTTGTAAGGGTGTACATGGAGGGGGCAAGAGTTGCATCTTATGAGCATACGTAGGATAGATAATAGTTTGAAGAAGTTAGGATTGTAGTGATCAGGGAAGTATACTCTTGGGAGTCCGTTCCATAATGCCTCTGTTCTTGGGAAGAATCTGTCTAAGTGGAACTTTCTCTTCACCAATGGAATCTGAAGGAAAGAGGATGAATCAACTCAGTGTATATGGCCTGGTGGGTTCTAACTGTGAAGGTCTGAACTGGTGGAAATGAGAATTGTACTTTGCCCAAACATCTGCCATGAAAATAATGATGGATAATTCATCAAACAAAAGTCTTCACAAATGCTTTTGAACCCTGTCAAGGCTAGAAAGTGAGGATTGTGCAGCTCCGGCCCAGATGTGGCAGCAATATTAATATAGATAACTTTACACAGTTTTATACATGTCTCAACTATCAAAATTTAGGCATGTCATCAGTTGGTGACCTCCATCTGCATTTCAGCCTCTTTTCATCCAATATCCATTGCCTTTGATGTCATAAGAAGGTTGGCACTTATAACCATTTTAGTTTTATTGTTTTTTTTTTAATTGGTATCACCCCATGCAAGGCAGTAAAGCCACTAAGACGCAAGGGGTTACAGGGTGTGGAAAAACAGGAACAGAAATATTAATAATGAGCAGGAAAAGAAAAGAGTAATCAGGACAGTAGATAGCAATTAACATTGCATTTAAATTTTTGCAGATTAAAGTTGGTTGGAAAGCACGGAGCTGAAAGGAAGTTCCACAAGTGAGAAGTGTGAGAAAAGAAACTGTTAGCATAGAATTTATGGCTACATCTAGCTACCTCAGCTGTAAATTGATGAGACCTCATTGCCAGTCTAGTACTGTGCTTAAATTCCTAAAGTCTAGGTAGCATAGCGAAGAGCTCATTCGAACAATTACCATGTAAGTGTTTATGGAAAAGATACAGAGGGGCAATCTTACGGCAGTGGATAAGTGACTGAAGCTGAGATGCCAGAAAAGGATCAATAATATTGCTGATTCTACTTTGAATTTTATCAAGGAGCTCAAGGTGCAGGGGCACAAGACTTTATGTGGCAGCAATATTCTCTGCTTGGATGAATGGTAGACTTATAGATATGTAAGATAGATTCTGAAGGGAAAAATTGTCCCACACAACACATTGAACCAACTTTCTTAGCAGCTGACATAGCAATGGATTCAATATAGTCTTTCCCCTTTATGTCAGCTAAGGACATTAGCCTGAGAAGGTGCAACAAGTCCCTTTCCTGGAGGTTAGAAAGAAGAGGAGTCTCTCAGATGATTAATAGAGAGAGTTTTGTTTTGGAGGTGTTAAAATTGACAAGTCATCATTTGCCCCAGTTAACAATGGACTTGGGGGTTTATATATATATATATATATATATATATATATATATATATATATATTTCATTAAAAATGACTGACAAGGTGCTTTTATTTAGTTTTTTATATAATTTCTCGTGCGATCTAATAAAGTTTTTCTTTTCAGAGGATAAATTATATAAAAATTGTCCGAATGTTCTTTTCCGAGCGCTTTCAGCTATACATTTAGCCATTATCAAGGATTATATTTCAACTGTTAGAATTAGAAATAGTTTGTGTGTGTTTTTTTATAAAGTGATTCATTTTTTGTTTCAAAACACGGTCAAGATATTATGTCCATGTTCAAAGTTAATATTATTAAGGGTTGGTTTGTTTAATTTTATAAGTAAGGCTTCCATTATTTTTAGCCTTTTTTTGCAAGTGGATGATGCTATTATATTAGTGTTGTCAACAAGTATATTAATAATATTAACTTTGAACATGGACATAATATCTTGACCGTGTTTTGAAACAAAAAAATGAATCACTTTATAAAAAAACACACACAAACTATTTCTAATTCTAACAGTTGAAATATAATCCTTGATAATGGCTAAATGTATAGCCAAAAGCGCTCGGAAAAGAACATTCGGACAATTTTTATATAATTTATCCTCTGAAAAGAAAAACTTTATTAGATCGCACGAGAAATTATATAAAAAACTAAATAAAAGCACCTTGTCAGTCGTTTTTAATGAAATGTGCTTGAAAGAAGGATTGCTGCCTAAATACACAAATATATATATATATATATATATATATATATATATACTCCTATTTACTGGTCTTTATATTTACAAACTTCTTTTTGTTATTATTTTTAACATTTCAAATGCAAAAATATGTCCAAAATTTCAATATATAAATGAGATGTTTAATGGAAAAATATTTAATAAAATGTACATTTTTATTTGAGTAACAGTTTAACAGAAAAACGGCCAAAAATGGAGAAGCAGAAGAAATGTGGTTCTACAGAAATATGCTCAGGATACCATGGACCGAACCTGCAAGCAACGACACAGTTTTGCAGAGAATGGAAACAAAAAGGAAACTTATAGTTAACATTAAACAGTGAGGGAGGAGGGTTTGGAAAACCTGATACTCACAGGACAGATTGAGGAAAAAGAAGGGTAGAGGAAAGCAGTGTGTAACATACTTGATGGGCTTGAGAAAATGGATGGTAGAACAGGGTTTGGGAGAAATAACAAAAAAGACAACACTTATTAAGAGCGACAAGGGACTGGAAGATGTGGAGGGCCTTGGTCGCCTATTCCCTGAAAGGACAGGGGACATAAAAGAAGAATAGTTTAACACACAATGAGATCAGATCTATTAAGAGCTACAAGGAACAGGAAGATGTGGAGGGCCATGATCGCCTACACACTGATGGGACACGGTGCATAAAAGAAGAATAGTTTTGCACATAACGAGATCAGATTTATTATATTTAGCCTGTGCTGATGAGAAATTTGCAGAAATTCTCCGAGTACAAAGTTCTTGCTTTTTGCAACCTGCAGATCTCTTGTCAGATATAGGGTAAATATACAATACAATTTTGGAAACTTATAATTTGAAATGTTTTGCCAATGAAGGATGAATATATAATAGCAAGATAAAATGTAATTCCCATTAAGCAACCTAGTGGTTTATTTTTACTTTAATTGTTTTAGAAAATAGATTTTAACTGATTTTAACTCAATTTTTATATTTAATATTTTTTAGGTTTACATAGCCCATATTGATTCAGTAATAATTTAGTAAGAACAAAGGGTAAAAAACAATATATATATATATATATATATATATATATATATATATATATATATATTGTGTGTATTTAGGCAGCGTCTTATATGCAGGTGTTTATCGTTGCTTGGAAATCATCCATGTAAACAAAAACAGACTATCAGCAATTTCTTGTTCGTGTATTGCTTAATATATTGTGTAATTGTCATCTTCGATAATGGCTTATGTAAGCCAAAAGCTTAGATTGGATTAAAAAATATGTATCAATATTGTGATTTTCTTTCATTGTTTAATGATAATGTTATTAAGCTTATCAGACGATATGAAAAGAACTTACATAAAATATATAGACAACACTTATCTATATTATTTAATGAAACATGTATGAATATATATATATATATATATATATATAGGCTGCAATTGGTAAATTGTTGCCATTTTATATTTTTAATCTTATGCATGCACATTGTTTTTGATTTTGTCAATGGTACAGTATAATAGGGTCAGTTGGACACCATCTGTGAGCAAAAGAGCACCATGATGCAATTCTCTCCACCAAAAATTTGGAAATGGCATGCTGTAATGCTTGGAAGCTCCAATATGAATATTTCAAAGCGTTTGAGGGCCAATCTGAGGACTGTGCAGAGGAATCGGAAAAAGTCAGATGATACATCTGGTCAACATGATAGTGTTTGGAGTGATCACTAATGATTGTGATGTTATGCCTTCATTCACCTTTCCACGGGGCCTCAGACTCAATGCGGAGTTCCACATCAAGTGCCTTGAGGAGGTAGTTTTGCCTGAGGTCAAGAGAGTGGCTGCTGGAAGACCCTCTGTCTGACAAAAGGACTCTGCACTATACCACACAAGAACCCTGTCATGGTTGTCAGACAATTTCTACAACCACATCACCCCTTACATCTGGCAACCTAACTCCTCAGACTGCAATCCCCTTGATTATTATGTGTGGAGCACAGTTGAGTGAGAGGCCAACAAAACTCCTTGTAACACCAAAGATGATCTGGCGGCTCAGTTTCAGCCACTTTTTTATAAATACTTTCATGGTACCTGTTTGGATGAGCTCTTTACTATGGTATGTAGACTGTATGAATTTGAACACGATACTCAACTGGCAGTGGGATCGCATCAATTTACAGTTGAGATAGCTAGATGTAGCTGCTAACAGTTTCTTTTCTCACACATCTCACTTGTAGGACTCCCTTCCTGCTCCATGCATTCCAGACAACTTTAATCTGCAAGAATTTAAATGCAATGCCAATCACTGTCTACTGTCCTCCTGAATGCTTTTCTCTCTTTCTACTCATTACCAATGTTTCTGTTCTTAAATCCTCCATACTCTGTAAACCCTTGCGTGTTAGTGGCTGTACTATCTTGCTTGGGGTGGCACTAATTAAAAAAAACAAATTCACCTTCCCACAGTGTCTCAGACTGAGGCCTACATCAATTGCAATTAGGAGGTAGTGCTGCCTTGGGTCAAGAGGATGACTACTGGAGAGACCTTTTGCCAGACATAGGTCTGGCAACAGAACTCTACAACATGCCACACAAGCAGAAGAACACAGTTGAGTAAGAGATCAACAAAATTTCTTGTAACACTAAAGATTAACTGAAGGCAAGGATTATGGCAGCATTCACCAACTTAAACAAGGAGACTGTCCAGAAGCGATGCAGGAGATTCCAAAGTCATGTGGAGGCCTTAGTTGAAGCCAATGGTGATTTTGTTGAATAAATTTACTCTAGTATTTCAAGATATTTTTGGGTAATTTTGGTAAATATATCTGCTAAAATGAGATGTCAGTGTTATTTTCATTTTTGTGTAATTTAGATGATAATTTATCCATCACACCCTATATATATATATATATATATATATATATATATATATATATATATATATATAAGGTGCAATAAATTTTGATCAAGTCTTTTAAATATGTCTATAATTTTTTTAAATAATTTCAAATTTCCAAATAAGTTGTTTTGTGTTATCAGTAAATTTGTTAAAATTCCTATTAATTCTTATTTTATATGTACTTTCAAATGTTGCTACATAAGTTTTTGAATTGATTCAGCCTTTCTTATCAAATCATGAAATGAAAGTTGTCTTATTGGATGGCCACTCTTCTAGATCTTTTTGCATTAATGCAGGTGTTCCTCAGGGCTCTATCCTTGGACCTACATTGTTTCTAATTTTCATCAACGACCTTCCTGATGTCATCAGTTCTGAACTCAGTATCTATTCTGATGATACAAATATTTACTCCTGTCTCAATACTAAATCTGATCAGTTCAATCGTCAAATTGGCTGCTGATCTAAAAATAACCTACAATCTGTTGTTAACTGGGGCAAGGAATGGTTTGTTAATTTTAATGCCTCAAAAATGAAATTGCTCTCTTTTAATTAAGACAACCCTATTTAACTTCCATTATCATGACTGATGCTAACCTCCAGAGGAGTGAATCATTGCAACTTCTTGGACTGACATTTTTAGCTGACATGAAGGGAAAAAAGTATATCGAATCAATTGCTAAGTTTGCAGCTAAGAAAGTTGGTTCACTGTGTTTCACTAGACATTTTTTTCACTAGAATCTACCTTACATATTTTTAAGTCTACCATTCATCTTGCTATGAATATTGCAGCCACATCTGGTCTGGTGCTCCTGCTGTATATTTAGAGATTCTTGATAAAACCCAATAAAGAATCTGCAATGTTATTTGTTCTGATCTGGCATCTCGGCTTCCGTCCCTTTCCCACCACTGTAACATAGCTTTACTGTACTTTTTCTATAAATACTTTCATGGTAATTGTTCTGATTAACATTCCTCTATGGCACCTAGATTTTATGAGTTTAAGTGGTTTTATGATGTCAACAAACACTCATTGCCACTTTTGTGATGTCAACGAATACTTGTTGTCACTTTCATAATGCTCGTTGTAGTAGAGACTTTGTAGTCGCAGATACAACTATAGTAACGCCGTTGAACAATACTGGTATCAGACGTCTTTGAATAACACTCACACTAAAGGTACTTGCTTGATAATACTCGCTCGAACAATAACTCATATAGTGACCTGAATAGAGTAAATAGTATAGTGAATAGACTAGAAATAACGAACAGAATAGTAATAGAGGATAGACTAGAATTGAAGATCATTTAGACATCACGTGACTTCGTATATATGCATTTCCTCTATGGTCATGTGATCACTTAATTCAACAATGGGATTGCCTGTGTTTGATCACTGGCAATCTATGTTCAAACTCAAGTGTCGGCAGCGACACTTTATTCCTATATAACAAGCAGATTGCTAGATTGGTGGCAAAGTCTCCTCATTTTACAGATGAAATGGCTATGTGAAACTGTAAATTCTATGTTAACAGTTTTTTCTATCCCATTTCTCACTTTTGAAACTCTCTTCTGGTTTCTTGCTTCTCAGACAAGTTCGATATATAAACATTTAAATGCAATGTCAATCATTATCTTCTGTCTTAATTCTTATTTTAATGTCAACTCTCCTTAGTAGTTTTCCTCATATTCTCTAACACTCAGTAACCTCTTGCATCCTAGTGGCTTTATTGCCTTTGATCTTCAAAAATTTAAATACAATGTCAATCATTATCTTCTGTCTACTTAATTCTTATTCTTTTATTGTCCTCTCTCCTTAATAGGAGTTTTTCTCATATTCTCTAACACTCAGTAACCTCTTGCATCCTAGTGGCTTTATTGCCTTTGATCTTCAAAAATTCAAATACAATGTCAATCATTATCTTCTGTCTACTTAATTCTTATTCTTTTATTGTCCTCTCTCCTTAATAGGAGTTTTTCTCATATTCTCTAACACTCAGTAACCTCTTGCATCCTAGTGGCTTTATTGCCTTTGATCTTCAAAAATTTAAATGCAATGTCAATTTTTATCTTCTGTCTTCTTAATTTTTATTCTTTTATTGTCCTCTCTCCTTAATAGTAGTTTTCCTCATATTCTCTAACACTCAGTAACCTCTTGCATCCTAGTGGCTTTATTGCCTTTGATCTTCAAAAATTTAAATACAATGTCAATCATTATCTTCTGTCTACTTAATTCTTATTCTTTTATTGTCCTCTCTCCTTAAAGATTTTTAAAAAACTGATAGCCAGAACTTGTCCATATTATATATTTAAGGAACCCTCATGAAAGGAGTGCACTCCAGGAGTATGCTCCTTTTTGCTGGAGCCAAGTAGGGGAGGGCTGTTCTTTTTTCCCATAGAGCAAACTCGTTTTGCTTCTTGTAAAATAAATTTTAAAATATGTTCTTAAATTTGAAGAGCTGCTATCTAAGTTTGGTGGATGGGGGATATTTTTATTTTCTTCACTTTTTTAAGTGATTAATACTGAAATACTTTAAAACAGAGTGTCTGCATTTTTTTCTTTTGATTTGATTCAAAACTGAAGATTGAATTTCGGGGACAGACAAAATGCTACAATCTGAGAAAGTTTAATCTTTGTTGGCTGAGTTTCTATCTGCCACAATGTCTGTCTGTGAGTTTACATGTCTGTATCAATTATATATGTAAGTCTCATTTCTTTTACAAATAATAAAAGTTTGTGTTTTTGTTTTCATAAAAAGTGAAATGACAGAAACGACTGAATCTTAATTCAGCTTTTGTTTTTATTTTTAAGAAATATTTTTTACACTTTCACATTAATTTGATGCATTCAATAAGTTTAGGTTATTATTAAAGTTAGAACAACCTTAAAGAACTACCATTTTTGGTCACGGAGGTTAATTAGAGTGTAAAAAGGACAGTTTATTTAAATTTATTTACTTTTTTTAAAATATTTAATTTGGGAAGCAAACATTTTAGTTTGTATTTGGGTTCAACAAAACATGTAATGGTTTAATTAATTCAAGATAACATGTTTTACTAAAATATCCTATTTTTAGTTTAATTATTTGCTGGTGGCACTAAGTAACTATGATAAGATTAAAATAGGTACCGCCAAAGATTCGCTAAAAAAAATGAACATGCATGACAAAAAAATGACCCACATTTGATAAAAACAAAGTTTTATCATCGAAATCTTTATCCTAAGTAAGAGGAAAGAAGAAAGGATTCTTTAATTAATTAAATTATATTTTTTTATCCTTTTTAGAACATTCGAAATTTCGGTTAAAAATTTTGTTTTTCTTGTGTCAATGGGGTACCAAAGATTAGGATAGGAAATTTTACCGTCTTTCTTGCAGTGAAAAATACATTGATTTTGAAATTCTTATAAAGATTGTAGCGGTAACAAGGGCCTGGAATGGTTTAATCAACTGTGCTCGCTAAGAAATTTAAAAATAAAAACTCATTGATCTGACAGGTCAAAGGCAGAGACAACAAAAATGAGGAATTCAAATAAAATATGCCAAAATTTACTTTTCACAAATAACAATATAAATCCAGGAAAGAAAATGCAAATTTTTTTATGTTGAAAAGAGTTCCATGGAAAAAAAATTAAAAAAAAATGATTTGGGACTTGAAATCTAGTAATGAGAAATGTTCAAAGGAGATTAGAGAAAAGGTTTGTATGATGCCGCTGACGAGGAATATTGTGAAAATTGGTAAATTACACAAAGTCCGCATTGTATCCACTGAAGAAGGCTAAAAGAATGATATGTGCATAATACTGACCAGAAGAGATGATTCCCATGAAGTAATAACCAGAAATGTTGACGGACGGTAGAAAAAATACCAAATCAGTTGAAAATATACAGATAGTAACCGGAAGAGTCTATGTTTAAAAAGAAGTAAACTGAGTCCGTTAACATGTGCAGAAGTAAACACACTTTTTGGAAGAGTCAAATACAAAAGTGGTGCAGAGTATTTCACAAGGTCCCCAAACGATACTCTGTATGTTTTGAATTTGTTCTTCCCCTAGACTGTTTGCTACCCAAGACTATGGGACCCAGTTTGTCTTTCTATTTACCCATAGTGGGGAGAAGAGAAACATTCATACCCTTTTCCAAGGGTATTAGCATGTATACAGTCCCAGTGAGCAGAAACCTTCAACATGCTAAATTCGTTGTTCGGAATATTCTCAACACTCTCATAGGATATGCTGATAGCATTGGCTATTTGATCTATAGTCAATCCTCTGTCACCCATCACCATGTGGTAAACATGATCAATGTTTTCCTCAGTGGTGGCAGTTACAGGACCTCCAGACGTCGGGACATCTTGAAGAATCTCTCTTCCTTTCTCAAATTCAGCTGCCCACCTTTGCACTGTTGATAAAGCTGGATCATCCCCCCTCAATGTAGCAACCATGTCGGCGTAAATGTTCTTGGGGCTAAACTCTTTCTCAGTAGGTACTTGTTAACACCACAATGCCAAATTTTGTCCATTTTCAAGAGAAGTCACTACTTGTTACTTTTTAAGTTTTCTTTGAACAATCAGTTTAACTGAAAAGAAACAATATAGTTATTAATAAGAAGAGTTGAAATTAATGCATTCAAGATTTCACGGCTCTAGCATTACTCCGTCATAGTCAGCCTTTGAACATTTTAGACCCACCCTCATACCTGGAAAGAAACAATGCAGTTATTAATAAGAAGAGTTGAAATGAATGCATGAAAGATTTCACAGCTCTAGCATCACTCCTTCATAGTCAGCCTCTGAACTTTTCAGCCGACTCTCGTAACTGGAAAGAAACAATGCAGTTATTAATAAGAAGATTTGAAATTATTGCATGCAAGATTTCACATCTCTAGCATCACTCCTTTATAGTCAGCCTATGAACTTTTCAGCCCACTCTCATACATGAGCTTGCTGACGTCATTCAGTGGAGAGGCAATTTTCTTTCTTTTTTCTACAAAAATAGTATTCAACACAAAAGTGTTTTGTCCTTTGGGGTATGTTTGCCATTTTTTCTCTGCAAACATCCTTTAATCATATAGATTGACACTGTGAAAATTCCATTTTTTTTTAATTATACATTGGCATGTTTCATATACAAAACCATTATACTGGAGCTGATATTAAACACACATGGGCATTGCTACTTCTTATATTTTCATTTCTTTCTTTATAGAAAGAAACACATACACCCACAGACATATATATATATATATATATATATATATATATATATATATGGCTTGAATACACTCCAGAATGAGGCTTCAGTCAGTTAAGTGCCATGCATGATACATGCTTAGGTGATTATGTATCTTTCAATACATGACTGACGAGGCACAGTAGGTTGCCATTTCTTTCTGCAGTAGACCAGCTGCCATCCAAGACTATAGAACCCAGTCTGTCCTGCTATTTACCCATAGTTGGGGAGGAGAAGAGGATTCATACCTTTCCCAAGCGTATTAGCATGTAAGTGAATGTAATGGATTCAACTGGAATTCGAACTCGGCTCTCCAATTCCTCAATCTGAGCCACTATCCATTGCTCCACTAATGAATGCTAATAAAGAATTTTTTGACAGGGGACAGGCTAGCCAAATGTGTGGGCAGGGGACAGGCAAGCTAAATTTGTGGGCAGAGGACAGGCAAGCTATTACAGTGTGTAATATATGTACTAACTGAAGAATGAAGAAACAAGATAAATTATAATTTGACGTTTACTTCATTTTATTTGTAGTGCTATTCCGGGAATTTAATGAAGAACCTGAAGACATGACAGTCAAATTGGGAGACTCTGCAGTTCTAGCCTGTGACCCACCACATAGTGTGCCACCTGCAATTGCAATTTGGTATAAAAACAATGAACGACTGCAGATAGACACCCAAGATTTTACTGAAAGATTTGGCCACTGGGATCTGCGATTTGATAAGGTTCGTTATGAGGATTCAGGCGAATATTTCTGTGTGGCCTTCAACAATTACACATTACCCCAGACACGCACCTCTCAGACAGCAGTGTTGTCAGTTATTGGTAAGTCTTTGTTTTTCACTTAATTTCTTTGAATATATATAATAGTTCAACTCTCGTTTATCATTCTTTTATGGTAAATATTTTTTCAATGATTATTTTTTTTTTTTTTTTTTTTTTTTTTTTTTTTTTGAGGCTTTAAAAAAATATCCAAAAATAAAAAATAAGTTTTCCAATCTCAGGAAAAAGTGATTTTATTTCTCAACATCAAAAATGTACTGCAATTTCAAAAATAAAAAGATGTCCCCAATTTCAAAATAGAAAAAAACGCATGCCAATTTTGGAAAAGAAATGATCGACCCAATTTTGGAAAGAAAAAGATGTATTTCAATTCATGTATCTAGGGCACAAATTGTCCTGCAAAAATGATAGAATGATGGGTAAAATTAAGGAGTTGGCCGGTCTGGGGAAGAAATCTCCCACAATGGGGAGAAAGTATTGTGTTGTTGCTACGACATCCTCAATCAAAAAAATAAAATAAAGAGTCAGTGTTTATGTCCCTTGCTTTCATATGCCTGAATCCAGCAAAACTTAGTGGGTGTCCAGGTTGACAAAGTCAGTCAATTCCCAAAAAAGGTAGGTCAAAAGAGGAAGTAGGGGCAAATCAGAAGGGGGAGGATAGGCGTAAAGGGTGCTACAAGTCTTCATCAATACCAGCTTCATCACCTCAGCAAATACCAGCCACAAGGAACCAACTATCCAGCCTTGACACCACCCAGCTACAAGCTTTCAACATTGACAATGCTGTCATCTTGGTAAATATCAACCAACAGAAATCGACCCCATCCATCACATCAGCCTACCTTGACTTGATAACAAGGCATTCCTTTCATAGTCAACACCGCAACCTCCATTCCATAAAACACGCTTACCAGCTCCTACCATCACCCTAGTCTACTTCAACTCATTTACAAGGCGTTCCCTTCACAGACAACATCACGAGATCCATTCCACAGAACAAGTCTACTGAAATCACGCCAATCTGAAGTCACCCCTGTTTAACACAACAGGTCTACCAACCAATGAAACAACCTACAAAATAAGGTAAAAAGATTGTGTAGCTCCAGTCTTTCAAATAGGGAGGATTGCCTGCTTAAAAAATCATCATTTGAAATGTTGGTTTTTAAAATGGCCCCTAACTCAGAATACTAACAGTAGAATGGACATCAAAGCAGGCTCCTGTCCTTATTTTTAATTGTTCATATTGAAACCATTCTTTATCTCTTGTTTGTTAATCATTTCACATCAAGCAAGGCAATAATGCTACTAAGATGAAAAAGGGTTACTGAAAGTGGAACAAATTGAGAAGATTTTAATGAAGAGAAAGGGCAATAAAAAGGTTCGGGAAGACAGAAGATGGCAATTGACATTGCATTTAAATTTTTAAAGATTGTAGATGTGAGGTAAGAAACTAGAAGAGAGTTTCACAGGTGAGAAGTATTCGAAAAGAACCTATTAGAATATAACTCATGGTTACATGTAGCTATTTTAACAGGAAATCAATAAAACCTAGTAGCCATGCTTAAATTCACGCAGTCACGGTACTGTAAGGAGACAACGGTTGTTTTCACTTGGGTTGATTGCATGGGAGTTCAGCCCCTTGAGAGAGGAGAACCTTGCTTCCCATTTTTTTTTGTTTCCATTTGAGGAACAGTTAATACATTCCTAACCACCAGGGTGTCCACACATGTGGAGAATGGACAACATGTGCGCAGCCTAACGTGGAGAAAAACGTAATTTTGATTCACCTAGCTACGGACGATCAAAGGTCATAAGGCTGGTATGTTATTTGTTTGTTGTTCTGTTAAACGTTCTCGTCCTTTGGACAGTATGAACAATCATTTGTTTTGGGACATGTGTAAATCTTTTTAATATGTCTATGTAAGTTGTATTTGCCTTATTAAACGTTTTGTTTGGTACGGGCGTGTATCTCGTCTTTCTATATTCACATTCAGTGTTAGTGTATCAATGACTATACTAATGCTAATATTAGTACTCTGTGTACAGGAAAACATTATTCTTCCTAGCACTAAATAGGCAGTGAATTATGGCTGGCTTATAAAAGATATTAATAGTACCGTGAAGGAAAACTCATTAGAATAGCGACCATGAAAATATTTAGAGAGAAGACGGATGAATGATGTTACAATGGCGGGAAAGTGACTGAAGTGAAGATGCCAAGTCAGGACTGGTAGCTTCTTTTTTTTTTTAAGCATGCAGGGGGTTACAGAAAATGAAGGTGAAAGACAAGACTGGGTATAGGGGTGATTGAGGAAAAGATAAGATGAATGGGGATCCAGGCAACAGAAGATAGTGATTGATGTTGCATTTAAATTTTTGAAGATTGTAGTTATCAGAGAAGCAAGTAGGAAGAAGGGAGTTCCACTGGTGGGGAGTGTGAGAAAAGAAACTGTTGGAGTAGAAGTGGTGGTTGAATTTAACTATTTCAAGAGTAAAAGGGTGGGACCTAGATGCCAATCTAGTAGCATGCTTAAATTTATGGAGTCAGAGCACCAAGGAAAAAAGCTCATCAGAGCAATTGCCATGAAAATATTTGTAGAAAAGACAGAGGTAAAGCCATTTCATGTCTGTGAGAAAGTGACTAAAGCCAAGATGCCAAATCCGGACCGATTACAATGCAGATCCTTCTTTGGATTTTGTCGAGAACCTTGAACAACAGGGGCACTAGACCAGATATAGCAACAATATTCAATGCACGGATGAATGGCAGATTTGTAGACATGTAAGATGGACTCTGATGGGAAAAACCTTCTGGCACAACACAATGACCCAATTTTCCTTGCAGTAGATGCAGCTATTGATTCAATGCAATTGTGCCACCTCAAGTCAGTTGAAAATGTGTGGCCAAGAAGGCACAGTGAGATGCTCTTAGACTGTTCTTTGAATTTCATCAAGAATCTTGAGACATATAGCCAAAGCACCAGACCAGATATGGCAGTAATATTCAGTGAATGGTCAAGACTGATAACATTATAGATGCTTCTTTGGATTTTGTCAATAACCTTGAGATATATAGCCAAAGCATTAGTGCAAGATGGATTCTGACGAGAAAAATACAGTGAACCCTGCTTCAGACCTAGCGATTGATTAGATATAATCACGCCACTTCATGTTATTGTTTTATTCTTTTAATTTTCTTTTAAAACCATTAAAGTAAGAAATAGTTCCTTTCTGATAAATTCTTTTGTTTGCATCTATCACATGACCTTTGAAAGTAGCTTGTGTATTGCAATGGGCATATCTAGATAGCCTGACTGAAGAAATTTCTGTGAAAGCTGGTTTTGAATTAATTTTTCTTTTTCTCAGATCAGTGGTTCTGCTAAGTTTAAAATTATCAATCTACTGTACTATTTTATCCATAGCAATATTTACTGTCCCCCCTCCCCACGAGGGAAAGATATAGCACAAGGTCGGATATAACGCGGGTTTGTTGTCGTGTTGAAGAATTTAGTTTGTCTCCTTTGCTGTGTTGATTTCTAATAAAGTCAAGTGAATTGGTTCAATATTTTAAGTGCCCACTATATTCATCAACACGCCCACGTGTGTCAAATGTGGCACAAGGCCGGTTTAATGTGGGCTTACCAAGCCCGTAGGCTCGGGCAAAAATTGCCCGTAGAACCCGTATAAACAGAATCGGGGTGGTCAACCACTTCGAACGAGGCTCTGCCCTTCGACGAAGCATTGTCCGAGTTCCTCTCTGCCCAAAGGCAGAAAGTTCCCATCTGCATCAGAGGCAGAGAGTTCGACCGAATAGCTAAGACATCGAAAAAGGACTGGATCTCACACATATTTTAAGTGCCCACTGACCAAGTCACGTCGAAGTTTCGTTTTTATGAGTTCTCTTGGTCACGTGGGGGGGAGGGGCTTGTGAACATGTTTACATTTTATGGCGTCAACTCGAGGTCAAAATTTGGGTCGGTACCTTCGGACGTAGTTGACGACATCTAATTAATATTTTACAACCAATCAAAATGCATCACTTGTTACACTCTATGTGTTTAACTTGCACAAAATTTAAGATTTAAAAAAAAATGTCGGAATCTGATTCTACAAGTGTGATTGGTTTATAAATATTGAATTTGATATTTTAGTGGACACGACATATTATAGTTTGCCTCCTCACCCGCAATAGTAGTATAGCTTGACCGAAATAAAATGAAAACAAATACGAAAAAAGTTTAAAAAATCAAAAGACAATAAAACGTCAACTCTGGTGAAAAGGAGATACATCACTCCTCCCCCTCGCATTGACGAGAATCATAACACCTCAGCCGTGAGGCAAGACATGGAACAGGGTGTTGATTGGCTAACATAGGCCAATCACTGCACTTCGTGTATATCACGTGACACTTCAGCATTCCCGCTAACTTTGAGATGGGAAGTTTTGCCATATTGTATTTGTCTTCGCCTGATCATGCTGGAGAGAAATTAAGTCTTTTGGAAAAGAAAGAGTTGGTCAAAAAAAAAAAACCGTCAAGACAATTGTGCATCTTCCATAAACCGGTGAGCAGTTATTCGTTATGATAAATAAAAATAACTATTATTAACTGAACAATACACCACACTTAATCGTTTGAATTTTTTACATGATGCATTGCCATTTTTTGTTTTTTTAGCAATAAAAAGATCGAAAGAAAAACAAGTAAAAAAAAAATAACTAGCAAATCAAAATGCGTATTTAACTGTGTTTATTTCCGTCTTCGTTACACATAAACTTCTTGTTTTATGAATCGATAATGTGAATTAAACCATTTTAAAATGCTAATGAACATTTGGTAAGATTACAATACAAGTTTTTTTTACATATACAGTGGAACCTCGGTTCACGTTTCTGAAACTTGTTTGTAACCCGAAATGTTCGTAAACTGAAACTATTTTTCCATTAGAAATCAATGTAAAATGGATTCATCCGTTCCTGGTCCCAAGATGATTGCTTTACTTTTAAACAGAAACTTTTAACAACAGTACTTTACGCACAAGTTTATACACAACAACAAAAAAACTAATGAAAATCATTAAATCAAAGAAAAAATAAATAAACCCAAATAAATAGATAAAAAAAAATTATAGACAAACACTTTAATTTTTTTTTTACCGTACCTAAGTAGTAGAATTGATGGCGTAAGAAGAGGAAAATGGTTTAGAAGGGGAATGAAAGACATGATCGTTTTTTTATAAGAATAGGTCGTTGATTTTTGAGTTTGCCATGTGAAACTGATTAGGAAAAGACAATATCATTAACAATTGTTTTTCTCTTAATTTTTCTTTTTCCTTTACCAGTATCACTGCTAGCTTTCTTTGGAGCCATGACTAAAGGACTAATGAAGAGAAAAAGGCACATGCAATTGGAAAAGCACAACACACGAATGTATACATGGCGTTTACTTTTGACTAAGAAAGAATTCCATTCGGGGGAATTGAGTTCGGCAAAGTTGTTCGAGAACTGAAATTTTGTTAGATAAGCGTGGCATTTGTTCGACGTGTGACGTTCGAGAAGTTTAGAATAACTATGAAGTGTCACCAAAAACTAAACAAAATGTACAACGAAACGAAACGAAAGATTTACGTGAGATTTTTTTAGTCGCCTATCGAAAGAAAAGACAGGAAAAATCGTCTTTCTTTACTTATTTTTTTTTTGTTATTCAAGAATCTTGGCTATGTTATTCATTGATACAGAACTTCTTTCCCGATTGTTAGGATGTGAAATGAAAAGAAAAAGTGAACTCATCCGAAGATTTTTCAATTATCCGAACTAAATCCATTCTGAGATATTTCCTCTCGGTGTTGTGGGAGTGTTTTGAAAACTTAAAAAATCGTACTCAACATTTGATGAAGAAAATTATTAAATGTTTAAGTTTTAGATGCACCCTCAACCAGAAGCAACACTGACAAATAAATCTAGATCAGCTTTGGCAGTTAGCGACAGAAAAACATGAGTCCAGCCGTAAATTGTCAAAAATTGACATATTTTTTCATTAAAAAAAAAAGAAAACTATACAAAATTTGAATGTTAATAGAAATCTTAAAATTGTTTGAGAAAATTACGTTTTTTTTCCTTCTTTTTCGATAATTTACGTTTTCAATCATCTGGAATTTTGAATTAACGTATTTTTTCAGCCCCTGTTCCAACGTGTTCAGATAGTTGAAAAAGTTACACTTATGGCTCGAAATGAACTACACATCTTCATTACCATAAACGTTTATTTTTGCAGCGAGAGTCACCCTTTACAAGGCCCGTTAGCCACTCGAGATAGTGTTACGCTAAACTTCTTTTAAAAATGTATACCTCACAGATACTGGTCCATGTCATAAATATTTTAACGAAATTCATAAATAATTAAAGATAATTTTGTTTTTGCCATTTTTGTAAATGTGTTTATAATGCTATTTCACTGAATAAAAGAAAAAAAATCCAGAAATGGATTATGGATGTATATTCTCTGCTCTTTCTTTTGACACATGTTTAAACATTTGTGTAAAGGGGGTTTTAAATAAAATTCATTTGTTACCAGGTCATACCAACAAGCGTTCTATCTTGAATAAATCTTCGTCTATGTGCCATGTCCCTTCAGGACGTGGGCGATAATGACGCTCCACAATGTCCTTTGTAGCTCTTAGTAAAGTTTGTCTTTTTGCTATACAGTGTAACCCGGATATAAGAGAGTTATCGGGACCGGAAAAGTCTCGTATATCAGGGTTTCTCTTATATCCGGGTTTGGTCTATTTTGTTTAGGTTAGTATGGCTCTAATTTGGGACCAGAGAAAATCTCTCTTATATCCGGGTTACACTGTATCTCCTAATACCTGTTCTGCCTTCAAGCTCGTTAGGTAGGTTATGCACTTCTTTTACTCTTATCTAGGTATGTCCAATTTTGACCTTTTTAGCGTTTTTTTTAGTTGTTTTTTTGTCAGTTAAAAGACACATTAATTTCGAAATTCTTGTAAAAATTAACTACTTGTTGGATTTTAATGAAAACTTCAGAACTTATTCAGAAATGAATGAACTTATTTTAGAAATGTTTGTCTCTTTGAAAGTCATGGTATAAATATTTTTTTTTATATCTGTTACCCCCCTCGAACTTAATTTTATGAAAACACAAAAAAAAATTTATTTGCAACCTGAATTTTTTTTTTAATTAAATGCACAAAACTCTGAAAAATCTAAATCATCGATTTTTTTGTTAAAAAAATGTCCGAAATTGTCCAAACTTTTACCTCAATTGTAAAAATACAAAACCCAATAAAACTAAGACAATATTTAATTAAGTTTTTAATGGCTTTTCTGAATAATATATACGAAGGTAATTATTATCTGAAAGAAAAAAATTTTTTTGATGAACAATGAATTTTTACATTAATTTTCTTTTTTTTTTTTCAATTTTAAATACACAATATGACAAAAGGTTGTTATATATTTATACATTAAGTTCTTTCTGCAACCTTATGGAAATGATATATTATGTTCTCTACTTTTTAAAGATCATAAATTTGAAAGCTTATTAAAATCTGACAACCATAATTATTTTAAAAATAATTTTTAATATTCCAAAATTGTATTTAAAATCGTCTACAATGAAAGTACGGATGCACATTGTTGAAATAATGTCACATGAGTAGTTTCCTTTGATAGAAGCATGTTTTTTTTTTTACTTCAGAAATGGCTTTGATTCGTTCAGTAACAAGAAAACAACGCTTGTCAAGTTTTCTGAATATCGTCGTATTATTTTCAATTTTTTTCTTTTTCTATTCAAATATAATCAAATAGTGGGATAAAAGAAAATATCGACTATTTACAATTACAAAAAAAAAAAAAAAACGCCCTTGGAAGTCCACCCAAATTTTCAAGTTTGAAATCGAATGCATAAATTCATTGTACATTACTTTGGAATTATTATCCACACGACAAATTATCAATTAAAACGATTTTTGGAGTTTAAATTTTCTGGAGTTAGCTCGCTACTACTCAAACTAAAAAATACTTGTTGAGTCAAAACAAAACCAACATAGCATGTTAATTTTATTAATAAATAAAATAAAACTCATATTAAAATTACTGCCATATAATTATTAATAAATAGAAAAAAATCTGCCTTAATAAAAAAGAAATAAAATCTCATTTCATTAAGTTAACCCGTTTCAATTAATGGTGTTTCATGTAATTTTTATATTCTCAGAAAAATATTTCATGACTGAAATAATAAACCTCAATTTAAAAAAATTAATTTTTTTTACTGTTTTATTTTTACTTGTAAAATTTGATTTTCTTTCATAATTTAAATGTTATTTTCAGTGCAGAATTCTTCCTCAAACGTAAGGTAAAAAAAAAAAAAATTTGAAAGTGAATTTTTTAAAAAAAAATCTACTAACCAGATTCACTTAAAATTAGAACGAATTATATCACTTCTGTGCTACCATCCAATAAATTTCCGTACCGTAAGTTGTGAATATATTGACGTACATCAATCAACGCCTGTGAAAATAGACCACCTTGGTTGGAAATATCTCTCTTAAAAAATTTTCTGCTAAAAATGTAAGTAATGTTTCTTTCAAATTACATTAAGTATACTTTAATCATTCTAAATTACCTAAGATAACAAAAGAAAAAGGTGTAATTGATTTTTCATGATTTTTTAACTAACAAACTATGATCTTTCCGACAGAAATGTCGATAAGTTCGATTTTACGAAATTTTTTGACTCGAAAAAAAAACAAGATTTTTTAATAAAATTTTTAACATTTATAGGAAGGATTAAAAAATCTGAAAAAATATTCAGAAAATACTTTGGTCTTTCCTCTTTAATAACAACATAAATATTTAAACGTTAAAAATTGTTTTATCAATTTGGGGACCTTTTGTCGTCAAGGTATACCACTTTTTAGCGAAATATTGGACATACCTACTCTTGTCTCTCTTGCATTCAATATGTCCTGTGAGTATCAAATTTTCAAAGCCCTCTTTCTTCATTGTGTTCTAAAAATTGCAACTACCTGTTTCTGATTTTAAGTATGTGTCTTTTTTGTTTCGATTTTCTTCAAAACTTCATTGTTGCTCATGTCCAGTCCATGGTATTCTCAGCATTCTTCTGTAGAACCGCTTCTGTTGCTTCAAGTCTCTTCATCTGTGATGAGATTGTTTGCATTCTTTGTTATAATGGAGACACTGGCGTAGCTAATATATTTGTTGAAATTGCTTGTTTACAAAAAAATACAACATACTGCACAGTAACTCCTCCTTATATATGGCCGGGATGCAATCAAAACAATCAGTGAAATCATTTAAAGAAACAACCTAACCACACACAAAATTCATTTGGTTTGAAGGTCCAGACTCAAAAGACGAAAAATAGAGTAACACATATCCTTAAACAAACTTCTGTCAAGGAAAATAACTGAAATTCATATAAGAACAACTAAGATGTGTCTCTCACAGCAAATATTAAAAGAATGCATCCTGAGTCTGTTCACAGGTTTCTCATTGTCAACAATGATAAAACAGACTTGAATACATCACTGGATTATATTTACTGTGTGGCCAAGTTAACAATCAATTAAAAATGCATGCTGTAGTTTAAGTTGTTTGAAATCAGAAAGGTCCTTCAACTGTGAGTATTGTCCCAACACAAAAACAACTTTTCTTTCAATACAGCCTATAGAGGTTTATACAGCAAAAGTATAGCCCCAGGGCAAGTCACCCCACCACACACCCTCTAGCTACACTACTAAATAGAGAACTGATATTGCATAACAGTCCAGTACTCTTTTCTTTGTTCGAGCTTTAAACAATTATCTCTTGAATGTCTGCTATTTCTAGTTAATTATTGAAGTACCTATTGACACGAGTTGTTTCTTTTATGAGATTAGACTGTTTCTTTACTACTGCAGTCAAGTTCACTATTTACATTGTTATCTCCTGTTAATTCCTCTCTCCAAGTTCTCCACTGCCTTAACCAGGTATTGAACTCACACTCTTTGGGTCGTGTCACTGGATCTAACTAATGCCTGTTCTTGAGGACACATGGCACAGTGGATAAAGGCGTTAGTTAGATCCAATGACAGGACCCAAAGAGTGTGAGTTCAATACCTGGTTAAGGTGGTGTAGAACTTGGCAAGGGAAATTAACAGGTGATAACTGACATCCATTAGACATGGCATGTGGAACTAGAACAGTATACCCCAGCATGTGAAATAAAGGGTTCAGTTCGACATTCCAACCACCTGAAGAAGGTCAGAGCATACAACAGCCGAAATGTGATAAATATGACAATAAAGATGAGGATGATAGTCCAAACAATCTAAATAGTGCACATCTCATAAATATAGACAGATACTGCAGGCAAGTTATTTGAAACTGTTTTCATATAGCTACTCTTTGATGCCTAACGATAATATCAGCAGCTTCCTTATGAAGAAATATTTAACATTCATTAACTGAACAGTCTGTACTCCTGTCAGTTGAAATTTGTAAAATCTTTCTCTTAAAACAGTTTTTCAGGAAAATAGGTTTCTCAAGTCCAGTAACTGTTATTGCTCTTTCTAGTATTAAAGGGTTTTCCTTCCTAATCTTTTGTTTGAAGTAGTGTAGAATGTCAACACCTTGATTATGTTATATTACTGTTTGAGTTACATGTGCAATCCATTTTCGTATTCGCCTTTGTTGGAAATCTTCAGGTGATGTGGCAGAAAAAGTTGTGTAAGTCATAATTATTTGCATATAACCTACAAAACATCCTTTCTTTTATGTTACATAATCTCTAAATATATTTTAATAACTAATACAATGTAAATGCTATGCAAATGATATGGTAATGATAGCCATTTCCTTATGAGGAAATATTTGTTCTTTGACTGAATAGCCAGTACCACTGTCAGTTGAAATTTTTTAAATTGTTTTCTTAAAACAATTTTTCAGGAAAATATGTGTCTCAAGTCCAGTAACTGTTATTGTTCTTTCCAGAATTGATGTAGGCTTCCTTCCTTTCCTTTTGTTTCAAGCCATGTGGAATGTCAGCATTGTGATTGTCATTATTTTCTCTTTGAGTTATGTATGTGTTATGGTAATTTACCCATGTACACATGGACTCTCCCAGTTATAAATAGGAACAGGTACCGCCTTTTAGAGAGGTAAGTTTTCAGCAGTTAGCTCTGACAGTTGGACTGAACATTTGCTGTAACATTCTCGTTTGTATTACTGTTTTTATTAATATATTTGTTTAATTCAATTCCTCTCTTTGTGTCTTTATTTCTGGCCCTAACAAGACTACAACAATGTGCTATCTATTTTAGTTGTTTCTGTTGTTAAAAATCCTCAAATGATGTGGTTTCTGTTATTTGGTATAGTTCTTTGTGATTCTATAGTCCTAGTCCATGAGATGTCTAAAGCAACAGCCTGAGCTTCACCATTCTGATCTAAAGCTTTGATAGAATCTTTCAGCAATAATTGTTAATACATCATCAGTTGGCCTAGAGAAGTGAAAGACATCTTGCTTATCTGAAAGAAGACCCTTCAAGGTGAGGTGCTTAACCAAGAATTTGAATTAGGCTTCTACTGAAGAAAGCAGCTATTTGTTTTTAACACTCATGTATCTAACTAAACAGGGTGGAATGGTTATTACACTGTTTTTTCAAATTTTTGTAATGATAAAATAGAATAATTTTCTTAATTACTTAGCAGTAACAATTCTGATAGAATCAACATTCGTAGACCAACTGAAGATTCTCAGTTTCTCTGGAAAGTAATTACTATGTATAACAATCTTGTGTAACTCTGTAGAAAGAAACCATTTCTTCTGTAGCACAGGCACTGGAACAGCACTTGCAAGGGACTCTTGTTTAACACATGCTGCAATACACTGACTTGACCTGTGCTGAGCATAAAAGCTTACTGACATCCCAAAAAACACTAGCGTCTTTTATTCATTTTTGCTAAAGCAGAAAATTAGCATCTTGCGCACGCTGCCACCCTCTGTCTGGCTCGGTGATGTATGTGCCATGTCATTTCACTGTTGTTGCTCATACGGTCCACCTCAGTCACAATTTGCTTGTCCTGATCACAAAAGTGACAGCCCGGCAGTGATTGCCTTTGCTGAGTGCTTCTTCTTGAAGGCAGGGAAGGGGATTCTGTCTGATTCCGTACCTTTGTTGTCATGCAGCAAATTCTTCAACCTGCACTCTGAAGACATACTGTTAGAGTTTTCCTCTGACATAGTGACACTGCAGCAGAGGTGCACATCCTTCATGTGGTGAGGCAATCTGTCCACCAGACAGAACTGTAGGCTGACTATTTTTGTCCTTGACCCACACGCAATATCCAACCTGGTAAGATCACATTGGCCAGTGTGGTCAGATGCGAGTTGTCATCTTTCAAATCCACATTGTACCAGTAGACAAACTCCTGGTTGGAACAGCGCATCCTGACTGCAATTCGCTTTACTGCACAGTGATATCACTCCGCTGTGCCATTCCCATCTGATGCATACATGCAACTGAATCACATTTATTCCCCAATCATGTGCAAAAAAACACTGAACTCCCTGCTGCAGAAGACTCTGTCATTGTCTGTAAGGAGCTTGTGCAGTCAGCCACTCTCTAAGAACACTGCTTCCAGCTGTTGAATCACACTTGCCAAGTCTTGTCTCGCCAACTGCTTCCGAATGGAAAACAAAAACATGATGGGCCACTGTCTCTGAGTGTTAAAAAATGGTGGACACCATGATGTGCGATGTCTGTTCCTAACCTTTGCCAGTTCCTGTTCACCTCTAGCTTTCCCCTCTCCCAAGAGATTGGTGCTGGGTCTATAGATTGGCATTCTTCACATGCCCATATGGCTGACTTAACAGCTGCTTTTGTTTTTGCTGGGCAAACTCTCCAGTCAAAGTAGGTGGTGTGAGGTACTCACTGCTTCTATGGATAGACATGATTTGGCCCGCACCCAGCTCATCCATGTGGACAGCACCAATTAGTGGCCTGGATCCATTTTCTTTCTTTGTGTTAAACCACTACTGAGGCACCCTCATCAGTTGGTTGACCATGTTTTGAGTTGATGTAACCAACATCAAGTCTACAGTCATCTCGTACTCCTTCACCAACTACTTGAGTGTACTCAACTGCCTACTGATGAGCGTCTTGCTTGCTGCCTTGGTACGCACTTGTACCTTCCCAGTCAGACTGTCCAATACCCAGTGGTACACAGAGAGAGAGAGTTGGTCTTCATGTGCAACACCTTGCCCTGCCACTGGAGAGTCAAGTTGAATCCTTTCAGCATGGTGTCTAGTTTGGCTAAATTTATACGTTGGGCATCATTTTCAGTTTGCAGCCAACAAGCATCTTCCAGCACTGTCCCATGCCTTTCCAACACTATCGTTGCAAGAGAGCTGGCATCAAACCAAACATTCAGTTACTATCTGTCCATGCACCAATCCCATGAGCCAGATCATCCTGTTTCACTGCATTCATGGTCTCAAACACCATACTCTGAAGGAAGGGGTCCGTCACCTCATCATTCCAGCCTTTGTGACCTTTTGATTATTCCGCAATCTATACAAAGCTACTCATATACCAGGAGGTGCCCAACAAGCCTCCCACACAAGGAGCCATGGTCCATCACATAACGATGTTAGAAACTTCTGGAATCATTCTTCCTTGCTTCTACTTCAGTTCACTGCATTCCCTTCTGATGATCCGTCCTAGTATCCATGCGCCATCCTCCAACAATTCTGGATCCTTGCATTCCAGCCTAAAGCAAGTCAAGTGTTCCTTGATGCAGGTCGCGAGCATGACATCTTCATTGACATAGATGTCGTTGATGTAAGCTGATGTCGCAGGGTCAATGGCTTCTTCTGTGACATCACTGTGCCGACAATGGCCTTCAAGATAAGGGGAGCCACATTTAGGTCAAACACCAAATGTGTTGGGCAATACTGTTTCCCGTCCATCTTCACAGTTTGGAATAGCTACAGTGTCTTGTGGCCACATACTTGGAGGTATGCACTCCTGATGTCAAGTAGAGATATGTTCAAACCTTTCCTACACCATTCATGTAGTTTAGCTGTGCAGACATCTGCATTAATAGGAAACACATCAACGTAATAGTTGAGCTCTCTGTAGGCCATCACTGGACATACCTTTGCTTTATTCTACTCCAGTATGGACATCAGAGAAATTAACTGTTTTGGAGGCCCTAGCCTTTCTTCTGGGTATGGCATGAGCCAACCATTGCTTTTCCATGCGTGGAGTTCCTGTTCATAGTCCTTTCAGACCTCTGTGGCTACTGGATATTCTGACACCCCATTTTGCAGTCCTTCCCATGTGCAGTCCTCTAACCACATCCATACTGTGGTCCTTGCTCAATTCAGATGGTCAGAGGTGGCAGTGTAGTCAGGTTCATTGATGGAGATGGCTGCACACATAGTGACTTTCCCGTCACCAATCTTTACTGTTCCCATTGGCTCAATATTGGTTTTATTTGATTGATCCCCAACAGCAGGTCAAGCCCCAGTGGCTTACCATGCACTACCATCAACCTTGGCAAAATTGCCTTTGTCTATGGATATGGTGACCATTCCAACAATACAACATGCATGAGACATGCCTACAACCATGCTGGTATCCATTTTTGCGTTTTTCCAGGAACTGCACCAATCTGCATCTACTATTGACCACAAGCAGCACTTGTCAGTTAGCACCAAACACCTCATCCTATCAATATAGATGCTTGTTTCTGGGAGCACCACATTTACATCTTGGTGGGGGAGAAGGCTGACGCTGATGCCTTGTCTCCTGGCCAATTTCCTGAACAATACTGGGGGCCAGTGCCCAACTTCGCTGCATTGGTAGCAATGTGTTCCATGCTTTCAGCAGTCCTTACTGTGTGACCCTTGCCACTGCACCTGTAGCAGGTTACACTGGCACTCAGGCTGCTCCTAGTAGGAACTATAGTATTACTGCAAGGTGAGTGCATAGCTGTGACCACATCTTGGTTTTAGCCCCCAATCATCGTCATCACTCTTGCTCTCGCTGTCAGGTCCCCCATAGGCAGGGTCTTAATATTTGGTACCTGTTGAAGTCTGACAGAGATGGCAGCAGGGAACTCAGTAATGAAAGTTAGTTAAGTGAGCCTTTCCAGCCCAACTCCCTCAAACCCAACCAATCAGACCGATTCTGTTTGCGTAAATGTCCACCTGTTTGTGGTCAGCTTCCTGTAGATGATGAACACACCATCCGTGAATGCCTCCTTCAACCAGGTCTTTATTTAATGTATATCCCTTTCGACGTCTTCATCCATCTCCCTGATTAGGGCCAATGTGTTCCTCTCCAGATACAATGACGGAAGGCTTGACACATCATCCACCAGCTGAAGCCTCGCCACTAGTCTCACCTTTTTCAGCCACACTACCGCGTCTCCCTCACCACTGAATGGCTTTATCATATCTCTGCTGGTACATATTTTCATCATAGTAATGGTGCCGAAATAGTAGCAGGAAATTCCTTCTTCTGTAGCATAGACACTGGAACAACCTTCACAATGGACTCTGCAACACACTGCAATGCACCAATCTGACCTGCGCTGAGTGCAAAAGTTTACTGACGTCCAAACAAACACTTGCCTCCTTCATTCATTTTTGCCAAGCCAGAAAATTAACATCTTGCACATGCTGGCAACCTCAGTGATGCATGCGCCGTGTCATTCCAGCACTGATGCTTATACGGTTTACCTCACTCATAATTTGCTTGTCTTGTGTGATGAAAAGTGAAATTCATCAGCTTATGTAGGAAAGATAATGGTTAAGTCTAGACTTGAAGAGATCAAGATGGCAGTGATGAGAAAAACATCCTCCTATGCTATTCTGGCCCTCTTGGACACCCCCTGAGGTAATTCTCCAGCACAATTATGAGGGAGACAATGATTTAGTGATACTAATTAATATATAGCTTGTGAGAAGAGATGGATTTATACCTTTCCCAAAGTCATTTGTACATTAGTGAATATAACAAACCCCAAGTGAAATTGGAACTTTGCGCTCTGATTAACAATTTCAAGCCATTATCTATTACACCACACACACACACACACACACACACACATCTAAATTTACAGCATGTGGTACTCAAGTGGTCGACCACCTAGGTACTGATCACTCAATGTTGTTTAATCTGTGATTGTATGGGAACTAACGTTTCAACATGATGTAGCCACAAGACTACTCAAGGGAGAGCATTATTGTGTTGCATGAGCCTTAGAGAAGATGGAAAATGAAATTCATCAGGTTATGTAGGAAAGATGATGGTTAAGTCTAGACTTGAAGAGATCAAGATTGCAGTGATCAGAAAAACATCCTCCTATGCTATTCTGGCCCTCTTGGACCCCTCTGATTTAATTCTCCACCACAATATTTTATATATTAATTTTAACAGATATTAATCAAACTAGGAAAAGCTGAATTCTTCAGGTTATCCTTATAAAATGAGGCTGTCTACAGCCGGAGTCTATATAATTGTTTTTATTTTTCCATTTTAGTCTTCTCTTGTGACAAGTAAATGCTGGCTCCCCAACTGCAAGTGATTCTGGTGACATTTGCTGAGTTTGATTGAAGAGGTCATCACCTAGAGCAGGATAATTAAGATTTATTTGTGCAAAGAACAGGCTGTTTTTATTTATTATTTTTTATTTAATAAGAAAGAAGAATGTTTTAAGAAGAAATGGGAACAAGAATTAAGTGATGGTGGAAAATTTTAACTTAAATAAAATGTAGGAAAAAAGAAAAAATAGTAAATAATTCAAGTGAAGAACACAGTGAAGACAGTAAAAAAAAAAAAACAATGAAAAAAAGAAGGATAATAATGAGTGTAGGAAAAAGGGTATCAATTAAAAAAAAATAAAAGATGAAAAAGTGAATAAAGAAAGGAAGGAAGGAAGGAGTGAGTAAAAAATGTAAAAATATGCACAAAAAAAAAAGAAAAGAAAAATAGTGAAAAGAAAAAAAAGAGTAATGAAGGAAAAGAAAGAAATAGAAGAAAAATAGACGAAAATATTCCGGAATGTAGAAAAGAGACAAACAGTAAAATGGTAAATTATGAAGGAAATAAACTGGAATGATAAAAGACGAAATGAAAACAGTGGGCAGTTAAAAAAAAAAAAAAAAAAAAAAAAAAAAAAGGGAAAGACAGGAGGAGGAGAAAAGAATCCTGGAAAAATAACTTCAAGAAGGAAAAGCCAAATGAAACAGAAATAGTAGGGAAATAAAAGGGGTTTCCATAAAAGAAAGATTAAAGAAAAAAAGAAGATAAAATTAAAAAAAGAAATAATAGTTAAAAAAAGAAAAAAGGAAACCAGAGTGGAATTAAGAAATAATTAAAAAAAAAAAAAAAAAATACAAAAAGTGGAATGAAAAACAGATTAGACAAAAGAAAATTGAAAGAAGAAATTGTAATAAAATTAAAAGAAACGAATGTTTAAAGATGGAAAAATAGATGAAAAAGGGGCATGAAGTAAACTTAAAAGTTAATCAACCAAATCCTAATTTTTGGATGGGATTTTCAAAGAATGAAAAGTTTACAGACAGACATAGAAAAAGAAGAAAATGAGAGGTGAGACAGAAGTAGCAATTAAATAATTAGGGTTCCCACACGTTCAGGGAAACCTGGAAAAGGTAAATTTTGCAAGACTTGAAAAACGGACAAATGCTTACCAAAATAATAACACAATTACAAAAATTACATTTTTATATTTAAATTGCTTAATTATCAATAATGTTTGCCAGTGTTTTTTTTTCTTGACACTGTAGTGGACCCACTGAAGGTGGGCACAATGTTATCTAGCCCGAGCACCCAAATAAATATAAGATCTCAAGAGGCCCACTAACATTTTTTTAATGGACAACAGAATGAGAATATTAAAAATGAATACAAAATTCATTTACAAATACAGACCAGCGTTGTTGTTGGTTAGCATGAGTGTCTGGAGGAAGTGTTGAAGGGGCTGGTCAGTTCCAATGTCAGGTGCTGGCTTTGCATTGTTGCTGGTCGGTGAACCTATAGAATTATAACCATATTGTACAGGATAGATTATTAGACCCTGGAACTATATGCTTGTAGGAACTGATGTGTAACCAGAAGTTCAGGGCTGTAATGAGCAGGTCCATTTACACTGTCAACCAAGTGGGTTAGGTTGAAGTAAATGATATCAGAAGCAAGGCCCAGGGTGTAGCTGAAAATAAGAATCTATGGTAGCAGGAAGTAGCAAGGCCAAGAATGCTAGAAGTAAGAGTCTGTGGTAGCTGGAAGTAATGAAGGCTGGGAATGTCGAAAGTTGCCAAAAGATAAGAGTCAGTGGTGGACTGAAGTCAGAGAGAGCAAGAGTGCGCCAGAAGTAAGGGTAGATAGGAAATCCCAACTATCACCCAGTTGACAGAGAAAAATAAATGGGAACATAACTTTTTGTGACAAGTCACTGGTTTATGGGAAGGGAGTGTAACAACATGTATTGGTCTTGCAAAATGCTAAAAATCTCAAGAAAAAATAAGCAGAGATTTTCTACAAAATATGATAGTATTAAAATGGTCAGGAAGTGTATCACAACGAGGTTTGTAACAAAAGGAACTAAAAAGTCATTAGATCAGTAATGAAACTAAATGAAATTAAATTGCAGTGTGTTTAGGGAGCACAATAGAAAGGTCAAAGGCTACAAGAACAGCAAATTTGTAATTTCATTTTTAATGGATAACATTTTTTTTCTGGTAACTCAAAAAATGGTTGTCGGACAAAAATTGAAAAATGGACAAAAGCTGGTAGATATTAATTTTAGGGTAATAACTTATTTGAAACTAATTGGTGCTGGGCATTAGTTTAAAACAACCTTTTTTTAACTTAAATGATTTATAATGTTTTTAGGTTGAAAAGTCGTACCTGAACTATCCTGGGTTCAGTTAAAGACGATTTAATGAATAGAATAATAATTAATAATAGCTGCATTGACATAAATGAACTGAAATCAAGATTTCAAGTTAAATTTGCTTTTGTCACATAACCAGAGATGTTAAACTTTCTTGTCAAATAACCAAAAAAAAACAGAAAACAGAGTAAAAATTTGATTTGGATTTACTGAAAATAAAAAGTGCTAGACATGAATCTCTAGCAAGAATGCTGAAGTTAGTCTACTTATAGTTTTCTAATCTTTCTTTTAATTCATACAAAGTGATATCAAGAATGGTCACATTTTTTTTTCTACAAAACTTTTGTGGTAGGCATTGGATTTTGCAAGCAGTGTAAAGTCCAGTTTTTTTTGGGTTTTTTTTTTTCAGCTATTGCATCTGCCTCTTGCAATACTTTGATGCTGGCCATCATTTTTTATCTCTTTGTGGTAACTTTTACGATTTCAGAGCTGGAGTCTTTCTTTTTAATGTAATTTGCAGATTCTTTTCCTCCTCCAAATAACTAACATATATCATTCTTAAATATTTGCAATGCTGTATTAGGGATTTGGGTATTATTTTTAATGGGTCATCCGACAAGGAATCTTGTATAATCCATACAGAAATCAATGTCTTTCAGGTTTCCTACCAAAATGTCCTGTGTTTACAGAGTATCCTCTTTCAACTGCTGCTTGCCCATGTGACAATGTGAAAAGGTTTTTACAGCAACTTCCATAGATTTGTGTATTCTATTTTACCTCTTAAAGAATTTCCTAAAAATGTTTCTACTTGACAGGAGCTACTTCTGTAGTTAAATTCTAGGAACTCTTTTTTTATTTTCTTGATCTATCTCAGTGAGTAATCATTTATATTAAACAAGAATTTGGTCACATTGCTGTGCAGTATGCCCTCTGACATTCATAAGCAGCTGGAAGAGCTTTCAGATTTTAATACTGTACTCCTTTGTTCACTTATTACGAACAAAGGATCAAGAGATCTTAAATGTCTCACTGCCACATTATTCAGTGGACATTTTTCCAGCAGATTCTTTGCTGTTGTAGAGAGGAAGGTTAGACATTCTTTCCTGTTCTTTATGTCTCGCAATTGGTTGCTAAAAAGATTCTCAGAGGATTTGATAACATGATGTTTGGTGGTAAAGCCAATGTCAACGTCTTTTAATGGTACATGAAGTTCTTTATTCAGCACGTTAATTTTGAGCAATTTGCCTCGATTACATCTCTCTTCGTAAAGCATGGAAACAAATTAACCAGTATGGATTTAAGCTCTTTTGCCAAAAAAAAAGGCAGTATGGGAGTATCATTTTAAACACCTTCAAGAAAGGGTCTGAGCAGCCTTGCCATATAGATAAAAAAACTATAGCTTGGCTTCAAAAAGTGGGGTCAGCAACAGTCTTTTTTACTATGAGATAAGACACTGATGTTGGTTCCAACTTGCATAATTTTTTTACTGGTTCATAAATTTCTGTACAGATATCCATATCTCAATGAATACTAACCTCGACAATAAATTTACATACATACAAATAGGGAGGCATGATGGAGTAGTGGATAGAAGCTTGGATTGAGGAATCGGAGAGCTGAGCTTGAATTCCAGTCAGATCCATTACATTCACTTACATGCTAATACCCTTGGGAAAAATCTGAATCCTTTTCTTCTTCCCCCAGCTATGGGTAAATAGCAGCACAGACTGAATTCTATAACCTTGGGTGGAAACTGGTCTAGGTGAAGGAAAAATTCTGAATTCAGAACCAGCCTGGAAAGGGTTGGGCTCTATCATTCTATCTTGCCCAAGAAACACCACTTCTACTGCAGCTGCAGTACACATGGTGCATACAGGTTTTAGGCAGTTTTGATCAACATTTCTTTTCATGGTTAACCATAAATTGTAAATGTAGCCAAAAAACTTAATGATTTCACTATAATTAAGTAACAATAATGTAATGATATTCTGCAGACAAATATACCATTTATGTTATCTCATTGCATAGTTACAAACTATAAACGTAAAATGAGCTTGAAATATTGTGTAATTGGCTGTATTATTTGTAAAATACTTGGATATGATATGATGAATAATTTGCAGTGAAAAAAAGCAATTTTCAATTTTTTTGTTGTACAAACCTCTCCTCCCCTGAACACATCATATAATGAATAAGACAAAGAAATATTTGCTTGCATATAAATTTATTGAATAATGCAACAGAAAGTAACTTGCAAAAGATTTGGACACATTCCAAAAATATAAATGAAGCAAATAAATATTGCACTTTGGGATTGAATTTTATTCAAATTATCGATTGACAAATTTCCACCAACCAATCAGTGCATGCCACACGCTATGACTGGAAGCTTATATTTTTGTGTACTTGGCATGGTCATTGAAGAGTTGCTTAGCATATGTAAACGTTTTTCACAGTAGCAAAGACAAAGGCACTCCCCCCAAAACTTTCAGGAAGTGTAAACTAACCATTACAGTTGTGGAATCCAATATCAGAATATTGCCAATGAACTCAAGATTTCCATCAGTTTTGAAGAAACATACCCTGACAATCAATCTCTCTTGACAAGAACATCCTCAAAGAGTAAGCGATTAGATGTTTCCTTATAAGGAAAGATTTGGCATTCATTGACTGAACATTTACTATTACTGTCAGTTAAAATTTATAAAATCTTTCTATTAAAACAGTTTCTCAGCAAAATACCTTGGCATATGAATCAGTAAACAAATTTAGTATAGGAGAAAAAGAAATTAAACATAGGCTGTGTCAGAGGCAGTTTTGCCCAACACTGCAAATTACTATAAATCTGGAATATCTACCTGAAAACTTAGCATGTTCTTAAATAGCTTGTCTGATGGATGCTATGCATAGTGCCAAACCCATTCAGAAATATCTAAATTGTCAGCTTTATACAACCACTTTCTAAGATCAATGGTTAAAAATAAAGCATGATGGTCTTGGCAAAGATAATCCTTCTTTGAATCTTGGAGTCTGGTGCTACAGAATTGCAAACAAAGAACTGTACCAAATAACAGAAGCCATATCACTTGAAGTAACTAAAATGAATTTCACATGTAAATTGAAGAGAAAATAATGACATAATCATGATGTTGATATTCCACACTACTTCAAATAAAATTGTAGAAAGGAGGCGGGGCTGCAAGCAATTTTTGTTCCTGGTCCAGATGTACGCGCTTGGGTCCCCACATTAAAAAAAAGACCTTGTGTCACAACTCATCTTAGTGGGGAGACAGTGTAAATACCTAGTGTGATGAAAGTGTGGATAAGACATTGGCCTTATCAAAATCCAACTTAAATTTTTTGGAAGGA
>OZ038503.1:11159210-11316710 GCA_964036315.1 Acanthosepion esculentum
GTCCTTACCAGAAAAATATATCGCACCCTATTGTGAAAAGGACGTGAAACTAATATTATTGTTTGATTAATTTTATGTTTTACAGTTATCAACACTTTGCAAGTTATTTAAAGCCAGGAAATATTGTTAGGTTGTAAGAATTTTTTTGGAACTAATAGTGATTTACTGATACAAGTCTTACTAATTAACCCATATTTGGGAGGATAAGAGGTGGATTCATACCTTTCTCAAGGATATTTGCGTATAAGTGAATATAATGAACTCAACTGGAATTTGAACTCAGCTCTCCAATATCCATTACGCCAGCCATACATCCAATCTTACTGCACCTAGTATTCACAAGCAGTCACCCATCTCAGTACTGACCAGGCTTAATATTGCTGATCATATGAGAAGCTGAAACTATTTTTTGTGTACTAATTCGTATGACATAAACTATTCATTGAACATTTTACAGTACTTGATACTATTTCATTTTCCATCATACATATTGGTCAAGAAAAATTCCTTAATTGTAAATCATAAAAATGCAGACCACCCATAAACCCATTGCATTTCTTTTAAAAGAATTCAGGATACAAAATGATAAGCTAACAATATTATCAATTTTATTATTAATTACAAATTTTAATTTATATTTAAAGATGTTAAAAGAAGGTTTATTGTTCCACTGGGCTTCATAGTTAACGCATTGGGGGGGAATGTGGAATGATATCGTAAAACAGGTGCAGTTTTTTCAAAATATTAAGTATTTTTTTTTATTAATTATTAGTTAATAATAAGTAAAAGATTTTCTGTCCTGAAAACGAATGAAAAGCACCAAAAACACCTTAATGCAAATATATCCTGATTTAAAGTATGAAAATAAATTATTTTACGATATCAACAGATATGTTTTTACTTCTTTACATTAAAAGAAAAATTTCTCATATAAAATATACTTTGAATACAAAATTAATAATTAATACTAAAGATGTTAAAAGAAGGTTTATTGCTCCACTGGGCTTCATAGTTAACACGTATGAATATTTGGAGTAGCAGCTTACAGTATGTGTAGTGATTTGTCAAAACAATAGGTATATTTTTTATTATAAATACTTATTTCTTCTTCACATTTATTTCAAAATACATAACAGCAGCAAGTCAGTGTGCATCTATCTATTTACCATCAAGTCACGTGACACATATAGACTCTTCACGTTTCAATGTCAGTCAGTTATGTGCCATGCGTGATACACACTTAGGTGATCATGTATCTTTTGATACATGACTGGTGAGGCAGATATTTTTCCCTTAGTAGGTTGCCATTTCTTTCTGTGGTAGACCAGTTGCCATCCAAGGCTATAGAACCCAATGTATCCTGTAATTTACTCATAGCTAGGGGAGAAGAAGAGGATTACTACCTTTCCCAAGGGTATTAGCATGTAAGTGAATCTAATGGATTTGAATGGAATTTGAACTCGGCTCTCCAATTCCTCAATCTGAGCCACTATCCATTACTCCACCATGCCTCCAAGTTCTAATGTAGTGTAATGAATTGTATAAATATATGTTGCGTTATGCATATTTAAATCTATTTAATGATATTGTTATAATGTATTATGTATGTTTATTATTTTTCACATGCATAATAGTTGAAATATAATATTCAAGTATTTGTTTATATATGTGGATGGATATGAGAATGTTTATCAGAAACAAATACTGAATTTCCAATTAAAAATGCCATGAAATCAGAAAAAATAACCCAAGCTAAAGAACCCCTTGTCTAATCTTAATGAAATTGTGCTCTGTAATTGGCAGGGGTACAAGGTACAATAAGCTCCTAAATTGGTTGGGGTATTATATATTGTTTAAGCTGTATCTCAGGAAGTCACACAAATGTACATGCATACATGATTAGAGTTTTAGTATTGTATAAATATGTGTGACTTTTTATTTGTTTTTTTTTCCAATTTGCGAACCAGTCTGTTTGCCCAAACTGGATGTTAGAATTTACATAAATGCCTTAACATCTTTGCCTTTTGGCATGAGAGGCGCATATTAATTAAGTCTAGTCTCAGGAGTCCCATCTCCCCAAGCAGTACCTCTCCCTTGAGAGGGAACTAGAGTCATTACTTGGTGACTGATGTGTCTACAAAATGAGCAGTACTGAGAGTACTGGATCATTTTCTTTTTTAATTGGGCATTCATATCTTTTTACTTGTGATCCCCATGATTTAAAGACCACACATAAAGCACATGGTCGTCGCTATTCCTCTTGGAGAAATAGTGAGAATAAAAAAGTAAATTATAAAAGATTATAGACAACATTCTTGGATGACATAGATCTAAGAAAAGGTAAATAACAGTGATCAAATTATTTGTGTTTGTCTAAATTATCCATAAAATATTGTCTGAAATTTCTTGTAAAAAAACAATGGGGAAGTTTGTTTTTTTTTTTTTCTAAAGATCAAAGTCATGTCTTTGAAATTAGAAAATGTCATTTTCTTCTTTTTTTTGCATGGAGATCAGAATTTAAATAAAAAATACGTGGATTATTTTTATTTATTCATTTTTATGTGCAGTTAGAGCATGGAATTCTCAAACATTAGGTAGGTTATTTTTAAGCCATATCTTCCTGATGTCAGCTTAAAATGACACCCTTTTTTTCCATATATCATGACCATTGTGTTTTAAGTTCAAATTTTCTTGATTTCACATGAAAACCTGGAAATTTCATAACATAATAAAATCTTTACTTTTCGCTTATAATTATAGTTGTTATAATGAGCTTTTATGGTTGCAAACAAAAGAACAAACAAGGATTAAAATTACGACAGCATGTATTGAACCAGTGTGAAGAATATATACATAGTTGTGTGAAAGGTGGCAAAAATTGTTAATATGTGCTTCTTTAGTTGCCATTGTTAGGGAAAGTGATTAGGTGTAAGATTATTGTCAGTAAACCTGGGACTGACTGATTTTGGGGGTTGGTCGACCAAGGTCACAATAGTGATAAGAGAAGCCTGAGTGGATTAGTGAAGCTGAGTTGTGTGTTATTGGTGGGATTGATGTACACCTTTCTTCAGGGTTGAGATCAACACTGGTGAGATGTGTGGATGGCTGGTGGTCATGTAATGAGGTTGAGGTGTTGAGCCAAACTGCCCACTGTTGGCAAGGAGTGCCAATTTTATATCTGTGGTTTAACTGTTGCAGGCTCTCAAACACATCCTATTTTACCTTTTTGCAGAAACATTCATGATAGGCTATTGCATAGGAGGCACAGATTGAGGAATCAGAGAGCCAAGTTCGAATTCCAGTCAAATCCATTACATTCACTTACATGTTAATACCCTTGGGAAAGGTATGAATCCTCTTCTCCCTCCAGCTATGGGTAAATAGCAGGACAGGTTGGGTTCTCTAGCCTTGTATGGCAACTGATCTACCACAGAAAGAAATGGCAACCTACTGTGGGGGGGGGGGAATCTGCCTCGTCAGTCATGTATCGAAAGATACATGATCGTCTAAGTATGTATCATGCATGGCACATAACTGACTGAAGCAATTCCTCCCACATTCAGTGGTATAATGTTTTCTTAAATTTCATCTCCTATTTTATATCCCAAAATTTTCCCTGATATTGGGGAAGGTATGAATCCTCTTCTTCTCCCCACCAGCTATGGCACATAACTGACTATTGCATTTTAGATTTTACAGGAATTTGTTTTGTGGACTGATGTAATGTTCAGAGCCCCTGCACAGAAGACAACTTTTGTTTTTTTGGCACTCACATCCAGCCGATGTATCTGGGGATATGTTTTTGTGAATCAGAAAGAGATCTTGATTAAGCAGTGTAACATAGTTTAAATATATAGGAAAAAAAAGTATCAGTTTAAACTGATACCAAGAGGATATGGCTTAATTAGTTTACCTGCCTAGTCAAACAATGACCGCAGTATTTAAATAAATTTTACTGTTTCATTCATTA
This sequence comes from Acanthosepion esculentum, assembly GCA_964036315.1. Taxonomy (NCBI): domain Eukaryota; kingdom Metazoa; phylum Mollusca; class Cephalopoda; order Sepiida; family Sepiidae; genus Acanthosepion; species Acanthosepion esculentum. The sequence continues at coordinate 11,163,181 of OZ038503.1, forward strand.
TATTATCCGTATGAGCATTCTAGGACTTTTATCAAATTCCATTCGCTCTCATATTGATCGGAAGAAAATTTCTCTTTTTAAACCATTAAAAGTACAAATATCCAGAGGGGGCTAGCTCAAAACAAAAGAAATAAAAATGAATCTATATAATGTTACCTGTTACTGTAATAACAGAATATCTCATTCCCGCAAATATAGAAGATAAGGATGCTTGATCAATATATAAAGTCAAATTGTTTTATAGATAAGATTGCATTAAAAGTTACCTACTTTTTTTGCTTCTGTTTTCTTTACTCTCTTTTCTTTATAGCTTACATGTATACAGATTACTATAAACATTACCAATTTGGCTACAGGAGGTCATTTTAATAAAACATGGCTAAATCACCTACTTAAGTAATGCACACCCCTAAACTTTGAATTTATATCCGCAAGCTTTATTTTTGTACCCAAAATAAAAACACAATAATTTTAAAATTTATTTTTTAATGGGTTTGACTATCAGAGTGGTTTCCCTGATGGAAAAAGGGAATAGAGGTTCCATTCTTCCTGGGTGGCATATTTTTTTTCTTTAGTAGGACTTCTTGATCTAGGCCAGTTGATATTAATTTCATTGTTTAAGAAAATAAAAAACAAGGTTAACTACTCAAACATGTGTACTCACTAAAAATAATGTTTATAGTAATAAAATTTAATGTCAATTTTTAAAAAAGTCCATTTAAATGCATAAAAGTGCATACAGCTATAAATAAAAATGCATACAGAATTAAAAAACATTGTAAGTATTTATGTATACTTCTTAAAAGGTGTCTGTTTACATTTTTTAATTATGCACATAGTTTGATATAAGATTCACAACTACCCCTCAACCAGCCACATCGCTTTGTTTGTATATATAAGATTCACAACTGTCCCCTCAACCAGCCACATCGCTTTGTTTGTATATATAAGATTCACAACTGTCCCCTCAACCAGCCACATCGCTTTGTTTGTATATATAAGATTCACAACTGTCCCCTCAACCAGCCACATCGCTTTGTTTGTATATATAAGATTCACAACTGTCCTCTCACCCAACCACATCGCTTTGTTTGTATATATAAGATTCACAACTGTCCTCTCACCCAACCACATCGCTTTGTTTGTATATATAAGATTCACAACTGTCCTCTCACCCAACCACATCGCTTTGTTTGTATATATAAGATTCACAACTGTCCTCTCACCCAACCACATCGCTTTGTTTGTATATATAAGATTCACAACTGTCCCCTCAACCAGCCACATCGCTTTGTTTGTATATATAAGATTCACAACTGTCCTCTCACCCAACCACATCGCTTTGTTTGTATATATAAGATTCACAACTGTCCCCTCAACCAGCCACATCGCTTTGTTTGTATATATAAGATTCACAACTGTCCCCTCAACCAGCCACATCGCTTTGTTTGTATATATAAGATTCACAACTGTCCCCTCAACCAGCCACATCGCTTTGTTTGTATATATAAGATTCACAACTGTCCTCTCACCCAACCACATCGCTCTGTTTGTATATATAAGATTCACAACTGTCCTCTCACCCAACCACATCGCTTTGTTTGTATATATAAAATTCACAACTGTCCTCTCACCCAGCCACATCGCTTTGTTTGCATATATAAGATTCACAACTGTCCCCTCAACCAGCCACATCGCTTTGTTTGTATATATAAGATTCACTATTTGTTCTTTGTTCTCTCAAATAAACATAATAGGCAAAATTTGCATACATTTTAATAATAATGTATAGAAGGCATTCAGCTGTTTATACATAGGAATTGGAAGATTCTTTTTTTTTGTTTGCCTTACACAGTCAAACGTTGATTGTACAAGACTCAATTTTGCCATGTCTGTTTATTGGATGCAAGGTTAAGTTTTGACATAAAAAAATTTTGTTTCACTTTAGGGGAATTATCATTCTACCAGTTTTCTCTCATTTACTAAGTTTGATGTAAGACTACAATTTTTTTTTTATCTGTCATTAATGTCCTGGAGGAATAAATATTTGTATGATTTGAAAAAGTAATTTTACAGAATAATTTTTCCAAGAAAATATATTTTCTTATTTTTACAGTATTTATTTTAATCAAAACTTACTAGGTACTTCATATAAATAAAATTAAGACAATTCTTATCTTTTAATGAAGCAGGAGATATTGTAGTCTTTGTGAAGAAAAATTTTGCAAATCTTTATAAATGAAGACTTTTATAAAAAAAAAAAATTTAAAAGATTGAAATTACAGCAGACATATTAATAGAAAATATTCTATTAATTAATCAATTTCAAATAAAATAAAAACCTTTTTATTGAAAATTATTAATAATCTCTATGATATACCTACTGAGTGGATATTAACTTAAAGCAAGATTTAATTATAATTTTCTGAGAAAGATAAAATTTACACAGTATTTAAAAAATGTCAAATTATTCATTTGCAAAGTTTCAGCTCTTAAGCATGTATTATTAAGTTGTTAGAAATTATTATTCTTAAAATAATTCACTTTAAAACTGAGCCAAGCATTTTCATGTTAAATGTTTGTGCACATTTTGTGTCTACTGCTACATCCATGTGCCATGCATAAATAAAAGGACAAGATATCAAGAGTCAGTTCAAGTAACAGAGTAATAAAAAGAATCATTAAGAAATTTTCCTGTATCTCATCTACTCGTACACATGAAATTGTTTTATTACAAAGAAACTGGACTAAAAAAAGAAAAAAATGAAAAACAGTATTTCTAAATCTGCTCATCTATCTCTGGGTTAGAAAAAACTTTTGGATTTCGACTTTATTTGCTTTCTTCTTTTTCTTTTTTTTCTTTCTCTGTGGGCAAAAGTTGAATATTTTATTATTTTATTCATAGGCAAAAATCTAAATCAAGTGCATGATTTTTCTTCCATTTCAAAGATCACAATTGAACTTCTCACAGAAAGATACAGATATTAAAATTGCAATGGCATGGATAGCTTTATCAAGAATGAATACCATCTGGAAAGTAGAAATGAAAAAAGTTAGAAAAAATAACTTGATGGTACATACACTTGACTATTGAGAGCAATACTAAATGTCAGTTGGAAACAATATATGTCCACAAGGTTTGAAGAAGGATGATCTTCACTAAGACCTACATACTTCCTTTGCTCAAAGCCATTTGTAAGCATTTGTCTTAGAGACACAGTTTTTCCCTTTCATCAGCATTAGTGATGATAACCTTCAAATCATTACACCTTCTCAGTCTCATGTTTCAACTGACATGAAGTGGAATTATTATATTGAATTACATTATTTACATTATTTGGACTATTGACCTCATCTTTGTCGCCATATTTATTACAACATTTCGGCCATTGTATACTTTGGCCTTCTTCAGGTTGTTGGAATGTCGACCTGAACCCTTTATTTCGCTCACTGGGGTAGACTGTTCTAGTTCCATGTGCCATGTTTAATGGATGTCAGGTATCGGTTATCTCCTGTTAATTTCCCTCTGAAAGTTCTGCACTGCCTTAACTGGGTATTGAACTCACACACTTTGGGTCCTGCCACTGGATCTAACTAATGCCTTTATCCACTATGCCATGTGTACTTGAAACATGGCACATGAAACTAGAACAGTCTACCCCGGTGAGCAAAATAAAGGGTTCAGTTCGACATTCCAACCACCTGAAGAAATGTAATAAATATGGGGACAAAGATGAGGACAATAGTCGAATAATGTAAATAATGTACATAATACCTCATCTCAGAAATATAGACAGATATTAAAAGGCCGAAACGTTGTAATAAATATGGCGACAAAGATGAGGACAATAGTCCGAATAATGTACATAATACCTGATCTCCGAAATATAGACAGATACTGAAAGGCCAAAACGTAATAAATATGGCGACAAAGATGAGGACAATAGTCTGAATAATGTAAATAATGTACATAATACCTCATCTCAGAAATATAGACAGATACTGAAAGGCCGAAACGTTGTAATAAATATGGGGACAAAGATGAGGACAATAGTCTGAATAATGTAAATAATGTACATAATACCTCACCTCAGAAATATAGACATATATTGAATTAGTTGCTATGTCTACTGCTAAGAGAATTGGCTCACTGTGTCATTCCAGCCAATTTTCTTGACAAAATACAAAGAAGTGTCTGTAATGTTATAAGTCCTGGCATCTCAGATTTAGACACTTTCCCATCTCTGTAACATAGTTTCCCTGTGAAATATTTTCATGGTAATTGTTCTCATGAACTTTCCTTTTTGGTACCTTGACTGCCTGAATTTAAGTGTTGTACTTGATTGGCAGCTAGGTCCCATCATTTTATTATTGAGATGTAATCACAAGTTCTATTCTCAGCATTTCTTCTCTCATTCTTCTTTCCTGTGGAACTCTCTTCTGGCTTCTTGCTCTTCTTTCAACTACAGTTTTCAAAAATTTAAAAGCAATATCAATTGGCATCATCTGTCTACCAGAATTATATTTTTTATTGCTCTTTCTTCTCGCTAATGTTTTCTCATTTTCTTTTATTCACACCTTGATTCTTAGTGGCATTATCACCTTCCTTTGGGTGAAATAATTAAAAAAAATGGTTTGTAGGATAGCTAGAAGTATAATATCTCAGTGGTTAGTATTCAACTACAGGTAGAAAGACAAGATTTTGAATGATGATTTTCAAGGGTAGGAAGCTTTTCCAAATTAAAAAAATAGATTATGATCTTCCCATCTTCATTTTATCTCATTTAGTCTTGTATCAGATTATCATTTTGAAAGTTTTCAATTTCCCTTTGCCATGTAAACAACTAAAAAATTTTACATCTTTATTTTTTAATTTACTCTCTTTTTTTTTTTTTTAATTCATTGCACTGATGTTGGTCTAATGTACATTGCTGTGGGTTGAATATTGACAAAAAACATTTTTTTGCTTATTTTTATCCTATTGTGTGAAGATTTTTAAAAAAGTAATTTTGCGATCAAACAACTGAAGTATCTAAGATTATCATCCATTCTTCCTTCCAGTGAAAAAAAATACAGAGAAACCCCAAAAAATGTTGTTTACTTCAAGTCACAGATTTTTCAGAGGAAAAAAAAAATTATTGCTTGCATTGATAATGATTTATGTATTTTAAAGAGTCATATATTTATGCACACACATTTTACAGATATTTACACACACGTATGTTTAAGCCATACACACAGGTTACACATACACAGTATATGAGTGTGTGCTAAAGAGACTCGTATATGTATTAATGATATTCATATTTCATTAAGTATGACTAACAAGGAATTTATATTCATTTTTAATGAGTTTTTCTTGGGTGCAAACAAGATATTTCGTTTTTGTACTTGGTATGTGTAGAAATTGTCTAAATGATTGTACCAAGTGTTTTTAGCTAATCTCATGACCATTTTCAAAGATTTTGGTTGTGCTATTGCAAATGGTGTGTAAGTTATTGAGAGGTAGGCATGTTAAAGATTTGCATATATAAATGCAAGCACACTATATATATATATATATATATATATATATATATATATATGTATATTATGAGAAGATAAGCAATGCAGACTTTTTGATCTGGCTATGGAACTTGCCTGTTCAATGTTCCCTGAAATTGTCCTTGAGATATCAAAAAGTGTCTATTTGAACGTAATGGTAATGGTGAAATTTCCATACAGAGAAAACCTTCAGCATTCATTGAGCAAACATATAGCATTACTGTTGGGTAAAATTCATAATGTCTCTTTCTTAAAAATTTTTCATTTTCCTTTGTTAAGAAGGAAGTTCAGATTAGACAGCTTCTTCCTCCAGAACTGTCACGTTGTGGAAACAGACACCTAGGGTCTATAAAAACAGGCACACTAACAAAAAATATCATTATAACACCCTGAATATTTCTTCCAATGTACATATAATATTGATGAATTAGAATAAATGGTCAGATATATGAATCAATATGAGCCTAGTTAAAGTAGGGAGTGTAGTCAAAATGTACCTTTACCAATGCGACCACAGAGGCTGTGTCGATAGAGCAAGGTTTGAATTACCTATTTAAGAAATGCACATTTCTTGTTGGGGATCCTATTCGGTTGATGCATAATTATCAGACAATGACCACTACATCCAGAAAACTCCCTTGGTTTGGAGGTTTAAAGAAAAAACCAAGTTGTTATATTATTTAAGCGAGTTTCTTTATTTTACTGCAGGAATAAGAGGATAACAACTAACACAATCAACAAAAAATGCAAATTCCTTACTACAAATGAAATACAGTTCAAAATGGCAAATTATTTAATGAGACGCATGTTTCTGAAATATTTGTTGGCAACAGGAGCAAAACATCATCCAACTGGTTGTCACCCAACCTTGTTCGAAAAACACTTTCAGTATATGTCATTTTTGAAAAAGTTGTTCACAAGCATATGTACTTCCAAATAATGATACCATTCAATAGGCTTTTGTATTTTCTGCTTGGCAAAACATATTTCTTGTAGAAGTCAGCAATGGATTCGCAGTTACATTTTGATTGTTAAAATTCTTCACATTGTAAGTTGGTCAACTCCAACTGATATGTTTCTGCCACTTGCATCACAAATTAATTAAATAATTTGTGTCCAGGTGTTAAAGTTGGTGGGCCAGACGAAACTCCTTCGCATGCCATATCCAGTCGGTGAGCCGGGTGTTGCCAACCCCTACTGAAAGTTCAGTGGAGGCTGAAAGAGGGTTTTCTGTGATTACCATAATTTATTCTGACAAAAGAAATCTTCTTGAAGTTAAAAGTGTGGCAAATCTTCTAGTCATAAATTTGATAGGACTTCCACTGGATCCTTGAGACTGCAATGATTCGGTTTGAATGTGGCTAAGAAACCATAACACAGCTGATGATCCTATAATCAAAGAGCATCGTACTTCTGAAGAGAAATATGATGAGAACAGAATTTCAATCGGGATCTTAATAAATAAATGTTTTCTATTATTAAAATGGATTCATTCATTTTGATACCATAAAGTGACTTGTTTCCATTCACAGATTGAAAAGAAAATAAGCAGAATAGGTTCCTAAATATTACCTGCTTTTATAGAACTGGTTCCTGGAAATTTGGGATGCCATTATTGCAGTATCTCCTTGAATTTTAATTGCATTATTTCCTTGCTTAGGGTGAATTAATTAAGTAAAAAAAAAAGAAGATAAGCAATGCAAACTTTTTGATCTGGCTATGGAACTTGCCTGTTCAATGTTCCCTGAAATTGTCCTTGAGATATCAAAAAGTGTCTATTTGAACGTAATGGTAATGGTGAAATTTCCATACAGAGAAAACCTTCAGCATTCATTGAGCAAACATATAGAATTACTGTTGGGTAAAATTCATAATGTCTGTTTCTTAAAAATCTTTCATATTCCTTTGTTAAGAAGGAAGTTCAGATTAGACAGCTTCTTCCTCCAGAACTGTCACGTTGTGGAAACAGACACCTAGTGGATACTTCCACAACTACTACAATCTTAACATTTTTAAATCTAGTGCCAACTGTTATCTATCCTACATATCTTCATAATATGCACCTCTTCCCACTCCTCCCTTTATGCTTGTTTCTTTCTTTTTTTTTTCCACAGTGCAGTATACATTGTTTTTATCCATCGATGTACATAATAAAGTTTTATGCTCTGCATATTAGGCTACTATACTATCTATTTTAGTTGTTGCTGTTGGAAGTCTTCAAATGATGTGGGTTTTTTTATTTGGTAAAGCTCTTTGAGATTCTGTAGTGCTAGTCTGCAAGACCTAATGAAGGATTGTCTTCTTGAAAGCCTAAAGTATTCGTGTGTAATCATTGATCTGAGAAGATTTTTATTTGTTTAACAACATATCAACCCCTTATGAGTCATTTGATTTTCTTGGGACTTTTGAAGTAATAATTATGATATATGTTATTCTGCTTTCACAGTTGAATACATGGTAGATAATACTTAGCTTTTGTGCAGACACATGTTTTTACTAGATTTTACTAATTACTAGAGGCAGTGATATTGTAGTTTTGTTGAAGTTATATTTTGGTTTACAGTTTGATTTCTTCAAGAAATTGTAGGAGATTCTATGGACTAATGTCATGAAGATAGTTCTTTCATATTGGTTGGTTGATTTTGTTTAGTGGTATATCAATCTCTATGCATTATTTAATGCTGAAATCTAAATATTTTGAACACAATTTTAGGATTTCAACTAAATAAATTGGTATTGTTGGTAATTTTTTTTTATATAAAAATGTATTGCTGGTATTTTTTACTATAAAAATATATTTTTATACTTTTATAGTTTTTTGTTTTGGGGTTCATTATTTGCCCATAGCAGGTGCTACCACCCCAGATCAGAGTGGACCTGGGAACAACAGCAGTTAAAAGGTGGTTCCATGCTCCTCAAAACCTCCAATCTCCCGATCTGAGGCCTTGCTGCCAGATGTAGTTTATCGTCATACTCAGGACTAGATCTGAGAAGAAAATGTTAGTTTAAGTAAATTTTCAGACTTAAATTTTTCTTAAATTCTATAAATTAATAATTTACTCTGCACCTATATTATTACTTAATTGCAAATAAATTATCTTACATCAATTTTGTCATTTTCTTTATCATGTTTCATATTTATAGGAGATGGTAATGAAGAAAGAAAAGTAGAGAGGGGGTAAACTTATATAAGTAAAACTTATCTCACATACACACACAGCAAAACAAAATGTTTAAAATTTTACTTTTTGGAAATATATACAAAACAGGCAAAAAGTTTGTAAACATCTTTCAATAGTGTACCATTGTTTTCATAAAGACACTGTCACCTGGTGTCGCTAGTGAAAGGGATATACAAACACTACAGAGAAATACAAATATAAATGTCCTATATTTATGCAACTTTGGTTAAATACCAACAAAAGTTCATTGTTAATTTTTTGGTAAGAGGATTTTCCAGATTATTTTGGGGTTTCAGGTTCATATTTGAAAATATATTTTCCAATGTCTGAGTACTTTCAGCGATCATTACTCCTTACCAGAAACTTTTGGCATTGTATTATATATACACTACAGACAATTTCTTTAAAAAAACACCTTAAAATAAGATTTTTTTAAGTATAAGATAAGTGTATTTGTTTTTATTTTTCAGTCTTTCTCCAGGATCCTCCTACTACCAAAAAGTTCAAAGTAGGAGGAAGAGGAGATTGAATATGAGATGAAAGCCAGGAGAAAGATTGAATGATGAATCTGTGGTTCCAACAATTAAGCATGGTGGTGGGTATCTTATGCTGAGAGAGTGTTTTATGGGATGAGAGGTCTGGATATTTGATTTGAGTCAAGAGGATCATGCGAAATAAACAGTATCATTTGATTTTACAGAGACATGCTCTACCATCTGATTTATGCATAAATGGAAAAAAATCACCTTTCAACAAGACAACAATTCGAAACACTTTGAAATTATGTCAAAATTACCTTGAGTAAGAAAAAAAAAAAAAGTGAAAGATTTTGGAAATTATGACTTGCCCAACTCAATCTCCTGACTGATTGAATTGGTATGGGATGAATTGGATTGGAAATTTCTCAGAGAATACCCAAAGAGTGAGAGTGAACTTTTTCAGTGCTTGAAGAATGTTTGGGAAGGTTTGGCTTCTACTTTTTTCAAAAATTGTTGAATAGAATGCGCAGAATTTGTAAAGTAGTAATTCAGGTAGGTGGTGGTTTTATTGACAAACACAAAATATGATGCTGTTATATGATAATTTTTTTTTTTTAGTTAAGAGCTTATTTTTTTGTCAAACTAAAACAGTGCACTGTAGTTACTGAAATGTAATCTTTTACTTTAAAAAAATATATCATATATATATATTTCATTTTTAGATGTTTTTTAAAGAAATACAGTTTGGTCCCAATCTTTTTGCCTGTAGTGTATTCAAGGGTCTCTATGAAAGTAATACCTCCTATTTTGATACCAATACAGCCAGTATGTTATTCACTACATCCACTTGTAACTGAACAGCAAAGTTTAAGCAGTAATTGCCAAAAAAAATAATGTAATATTGAAATCTAGAGTAGGATCAGAAGGAACCCAGAAAAATATATAAAAATATAATAGAAACAGGAAAGCTAAAATGCACTAAGTTCACAAATCTATCAAAGCATATATGGTAACACAAATGGTAATAATATCAGTTTCCCCAACAAGGAAATATTTGGCATTCATTGACTGAACAGAGTGTGTCTTATTCTGTTGAAATTTATAAAATCTTTATCTTAAAACAATTTTTCAGGAAGTCCAGTAACAGTTATTGCTCTTTTCATTTTGTTTGAAGTAATATAGAAGAATGGTCTTCATAAAGATACACAGGCTTCATTCACTCAAAGCCAATTTTAACCTAAATTTTAACCTTTGGTCTAAGAACGCAGTTATACACAAATGATAGGTTAGATATTTCTGTCTGCTAACATATAACATCCATCTGAAAGTTTTGATCTGACGAAGTGTTATGGTGAAACACACCTAGTCTATAGATAATAGACTCTCCCATCTAATATAAGTAGGAGTCAGTGAGGGTCGACAGGAGTTGAATACAAAAATAGTCCGCTACCACAACTAGATTACTCTGCGTAATACTTATTATAACAAGTTCCTAACGTTTTTGTATGTTGAACCTATTTATGACCGAATTTAGTCCAAATACAGTTTCAACTGAGGAAATAACTCTACAACACGAGGCTAATTAAGTACATGACTTGAGTTTTTAGGGTTATGGTTTGATTTTGTAATAATTTAGGGCATTAGGCAAAACTACCTCTAGTGCAGCCTATTCTGTATTCAGTTTCCTTATCTCCTATACTAAATTTGTTATAACTGATCCATACACCAAAGCAAGGTCTCATCATTTTACAGTTGAAACTCCCTCTAGTGCAGCCTAGTCTCAGTTCAGTTTCCTTATCTCCTATACTTGATTTTTTATAACTGATCCATACACAGCAGTATATGGAGTGTTTGGTATTAAACTAATTCCACATGCTGTAATTCTATGATGGATTTAGGGTAGGTGCCATCACTACTTTCATTCCATTTTCAGATCATTGTTTGTTTTGAAAGGTTTATCTTGAGTTGTATTTCTTGAAACACTTCTTCTGTGTGTCCTATCCTTTCAGGATGTTGGTAATCATGGCTCTCCACAATTTCCTGTCCTTTGTAGCTCTTTGTAAATTTTGTGTTTTTGTTATATCTTCTAAACTCTGTTGTGCCATCCATTTACACATGCTTGCTAGGTAGGTTATACTTTGTTTTCCTCTGTCCCTCTTACTTTCAATATGGTTTGGTTGGTTTGTTTTATGGCATATCAACACCTCAATGGGTCATTTAGTGCCAAGAACATTTTTATTCCTGGTACTATTTTTTTCCAAAATTGTATTGCCGGTAATAATTTTTCCTTCAAAAAATGTATTGCTGGTATTAAAACTTATTTTTACACTTTCATAGTGTTTTGACCCCAGTGTTTTTGGAGGGTTAACTATTTGCCCATAACTGGGACCCTAACAGATGCTACCACCCCTGGTCTGGGTGGGCCTGGGAACACAAGCAACTAAGAGGTGGTTCCATGATCTTCAAAACCTCAGAGGCCTTGCTGTTGGACATAGTTTATCGTCATACCCAGGACACAGATTTGGTTTATTATCATACCCAGGATGGCTTTCAGTATGTCCTGTGAGTATCAAATTTTCCATTTCCTCTTTCCTCATCATGTGCCATAGAAATTTCAATTATCTCTTTTTGATGTAAGTGTCCTTTTTGTTTCCATTTTCTCTAAAACTTCATTGTTGCTCACATGTTCAGTCCATGGAATTTTCAGCATCCTTCTGTAGAATTACATTTCTGTTGCTTTCAGTCTGTTTTAACTCTTTGAGGAGATTGTCCAACATTCATGGCACATAAAGAGACTGATATTATATGATACTTCAGTACTCTTTGTTTCTATCAAACATTTTCTTCAAAAGCATTTTCAGCCCCCAACTATGAATATCTATGTGATCAGTCTACTGGCCTTGGGTGGGAAACAATTGAAGGTCTCCAATCTAACCACAGAATTATAACATCTAAAACACATCACAATTTGAAAGCAAATAAGCTGAAGCTATACATACACAAAGAAAGGCAAAAATTGGCCCTGATCTGTCATCTCGTCTGCAGTCGCTCTCTCACAGACGTGCCGTTACCTCGCTCTATCTTTTTTTACAAATACTTTCACGGTAATTGCTTCAATTAGCTGCTTTCACTGGTTCCCAGGCCGCATGAATTTAAGCGTCCTACGAGGCTGGCATCCCATTCCCACCCCTTCACTGTTGAAACTGTTAGATGTAGACATCTCTTCTAATCCAATAGCTTCATGTCTCGCACCTCTCGCCTGTGGAACTCCCTTCCTTATTCCTGTTTCCCTGACAAATATAATCTCCAACTATTTAAGTGTAACGTCGATCGACATCTCCAGTTGCCTTGATCTATCCACTTCCCTTCTCCACATCCTTTCCCCTTTCATTCCTATCTGCTCTCACTCCAAATCGTCTGTAACCCCCTTGCCTTGATCAATCCACTATCTTTCTCCACATCCTTTCCTCTACCACTCCTATCTGCTCTTCCTCCAAACCTGTAACTCCTTGTGTGCTAGTGGCTTCCAGCCTTGCTTGGGGTGAAAAGCTTAAAAAAAAAATTTAAAAAATCAGAAATAGTATAGAAATATAAAATAGTTACAACCCCCCACCTCTAAACAAAGCGCTAACATTTCCTCAAGGAGAAAAATAGCAATAAATACCTTTCCAGAATAAGATTAACTCTGAAAAAAAAAAAAAAAAAATCAAAGCTCATTTGCAAATGTATAAACTAAATCAAATTCCTACTACATTATCTACAAAACATCATGATAAAAATGACTAAATAAAACCCCATAATATAAATCTAATAAACTTTATTCTAAATACTATGAGTATGTAAATATACAAGAAGAAATATTTTAATGACTAAAATAATAATAATAAATGAACGCGCTAGAGATCATGACTTTAAGTAACCTACACTAAAATTAAATACTTGCTCCAACTGACATAAATAAGTACTCTTGAGGACAGGGCTCTAAATAGCCTTAAGCATTAGCCTGAAACAAAAGAGAGAAGAGACAAATTCCTCTCCTCCATCCACTTCTTTTAGTCCTCCAGTGAAATATTTTTATTTTTTATTTTATCCCTCTACTGTTATAATTGGAGTGGAGGTCTGAGAGTCGAAGAAACAGAATTTGATTCTTTGTTTTCCTGATCCTTTCAGTTGGCTTTCTCCTCTCCAGTCTCTTGACCAAATGCTGAAGACCACAGAATATGATGTGGGTCACCTTCAATCTGTACTCTCTCAGGTTTTTTTTTAAAATTCAAAGTTGTCCTTCTTCTCGACCAGCTACCACCCAGGGCTAGAGGTACCCATCTGTCCTGCTATTTAACTGGGAGAAAAGAGATGAATATATACCTATCCAAGAGTATTAGCATGTTAGGGAATGTAAGGAACTCAAATTAAATTTGAACTTGGCTCACTGATTCTTCAATCCAAGACATTATCCATTACTCCATTACACACACACACACACACGCAGAAATAAAGTTTTAAGGTGTGCTATATTTATGGGATAAAGTGCTCAATATCAGAGATGGACAGTATTTACATTAGTCAGACTATTGTCCTCATCTTTGTTGCCATATTCAGGTGGTTGGAATTTCGAACTGGGGTAGACTGTTCTAGTTCCACAAGCCATGTTTGATGGATATCAGTTATCTCCTGCTAATTTTCCCTCTGAAACCTTAACCGGGTATTGAACTCACACTCTTTGGGTCTGGATCTAACCAACGCCTTTATCCACTGTGCGATGTGTCCTTGAGGACATCTTGGTTTGAATTTCTAGGTATTATAAACCTAATGTTTTTCAGCCTTAATTTTTTTACCAGTACTCATATTGCAATTTTGCTGTTATCATTGCATGTTTTTACCAGATCTCATATTGCAACTTTTTTGTTATCATTGCTTTTCTCTGGCACTCCTTATTACTGGTTCCCATATTGTATTTATTTCTATGCTTGGTCGACTCAGGAGATTTTTGTGGCCTAGCATATGTGCTGATTCCTTAAGTTTACGAATTTTCCAATGGTGTTCCCTGTCTATGATCTCAACATGATCCCACAGGGGACGGTGATCTCCCTTCTCTCTCTCCATATGTGGTCAGCCATGCCTGATTTTTCTATTTCCCCTCGTGTTACAGCTTTCTGGTGTTCTTGAAGCCTTACCTTGAGGGGGCGGCCTGTCTCTCCTTTATATTCCTTTCCGCAGCTGCACGGGATAGCATACACACAGTCTTTAGTCATGTTCTCCTCTATGGGGGGTCTCACTCGAGAGAGATATCTGTGAAGTGTTGTCACGCTTTTGAAGGTTGTCCTGATGTTATATGGACCGCAGATCCTTTGTATTTTCTCTGATAACCCCTTCACATAAGGCAGGCAGACTGTTTTCTGAGTGATGTTGTCCTCCTCCTCCTCTTGTACCCGCCTATCCCAGTTTTGAGGGGCTGCTGCCATGTACCCAGGGTAGTTGTTACGTTGTAGGGTACTACTTATACTGACCAATTCCTTATCTAACATCTCTGGGTCGCCACTTATGACTTTTGCTCGGTATTGTAAGCAACGGACGATCCCTTTTTTTACGCTGTATGGATGGTGGGAGTTGAAATTGAGGTACTGTCTGGTGAATGTCGGTTTACGGTATACGGATGTCTTGAACCAATGCTCTGTTCGAGATATTAGTACATCCAGGAATGGGAGTGTGTTGTTACTCTTTCTCCATTGTGAACTGTATCGAAGGTCTTATTGAGTTCACATGGTCCAGTAGAACCTGGACATCTTCCCGGTGTGGCCAGAGTATGAAGGTGTCATCTACGTACCTTAACCATATAGTTGGCTTTAGAGATATAGATTCTAATGCCATTTCTTCAAAGTATTCCATGTATATATTCGCCATTGCTGGTCCCTCATCCTGTCGATATATGTGTGATCCCATTCCGAAGTGTGTTGTTTGTGTACAGAAAGTCAACATCTCCATCAGATTATCTATTGGAATACTGGTCCATTCTTCTAGGGAAGAGTCAGAGGTCAATCTGTCTCTGACTACTGAGAGTGCCTCCTCCGTGGGTACCTTGGTGAACAAACTCACCACGTCCAAGCTCACCATCTGGTTGGATAGGATGGGAGCATCTTTGATTATTTCCACGAAGTGGGCTGAGTTTCGGACATATGAAGGAGACTTTCCGATCAATGGGTCAATTGTATCTACAAGGAAGCAACTCAGAGGGTGGGACACAGAGCCTTGGCAACTAACAATCGGCCTGAGCGGAATACCGTCTTTGTGAATCTTAGGGAGACCGTATATGTGAGGTAGCTTGGTGTAACGCTGTGATAACTGCCTATACATTTTGGGTGCGAAGTGATCCTTGTTCTTGATTAGGATCTGTGACAGTTTGCGTTCCGTTTTCATAGTAGGATCCTTTTTCACTTTGTTGTAGCTACCATTGCTAATGAGGTCTTCCAGTTTTCTTGTATACTCTGATTTGTCCATCACTACAGTTGCATTACCTTTGTCAGCCGGTAGTATGATGATGTTTTCGTTCCTCTGTAGGGATCCAATCGCCAGTCTCTCCAGTTTTGTTATCTTAGACCTGGGCAGCTTGGCTCTCTCCAAGGTCTGTCTCATTTTCCATCTCAGTTCATCCGCCTGAGCCTGAGGGATGTTCAAGGCCACCTCCTCGACTCTGGCAATGATGTCCAAGTATGGCACCCGCCTGATGGTTGTGGCGAAGTTGAGACCCTTATTCAATACTGACTCCTCAGAGGCACTCAGCTGATATCGGCTGGTGTTGACTACTGCTTTCACTGGTGGGTGATGGACCTCGTGCGTCACCTTCTGATCTTTCAATCTATTTAATTTTTGCACTTGGCGAGCCTTGACCACATCAAATTCATGTCTGAAGGATTTATCCAAGTCACTTTGGATCCTTCTCTGGTCTTCTTCATTAGTAATTCTGTTGAAGAAATCCTCGAGCGTCTGGGAGATATGAGCTTGTAGTCGATGTTTTATCCAACGTGAGGGGAAGTAGAAAAATCAGGCGTGGCTGACCACATATGGAGAGGGAAGGGAGATCACCGTCCCCTGTGGTATCATGTTGAGATCATAGACAGGGAACACCGTTGGAAAATTCGTAAACTTAAGGAATCAGCACATATGCTAGGCCACAAAAATCTCCTGAGTCGACCAAGCATAGAAATAAATACAATATGGGAACCAGTAATAAGGAGTGCCAGAGAAAAGCAATGATAACAAAAAAGTTGCAATATGAGATCTGGTAAAAACATGAAATGATAACAGCAAAATTGCAATATGAGTACTGGTAAAAAAAATGGTTGCTGAAAAACATTAGGTTTATAATACCTAGAAATTCATACCAAGATGTCCTCAAGGACACATGGCACAGTGGATAAATGTCATGGTCTCACGTGCATTAAAGCATGAAAAAACTGTTCCTTTCAGAAGGCATTTCAGAACATTACTGCAGTATTCACAGTTGATTCTGTTCAGCGCCAGCTTTAATTTTTTAATATAAATTGCTTCTAGGATCTGTAGCTTGAATTTATTATTTTCTTGGTGTAAATTTATTCAATCTGACATGCCTAAAAGAGAATTTGTTGCCTAAATACAGAAATTTCATATATATATATATATACATCACTAAAAGAATAGTGGAAATTATTCTGAAAATTGCATTGAAACATGAAACTGATCCAATATCTTTCTACCTTGTTGATTCTTTTTTCATACTGTCTATATCTATTTCTGTTATTGTACATTCTTCTCCTATAAATATATAAAATTTTAAACAAGTGTATGTTTGTATGTGTGTACATGCACACATGCATTTTATTTTCTGTAAGAATAAAAGTTATATAAGAAAATCATCATTATGGAACAATTCATTTTATATCCAACTTAGTTTCTCATTTTTGATATTCAGTAAGTTTTTTGTTAATGCTATTGACATTATTTTAACTCAAAAATATAATCATTTTTGAAAGCCATCAATCAATTCATTTTGTAAAAAAAGCAAATAAGTTTTGCAAACTGAGCTTTTCAAGCAATTTTCATTTTGCTTCTTAAATGCAATTTCAATTCATCCTAATTGAATATACTCTTCAGATCGTTTTTTTTTTTTTTGGTGGGGTTGTCATCAAAGAAATTCACTGGTTACATAAACTGGGAAAAAGTTTCATATATTAGACAACTAATTGCATTAAATAAGAAAGCCAAGTGTGACTAAATTTTCAGTTTATTTTTCGTCCTCAGAGAATACTCCACAATTTCACAAATAGTGAAATTCAAAATTTACTTTTGTTGGTCTTTCAAAAACTAAGGACTGAGGGGTGTGTTACTGGTTGTGTATTTATATCTCCCCTCCTACACAATTCAATCAACAAAACTTTATTTTACTCCAATGAAGTTCTTCTAGAGGATGAAATTAACAGAATTTTTTCCCACATTCATTTGCCTCATATTGTCAATGTTAGATTTGTTTTTACTAACTGATAATCCATTACAAGCCCAAGAGTAACTCAAGTTAGAGGGTTCACACTCCTTCCTCATCTTTTGAACAGGAGTAATGGTTTATCCATTGTTTGCTGTTTAGGATTGGATTTCTGGTTCCTTCTAAAGACTTCTTTCTTTTTCATGCCCAGTAATCCCATGCGTCTTAGTGACATTACCACCTTAATTGGGGTGAAATGATTAAAAAAAAAGTGGTATGGCAGGTCTTAACTGTGAAGGTCAGAACTGAAGAATGATGATTGTTTGCCCTGGAAATGATAGAGGTTTGCAATGTTTTCTCTGTGGGGAAGCATTTGTAAAGTCGAAAATAATTCATCACGCAGAAGGCCATATAGACAGTTTTGAACTCTATCAAAGCTAGAAAAGGAAGATTGGGCAGCTCCAGCCCAGATATGGCAGCAATATGCCATTTTTGGTCTGATCTGGTTCTTGTAAAGATAGAGTATGGTAGGAGAGATCAGGTATTGCAATGCAATTTCTTGCTTCAATTGGCTACTGATTATGTTGGAATTTAGAGATTTTTGAGGGAACCTAGCAACTTATTTAATTACAGCAAAAAATAAGCATGGAAACTACATTAAAAAAAAAGAAATTTTTCTAATTTTTTTAATTATTTCGTGTACAGATTTATGCTACCTTTCCCCAACGTTTAATTCTTCATTGTCAAAAGTGGGATATTATTTGTATTGAATCCATTGTTAGGTTAGCTGCTGAGAAAGTTGGTTCACTCTGTCATGCAAAACAACTTTTATGTGAGAAATTTTTTCTCTTCAGAATCTATCCTACATATCTCTATAAGTCTACCATTCATCTACGCTTGCAATATTGCTGTCACATATGATCTGGTTCACTTAGAATTTATCTAGAGTTCCTTGATAAAATCCAAAGAATCAGCAATATCATTAGTCCTGATCTGGCATATCAGATTTAGTAAATTCCACACCACTGTAAAGTTGCCTCCCTGTGCCTTTTCTATAAATACTTTCCTGGTAATTGTTCAGATTAACCCTTCACTATGGTCCCTAGATTTTTTGAATTTATGTGCAGTACTAGACTGGTAGCGAGATCTCATCAATTTACAGTTGAGCTTGTTGGATTTAACCATAAATTCTATGCTAACAGTTTCTTTTCTCACACTCCTTGCTTGTGGAAGACTATTCCAGCTTCATGCTTTCCAGCCAATTTTAAATTTCAAAAATTTAAATGCAATATCAGTTGCTATTTTTTGTTGCCCTGATTAGTCTTCTTTTGTTCTTGCTCTTTAGTAATGTTTCTGTTTCTAAATCTTCCACATCCAGTAACTGGTTGTGTCTTAGTGGCTTTACCACTTTGCATGGGGTGAGCTAGATAAAAAAAAATTATATGCATCCACATGATACGACAGAATATAAGCAATAAGAAATTTAAAAAAAAACAAAAAAACTTTCTTTTCTATTTAGACCTCGACAGGTGAACAGGGAAATGCTCAAATGTAAAGTAGAACTTCGGTAATCTGTGTTTTCCCTACTTACATCACACATTTACACAGAAACATTTTGATGTCAGTGGTGATAAAATATGGTCTTGTTGGAGATGCGCAGAATGAACGAAGATTTTTGCTTGAGTGTTAGAATATATCAGAAGGATTTTTCGTCAGGTTGCGTGATCTTTTCATGCATCCACAACAATAAATAATTTGTAATATAAAACAAGACAAAACATGTATGCAATTCAAACAAACAAATGCATTTATATACAATTCAAATATTATTTACAAAATGTTATTGCAAGGTATTATATGTCATATGTTTGTTAGTGGACGAAGATTTTGTTTGCTTTTTGGTGTCTTGGTGTATTTGTATTACAGTCTATAAGAAATCATAATTAGTGTTTAAACAGCGTTATTTATGTCCGTATTGTTTTTGTAATGTTTAGAATTGAGTCATCAGAAGTAGTCTACCCTTAACCGTAGGTATGTAATATGTTCGAGAATAGTATTTACTTAAATTGTAG
The DNA here is from genome assembly GCA_964036315.1 of Acanthosepion esculentum. Classification (NCBI taxonomy): domain Eukaryota; kingdom Metazoa; phylum Mollusca; class Cephalopoda; order Sepiida; family Sepiidae; genus Acanthosepion; species Acanthosepion esculentum. The sequence goes on from OZ038503.1 coordinate 11,182,910, forward strand.
TGAGTGTTAATAATTCACTTTAGATAAGTAAAGTCTTGCAAGTTTGAAGTTCTTTGTATTCACAGAGTAATCTTCGAGTCGAGTTTGTGGGTGAGTCAGTTGTGGTTTTTTGCATGGGAAAATTATAATCGCAAGTTACGTGGATTAGATTAGCGCTTCTCTGTGTTCGCTGGACTGACTAATTTGGTCAGTTGGAAATCTTCCTTATATAAGGTTTTAGATGTCAGAATCGGTTCAAGTAAGTTTTGGCGCAATTTAACTTCCTCACATGGAGTTTTTGAATTATCACGTTGCGAGCCAATAGAATTTGCTGCTTAGCACAAGGAGGTTTTTGATTGGTTAAGTTGATTCACGTAGGCGTGTAAAATGGAATGTTCCTGTTGCTAGGGGTGATATGGTAAATGGACGAGTCCACAGTCTCTATAGTTAAACTTTGTTTTGTTTAACTTTGTTTTCACTACATTTTCTTCATATTTCCTTTCTTTATATTTCGTCAAACATTTTTACAACATTTTCCACAATTAAAAATATAACATGTAAGTATTGTAGTTGTAAATAAAAAAAGCCCCACAAATATTTATACAATAAGCAAAGAAAATAGTTTTAAATTGTCAGCTTTCCAAACTTTGATTTATTTTTCTTGTAAATTTGTCAATATCTACATTTTATAAGTATCTGCTGAGAAGGGAGATTATTAAATATATATTCTCATATATTTTCTTTTCAATCATGACCTTTCAAGTCAAACCAGTGCATTTGTTTGTTTTTTAAAGGAAATATTTGAAGAGGATAGTCGCCAATATGTGTCAAATACATCCTGGGATACAAAGAAAATGTTTCAGGAATAAATGTGTTAGCTTTGGCACAAGAATCTAAACTGTTAGAGGCATTTACTTTTGACTCTTTTATTAATTTGTGTGGGAGAGTGGGAAAAACAGGAAAATGATTCTTAGAATATAATGCCAATGTATTTGGCAACAAACCAAAGTTGTCATTTACAATTGAGAGAAGGGAAGATGGCTTCTGTCAAGGTCTGGACAATACCAACTGTAAAATGTAAAATAAAAAAAAAAAAATCAATAGTTGACTTGTATGGCTCAGATCAATTAATTGGCAGGGGTTAAAAGTAAACAAATTAGTACATTTAATCCCCAACCTAAGCTTTCTCCCTCTACCCAAAATTTAATATATGTTTTTAAACAAACGTATATCTACAAGTTTTATTGTATGTCCCAAAATTAAAGAATAATTCTGTTAACAGTCCATATGAGATTTTTGTCTTGAAAGAGTTTAGACTATTGATATGGTCAAGTGTACAGACATATTGTCTCTCAGTGCAAAGATTCAGATGTGGCTGTCTCAATTGCAGAGTTTAGTGGCAACATCTCCAGCCTCATAGTTCAGAGGAGATGTCCTGGCCCCATAGTTCAGAGGAGACGTCTCGGCCCCATAGTTCAGAAGCAATGTCCTCTGCCCTATAGTTCAGAGGAGGTGACTTCAGGCCCCAGATTTGATTTGTAAACTTTATGCCGTATATATATGTGTGTTTGTTTGTATAGTGGTATGTGGAAAATATTTTAGAAAGCTTAAGATGAGATTCTAAATATCTGGTGTTCGTTCTTTTGGTCAGATTTGAGATCTATGTTGGGATGAGAACTTTCCAGCACAGCTTTATATATAGATATAACATAAATATTTTTCAATGTCATGTATTTAATTCATTATCACTTTTAACTGTGTTTTGCTATTTCCATACCAAGTGAAGGTTTTTACTCAAAGCCACTTAACAAGCCTCCTCAAATTTTGATGACTCTACTCAGTTTTCCTGCTGTCTGTTGATAAAAACCACCAGTATTTAAATTGTAAATTTAGTTCTTACAATGGGGGAAAATGTTTTGTTTTTTAGCCTCATTAGCTTTATTATAGTAGGATACTTTCATAAACATAATAAAGAAATAAGTTATAATTTAACCCAGCCTCTAGCATTTCTGAAGAGGTAATATATTTCTTACAGTATACATTTTGTTACCAGCACATCATGAATTTTAAAAATATATTAAAGATTCCTCAAATAAAACTCTCTGCTGAAATTTATTGGGATGTATAATAATGCAAATCACCCATAGAGCAATGTTAGTCTTCACAGAGGAAAAAAAAAATAATTGTATTCTTTCCCTTTTATGAATTAATTTCCTCATATATATAAATTTCAGAAGGAAGCTAAAATGTTATTTATCAGACATTATCTACATTTGTATTGTGTTACATGATCTTATATACATACAGATATTAACATATAAACACCATTTCAAATCTATTCTCACTTTCCTGTCTTTCAGTCTCTCCTGTGTGTGTAAGAGTTTTTGTGGACATACACACATTTATGTTTGTATGCATAATATGAATTTTATAGACCATATATGAAATGAAAGCTGAATTCTTGAATAAATGAATATATATATGAGAGTAAAAAAATTATCAGCATTTTCGCCATAACATATTTTTAACTTTGCCACACACTGCCTTCTGCTCATGCATGCTTACAACTGGTATAATTGTGGTCATGTGATTGAATTTGAAGTGGATCATGCCAGTTTTCTTGCTGCTGTTACAGTGTAAACATGGCCACTCCACTAGCAGTGTGCACCAAGAAAGAACAAATAGCAGTGTTTCTAATCTGCAGAGCACATGCTTCGTCATCAAGGATAACTTGCCAGTTCACTATTACTATCTCTCAAGCTAGCTGAATCATCTCATCATATATGTCCAGCCACTTTTAAACTTCTTGATCCACTCATAGATATTTCTATGTCATAGTGCATTGTCGCTATATTGTGTTAAAAGCCTCCAATGAATTTCAGCCCCGGACACAACTTCTGACCAGAGAAATTGGGTCACTGCTCTTTGTTCCTCCCTGGTACACACTGCTAGTGGAGTGGCCATGTTTACATTGTAACAGCAGCAAGAAAACTGGTGTGATCTAGCTCAAACTTTGATCACATGAAGACCACTGGCAAATGGTGACTTGGGAACCGAAGCATGCAGGCCATTATGCAAGCTAATTGCCAAGGTGCACAAGGAAAAGGATTCCTCTCATAAAAAAGTGTTTTTTCATTGCTTTTTAAGAAAAAAATAAAGTAATTTTGGTTTAATCCCATCCACAATTCATCAGATTAGCAGTTTCTGTTTTAACAGGATGTAGAAATTTTTATTTTAATTTTTAAGAAATGTTTAAATAAGTTTCTTATCGCTTAATGACAGGTGTCAGAAAAATAGCCTTGATCGATGACTGAAAAAGTGAAAATCCGTAATTCTGACGTAAACTAAATTAATATTGTTTTAATTTAAATTGTTTTAATTACCCAAATGTTCTTTGAAAATAATATTCAACCTTTCTTCTTTAAAATATCACCATCATTAATACATGAAATTTAAATTTAAATACTTTTAATTTTAAAATTACATATTGCAGTGAATTTTTTAAAATGTCCTCTAGCGAAATTTAACATGTTTAATGAAATAATATACAATATTATCAAGAAATGTTTTTACATAACATTAAAAAGATAATTTTGAACATTTAAAATTAAATCTTAAGGCGTTGAAATAGATGAAAACTTAACAAAAAATAGATTTCACCAGTTGCTCTTTTTCACTTCACATATGGAGTAATCAAAGACCTTCTGGTTAATGGTCACATGACTGAATCCAGGTCTTAAGAAGGGGTCAAAAATACTCTCCACGTATTAAAAGTTTTTAAAAGTGAGTGAAAAAAAAAAAGAACTTTTGATGTGACATTAAAGTCATCAAACATTTTTATATATTCTTCAGAACCGAATAATACAAATTTTCCATCTAAATCTGTTCGATTATAAGTTCTTTGAATAGACAAGTCTTTGATTTCAGCCACACACAATAAAAACATCATCACTTCAGTAGAGAGTGACTGCTGACTTAATACAGCTGGAAAGCAAGCAAAAACAATTTATGCTTTTCGGTGACCCCCCTCCCCCTGCACACACACACACTTTATTATTCTGTCTCTCTCTTTCATGCAGCTAGCTTGAAGGGAAGGCTAAATCCATGGTCTTTTCTAACACAAGAAAAAGAATTTCTCTAACACGAACACTTACGCAGCTTTCTTAGCAGCAAACCTAGCAATTGATTCAATATAATCTTTCCACTTCAAGTCAGCTAGTAATGTTAACCAGTAAAAAAGACACAATGAGCAACTCTCCCGGAGGTTAGCATCAGACATGCTTTTAGAAGGCAGAAAAGGGTCTCTCATATGATTAATAAAGAGAAGTTTCATTTTGGAATTGTTAAAATTAACAAACCATTCCTTGCCCCAGTTAACAACAGATTGTAGGTCATTTTTTATATCAGCTGCCAATTTCACCTTAAAGACAGGGGTATCAACTGCAAACAAGCTGTCCTCATCAGTTTTCCATGCACACATGCATTCTATATATCAGTTGAGTCCAGTAAAGAACATCAAAAATATTTTTTCTTTTGGGATGTGATAATGTAACTTATATGAAGTTAATAGTTAATTATTTATTGGTCATTCCCTAACTCAGTGATTCTCAAATATTTTAAGCAACAGCACACCCAAGAGCAAATGAAAATATCATGGCAAACTTAGCAACATTTTTAAAGGGTATATATTTAAATGTTATGAAATAAAATCATAGATTTTTTTAAAAAAATATACACAGAAAAATATGAACTTCAATGCTTCTATTCACCGATTTGTACAGCTTAGTGGGAAATTTGTGCCTGTGTTTTTTTTTGTTTTTTTTTGTGATTTCTTCAATGTTTGGTCAAATGTGCAATAAGCAGACCCTCATTTCTTTTTCCATTGAGAGTAGTCTTTCTCATTTCTTATTTTTGATGTTATTTAGGGTTGAGAAGCCAAATTCACATAAATAAGCAGAAAATTGCAATGAAACTGATAAAGGTGTTTTTGTTGATATGGGATATTCGTTTTGTCTTGAAATCCAAAATATATCAATGGATACCGTCAAATGTTTCATTTTTTGCCCTCAATCACTTGAAATAGTGGCCAATTCTTCATCTTCACAGAACTCAAGTCCAATATTAGAATGAACATGATGAAAAGAATTATTTGAAAGAAAAAGTTTAATACTCATTCATTTATTCAAATACTAATGCTGTACCATTACTTCACACACACACACTGTATTTACTTGACCCCCTACTGAGTCAGGTTATGACACAAGGTTGGTTTTTAACATGGGGACCCGAGTGTCTTCATTCGGGCTGCTGGTCTTAGCTTGTTCAAGTTGGTCAGAGCTGGTCTAAATTAGTCAGAGCTGGTCAGAGCCAGTCCAAGCTAGTCATAACTGTGATACCACCAGCACAGGGACGGATCCCTGTGACCGGTAAGTATCAGAATGTAATAACCACTCAAGAGAGAGGAATTTGTACCATTCTCCACACACACACACACATGTGTATACCATGACAATATTTTGCACCAAGAGGATCAGCAAAGGGGTTTGAGTATCACTGCCCTAACTAATCCTACCAAAATTCATGCATTTAAATCTCATGTACTTTTAGTTGAATTCTCTACTTTGAACACCTCTGCCCTCACTTAGACATTTTATTCACTATTTTACTTTTTGGAAATAAATATAAGTATATAGGCTAAATTATTGCTCAGTTCACACTCCTTCCTCATTTTTTGAACAGGAATAGAAGTTTATCTCCTATTTTCTGTTTAAGATAGTGTTTCCATATCCCTATTCCAAGACCTTAATAAGAGAATCTGTCTTAACAATTCGGCAATATGACAGACTGGTAGCTATGACTGCATATTGAGGGTACCAGGTTGGCAGTTTTCTAGTTGAACATCTTAACTGGTAGCAAACAAAACTTTGGTAGCACTTAGGCTGCTCTAGTCAACTTTGGCATAATATCAACCTTCCTTTATCCAACTTTTGTAGTATTCATACCAATTTTTGCAATGTAGAACACTTTGCAGACATCCAAGATCTCTGTGAAACTCACTTAAACTCCTCAATTTCTACAACTGAATTCTCTGTTCCTGGCTGTCTCATTCTTTATCAAAAGGATTCTAGGGTACACATGCATGGCCTCAGTGTAATGTCCAGGAAAAGAAGCTCTCATTGGCAAGAGAATTGTCTCAAGTCTCTATTATTTTTTATATATACTCCTGACTTTTATTATTAGTTATTATTATGAATAATAATTACTATTATTATATTATTTTACTCTGTTATCACTTCTTCCTTTATTGTTCCCCTTCTTCTCAGGACTGTTGCTTGTTAGAATATCTGACAGTATAGAAATGTCTCTCTCTACATTTGTCTGAAAATCTCTTTGTATTTGGTGACTTCAGTGCTCATCGTGCCAACTGGTTTTATTCTTCTAATACGGCTGATCTTGCTAGCATCAAACCTTTGGATTTTGGAATTGCTCAATCTCGCATTGAAATCGTAGAAATCATTGCCTTAGTGATTCTGATGGTGGCTCTTCTTTCTTTCTTCTGTTTCTTATCTTCTCTCTGGACTATTTTTGTAGCAACTCTGTCTCTTTTGGCAACTCTGCAGATATTTCGTTCCACTCGTCTATTAGGCAAGAACCCCCTATCCACAAAATATATTTTTGTCCTTTGCAACTCTGTCTCTTTTGGCAACTCTGCAGATATTTCGTTCCACTCGTCTATTAGGTAAGAACCCCCTATCCACAAAATATATTTTTGTGCTTTGCAACTCTGCCTCTTTTGGCAACTCTGCAGATATTTCGTTCCACTCGTCTATTAGGCAAGAACCCCCTATCCACAAAATATATTTTTGTGCTTTGCAACTCTGCCTCTTTTGGCAACTCTGCAGATATTTCGTTCCACTCGTCTATTAGGCAAGAACCCCCTATCCACAAAATATATTTTTGTGCTTTGCAACTCTGCCTCTTTTGGCAACTCTGCAGATATTTCTTTCCACTCGTCTATTAGGCAAGGACCCCCTATCCACAAAATATATTTTTGTGCTTTGCAACTCTTTCTCTTTTGGCAACTCTGCAGATATTTCGTTCCACTCGTCTATTAGGCAAGAACCCCCTATCCACAAAATATATTTTTGTGCTTTGCAACTCTGCCTCTTTTGGCAACTCTGCAGATATTTCGTTCCACTCGTCTATTAGGCAAGAACCCCCTATCCACAAAATATATTTTTGTGCTTTGCAACTCTGCCTCTTTTGGCAACTCTGCAGATATTTCGTTCCACTCGTCTATTAGGCAAGAACCCCCTATCCACAAAATATATTTTTGTGCTTTGCAACTCTGTCTCTTTTGGCAACTCTGCAGATATTTTGTTCCACTCGTCTATTAGGCAAGAACCCCCTATCCACAAAATATATTTTTGTGCTTTGCAACTCTGTCTCTTTTGGCAACTCTGCAGATATTTCGTTCCACTCGTGTATTAGGCAAGAACCCCCTATCCACAAAATATATTTTTGTGCTTTGCAACTCTGCCTCTTTTGGCAACTCTGCAGATATTTCGTTCCACTCGTCTATTAGGCAAGAACCCCCTATCCACAAAATATATTTTTGTGCTTTGCAACTCTGCCTCTTTTGGCAACTCTGCAGATATTTCGTTCCACTCGTCTATTAGGCAAGAACCCCCTATCCACAAAATATATTTTTGTGCTTTGCAACTCTGCCTCTTTTGGCAACTCTGCAGATATTTCGTTCCACTCGTCTATTAGGCAAGAACCCCCTATCCACAAAATATATTTTTGTGCTTTGCAACTCTGCCTCTTTTGGCAACTCTGCAGATATTTCTTTCCACTCGTCTATTAGGCAAGGACCCCCTATCCACAAAATATATTTTTGTGCTTTGCAACTCTTTCTCTTTTGGCAACTCTGCAGATATTTCGTTCCACTCGTCTATTAGGCAAGAACCCCCTATCCACAAAATATATTTTTGTGCTTTGCAACTCTGCCTCTTTTGGCAACTCTGCAGATATTTCGTTCCACTCGTCTATTAGGCAAGAACCCCCTATCCACAAAATATATTTTTGTGCTTTGCAACTCTGCCTCTTTTGGCAACTCTGCAGATATTTCGTTCCACTCGTCTATTAGGCAAGAACCCCCTATCCACAAAATATATTTTTGTGCTTTGCAACTCTGTCTCTTTTGGCAACTCTGCAGATATTTTGTTCCACTCGTCTATTAGGCAAGAACCCCCTATCCACAAAATATATTTTTGTGCTTTGCAACTCTGTCTCTTTTGGCAACTCTGCAGATATTTCGTTCCACTCGTGTATTAGGCAAGAACCCCCTATCCACAAAATATATTTTTGTGCTTTGCAACTCTGCCTCTTTTGGCAACTCTGCAGATATTTCGTTCCACTCGTCTATTAGGCAAGAACCCCCTATCCACAAAATATATTTTTGTGCTTTGCAACTCTGCCTCTTTTGGCAACTCTGCAGATATTTCGTTCCACTCGTGTATTAGGCAAGAACCCCCTATCCACAAAATATATTTTTGTGCTTTGCAACTCTGTCTCTTTTGGCAACTCTGCAGATATTTTGTTCCACTCGTCTATTAGGCAAGAACCCCCTATCCACAAAATATATTTTTGTGCTTTGCAACTCTGCCTCTTTTGGCAACTCTGCAGATATTTCGTTCCACTCGTCTATTAGGCAAGAATCCCCTATCCACAAAATATATTTTTGTGCTTTGCAACTCTGCCTCTTTTGGCAACTCTGCAGATATTTCTTTCCACTCGTCTATTAGGCAAGAACCCCCTATCCACAAAATATATTTTTGTGCTTTGCAACTCTGTCTCTTTTGGCAACTCTGCAGATATTTCGTTCCACTCGTCTATTAGGCAAGAACCCCCTATCCACAAAATATATTTTTGTGCTTTGCAACTCTGCCTCTTTTGGCAACTCTGCAGATATTTCGTTCCACTCGTCTATTAGGCAAGAACCCCCTATCCACAAAATATATTTTTGTGCTTTGCAACTCTGCCTCTTTTGGCAACTCTCCAGATATTTCGTTCCACTCGTCTATTAGGCAAGAACCCCCTATCCACAAAATATATTTTTGTGCTTTGCAACTCTGCCTCTTTTGGCAACTCTGCAGATATTTCGTTCCACTCGTCTATTAGGCAAGAACCCCCTATCCACAAAATATATTTTTGTGCTTTGCAACTCTGCCTCTTTTGGCAACTCTGCAGATATTTCGTTCCACTCGTCTATTAGGCAAGAACCCCCTATCCACAAAATATATTTTTGTGCTTTGCAACTCTGTCTCTTTTGGCAACTCTGCAGATATTTCGTTCCACTCGTCTATTAGGCAAGAACCCCCTATCCACAAAATATATTTTTGTGCTTTGCAACTCTGCCTCTTTTGGCAACTCTGCAGATATTTCGTTCCACTCGTGTATTAGGCAAGAACCCCCTATCCACAAAATATATTTTTGTGCTTTGCAACTCTGTCTCTTTTGGCAACTCTGCAGATATTTCGTTCCACTCGTCTATTAGGCAAGATCCCCCTATCCACAAAATATATTTTTGTGCTTTGCAACTCTGCCTCTTTTGGCAACTCTGCAGATATTTCGTTCCACTCGTCTATTAGGCAAGAACCCCCTATCCACAAAATATATTTTTGTGCTTTGCAACTCTGCCTCTTTTGGCAACTCTGCAGATATTTCGTTCCACTCGTCTATTAGGCAAGAACCCCCTATCCACAAAATATATTTTTGTGCTTTGCAACTCTGCCTCTTTTGGCAACTCTGCAGATATTTCGTTCCACTCGTCTATTAGGCAAGAACCCCCTATCCACAAAATATATTTTTGTGCTTTGCAACTCTGTCTCTTTTGGCAACTCTGCAGATATTTCGTTCCACTCGTCTATTAGGCAAGAACCCCCTATCCACAAAATATATTTTTGTGCTTTGCAACTCTGCCTCTTTTGGCAACTCTGCAGATATTTCGTTCCACTCGTCTATTAGGCAAGAACCCCCTATCCACAAAATATATTTTTGTGCTTTGCAACTCTGTCTCTTTTGGCAACTCTGCAGATATTTCGTTCCACTCGTCTATTAGGCAAGATCCCCCTATCCACAAAATATATTTTTGTGCTTTGCAACTCTGCCTCTTTTGGCAACTCTGCAGATATTTCGTTCCACTCGTCTATTAGGCAAGAACCCCCTATCCACAAAATATATTTTTGTGCTTTGCAACTCTGCCTCTTTTGGCAACTCTGCAGATATTTCGTTCCACCCGTCTATTAGGCAAGAATCCCCTATCCACAAAATATATTTTTGTGCTTTGCAACTCTGTCTCTTTTGGCAACCTTTGCAGATATTTCGTTCCACTCGTCTATTAGGCAAGAACCCCATATCCACAAAATATATTTTTGTGCTTTGCAACTCTGTCTCTTTTGGCAACTCTGCAGATATTTCGTTCCACCCGTCTATTAGGCAAGGACCCCCTATCCACAAAATATATTTTTGTGCTTTGCAACTCTGTCTCTTTTGGCAACTCTGCAGATATTTCTTTCCACTCGTCTATTAGGCAAGAACCCCCTATCCACAAAATATATTTTTGTGCTTTGCAACTCTGCCTCTTTTGGCAACTCTGCAGATATTTCGTTCCACTCGTCTATTAGGCAAGAACCCCCTATCCACAAAATATATTTTTGTGCTTTGCAACTCTGCCTCTTTTGGCAATTCTGCAGATATTTCGTTCCACTCGTCTATTAGGCAAGAACCCCCTATCCACAAAATATATTTTTGTGCTTTGCAACTCTGCCTCTTTTGGCAACTCTGCAGATATTTCGTTCCACTCGTCTATTAGGCAAGAACCCCCTATCCACAAAATATATTTTTGTGCTTTGCAACTCTGCCTCTTTTGGCAACTCTGCAGATATTTCTTTCCACTCGTCTATTAGGCAAGGACCCCCTATCCACAAAATATATTTTTGTGCTTTGCAACTCTTTCTCTTTTGGCAACTCTGCAGATATTTCGTTCCACTCGTCTATTAGGCAAGAACCCCCTATCCACAAAATATATTTTTGTGCTTTGCAACTCTGCCTCTTTTGGCAACTCTGCAGATATTTCTTTCCACTCGTCTATTAGGCAAGGACCCCCTATCCACAAAATATATTTTTGTGCTTTGCAACTCTTTCTCTTTTGGCAACTCTGCAGATATTTCGTTCCACTCGTCTATTAGGCAAGAACCCCCTATCCACAAAATATATTTTTGTGCTTTGCAACTCTGCCTCTTTTGGCAACTCTGCAGATATTTCGTTCCACTCGTCTATTAGGCAAGAACCCCCTATCCACAAAATATATTTTTGTGCTTTGCAACTCTGCCTCTTTTGGCAACTCTGCAGATATTTCGTTCCACTCGTCTATTAGGCAAGAACCCCCTATCCACAAAATATATTTTTGTGCATTGCAACTCTGTCTCTTTTGGCAACTCTGCAGATATTTTGTTCCACTCGTCTATTAGGCAAGAACCCCCTATCCACAAAATATATTTTTGTGCTTTGCAACTCTGTCTCTTTTGGCAACTCTGCAGATATTTCGTTCCACTCGTCTATTAGGCAAGAACCCCCTATCCACAAAATATATTTTTGTGCTTTGCAACTCTGCCTCTTTTGGCAACTCTGCAGATATTTCGTTCCACTCGTCTATTAGGCAAGAACCCCCTATCCACAAAATATATTTTTGTGCTTTGCAACTCTGCCTCTTTTGGCAACTCTGCAGATATTTCGTTCCACTCGTCTATTAGGCAAGAACCCCCTATCCACAAAATATATTTTTGTGCTTTGCAACTCTGCCTCTTTTGGCAACTCTGCAGATATTTCGTTCCACCCGTCTATTAGGCAAGAATCCCCTATCCAGAAAATATATTTTTGTGCTTTGCAACTCTGTCTCTTTTGGCAATTCTGCAGATATTTCGTTCAACTCGTCTATTAGGCAAGAATCCCCTATCCACAAAATGTATTTTTGTGCTTTGCAACTCTGTCTCTTTTGCCAACTCTGCAGATATTTCGTTCCACCCGTCTATTAGGCAAGGACCCCCTATCCACAAAATATATTTTTGTGCTTTGCAACTCTGTCTCTTTTGGCAACTCTGCAGATATTTCTTTCCACTCGTCTATTAGGCAAGAACCCCCTATCCACAAAATATATTTTTGTGCTTTGCAACTCTGTCTCTTTTGGCAACTCTGCAGATATTTTGTTCCACTCGTCTATTAGGCAAGAACCCCCTATCCACAAAATATATTTTTGTGCTTTGCAACTCTGCCTCTTTTGGCAACTCTGCAGATATTTCGTTCCTCTCGTCTATTAGGCAAGAATCCCCTATCCACAAAATATATTTTTGTGCTTTGCAACTCTGCCTCTTTTGGCAACTCTGCAGATATTTCTTTCCACTCGTCTATTAGGCAAGAACCCCCTATCCACAAAATATATTTTTGTGCTTTGCAACTCTGTCTCTTTTGGCAACTCTGCAGATATTTCGTTCCACTCGTCTATTAGGCAAGAACCCCCTATCCACAAAATATATTTTTGTGCTTTGCAACTCTGCCTCTTTTGGCAACTCTGCAGATATTTCGTTCCACTCGTCTATTAGGCAAGAACCCCCTATCCACAAAATATATTTTTGTGCTTTGCAACTCTGCCTCTTTTGGCAACTCTCCAGATATTTCGTTCCACTCGTCTATTAGGCAAGAACCCCCTATCCACAAAATATATTTTTGTGCTTTGCAACTCTGTCTCTTTTGGCAACTCTGCAGATATTTCGTTCCACTCGTCTATTAGGCAAGAACCCCCTATCCACAAAATATATTTTTGTGCTTTGCAACTCTGCCTCTTTTGGCAACTCTGCAGATATTTCGTTCCACTCGTGTATTAGGCAAGAACCCCCTATCCACAAAATATATTTTTGTGCTTTGCAACTCTGTCTCTTTTGGCAACTCTGCAGATATTTCGTTCCACTCGTCTATTAGGCAAGATCCCCCTATCCACAAAATATATTTTTGTGCTTTGCAACTCTGCCTCTTTTGGCAACTCTGCAGATATTTCGTTCCACTCGTCTATTAGGCAAGAACCCCCTATCCACAAAATATATTTTTGTGCTTTGCAACTCTGCCTCTTTTGGCAACTCTGCAGATATTTCGTTCCACTCGTCTATTAGGCAAGAACCCCCTATCCACAAAATATATTTTTGTGCTTTGCAACTCTGCCTCTTTTGGCAACTCTGCAGATATTTCGTTCCACTCGTCTATTAGGCAAGAACCCCCTATCCACAAAATATATTTTTGTGCTTTGCAACTCTGTCTCTTTTGGCAACTCTGCAGATATTTCGTTCCACTCGTCTATTAGGCAAGAACCCCCTATCCACAAAATATATTTTTGTGCTTTGCAACTCTGTCTCTTTTGGCAACTCTGCAGATATTTCGTTCCACTCGTCTATTAGGCAAGAACCCCCTATCCACAAAATATATTTTTGTGCTTTGCAACTCTGCCTCTTTTGGCAACTCTGCAGATATTTCTTTCCACTCGTCTATTAGGCAAGAACCCCCTAATCCACAAAATATGACCGATTGGTTAATTTTTTGTCATTTCATAATTTTTTTCATGATCTCCCTTGGACTGATATTTTTAATCTTCCCATTGAAAATTGCGCAACCAAGATTTCTTTCTCGGTGAAAACTGGTATTCATGCTCACTATTTACATTATTCAGACTATTGTCTTCATTTTTGTTGCCATCACAACGTTTCGGCCGTTGTATGCTCCAGCCTTCTTCAGGTGGTTGGAATGTCGAATTGAACCCTTTATTTCGCTCACAGGGGTAGACTGTTCTAGTTTCGCATGCCATGTCCAAGCATAGAAAAGAATACAATATGGGAACCAGTAATAAGGAGTGCCAGAGAAAAGCAATAACAACAGCAAAAATTGCAATATGAGCACTGGTAAAAAAATGGTTGCTGAAGATATTAGGTTTATAATAGCCAGAAATCCTTACACAGATGTCCACAAGGACACATTGAATAAAGGCATTAGTTAGATCCAGTGACAGGACCCAAAGAGTTCAATACCTGGTTAAGGCAGTGGGGAATTAACAGGAGATAGCTGACATCCATTACATATGGCATGTGGAATTAGAACAGTCTACCCCAGCATAGGGTTCAGTTTGACACATTCCAACCAACCTGAAGATAAACATGGCGACAAAGATGAGGCCAATAGTCCGAATAATGTAAATAGTATACATAATACCTCATCTCAGAAATATAGACAGATACTGGTATTGATGCTTTCATGCCATCATGAAAATAGTAAATAGAACTGCAATCTTCTCCAAGGTTCACTCTTACTTGTTCAGCCACTATAGCCCACAGGAATTACTTCTATCTTTTACCAATGTGATAGTTTTGTTCATAACAGACACTTCCTTGTAGTCAATCATAATACTAAGTGTAAGCACGTCGTCAACAAGGTGAAGTCACTGTTCATGTATAGCCTCTGACAAATTTGGTTCTTGTGATTACTGGTGGTTGTGTAAGAGTGATAAACAAAGGTAAATCCTTAAACACTCTTTTAAATCAGTTTGAAGGATTGATCATCTATTGCTGATAAAGGAGAATGCTTTGCTTGAAGATTCTCTTCCAACTTCACTCTCAACTCTTCAGGAGTATTTTACCTGATATATCTTCCTCATATATCCACATGAACTGTGCCTCTTACTCTATAACTGTCTACCTCAAGTGACTCCCAATCTTAACCTGTTCAAGTCTAGGGTTAACCATTATCTTCCTCACATATCCCCATAAACTGTGCCTCTTACTCTTTAACCCTCTGTCTCAAGTGGTTCTCTGATTTTGTACAGGGTGAACATCATTGTTAGGAAGAAGACCCCATTAATTTTTTTTTTTTTATGCTTTTCACCCCAGGCAAGGCTGGAAGCCACTAGCACACAAGGGGTTACAGAGGATTTGGAGCGAGAGCAAATAGGAGTGTTAGAGGAAAGGATGTGGAGGAGGATAGAGGATAGATCAAGGCAACTGGAGATGTTGATTGACGTTACACTTGAATAGTTGGAGATCATAGTCATCAGGGAAACAGGAATGAGGAAGGGAGTTCCATAGACGTTAGGTGCGAGATATGAAGCTATTGGAGTAGAAGAGACATCTACATTTAACAGTTTCAACAATGAAAGGGTGGGAACGGGATGCCAGCCTTGTAGGACGCTTGAATTCATGAAGCCTGGGAACCAGTGATAGCAGCTCATCAGAGCAATTACCATGGAAGTATTTATAAAAGAGACAGAGAGAGGCGATGGTGCGTCTGTGAGAGAGAGACTGCAGATGAGAAGCCAGATCAGGGCCAATTACATTGCATATCCGTCTCTGGATCTTATCAAGAACCTTGAGGCAAACAGAAGGGGCTCCAGACCATATATAGCAGCAATACTCCATGCAAGGGCGGATGGGGAGAAGAACTTCCTGGCCCAGCACAGGGAGCCAACTTTCGTTGCAGTGGATGAAGCAATCGACTCACAGTAGTTGTTCCATCTCGGGTCAGCAGACAGCAGAATTACAGAGTTACAAGCTAGGTTAGGATAAATTAGAACAAAAATAAATCTGTTAGGATAGCCAATAAAGCAAGGATTAAAGAACAAAAAAGAGAAAAAAAATACATACATAGGTAACAATTACAGAGAGGATATCTTGTCATAAACAGAGAGGGAGAGAGCACCCTTTCGAAGGCGTTTGGGTAGTGTGAATTTATACTCACTTATGGACGCAAGTCATTCGAGGTCGCCTGAATTCTCATGGTTGCTAGCAAAAGTTTGGTTACCTTTAATGCCAAGCTTCAAGTTTAAAAAGTGATAACAGTGAACTTGAGAAAGATATTTTCCTGAAAGATTTTATAAATTTCAACTGGAAGTATTGCTAGTTTATTATAGACCTAATATTATCAGTACATTATTGGTACTCGATATGTTTGCACTGACCAATACCTTATTGGCTCTTGATAATTTTCTCTCTGAAAAACATTACCAAAAGTTAAATGTGTGTACTCCACAAACTGTCTGTGACTTAATCTTATGGTCATGATAATTTGATCTTCCCAAAAGCCAATAAAATCTCTTTTTGCCTATAACTGCAGCATTGAACACATGAAAATGAAATGCTTAAGGCAAAGCAAAATATTAACCTAAATCTTTTAAAAAGACAAAATCTAGAATAATATTTGTTTATTGCCAGAAGCAAATTGTTCATCTTATTGAAATTTATTTTCCAGACTTGATCATCTCATAAAACTTAGGACTTTTCTTTAGAAAGACTTCATGAATCAATAATTTTAAGTTTCCCTGTATCACACAAGTCAGTGTCATGTTGATTTTAAGCTTTATAAATTAAATTAAAAATATATCTTCTTTGGGTATAAGGAGATAGAATTACTGTGAATAAGACTGTGAATTACTGTTTCATGAATATGGCTCGACTCCTGGTTTTGTAACATTTGCAGCTTAGAAGTATATATCAAAGACAAGAAGAAAAAAAAAGAACATTTTAAGTTAATTTAAGCAAGGTATTAATGCCACTACGAAACAAGTGGTTTTGGGGAATGGAAGAAAATGAGTAGACCTTTAAAAAAAAAAGACAAGAACAGAATTCAGGAAGATAGAAGATTGTGATTAACATTGAATTTAATGGCAGGGAAGCAAGAAATATGAATATCTGTCTCTATTTCTGAGATGATGTATTGTAACTATTTACATTGCTCAGACTGTTGTCCTCATCTTTATTGTCATATTCACAATGTTTCAGCCATTGTACACTCTGGCCTTCTTCAGGTGATATACGTTGGAATTTTAAACCAAATCCTTTATTTTGTCTATGGGGGTAGATTGTTCTTGTTTCATGCGCCATGCCTTTTCTGGATATAACCATTTCAGTTAATTCCCTTTATTAACCCAACCCTCTAAGTTTTTGTTCACACCTGCTGTGAGCAGGTATTGAACTCACAACTATTTGGGTCAAGCCATTGGGTTACTTCAACCAACGCTTTTATCCACTGTGTTCAGTTCGAAATTCCAATGCATATCACCTGAAGATGGCCAGAGAGTACAATGGACAAAACATTGTGAATATGACAAACAGGAAGTTCTACAGGTATGATGATAAACTACATCCGGTAGCAAGGCCTCTGATTGGGAGATTGGAAGTTTTCAGGAGTGTGGAACAACCTCTTAACTGCTATTGTTCCCAGGTCCATCCTGACCCAGAGTGGTAGCTCCTGTTAGGGTCCCAGCTATGGGCAAATAGTGAACCCTAAAACAAAAAACACTATGAAAGTATAAAAATAGATTTTTTTTTTAGTAAAAATACCAGCATTAAATAAAAAAAAATGCATATTGATAGAAACATAACAAATTACTTCAAAGCACTCAAGAAAATTAAATTTCAGCATTAAATGACCCATAAGGTATTGATATGCTATTAAACAAACAAATCAATCAGTCCTCAGGTTAAAAGTGTGACAAAAGAAACTATTATAAAGGAAGTTATGGTTACACCAGCCATTTCAAAAATTAAAATAATGAGATCGAATTGCCAATCTATTAGTATGCTTAAATTCTCACTGTCAAGGTACCAAGGAAGAGAGCTAATTAGAACAACTGGTACAAAAATATTTATAGAAAAGACAGAGGGAAGCCACATCACGGTAGTAAGAAAATGATTAAACCAAGTTGGTAGTGTATACAGTGTGCTCATCTGACAGTAAACTTGTTCTTCATTAGCTTCTCTATAAATCTATTTTTATCTCCAAATAATTAATCCACCAGATAATCTCTTTGAAGAAAATAGTAAATCAAATACTTTTAAGCTGCTATAGAGTAACACATTTGCAACATCCAGTCCAAAAAATTATTATTGTTTTGTGCCACAAGTCAGAAACTGACTCTAGCACATAACTGCAGCTACATCATCTTCTTTCATGTGCCATGTATCTTCAGGATGTGAGTGATCATGGCACTCCACAACTTGTCTTTTTTTGCTGCCAGTAATTTTTTAATCTTTACCATTCTTGTTGCCTCTGTTCAGCCATACATTTACTCAAACTCAACAGGTATATTACTCAAAATTTCCCTCTTCTTGACATGCCTTTACTATATTCTGTGAATGTTAAATTCTCTAAGCCTTTTTTCCTTATGTGTCCCAGAAAATTTTCTCAACTTCCTTTTTATCATTATGACATTCTTTATAGTTTCAATTTTTCTAAAAACTTCCTCATTGGTCACATGTTCTGTCTATGGTATTCTAAGCATTAACCACATCTCTGCTGCTTAAGTCTCCTCTTCATCTGAAGAAATTATCCAGCAATCACTACCATACAGGAAGACTGTATTACATAGAAGTTCAGTACTCTTCTTTTTTTTGTTTTTAACTACTTGGTTCAGATTTTGAAAGGCATTTTTTATGACATTTCTTTTGAAAGTTAAGAATTTGAAAGTCAGAAATGCATTTGTTCATTCAGAAATATGTGATCTGATCATAAGTTCAATAGATTTATAAAAATAAAAAAATCTGGTCTTGGCCACAAAAGTCTTAAGCCAGGTAGGTCACCTGAGCTTTTCTTGATTTATGGTATATTGTAGCTCTATTTACACTATTTACATTGTGTTTTACCCATTATTGTCCATAAGTATGCTATGTCTCCATTCACATAAATACAGTAGTAAATACTGTATGTTGGTCTGCAGTTGGAGATTCATTGTGGAATTCACTTGACTCACTTCTAGCAGTTGACTACTTCTTCTACACACTGCTGTTGAATTTTATGTGTGTTGTTCTTGTCTTAAGTATTACCGTTTAGTAACTCAACTCTCAAGGTTTTTTCCCCCTCTTCTGTGGCCACAACTCTTTGGGTCAAGTCACTAGATTACTTCAACCAATGCTTTTATCCACTGAGTCATGTGTCCTTGGGAACATCAGTGAATTAATTTTTAGGACTAAACCTAATGTTTCAGTAATCATCTTTTGCCAGAGCTCATATTGTTGCATATCTTCTCTCGAACAGTGACTGCTAGATGATTTTTTGGTCCAGAGATGAAAGAACTTCAACACAGAGAATTTTAACTTATGTAGTTTTATTATCCACATCAACATGTACTAACTATCCAGTGGTGGTGGTGGTGGTTCCCCCTCACTAAGGAGCCATTTCAGACATGAAAGCGAGCATGTCTACATTGGTTGATGGTTAAGACTCGACTCCTTGAAAAACCTTTCTCTATCTATCATTCCCATGCTACATCAGCCAATCTAAATCAACTTCCTTATTATGTCCAGAAATTGAAGCAGAGTATATGTGAGGCTCAGTGGAGTAATGGATAGTGTCTCGGATTGAGGAATTGGAGAGCCGAGTTTGAATTCCAGTTGAATCCATTACATTCACTTACGTGCTAATACCCTTAGGAAAGGTATGAATCCTCTTCTTCTCCCTCAAGCTAAGGGTAAATAGCAGAACAGACCATGTTCTATAGCCTTGGATGGCAACTGGTCTACCACAGAAAGAAATGGCAACCTACTGCAGGAATAAATCTGCCTCATCAGTTATGTATTGAAAGATACATGATTGCCTAAGTGTGTATCATGAATGGCAAAGATAACAGTCAACCCTAGACTTGAACAGGTTAAGATTGTAGTGGTCTGGAAAGCATCCTCTACATGGTAACAGTACATGGGAAGAATTTATTTGAGTGGTACGTATTTTTTATTAATGGAAGACACTGTGGGAAAGGGATTGTAAGATGGAAAATAATCCATCACCCACAAGGTAGTGTAGAGGCTTTTCTAATCTATCAAGACTGGCAAGTGAAAACTGGGCAGTTCCAGCCCAGATATGACAGCAATACTCCTATTTCAGACAGGTATGGCTTTTGTAAAGGTAGAGCATAGCCGGAAGAGACAGGTACTTATTATTATTACAATGCACCTTTGGATTTTCACACAGTTGAATTTCTGTACTTGCTTGATTTTGACATCTCTTATACATAAGTTGCAGCATATTTTTTGCCAACAACCATACATTTATAAATTCAGAAAATAAATATTTATCTTGAATAAATATTTTTGCTGAGATTGTATTTTAGGGTTAAATGCTCTTATATAAAATACTAAATATTTTGCCTTTGTTATAAAGGATTTCAGGCCATCCAAAACTTCAGTTTATAGGACACACAGTTTTTAAATGATGTACTAGATAAGAGTATCAACCCAAGTCAGAAACTGAGCCTAGCACAATGTTGGAGCTATATCATCTTTCATGTGCCATGTCCCTTCAAGGCATCGGCAATCAAAGCTCTCCATGACTTCTTATCCTTTATCATTCAACAAATTCAAATTCTTTTTATTTACAAAACACCTGTTCTGGTGATATAAAAAAGTGACTAAAAGTTTCTCTTTATCTGGTAGGAGCCATATTGTCCGCTAGACATCTGCTTCATCTAGACATTGAAGATGAAGAGAGAAAAAATTTGATTCCTGTTTAAAATGGCAGCAAAACACTGTTCTGGTGCATGATGGGAGTTTTCATATCTATTTATTTTTATAATCTCACTTTTTCTTTCTTTATTGATAATTATCATTCTTATCTATATTTTAAAGTAATTTTATTGCTTTTAATTTTTCTTTTATTATTAATTATTATTTTGGTTTCAGACTCCTAAATAATCAAGTAAGAAGAGTTAGGGTTTTTTTAGTCATTTATTTGTTGCTATCACTACAAATCTTTCTCTTAAAACAATTTTTCAAGAAAACTGGTTTCTCATGTCCAGTAGCTGGTATAACTCTTTTCAGTATTGATGGGGGTTTCCTTCACAACTTTTTATTTGAAGTAGTGTGGAACATTAACATCTTGATTATGTCATTATTTTCTTTTTTCTGTCAAATTTTCCACAAGCAAGGTAGTAAAGCCACTAAGACACAGGAGGTTAGTGGAGGTATAAGAATTAGAAATCAGAAAACATCATTAAGGAGTAAATACAGAAGAGTAATCAGATAACTGTTGACATTGCATTTGAATTTTTGAAGATCAAAGTTGCTTGGAAAGCATGGCACCAGAAGAGTTCCACAAGCAAGAAGTGTGAGAAAAGAAACTGTTAGCATAGAGCTTACAGTTGCATCTAGCCAATTTAACTGTAAATTGATGAGACCTTGTTGCCAATCTTAAATTCATAATGTCTAGGTACTATTGTGAAGAGGTCTTTTGAACAATTACCATGAAATTATTTATAGGAAAGCTACATTATAGTGGTGGGAAGGTAACTGAAGCTGAGATGTCAGATCAGGACTGATAACATTGCAGAACAAAGAATATGGCAATGTGACTGAAGCTAAGATGCCAGATCAGGACTGATAATATTGCTGGACAAAGAATATGGCAATGTAACTGAAGCTGAGTTCTCTTCAAGTTACATGTACTATCCATTCAATTGTTACTGCTGTTGATAGTCTGCAAGTGATATAGTTTCTGTTATTTGGTATAATTCTTTGTTTGTGGATCTGTCGTGCATGTCCACAATGTACAAAAGGGATGATCTTTACCAAGACTCTTAGGTTTCACTTGCTCAAAGCCTTTTTTTCAGCATTGATTTTAGGAAGTGGACACTAGTATTTAGAATCAGAATGAGAAATTCTCAAATTTATTTAATACCAATCCTCATATATGGTAGTGAATACTGTAAATCTTTTCACAGAGACTTGAGGCAAAAGAAATATTGTTCTACAGAAGGATTCTGAAAATCACTTTAACTGAACATGTGAGTAATAAGGAAGTTGTAAAGAAAATACAAACAAAAAGGTACTCTTACATTTAGAATCAGAAAGAGAGCTGAAATTTCTAGGACACATGATGTGGAATGAAAGTTGGGAGAATTTCACACACACAGGACAATAAATGCAAGAGAGTGGCAAAGGAAACGAGATAACCTACCTAACAGGATGGCAGAACAGAGAGTGGAAGAGATAGTGAAAAGACACTTTACTAAGAGCTACATAGGATAATAAGCTGTTGAGAGTCCACAATCCTGAAGAGGTATGACACATAGAAAAGAAGAAAGAACAATTTAAACCCTTTATATTTGGTTGAATCAGAAGACAGTTTTCAGATGTTGCCATATTGTTTTTTTTTTAAATCAGAAAGAATGAAATAATTTAATGTTTAAATAATACATTGTATGCTAATTATGTTGAAAATTCATCTCTTCATTAATTTTCTTGTTATCATTAATTCCAGTAAACAAAGTTTTATGACACTTGTAATGTTTCAGCTGATTTAACACACAACCTACTACCATGGACTGATTCCATGGCTGTCTTAACCACTTCATATTTCTAAAGATAACTAAACTCACTTCCTTTTATTTATCATTCTTTACAGTGACAGACTGGCCAGGGTATCAGCTTGCCAATGGCAAGTAGGACTTTGTATCAGATAAAAATGTAATGAAGAAACAAATACAAACTACTATTTTAGTAAAAAAAAAAAAGAATAAGAACTTTATAAAGTCATCTGCACACTATCAGTTACTCAAGTCCAATGTGAGAGGACATTTTCAAAGCTAAAAATCATAAAGAGAAGGTTAAGAAATTTGCTGAGAAGAATTTGGAATCGTACATGTTGCTATCCATTGAAAAGGAATTGTTAAATGAATTGGACCTAGAAACAATTACTGGCAGATTTGAACAATCATCTAGTGAACACAAATGTGTCTATATTTCTGAGATGAGGTATTATGTACACTATTTACATTATTTGGCTATTGTCCTCATCTTTGTCGCCATGGTTATCACAACATTTCGGCCGTTGTACGCTCCGGCCTTCTTTAGGTGGTTGGAATGTCGAACTGAACCCTTTATTTCGCACACTGGGGTAAACTGTTCTAGTTCCATGTGCCATCTCAAATGGATGTCAGTTATCTCCTGTTAATTCCCCTCTCAAAGTTCTCCACTACCTTAACCAGGTATTGAACTCCCACATGGCACAGTGGATAAAAAGCATTAGTTCGTTCCAGTGACAGGACCCAAAGAGTGTGAGTTCAATACCTGGTTAAGCCTATGGAGAACTTTGAGAGGGGAATTAACTGGAGATAACTGACATCCATTAGACATGGCACATAGAACTAGAACAGTCTACCCCAGTGAGCAAAATAAAGGGTTCAGTTCAACATTCCAACTACCTGAAGAAGGCCAGAGCGTACAATGGCCGAAACGTTGTGATGGCAACAAAGATGAGGACAATAGTCCAAATAATGTAAATAGTGAACACAAATGATTGCCCTTACTATAGTGGACAACATGCAATGCTTTATTGTGCTTTTGAACTGTTATTGTGTAAATTGTGCAGTAATCTATTTAAAAAATGTCAACCAATTGCTTAAAATGAAAAAAAATAAATAAAAAATTAAATTATAATATTCTGTATTTACATTTGGTATCAACAGCCAGTAATATATACACTACATGTACTCTAATTATTAAGAATACATTTTTTATACAATTTTATTTGTACCCCTTTTTTTGTATATGATTTTTTTAAAATTTTATGAAAATGAAATAAAAGCATTGTAGTTGTGGGTAGGCTCCCTTTGTCTCCTGGAAACCAGTCTTTTTAGACCCAGTCTGCCAGTGATTTATTAAATTTCTTATCTTACAAGTTTGTGAAATCTTTCAGAACATTCTTATCAGCATACCAGTCTACCTTTTTCAGTTTGGTTTCATTTTTATATTACAAAAGAATCATTCTAATCTCTCCCAAAATTTCTTATTACAGGACCCCCTCAGATTATTGAACCTCCGTCCAGTCAAAATATAATCCAAAAGATGACCCTGAAATTGGTCTGTCAGGTTGAAGGTCAACCAATTCCTGTAGTCAACTGGTATCACAACAAAAATATTGTCACACCAACATCAAGGACATTCTTGAGGTCAGTTTAAAAAATATAATTATTACTTTTTTAAATGTATTCTTACATTTGCTTAAATTTTCTTCAAAACAGGGACAAAGACCCTGAATTTCCATCTATTACAATGAACAGTCCTCCTCTCAAGGAGGCTTCTTCCTTTGAGTGCCCTTTGGGATTTAAGGTCACCCTGGAGCTTAAGTGGAAGTTTTTAAAGTCTGAAAAAAGGGTCATTTCCCAGGACCATTCCAGTAAGTACCTGACAGCTCCTGATATGCGCTACTTTTACAAGAGCCAGATCAGGCCAACAATGGAGTACTGCTACCATATATGGGCTGGTGCTGCTCAGTCTTGAATTTCCAGTTTTGATAGTCCAAAAGCATCTATGCATTCTCTTATGGAACATAAACTATTTCCTATCTTTATTTGTGTCGTGTCCATAAAAAATACATAAAAATGAAATATAGTGCCAAAAATAATCATAATAAAATAATTATAACAATCATAATTATCATTAATTCACTCATTCTAACCCAATGAGAACCAACCCCCACTATTCCCCTCTACACACATAAACATGTGACAATCTCACTATCAGACAAGCCTTCAATATGGACAGGCCATCAACACGTGCATCAATTTTCAGCTCCGTTTGCTTTTGGGGAGGCAATAATAGTAACATTATTCTCTTTGCGCTCAACAAATATAATTTGGACACTCATTTCATACATCTATAAAAATAAAAACTTATATATATTTATGCTTCATCTTATCATTCTGTCTGATTCTGGATCATATTTCATTGCCGTTTCATTCCAAAACCTGCATTTTTACTCTGTATTACTGTCTCTCATGTCTTCAAAACCACATAACAACCAGATAATAAATAATACTTGTTTTGTCATTTCCACGTCTTACTGTTTCTCATTTTTGCGAGTATTTTTGTATATATAAATGTGAGGGGGCTTATAATTATTTATTCAGAGTTATAATACCCCTACACCTTACAACCCCTTTCCCACAGGCAAAATGTTGCAAGTCTCTCGCTACTCCCGTTCCCTTGGAAAATGTTCAAATGACCTATATTCCTTAGCTCTAAAACCTGCCACATCACATACATTCATATTCCTTAAGTAAGGAGTAAGGTCCTTGATAAAATCCAGAGACAGATATGCAACGTAATTGGCCCTGATCTGGCATCTCGTCTGCAGTTGCTTTCACACACACATGTTGATGACCTGCTTTCACTGGTTCCCAGACTTCATGAATTTAAGCGTTCAACTAGGTTGGCATCTCACTCTCACCCTTTCATTGTCAAAACTGTTAAATGTAGCTATCTCTTCTACTCCAATAGCTTCATGTCTCGCACTTCTCGCCTGTGGAAATCCCTCTCCATTTCTTGTTTCCCTGATAGCTATAATCTCCAACTATTCAAATGTAATGTCAATCGACATCTCCAGATACCTTGATCTATCCCCTACCCTTCTCTTCATCCTTTTCTCTATCACTCCTCTTTGCTCTCATTTCATCTCTCTATAACCCCTTGCATGCTAGTGGCTTCCCACCTTGCTTGGGGTGAAACGCTTAAAAAAAAAAAAAAAGTAAGTTCCTTTCAGATAGATTCCTGCCAAGAACTGTTTCCTCTTCATGTCTGAGGTTAACTGCTATCTTCTCTTATTATCTTTTTCTACTGAAACTGTGCCCTTTACTCTTACTGCTCAAACCACAACCAACTTTAGAAAGCCTCTGCCTTGAGTAGCTCTTGGTCCTTTTATAGACTGAACATTAGTAAGAAAGGAAAAATTGTCAACTGCTTAGACATGGTTCACAATCGTATTTCAGAGATGACAACTCACTTCAATTCATCCTAGCCCCAAAGCTTTATGTAAAATAAATAAACTTTTATAAGAAAGATATTAGTCATTTAAAAAGGTGTTTATATGATTTGTCTGATGCTGCAAAGGAATGGCATAACTGTGTATGTCAAGAACTGAAAGCATTAGGTGGTAAAATCAATCTATATGACCGGTTGTTGTTCATAGAGTTGGAAGATGGTAATTTGGTTGGTTTGATTGCTGTTCATGTAGATGACTTTGAATATTGTGGGACATTGTCCTTGCATGATAATGTTATTGACAAAATTGTCACATTATTTAAAATTAGCAAGAAAGAAAAAAAAAACATTTAAGTCTAATGGTCTTGATATTGGTATTGAAATACAGTGTAACCCGAATATAAGAGAGTTGTCGGGGCCCGGAAAAGAAGTCTCTTATATCCGGGTTTCTCTTATATCCTGGATTGGTCTATTTTGTTTTATTAACACATGCTCTAATTTGGGACCAGATAACATTTCTCTTATATCCGGGTTTGGTCTATTATATATACATTAACATAGGCTCTAATTTGGGACCAGATACAATTTCTCTTATATCCGGGTTTCTCTTATATCCGGGTTTGGTCTATTATATAAATATTAACACAGGCTCTAATTTGGGACCAGATATAATTTGTCTTATATCCGGGTTTCTCTTATATCCGGGTTTGGTCTATTATATAAATATTAACACAGGCTCTAATTTGGGACCAGATAGAATTTATCTTATATCCGGGTTTCTCTTATATCCGGGTTTGGTCTATTATATATACATTAACACAGGCTCTAATTTGGGACCAGATAAAATTTCTCTTATATCCGGGTTACACTGTATATGTTGATTGACAAGCATAAATCAAGAAATTCCGATTGATAACATTGAAAGAAACAAGTCAATGACAAGCTGAGAGAAGAAGAAACAATTCAGGTCAGCTTGTGGATAAATACTATGGGTAACTTCCTAAACAAGACCTTGATGTGGCTTCTGAGGGTTAGCAAGTGACTAATTATGGAAATAAGGTAACGGTTCTAAGTCTTGTAACAGTTATAAAAAAAAACAAAAACCTGAAATGAAAGCCACTGAAGATTGTATTTCCAAATTTTGGTGATGCAAAGTCAATGAAAATCATTGTTTTAAGGTGATGCTTAACGTGTCTTGTTACTGAAAGGTGTATCGCAACATGTAAACAGTCTTTTTGTCTGGAAACGAGAACATGGCTGCAATATCATGAAAATCAAAGAAACTCAACAGAATAACCAAATCCTGTTTAGCATGTGAAATACCTGCTATCACAGATTCTGCTGATTGTGGCCACTTCATTGCATCAATGATGAAGGATCTTCCGATTATTAAACTATATACAAATAGTAAGTCTTTGAGAGAACATCTTGAAAGAACAAGAATAATTACAGGTCCTTACTGTCAACACAGCACGTCTGAGAGAAATGGTTGAAATAAGAAAAATTGATCTCCAGTTGGTTCCTAGTGAAAGACAACTGGTAGACTGCAAGGCTAAAAGTGGTGCTGCATCCATTCTACTGCAGATGGTGTTGGCCACTGAGACCTATCAAGAAGAATGTATGAATACAATCATTTTTTTTTTACAGAAGTCAGTCAGTGTTATTGTACTTATCTATTGCCCAACACAGGAATTGAACTCACAACCATCAGCTAATAGAAAGTAATGCTTTGTTGCTGTTGTATTGGTCTATATTCAGTCAGTCAGTTATGTGCCATGCATGATACAGGCTTAGGCGATCATGCATCTTTCTATACATGACTGATGAGGGAGATTTTTTTTTCCTGCAGTAGGTTGCCATTTCTTTCTGGAGTAGACCAGTTGCCATCCAAGGCTATAGAACACGATCTGTTCTGATACTTACCCATAGCTGGAGGGAGAAGAGGATTCATACCTTTCCTAAGTAAGTGAATGTAATGGATTCAACTGGAATTCAAACTCAGCATTTCGATTCCTCAATCTGAGCCGCTATCCATTACTCCACTGGTCTATATTACTTATCCTTTGTAATGGATTCTACCATGGATCTCAATATAACCCCATGGTATTTCTTCCAGAGAGTGAACATTCATTTGTCTGGTGAATTCCTGACAGACCATTTCAACAATGTTGACCGGTTTCTCCATTTGTCGTTGGCTTCTGCAACGGATCATTTCAGAATATGTATAGTTTATTAAGATTCTTTGACAACTGTCTATATTTCTGAGATGAGGTATTATGTACACTATTTACATTATTCAGACTGTTGTCCTCATTGTTACAACGTTTCGGCCATTGTACACTCCGGTCTTCTTCAGGGGGTTGGAATGTCGAACTGAACCCTTTATTTCGCTCACTGTAGTAGACTGTTCTAGTTCCATGTACCATGTTTAATGGATGTCAGTTATCTCCTGTTAATTCTCCTCTGCAAGTTCTCCACTGCCTTAACCAGGTATTGAACTCACACTCTTTGGGTCCTGTCACTGGATCTAACTGACACATTTATCCACTGGATAAAGGCATCAGTTAGATCCGAATAGGTAGTCTGAATAATGTAAATAGTGTCTTTGTGCAAAGAGTGTGAGTTCAATACCTGGTTAAGGCAGTGGAGGACTTGGAGAGGGGAATTATCAGGAAATAACTGATAACTGACATCCATTAAACATGGCATGTCGAACTAGAACAGTCTACCCCAGTAAACAAAATAAAGGGTTCAGTTCGACATTCCCACCACCTGAAGAAGGCCGGAGCATACAACAACTGAAACGTTGTAATAAACATGGTGACAAAGATGAGGACAATAGTCCGAATAATGTAAATAATGTCTTTGTGCAAATATTTAATTATTACTTGCCATCTTTCTCAACAGAATACAATTTACCATCACATCAAACATCTTTATAATTCCCTTGATAATTTATGTTATATCTTAGTAGACAATACTAGAATTTTACATCACTCGAATAATGGAAGTTTCTTCTTCTGTGTCAAATCTCTTCAGGATGTTGGTAATCATGGCTCTCCACAATTTCCTGTCCTTTGTAGTTCTTAATAGATTTTGTCTTTTTGTTATCTTTCCTAAACCCTGTTCTACCATCTCATCTAGAATGTTATGCACTGTTTTCGTCTACCCCCTTCGCCTTCCAGCTATCCTGTGAGTATCAAATTTTTCAAGACCTCTTTCCTCACTATGTACCTGAGAAATCTCTACTCTTTCTTTCTCTACTTTTTGTTTCCATTTACCTTAAAACTTTGCCATTGCTCACATGTTCAGTCCATTGTATTCTTAGCATGCTTCTGTAGAACCACATTTCTATCAACTCAAGTTTCCTCTTCAGCTTTGAGGAGATTGTCTATCATTCATTGCTATACAGTAAGACTGCTATTGCATAATAGGGATTAGCTAGCTGCTCTAGTAGACAGGTATCCTCGAATAAAAGTGGCCAGCCATCATCATCATTACATAATACTTCAGTACTCTTTTCTTAGTTTCTAATGAATTTTTTCTGTTTCTTAATACTTTGCTTAGCTTTTTGAAGACATATTTCCCTATCCCAATATGTTTTTTGATTTCAGTGTCATATATTCTGTCATCCATTAGAACACTTCCCAGATATTTAAATTGTTGTACATGTTTGATTTTATTATTTGTAATTTGCATGTTGGGCTGTTCCTTTGGCTGAAACCCATGCATTCTGTTTTCTTGCTGTTAGTCCTTTCTTCTTGCTTTCTTTTACTACCTTCTGTAGGAGTTCTTGTTACCTTTCTGCGTCTGTTATCAACATTGTGTCATCTGCATTAATGGAAGCTATTCTCTAAGCCTGATTTTAAGTATAAGTATGCTTTTTGCTTCCATTTTCATTAAGATTTCCTTATTACCATATATACTCGAGTATAGCGTGAGTTTTTTTTACATAAAAAATAGAAAGTCGCACTATACATAGGTAATTTTTTTTTTGAAGAGGTTAAAAATCATGTTTTTTTTCAGTGACTGGTGGTACTATATCAGGTAAATTTTTTTCTAGAGGTGGTTAAAATTCATGCAAAAAAATTAAGTAAACCCCAATTCACACAAGCTTGCTGCCTTCCCTTATCTCTCTTACCCTCGTTTTTTTGCCTCACATTGAAACACCTGGTCCCGTACAATCCCTAAAGGTAAACAACATCAAACTTGCTCAATACCTAGATGTGTGACTGCTTGCGAATACCATGGGCCGTAAGCTTCGATTTGTGGGTCGTGTAATGGATAATGGCTTGAAATTGTCAGGTTCCTAATATTCACTTATGCACAAATACCCTTGGAAAGATATGAAACCACTTCTTTTCCCCCAGCTATAGGTTAATTAGTAAGACTTGCATCACTAAACCATTATCTCCCCACCCCCCAAATTCTTACATTCTAAAAATATTTTCTGGC
Source organism: Acanthosepion esculentum (assembly GCA_964036315.1). NCBI lineage: Eukaryota > Metazoa > Mollusca > Cephalopoda > Sepiida > Sepiidae > Acanthosepion > Acanthosepion esculentum. Next base: position 11,213,185 of record OZ038503.1, read on the forward strand.
TTTAAATAGCCTGAAAATGGTTGATAAACCATAAAAAATTGAATTAATCTCTTGCCTTCAGTATGCCAAGTGAGGATCAAGTTCTCCAATCCCTACTTCCTCAATATGTGTTCAAGGAATTTACCTGTAAAAAAGAAAGATAAAGAAACTACAGAGAGAATCAACACATAGCCTACAAGGCTGGTGGAACATGGTTTAGCAGACCCTACATGCAAGCCATTAATCTGCCACTGGGTGTTCTGCTGTCAGACTGCTGGCATGTTCCTCTTGGGAATGTTACCACTGGTGGACTGCTAGAGACTGCTGGTGTTGCCATTAGCAGCTTGCATGTAGGGGAGATAACTAAAAGACAAAATTTATCAAGAGCAACAAATAACAAGATAATGCTTGATCGCCAGCATCTTGATGGGACATGGCACAGAGAACAAGAATTTTTTTACTATATTGGCACTACAACTAATTATTAGTTCCACAGTAAAATGATGACCTCATGAAAAGAACTTTAAATGCTACTTAAGAAGGATGCTGTGTACACATAAATGCAGAATAAAATTCAGTACAGTGTTGGTCTTTATACTCAGTGGAACAAAACCAACCACAAATGCTGTTATCTATGTTTCACATCTGCGCTAGTTTTCACTTGATCATTGTCTACAGAAATCTGCAATCCAGCTTTTGAACATTCTCTCCAAAATAAAAATAAATAATCATTCATAATAAAATCAGGCAAAGCTAAACAGATTTCACAAGAAAGTGTATATCACACTCTTAGAAGTTTCATTGAATGCATCGTATCATTAAGTAGTTCTATACAGAAACCTGACAAAAAACTTGTATATGCAAAACCATTATAAATGTATCTGTCTGCGTAAAAGCACAAACAACTATCCTGAGCTGCCATAAAGAAATATTTCATCTCCAATATATATATATGTTTACTATTCTGACTTCCTACAATTTGATAGCTTTTATTTGTCATATTTTAAGTTATCTAATGTTCTGAGGTGAAGTTTTGTCATCATTAGACATATTTTTATTTGAAATAACACGTTTTCTTGATCTTTATTACAGCATTTTCAGTGAATATGTTCTTTGATGCTGAACTTAAAATAATAAAGACATTTGGTTCGTCCAAAACAAATTAATGCAGTCATATCATAATCTTAACAAGTGAAATAGATCTATTTGGGGGCTATGTGTTTAACTTTTATTAGTTTTTGACAAGTATGTTTTCTTCATTTTAATCTTACTTCTTTTTCATTTGGTAGCATATTATCTTGAATTTTTTATTAATTTACGCATTGTCCATCATTATTCCATTTTTGACTTGTATCTCGTTCATCTTAATTTTACTTGCTTTTCTTCCAGTAGCAATAGTGATATTTTGAATTTTTAATAACTAGAATTTTTTGCAATAATCTGACACATGTTCAGATCCTCACAGTATTTGGTACTGTTGAAGTTATCAGTAACATTTTTTGTCAAGATTTACAAACTCTACGTTTCATTCAATTTTGTAAACCAATCGATGAAATTTGAAGAAGCTGATTTGTTTGGAAAAATACTTTGAGAAAAACCTTACTTTGTGGTTCAATTTCTTTAATTTAATTTCATAGGACTTCATGGTATACAATATTTTTTAAGAAAATTTTCTTTTTTTTTCTTTTTAACAACCAAGAATAAATTCTTAGGATTTCTTACTCTTAAGCATGCAACATATAACTGGTCAGGCATTAAAATATCTTTCTGGAGGCAATTCAATGTGAATTGTTATCTCCTGTCTTCTTGATTACTCTTCTTTTATTGTTCTTGCTCCTTAATAATGTTTCAATTTTTTCTTATTCTTTCACACCCAGTAACACTTTATATCTTAGTGGTTTTACTGACTTGCCCGTGGTGAATTTGATTAAAAAAATGTTTAATTTTAACATTCCTGAAATGTAACATGCTTCTTGAGCTGTCCACTTCACTTAGCAGCGTGCATTTCATTTCATATTTTTTTTTTTTTTTTTTTTTTTTTTTTTTTTTTTACAATCATGTTCACTCTGTCCAAGGCTCAGAAGCCACTCAAAGTAGAGAGTCACAGAGTAAGAGGCACAATTTATACAGGCTATGTGGGGAAGATAATGGTTATCTCTAGGCTTGAACAGATGAAGATTGGCCTAGCATCCTCTTGGGAGTAAGTTCCACAAAACTGCAGTTTGTGGGAAGAAGCTGCTCAAGTGGAACTTATATCTCACCAATAGAATATGAAGTGAATGTGGGTGGTTCACTACAATATGCATAGCATGTTGGGTCTGAGCCCTGAAGGTTAGAACTGGTGAAGCTACATAATATAGTTTGCTTGAGCACTTTAATGGAAATATTTATAGAGCTTGCAATGTTTTGTCTGTGGGAAATGGGCTGTGGGGTGTGAAAAAATCTTACGGCGTCTGCTCCTGTGGATGTATGTATAGTAGATATAGAAGGACAAATGAAAGAATTATAAGAGAAGCAAAGTGTATTATGCAAAAAATTATTTGGTTACTTTAACCATTCATTCTTTTCTGTTAAAATTCACTATCATGTTCTCTGCTGCATTTACTACATGTGATAATTAAAAATATCTTTTCTTGAATCTTCCAGATTATTAAAAAAAAAAGTGCCTTAGCATTTCTACACTGTCATACCTAACTCTTGTGAAAAGAAGATACATAACAAACACTATTCTGGCTTGCAAAAAACAATTTTTTCTTTGAAAATTTATTCTTGCATTCCACTAATTCATTCTCTTACATATAATATGACTAAAGATTTTATTCAAGGAAAGGATTTGGAAATGTTATCTCTAAGACAGTCTTGAGCTGTTAAGTTTTATCTCCCTGACAGGACAATGAAATAATCTTGTTGAATGTTACTTGTCAGCTGTGTATCCCAAATCATCTTATAGGAACTGTTATCTTGGCCTGTATCAAACAATAGACAATTCTAAAAGCATAAATAAAAGAAAAGAAATTTCTTTGCAGAGCAGCTCAAGGGATAAATACCTTTGAATTTCAAGCACTACATTTATTTTGGATCTTGGTTCTCTATTTTGAAGATCAGTCATTGACCTTTTTTTTTCTTTTCTTTCTGAGTGTTTGGCTTCTTTTGCTTCCATATGGTGTGTCCCTTTATAGCGTAGCTTCCCTGTGGATATTCTATAAATATTTTTATGGCAATTGCTCTGATGAACTTTTCTCCTTCATAGCCTTGGCCACATAAATTTAGATGTAGTACTAGACTGACATCTGCATCTCATCATTTTACTGTTGAAATAGCTACATGTAACCATAAGTTCTATTTTAATGTGTTTTTTCTTACATATATGCTACGTAAGAAACTAATCAATTTCTTGTAGCTGACTTCCATGTTTATTCCCTATTGCATTTGTAATGAAGGATGAAATTCTAAAATCAGGAATATGTGAATTGACCACAGAATCAGTTCTTTTGCTAAGATCTCCAACCAAATCAATTTGTGGAGTTAACCACTGTAATTATTGAAGAACTTGCTTGAGTAATATTATTGCTATATAACCTTTTTGTCGCCAAACAGCCATATAATTCTCAAGTTGTATTTTACAAGCATCTCTGTGTGTGTATGTATCTCTCTCTCTTTCTATATATATATATATATATCTCAAAACTAAATTTATTCATCTCAAGAACAATAATCTGAAAGACTTTCAACTTAGAATAGAATATCAACATCTCAGTTATTTCTTCTTTTCATCCTCAAATCATCTTTTATGATCATTCAGCCATTCTGTTCTTAACTTTTATAGTGGAGAGTTCATAAATTATCCCCCTAAAGAATACTGAAAATTGATTTATCACCAAGTAATTGGATTGTCAAATGGACATTATTTGATGATACAATATTTGCCAAATATTCAGATTCTTAGCTTCATATTTGTCTTGAATAATTCCTTGAAGTAAAATAACCATTTCTCGAAGGTGAATTTTTTTCTTTTATTAAATGTGACTAGGGAGCATTTAAGTAGCAAGCAAAATAATGGAAGTGGCTGCAGTTAGTATTTTTTTGCCAGGCACCATATTGGCAGAAGTGAGAATGCAAGTGTGAATATCCTGGCACATTTGCAGGAATCAGGCTGCTATGTATGCACATTGCAACACTTAATTTTTTATTTTTTGCAATGAAGTTCACCCTGTAATTGTCATTTTCAATAAGCAATATTCAAATACCATGGCATTCAGTAATTTCTTTGGAGAAAATTAAGACAGATAACGACATAACAAGTAAATTGGGATCTCATTGCTAAAACCAAACCTTTTAAACGTCACCAAAGAAAAATATACTCTGTGCCTCTTAGAAAAATGAAATTTCTCAAACACATCAATAATCTACTGAACAAGTGAAGTGAGATTATGATCCCATGTGGTCACAGAAGGAATTCTTTTCCTAAATAATTCAATGCTGGCTAGAGCAATTATCCTGACATCTGCTGTAATACCCAACTGACCTGCCTCTAATATTTTTTCCATATTCAGTTATCTTCCTTGCATCATCCTAGCATTTAATGGTCATTATAGCCTGGGATTCCCTTTTTAATTTGTTTTATTTTTATTATTGTTTATATTTTTTTTACTTTTCCTTATCTTTTTTTCTTTTTTGCCTACCCACATTTTTTATTTGGCAACTATCAACTATCCAGTTTGTATTACAATAATCTTACCTGTAGACTCAATATACATTAACGGATCAATATCTCTATTAAACTAACTATTAATAACTTTGTTTATTTTTCAATATCTACCTGCCAACACTATATATATTGAATTTATACATATTCATATGCTATATTATCTTCATAATAATCTTGAACTTTGTATCCACATACAATGTAGTGTTGCTCCCATGAGACTCAGAATTTTTAAAAAGTAACCGTATCAAACTTTTTGTACCTGATGGATGGGAAAACCATGAGACTGTGAGTCTTGCTGTAAACATAGGTATATGTGTAATTATATATATATATATATATATATATATATATATATATATATATATATATCTGTTGTGGTAAACCCCCCTACAGTCATATGAACTCTTCCTCTTCTCATAAATACTAACTGTGAAACTTCCTCAGAAAGAGTCGTAGAACAGCCGAGACACAGTGTAACTTGACCGTTCGAACGTACACTTCTACATGCTTATTACTAACACTCTTGCTTTTTAGGCTGGCATCCCGTTCCCACCCCTTCACTGTTGAAACTGTTACATGTAGACATCTCTTCTGCTCCAATAGCTTCACATCTCGCCTATGGAACTCCCTTCCCTACTACTGTTTCCCTGACAAATACAATCTCCAACGGTTTAAGTGTAGCATCAATCGTCATCTCCAGTTGCCTTGATCTATCCACTTCCCTTCTCCACTTCCTTTCATCTTTCATTCCTATCTGCTCTCGCTCTAAATCTTCTGTAACCCCCTTGCCTTGATCAACCCTCCGTCCTTCTCTTTCTCCACATCCCTTCCGTTACCACTCCTATCTGCTCTTCCTCCAACCCTTCTGTAACCCCATGTGTGATAGTGGCCTCCAGCCTTGCTTAGGGTGATACACTTAAAAAAAAAAAAAAATCTGTTGTTTCAATACACTTGTTTCAACCTACCTTCATCTTCCGTGTCTTTCTTTCTGGCCTCTAAACAGGCCACAGCAATATATATTTCTGTTGCTTCAAGTCTCTTCTTCATCTGTATGAAGATTATCCTGAATTCACTGTCAGAGAGGAAGACTGATATTACACAACAATTTGGCACTCTTCATTTCTAACATTTCTTTCTTGATTGTTAATAGTTTGCTTAGCTTTTGGAAAGCCTCTTCAATAGTCCTTCACATTTTGGTGTCACATTGAAGTTTATAATAATTTTTTGTCATAATTCATTTAACTAAACAATGTATTCTTCAATTAAATTTCTTTCTGTTTATATTGTATTGCAGAAACTCTAACCAGGAATTGTGGGTAACAAATGTTAACAAAGGAGATGATGGAAGTTACAGCTGTCATGTAAAGAACAAATATGGAAATCGCACTGCAGTAGCCCTTGTCAGTGTTGCAGGTAGGATATTATGAAATCAATGTCTTTATTCTGAAAAAGAGGTGACTACAAATAAACTTGTTCTCAATGAATATCAACAATACATGAGCAAAGAAAATATATCTACCTCTATATCTTTACCTCAAGATTGAATTATAAGCCTGATCTGTCTTTATCTAGAGATTGAATTATAAGCCTGATCTGTCTTTATCTAGAGATTGAATTATAAGCCTGATCTGTCTTTATCTAGAGATTGAATTATGAGCCTGATCTGTCTTTACCTAGAGATTGAATTATAAGCCTGATCCATCTTTACCTAGAGATTGTATTATAAACCTGATTTGTCTTTACCTAAAGATTGAATTGTAACACTGATCTGTCTTTACCTCGAGATTGAATTATAAGCCTGATCTGTCTTTACCTTGAGATTGACTTATAAGCCTGATCTGTCTTTACCTAGATATTGAATTATGAGCCTGATCTGTCTTTACCTAGATATTGAATTATGAGCCTGATCTGTCTTTACCTAGATATTGAATTATGAGCCTGATCTGTCTTTACCTAGATATTGAATTATGAGCCTGATCTGTCTTTACCTAGATATTGAATTATGAGCCTGATCTGTCTTTACCTAGATATTGAATTATGAGCCTGATCTGTCTTTACCTAGATATTGAATTATGAGCCTGATCTGTCTTTACCTAGATATTGAATTATGAGCCTGATCTGTCTTTACCTAGATATTGAATTATGAGCCTGATCTGTCTTTACCTAGATATTGAATTATGAGCCTGATCTGTCTTTACCTAGATATTGAATTATGAGCCTGATCTGTCTTTACCTAGATATTGAATTATGAGCCTGATCTGTCTTTACCTAGATATTGAATTATGAGCCTGATCTGTCTTTACCTCGAGATTGAATTATAAGCCTGATCTGTCTTTACCTAGATATTGAATTATGAGCCTGATCTGTCTTTACCTAGATATTGAATTATGAGCCTGATCTGTCTTTACCTAGATATTGAATTATGAGCCTGATCTGTCTTTACCTAGATATTGAATTATGAGCCTGATCTGTCTTTACCTAGATATTGAATTATGAGCCTGATCTGTCTTTACCTAGATATTGAATTATGAGCCTGATCTGTCTTTACCTCGAGATTGACTTATAAGCCTGATCTGTCTTTACCTAGATATTGAATTATGAGCCTGATCCATCTTTACCTAGAGATTGAATTATGAGCCTGATCCGTCTTTACCTAGAGATTGAATTATGAGCCTGATCTGTCTTTACCTCGAGATTGAATTATAAGCCTGATCTGTCTTTACCTAGAGATTGAATTATAAGCCAATCTATCCCTAGCAATAGATTGAATTATAAGCCAATCTATCCCTAGCAATAGATTGAATTATAAGCCCAATCTATCCCTAGCAATAGATTGAATTATAAGCCCAATCTATCCCTAGCAATAGATTGAATTATAAGCCCTATCTATCTCTACCTATAAATTGAATTATTAGCCCGATCTATCTCTGCCTATAGATTCAGGTATAATTGAATCAGATTAATAACCCAGGAAGTGTTAATATGGCATATAATTTACTAGCCCTACCAAGCTTTCATTCTAAAAAGACCTTGTGTCATATTTAACCTTGATGACTATTATGTACACTATTTACATTATTCGGACTATTGTCCTCATCCTTGTCACCATATTTATTACGTTTCAGCCGTTGTATGCTCCGGCCTTCTTCAGATGGTTGGAATGTCGAACTGAACCCTTTATTTCGCTCACTGGGGTAGACTGTTCTAGTTCCACATGCCATGTTTAATGGATGTCAGTTATCAATTATCTCCTGTTAATTTCCCTCTGAAAGTTCTCCACTGCCTTAACCGGGTATTGAACTCACACTCTTTGGGTCCGGTCACTGGATCTAACTAACGCCTTTATCCACTATGCCATGTGTCCTTGAGTTCGACATTCCAACCACCTGAAGAAGGCCAGAGTGTACAACAGCCGAAACATTGTAATAAATATGGCGACAAAGATGAGGACAATTGTCTAAATAATGTTTAATTTTCTTGTTGAAAAAAGATGTACAAAATGTAAATATTCATAATGGAATTTATCCCATTTAATTTCAGAATAACTTTATACAAAAAAAAAATAAGGCCTTACATGTAACGAAGTTGACTTTTATTTATGCTGGACAGTACAATGTTTACTTTTTCTGTATAAATTTACTGAAATCATCAAAGGGTTAACTACTTTTTGAAGTCTGACATTCTTGCTGGTAATCACGATCCGGACCATATTTTACATTACTTAGAGTTTCTACCTATCGCAATGGAGCACCATTGACATATGTAGTGATATGGATATTTTTGTCTGGAAAAAAAATGTAAGGATATGGATAATCTTGAGTGTATGGTTGGATTCTGGGCTGTTTTTCTTGTTTTGTTGAGAGATTGGCAAAATTGTTAAGGATGGTAAGGAAAAGGATGTAAACTATAAACATTTACAATTTTGACAATCACAATCCTGACGTCTACAGGGGAGCCTAATCCGGGTCATATTTTGCACTGCTTGGAGTTTCCACCTGTTGTAATGGTGCACCATTGACATATGCAGTGATATGGATATTCTTGACTAGATATATATAATGATATGGTTAATCATGACTGTATGGTTTTATTCTGGGCTGTTTTTCTTGTTTTGCTGTGAGATCGGCAAAATTAGTGTTCACTGTTCACTTGTTGTTAAAGTCAGTCCTGTTTATCAAATCCAAAGAACTCGTCCTCATCATCTGACATAAAAATGCCTCTGCATCAAAGTCATTAGTGTACTTATCGCGATAGTAGATATCCATTGCATCATCATGTTCACCAGCATGACCGACAACTTTTCCTGTGATCCTGATTTGAGAAGACATACAGCAGTATGCTAAAGATCAAACAAGAAATGTAAAATAAAGTCTATTATAAATGCCACAAAGACTTTGTAATTTAATATCTATTAATGCGATACCTGTTAAACAGAAATTATTTCTATTTAATGAAAATTTAATAGAATCTAATAAGTAAGTGAAATTATGCTAAATACAACTAAATTAAAACCTCTCCCCCCTGGGCATATTGGCAATTCTGAAAATTTGGGGGTGTGAATTTTACAAGAGTAGAAGGTTTTTTTTTCTTTTTTTTTTAAACAAATTTTATCCTGAAAACCATCTGCTTAAATGACTCATGTGCATAAATTACATGGCTTTTTATGGTATATGTATATATATGAAGAAATATACTCTTAAGGTGTGCTATATTTATGAGATAAAGTGCTCATTATCAGAGATAGAGCATGTGTAAATATAAAAGTGAACATTGAAGTCAGCACTTAGAGGTGACAGGCTGTTTCATGCTAGACACAATCGTCAAGCCTGACACAGCCTGTTGCCTGTAAGTCTTGATTTCAATGTTCACTTTTATATTATGTATATATATATATATATATATATGTATATATATATATATATATATAATATAAAAGGCTCAAACACTAATATTCCATGGTTAAAATTTATTACATTGGAATCGTAATCACAATCCAATTCATCTGTCCTACAAATTAAAAAATTTGTAGGTTTGATAAATTGTATCGTGATTATGATTCCAATGTAATAAATTTTAACCATGGAATATCAGTGTTTGAGCCTTTTATATTATATTCTTACTCTGACCTGGACATAGAGTTCCACCAGGATTCTATCCTCTTGGGAATTTATGTATATAAATATATATATATTGACCACTAATATTATCAATATTTATCTATATATATATATATATATATATATATATATATATTTTCATTACTGGTGAATTTGCTGTAAGAATGAACTGAAAATAATTTCACTCTAGTAAAGCATAAAATATCAGGAAGAGAAAAATTTCTATATTTATATAGCACAGTGTAATAATACAGAAGGAAAAGGTGAAAGTTGAAGTTTCAAGAGTTCACATATAAAAGTATTGCCACACGGGAAAGAGTCTGAATGGAAGTAAATATGTACAATGGGTAAATTGTCACCATTTTATATTTTTAATTTCACGCATATACATTGTAACGTTTTTTATTTCGTTGACTTCACAGTATAGTAGGGTCAGTTGGGCACCATTTACAAGAAAAAGAGCACCATGACACAATTCACTCTGCCAGAAATTTGGAAGCGGCATGCTGTACTGCTTGGCATACACACTGGAAGCTCAAATATGAACATTTCAGAGTGTTTGGATGCCAATCTGAGGACAGTGCAGAGGATTCAGAAAGAGTTGGATGAGTCTAATGGTGATTACAAATGTATGACAGCTCAGAAAACTCACTCTGATTGTTCTGAGAAGAAAAGAACCGAATTTGTTGGCAAGGGCCTCAGACTCAACATGGAAGCCTACATCAAGTGCTCTGAGGAGTTAGTGCTGCTCTGGGTCAAGAGGGTAGCTGCTGGAAGACCCTATGTCTGGCAACAGGAATCTGCACCCTGCCGCACAAGCAGGAGAAGCTATTCATGTCTGTCAGACAATTTCTGTGACTACATCATCCCTTACATCTGGTTACCTAACTCCTCAGACTGCAACCCAGTTGATTATTATATGAGGGGCACATTGAACGAGAGACCAATAAAACTCCTTGCAACACCAAAGATGAACTGAAGGCAAGGATTATAACAGCATTAAACAAGGAGACTTTCTAGAAGACTTGCAGTAGATTCCAAAGTCATCTGGAGGCCATGGTGGAAGTCAATAGCAGTTTTATTCAATAAATTTACTCTTTAGTATTTCGAGATATTTTTGTGTAATTTTGGTAAATATATCTGTTAAAATGAGATGTCAGTGTTATTTTGCTTTTTGTGTAATTTAGATAACAATTTATCCGTTACACCCTGTATATATGTATCAAGATGTAGTCGTCACTGCTTGACAATCTGGTGAAAGGAGATTTATTTGTTTTCAATGTAACAAGGATTGGTTACCCATATAAGATTGCCATCTAGTCATGCAAATATCATATTTTGTCTCTGGGTATGTTATAATGATTGCAGGAAAATTAATCTATTGACTCTGATATTCATTGATTTTCCATCTCTGTATATATACATCCAGAGATCCCCTTTGAAAGGCCGTTCAATTCACATTGGTTCGTATTTTGACTCATTTACACTGGCATGCAAAAATTTTTAGCCACCTTGTTAAATTAATTACTTTTATTAATTTTACCCTAAAATTGAAAATGATTAACACTATACTTTTCTCAATATATTTTTTAATATTTGAGGGCCAGAAAAAAAAGTTACTGCCTTTTTGTTAACACTGTATTGTGAATGACAGAGCATCTTAACCATAGTGATGTTGAAAAAAGGCCATGCAAAAATACTGATCTATCAGGAAATATTTCACAATTCAGCTCCTTTCTTAAGGTAAAAAGGACATTTTTTTCCAATAAATGATCTCTATCATTACAGAAAGTAACAAAAAAAAAACATCAAAATATATATGTGCATTGTGATGTAATGAATATTGGCTTGCAATGAGGACTCGTTGAGCCGAGTTTGAATTCCAGTTTGTTTCATTACATTCAAATACCCTTCTCTTCTCCCTCAGCTGTAGGTTGAATAGCAGGACACACTTGGTCCTACAGCCTTAGTTGACCACTAGCCTATTGCATGAAGAAACAGTAACTTACCGTGGGAAAATCTTCTGCCTCGTCTGTCAGGCACTGAGAGACATGATGACCCAAATATGTATCACATATGCACTTGACTGACTGAATTAATGCTGCTGCCTTTAGTTCAAATATTTGTCTCAAATTGAATGGAACAAAATGTGTCATTGGGATTTTTTCCATTCTTCTTGGCAGTAATCCAAAAGCTCTTGGAGATTGCATGGTTTTTATTGGAGCACTTGTGTTGTAAGCAAGAACTAAGGAAACAGAAGCACCCCTACGGCTATTGTCCAGACACAGAAGGGCCGCGCCAGTCGTATTGTTCATGTGCGAATAAAAGAGCTGTATCTGTGATGAAAGACGTGACTCAGAATTCAAAACGAGCATGAACGTGTCTTGCCAGCAAAGTGATGATAAAAAGAAATATGGCTGCTATTGAAGATGCAATTTATGCACACATATCTCATCCAAAACGAGACGATATTTGCACACATGCAAATTTTGGCTGTAGCATAAAAAGCTGGTGCCAGTAGGACGGGAAAATTGAAGTCATTCAGTGGACAGCGTGCAATAGAGCTGGACGTACGGATTGACAGTCAGACAAAGAGGAAGTCGAAGTAGGCGCGGCTGAGTTGGTGTCTGTTTCACAACTGCCCAGTTTAATGGCTGAGAAAGAGAGCCACGCAATCCATTTCTTTGAGCCGACTGAAGAAGAAGAAAAAAAAAAAAGAGCTGGCCTGCCAGTGAGCACTGCACTTTGTGCCCCCCCTCTCATCACCATTTTTTTCTACAGTATCACTTCAGTGGCCTGAAGACACCAAGCCAAAACTGCGTTGTCATCATTATTACAAGCCTCCTTACCAATTTGCGACATTTTTGGCAATGAGGAGAGATTTTTTTTCATGCAAATATGTCAACACTCAGACATTTAGAAGAATTCTGCATTGAATCTGGAAATATTTCATCCTTCCTGAACTGTTTGGAACAGTTTTTCTTAGCAAATGACGTAGTTCATGGACAGCAAACAGAGATAAAGTATAGAGCTATCTTACTCAGTACCAGAAGTGAAAAGACAGTGTAAGTAAACTGGAATTGCAAAGGAAATATTTGTTGCAGATTATTTCCACGTTACAGAGAATAAATCACTAAGTTCCAACTCGAACATCGGGGGCAGAAAGAAATGCCGAAAACTCGATTTGCAAATACTATCTCGCTAATCAAAATGCATGCCACCAGTCAGAAAAATAACTCATTCTCCACCAAATGCGGTAGCCAAAATTCCCCCCGCAGATTCAAGAACACCAACTGCTTTTATCAGGTGAACATTTTTTCCATTCGTCGACAGCTGAGGGACGATCTCCAGTATTTTGCATATCAAAGTACGTTTAATTGCGACTCCTGCGTCAGACTTGTTTTTTTTTTTAATTCAAATATTCCGTCTTCAGCATGTCATGCGGAATACGTGCCCTTTTGTTTGGTAATTAATTTTCTTTTTCGCCAGCTTTTCTGTCGTAAAATACGCACAACTCGCTGTCGCTTAGTTTGACGAGGTAAATCTCAGTTTTCTTCGCTATAGACAGGCAGATTTATGTACACCACAAAAGCCTAGTAGTAGAACTTTTGAGGAAATTAAGCATTTGTTGCTTGAACATTTAAAGCCTAAACACCTTATCATTGCAGAAAGTCACCAGTTTTATAATTCCAAACAAGCGGGTGAGTCTGTTTCAAATTTCTTTGTTCGGCTTAAATGTTTATTGTCAATGTGTGAATTTGGAATATTTTAAAAAGAGCATTACAGGTTAAATTTATGTGTGGATTAAATAATGAGTGCATTCAAAAAAGACTGTCACTTGGAAATTCTTTGAAAGTGGCTCAGGCCATGGAATTGGCAGCTACTGACATGGCAAGCATTAATAATAGAAGTATGAATGACATACACAAAATGTCTATGGCGAGTCAGAGTTCTACGGAATTTCAAATGAGGAAAAAGTTTGTTTTAGATATGGGGGAGAATGGGACATAAAGTGTATACAGTGTCCAGCATGGGGGAAAAGTTGTTTTAATTGTCAAAACAAGCTTTTGAAGAGAGTGCAAAAATAAACCACAGGCAAAGCAGTCTTACTACATGAAAGAAAAAAAACCCACTGGATACATCATTATATAGGGTTAATTTGGACGCACTTGAACCTTATACATGTAAACTCAAGTTAAATGGCATCAGTTGTGAAATGGAAATTGACACCAAGTGTTCATATTCTCTGTAATGTGAGGAGCAGTTCAAGAAATCTATTGCAGTTTTGTCTAAAAAGGGTTTAATCCAAAAATTGTGTATGTATTCTGGGCATATTATTCAGCCTAGGGGGAGTTACCAACGGGACTGTGAAACACCAGAGGAGAACCTATAATTAAAGTGTGCTACTTGTACCTGGATTGAGACTGGTCTTCTTGGACAGTATTGATTGGAAAAATTACCAATTAATCTACCAGCTACCTGTAACCAAATTATGTGGACTGACTTCAAGCAAGAATTTTTTGCTTTTTTAAAATCAAGCCAAGGCACTTTAAAAGATGCCACAGCAAAGCTGCATGTCAAACCTGACAGCACACCTTATTTCAAGAAAGCTTGACCAGTACCATTAACTCTCCAAGAAAAGGCTCAGGCCGAACAAGATAGCATGGTTACTACAGCAGTTATCAAACCTATTCCTTTTTCTGAATGGGCCTCCTCATAGTTCGAGTTTTAAAGAAAATTGGTCAAGTTAGGATTTCTGCCTTACAGATAGACAAGTACCCTATTCCAAATATAGACAACTTGTATTCCAAAGTGTCGGGAAGACATTGTTTTATGAGATTGGATTTGAGAGATGCATATTTACAGATTCTTTTGACGGAAGAGTCACAAGAATTAATTACTATAAACCCTCATAAGGATCTTTTCAGGTACCATATTGTGTTTTGGAATTGCTTCTTTACCAGAAATTTTTCAATGCACTATAGACCAGTTAATTCAAGATATCTCAATGACTGCTGCCTATATCACTGACATTTTAATCTCAGGCAAAAATATTGAAGAACATAAACAAAATCTGCATTTATCATTAAAAAGATTGTGAGACGTGGGGCTCCACCTTACAAGTGTGAAATGTGAGTTCAGGAAGTTGTCAATAGTTTATCTGGGTCATAGGATTGATTCCAAAGGAATTCACCCAACCCAGGATAAAATTAATGCTATTCAAAGAGCACCAAAACCAAAAAATATATCAAACCTGCACAGTTATTTAGCTTTTGCTAATTATTACCATGGTAATGCCGTTATTACCATTGTATGCATTATTACAAAAAGGAGCCCCCCTGGAAATGGAGAATACCCGAAAAACCTGCATTTGAAAAGTTTATTAATGTCAGCTGATGATTTAGTTCATTACAATCCTACAGTGAGGCAATCCTGAGAGAGTTCGAAACCCTACCAGGATTTAGCGTCAGTGGCCACAATCTCAACAACATAAGATACGCAGATGACACAGTACTGATAGCAGACATGGAAAAGAAACTACAAAATCGCCTACAAAAGATAGCGACCGAGAGTGAGAAGAAAGGATTAATCATAAACTACAAGCAGACAGAATGCATAGTCTTCAGTAAGAGGATGAGCCCAAAATGCGATTTGCAGGTCGGGGGACACTGGAATCGAGCAGATGCAGAAGTTTAAATATCTGGGGAGCATCTTGACAAAGGATAGTAAGTGCTGAGATCCGCAGATGGATTGGGACGCATTCCAGAAAGTGGGCAGAGGATTGCGAGACAGGAGGATTTCTTTGGTAACAAAGAAAGTGATACTGAGCTGTTATGTGACATCTGCCCTTCTTTCCTCAAGGATGAAGAAGAAACTCGAGGTGATGGAGATGTGATTCTCTAGAAGGATGCTGAGGATTTTGTGGACTAAGTGTGTGAGCAACAGTGAGGTCTTGGAGAGAATGCAGACAAGGAGGAGGCTTATGTTTAACATCGGGAAGAGGCAGCTGAAGTTTCTGGGACACATAATGAGAAAGGAGGGCCTGGAGAATCTGATACTCACGGGTGGAATAGAGGGAAAGAGAGAGACAAGGGAAAACAGCGCATGACATTTCTGGTGAGCTTGAGCAGGTGGGCTGGGGGAGATAACAAAGAGAAGGAACTTGTTGAGATCTGCAAGGGATAGAGAGAAGTGGAGAGCCATGATCGCCAACGTCCAGAATGACATAGCACATAAAAAGAAAAGAAAGATAGATCAATGGAAATTGGATTCTTGTGATAGTGGATATGCTCACAGTAAATACACAGGTGTTCATGTCGTTTGATCACCACCAGCAGCACTAACAGAATGGATGTTGTGGCGCACGTTTGCTACACATGGAAGCCCTCATGCGATTGTATCAGACAATTTCCCACAGTTTCACTAGTGAAGGATTTTCCAAATTCTGCACCTTGGCATTAAGCATGATCAGGTTTGCCATATCACCAGTCATCAAATGGAGTAGCTGAACATGTTGTACAAACTATCAAAAGTGGGTTAAAAAAAAGTTTCCAGTGATCTCAAAACTCAACTACTCACTCACTAGTGTCTTTTTTCCACAAACAACAGCTGGTCAGTCACCAGCCATGTTGTTAATGAGTTGACAGCCCAGATTTTTGCTTGACCTGGTATATCTGGATTTATCTGCAAAAGTCACCAGTAAAATGGACAACACTAAAATGTCGATGGATAGGAAGCGACAGGAAAACATTCTATTTGTTAACGTTATAAACTTTCAAGGAAAACCAAAATCGATATGTGGAGTTCTAGAGGAACAAGTTGGTCCAGTGACTTTTCTAGTATGGGCATGTATTGAAAAGACATATGATTATTCACATGAATCTTCCAACTGAACCGGATATATTCTCCAAAAGAGCTAACCAACCAAAGAGAACTCAGACATGTACTCTGACGGGATACTCAACATCGACCGCACATCATTTACCCTACAGAGATTGATTGAGGGAGAAAAATAAGCAACTCATCAGAAGACATTTTCAGAAATGCAAGGAAGCAGAGATGTAAGGCTAAAAGTCAGCCCCAGAAACTGCATGTGAGCATAAAACTAGACACCACAGGAAAGCGATGGAGTGCCCGACTTTGAGCAAGGGAACTTGCTGAAAAGGAATCACCAGATGACAATTGCAGAGGACACAGATATGGAACTTGATGATGACATAACTGAGACAGTGAAACAATACTTGCCTCTGATAACTTGTATCCTTCTCAAAGTTCTTTTGAAACGCCCATGGACATTACCACCTAAGTAATGGTTTGCAAATCACATATTTAAATTTTGACTAATTGGGGAAGGATGTTGTAACCAGGAACTAAGGAAACGGAAACACCATTTCAGGAATTGTTCAGACATGGAAGTATCATGTCGGCCATATTGTTTATGTGTGAATATTTCTGCTGTCTTATATCTTCTCTTACATTAGAACGTGGGTATATTTTGCATTCATAACTAAAAATTACTTGAGATGTTCTTTTGACCACTTCAGTCTTCTATTCTTATGTTTTTTGGTTTGTTTGTTTTTCCGTAATAGCCTGCATACTGTATCAACTGAAACCTCACAGTTAAGACTGTATTCACTCCTCATTTGTTTAGCTGTTAATTTTGGATTACCTATTACAGTCTTTCTTTGATCTCTCTTGTCTAACATTTGTGGTCTTCTAGATTTCTTTTCATTTAAAACACTTCCAGTTGGATCAAACATCTTTTGGATCATTTGAACACTTTATGGAAATTTCCATCCCCCTAGCTATCTATCATTGAGTCAATTTCCCTTTCAATGTCATAACCTTCATCTTTATTTCAGAAGAAATGTTAGCCATAATTTTAGTGTAAAAAAAAAAGCAAGCTAGTGATCAACTACAATGGCATCCTACACTCATGTTAACAAGGTAGAATAATTCCTTCTTAGAAATTTGTATATCATCATGACTTTATCAACATGGACCTTTTGTTGCCCCAATAGTTTTGCTTGGCTTTTTTTCAACTTCAACCTGCTTCAAGTGGTGCATCTACTGCTATATGGCACTTACAAAAAATGCAACTTATTTTCTAATCTTCAAAGTCCAGACATGACTGATAAAAGCATACTGCTAAAAAAATCTTAACTCCTTAATAAAATAAAAAAGTATAATCATTTTATGGAGTTTTCCCAAAACATTTGCACACTATTGTAGATATTTTTCCAAAACTAATTCTTGTTTAATTGGAAATGGTAAGCATCTTAAAATTCAAATAACACATTTTATGAATTTGGTATGAATCTCATGCAGTTATTTTTGTTTCATTTCATTGCAAACAAAAAAAAAGTTTGCTTGCTATTTTTATCATGTCCAAGAGGCTTAACTATTTTTTATTTCTCAATAGGAGGTTTTTAAGTCAGAGTAGATGTTTTTAATATCTTTAAATTCTATTCAAATCTATGTGTGTAACAGATGAGAAACTTTGGTACACTTAAAGGATACAGATAAACAATTCTCTCCTCCTTTATTCAAGTCCGATTCTTTATTACTTGGTTTGATAAATCACTTCAGAAAAGTTAATATTGACAACTCTTTCAAATTAGAGACAGAAAGATAAATCTGTTTGGAATTATCTGCTTATGATTTTACTTTCAATGAGTAGAAAGAAAAACCACATAAAATCGCTTCCAGGAATGTCATTTGATTTCTTTTTTTTCTCTCCACTACTTGCTTTCTTCAAGTAGATCAATGTCTTCTTTTATTATCCAGTCTTTGCTTCCAGATATCACAAGAGCAGAAAGAATGATTTTTTTTTCTTAGGTGTTTCAGGAGACACATTTTACTACTACATGACTAAATCTCATTTTTTTCATGGCTCTTAATGTTATACTTACAGTGAAGGTTTCCTTTATTTGCTTGCAAGAAACTTGACAAGTCATGTCTTGCTGTTTGGTCATTTATTTAGCCTTCACAAATCAACTTCTTACCATTTCTAAGAACACATTGAGATAGACATTTTACTTGGAACCAAGTAAAGATGAAGGAATACAGTAGACTAAAAACTTCACATGATTTGTCTTCTTACATATCTCTCTCTCTCGATATATATATTTTCTAACATATGTAATGGAGTTTTATTAATCTGACAGATTTATCATGTTTAACATTATTTTTAATGGATGCCCATATTTGAGTAGACGCTCCGTTTATTTGTTAAACAAAATATTTATTTTCATCTACTGGCTTGAATGTTTGAGAAATCTTATTAAAGAAAAATTTATGATTGCTGGCAGGATACAGGCAAAGGGAGAGCTACCATTAAATCTGGTAAATTAGTTGGTCAGAGTGTACCCGTTTTAATAGCAGTTAAAACCTAGTTATTAAAAAGAATATATCCTCAACTTCCAACCCCTATACATGACGAATGTCGTGTATAAGTATATTTGCCAACTTGGAAAATGTTTCTCAATCACTTTTTGCAAACAATATCGAAATATTAGCTACACTGAACAGTAAAAACAGACTTTTGATTCTTGACGCAACACTTGTACAACAAGAACAACCATCTATAAATAAAAGCAATTATAATTTAAGAATCCATATCCTCAGATGTATATAAAATAAATAAAATAAACATGCACACACGTTAGACTTCACCTACATCACAACACTCTTTGTCCATGTCATTACACTCACCAGTTCTATGAAATATACCAATTGTCTCTACCTACCCTAATGATGACTGTCATGGGTAAGACGATGAACTACGTCCAACAGCAAGGCTTCTGATCAGGGGGTTTTGAGGAGCATGGAACCACCTCTTAATTGCTGGTGTTCCCAGGTTCACTCTGACCCGGTGTGGTAGCACCTGTTAGGGTCCCAGCTATGGGCAAATAGTTAACCCCAAAACTGAGGTAAAAACCATTATAAAAGTGTAAAAATAGGTTTTAATACCAGAAATACTTTGTAAAAAATTATTACCAGAAATAAATTTTTGAAGAAAAAAAAATATTACCAGCAATATATTTTTGAAAAAAAATATTACCAGCAATACATGTTTTAAAATAATATTACCAGCTATACATTTTTGAGGAAAAAAATATTACCAGAAATAGATTTTTGACAAAACAAAATATTACCAGAAAGAAAAAAAAAGTTGTCGGCATTAAATAACCCATTGAGGTTGATACGTCATAAAACCAAACCAAACCCTAATGATGACTTCAGAATGTCAAAAGTTTGAACCCTATTTCTTCCAAAATGAACTTTAGATAATTTTTGATGGAATTTTCTCCTCATCTGAGAAGGATTATTCGAAATTTGGAAAAGTTGATCAATAAAACTAATAGATGCAAAATGTCTGTTGACTTTAATAACATAACTAATGGCCAAGTTGCAATGATGAGATATTGTTGCATTTGTGTCAACCCTGACAAGAGTCAACATATATCTACTGCAAAGAAATTTGGGTCACTGTGTTGTACCAGAAAATGTCCATCTTACACATTTACAAAACTCCCATTCATCTATACATTCAATACTGTTACCATACTTGGTCAGGTGCTCCTACTATTCACATTGAGGTTCTTGACAAAATCCAAAGAAGGATCTGTAATGTAATTGATCCAGACTTGGCATCTCAACTTCAGTCACTTTCTCACCGACGCAGTGTGGCTTCCCTCTGTCTTTTCTACAAATATTTTCATGGCAACTGCTCTGATGAGCTTTTGTGTAATAGTGGCATGCTTGCCTTGCTTGGGGTGAAATGATTAAAAAAAGATTTAAGAATACATATGGATATGTGAGAAGGTGCTGAAAATTTCTCAGCCCTGACTGAAAAGGAATTTTAAAAAATGCAATAGCTGGTTAGATTTTGGGTATTTGATTATGCTAAGCAATGTCCATTTTCACTATATATATATATATATAAACTGTTAAATAAGCTATATAAACAAATTTTTATTACGTTAATAAAAACACCGATCAAATTAAAAATAATAAATAAATAATATATAAGATAAAAAAATAAATAAAAACAAGCAAAATAATTTGACCCAAATAAATAAATAAACGACTTCCGGTAAAATAGCCGCCATAATAGACTACCCACAATAAGCTATATAAAAATTTTTTTACTACGTTAATAAAAAACACCCATCAAAATAAAAAACAAATTAAAATAAATAAAAATAAAATAAATATAAAGGAGAAAAAAACAAAAATAAAATTAAATAAAAACAAGCAAAATAATTTGACACAAATAAATAAACAAATAAACGACTTCCGGTAAAATATCTGCCAAAAATGACTACCCACAATGCACCACTGACCCGTATATATAAATAGCTGAGAAAAATAACAACACTCATGGCCCAACAATTGCATCTAGCATGAAACAGACTGTCGCCGCTAAGTGTTGACTTCTATGTTCACTTTTATATATATATATATATATATATATTCAAATGCACATATCAGTTTCATTATTTCCTAGTATTGTTTTTAGCTGTATCTCTTCTCAACACTTGTTCTCCCATTTTCAAAAAAGGGAGATAACTGAAAAGACAGTTCTTTTTTTCTCATCAGCTGCTTCTATTGATGAATCTATAATAAGTGAAAGCTCTGTGGAGGCTACAAAATCACTAACAAATAATTTTACCAAATAACAAAAAAAAAACTTTCTTTTTTTTTTATCATTTCAACCCAAACAGGGTGATAATACGATTAAGATATAAGGGGTTACTTAGAGTAAAAGAGAATGAGAAAACTTTTATGAGGAAAAAGGATTTCGAAAGACAGTAGGTGGCAATTGGCATTGCACGTAAAATTTTTAAGAATTGTAAGCAGCAGGGAAGAAACAACCGGAAGAGATTTCTGCAGGTAAAAAGTACAAGAAAAGAAACTATTAGAATAGTACTTATGGTTACATTTAGCTATTTCAACAGTAAAATGATAAGACCTAATTACCAATCTAGTAGTATGTTTAAATTCATATGGTAAAAGTACCAATGGGAAAAACCTATCAGAAAAAATTGCCATGAAAATATTTATAGAAAAGGTAGAGGGAAGCCACATCACAGCAATGGGAAACTGATGATGTCGAGATGCCAGGTCAAGATTGATAGCTTTATATTCCCTTCTTTTGATTTTGTCAAGAATCTTGAGATATATAGAAGGAGCACCAGACCAAATGTCACAGCAATATTCAAAGCACAAGACAAATGGTAGATTTATAATTGGACAAAATTATTTCTGCCAGGACACAATGAACTTTGCTAGCAGCATCTCTAGCAATTCATTCAATATAATAATTTCAGAATATGTGAGAATGAAGATGTGCAATGAGGTGCGCTCTCCTGGAGGTTAGCATCAGCCATACTGATGGAAGGCAAAATAGTTGTTCTCTAAATTTATTTAAAAAATAGTTACATTTTGAAGGTATTAAAATTTCGCAGTCATTTCTTTTCCAAGTTAACAACTGATTGGAGGTCATTTTCGAGATCAGCTGCCAGTTTTACACTATTTGAACCTATCTGACTTACCACTAAAACAGAAGTAAATAGTAAATATTTTTTGCCAGCTATTCGGACAAACTCTGAACAATTGTCATGAAAATATTTTGTCGAGAGAAGCCACGTCAGAGCCAGTTTATAGTGGTGGGAAAGTGACTGCTTTCACTTAAAAACTTTCAACAGCAGTAACTGTTAAAATGGATAGCATCTGTAAGTGCTTTTGTTAAAGGCTAATGTTTTAGGTTATTTATAAGGATATTGAGTACAGGATAAATTTCATTCGAGGTAGTTTTGTGCAATACTGCAAGATGCTACAAAGCCAGAATATTGACCCAAGAACTGAAGTTATGTTTGGGAGCAAAACAACTTGTTTTTCTTTTCTCTTTCACATACTACTTTGTTCTTTCTCTTTCACTGTGTTATTAGGTTGGTGCAAAAATAATGTCGTTTTTTGACGTTCAACTTCAGTCAAAAACCGACATTATTTTTGCACCAACCTAATACATTCATCTGCCTGTCCATCTGAGAAGTTGTATGATACATGATCAAGCCTCCTTCTGACAAATCCTGCCAATCTCTAGATATTGTTAGTGTACATGTCTACTGATTCTCTGATCCATCTTATCTGTCTCAGATGTGCAACAAATGGTCCTTCTAAAAATATCTTCTTCAGTTCTTTCTATATCCTTCTGACCATTAATTGCAGATAGAGCTAAAGCGTCACTTTCCCAGCAACAAAGGAATAAAACTTGCAAGGTTAGGGATCTTTTGCAACGTCAGGCAATTTCGTCTTTCTCTCCACTGAAAGGCTTCAGCATGTTTGTGTTTAAGTGTAATTTCGCATCCATAATAGCTGAAATAGCTTGCAGTTTTAGGGGGCAAAACTGTTTTTCTTTTCTCTTCCACACCCTTCTTTCTTCCTTTCTTTCGTTTGTTCCTCCTCTTTCACTGTGCATTTGTTCAATCATCTGTCAATGAAGTTGCTTGATACTTGATAAAGCTGGTATTTACCTGACCTCCCCACAAGGCAGGATGTGTCACAAGGCCGATTTTTATGTGGGGGTAATCCAAGCCTCTAGGCACAGGCAAAAATCCCACCATAGACCCTGCATACACGGGATAAGGTTTGTCAACCTCCCGAGATAAGATTCTGCTCTTTGGCATTTTCGTCAGGGTTCCTTTCTACTCAAAGGCAGAGAGTTCGATGTCAGCTTTGATGCTTGATCAAGCCTCTCACCTACTAATTTCTCTTTGATTCATATAGCCACTTTTCTACCCACAAATTCCTGTTTTTAACCATCCATCTATATTTATAATTCTCAAAATGTGTGTGTATGTATGTATGTATGTATGTATGTGTGTGATCGGATGTTGTTTATGCATTTCCACAGTTTTCATCTGATTTCGATGATTTTATTTTTAGTTTGATAGATAATTCTTTGGTGCCAAATCTGAGTTCAAATTAGCTGGAAAAAATTACGAACTTGAAGGTGAAAAATTGAAAAAAACTGTTTTTTCTCACTTTGCACAAAAATCAAAGGCAAAATTTAATAACTGTAAAAAACAGTGTACAATCAATTTAGAGAGTTGAAATCTAACGCAAAAGGTTATTAGAATTATAAAATAAAATTATATTATAAATAAAAATTATCATATATTATTATCATGACAGTCCATGGAAGAGGATCCTTCCTTGCAAGATTGAGAATGCAAAAACGGTCTTTTTCAGGGCCACACCCCATTCAAATTGTTACCCCCCCCATTTGGGGATGTGCCTCAGTTGCACCCAATTGTTGTTACTAATATTGATTTTCGGGTGGGCTAACTTTAAACTTAAACTGCTCCAATTGAACAGGAAAAATTCCCAGTAATGAAAGACCCGGGCAAAGGCGGGTTATACTGCTAGTTATAATTATAGGTAAGGCAGGTAGCATTCATTATGGCACAATTCTTTTACACTTAGTTTTGTCAGATTTGGACTCTCATGTGGATGTCATGCATAGCATCCAACTCATTCAAAGATGTTTAAACTATCAGCTATCAACAAATGTTTTCTCAGGTCATTCATTAAAAATGGCTTTAAATGAATGACAACTTTAGATCTTAAAGAAAACAATTTGTCATTATATCTTATAGATTGGGTCTACCAAATAACAAACGCAACATCACTTGAAAACTTCCAACAGCAAATAAAATGGAGAGCACATTTAACTAGAAGAGAAAATAATGATATAATCAAGCTGCAGCATTCCACACAACCTTAAAATAATTGTTAGGAATAAAACTCCCAACACTATTTGAAAGAGTGATGACTGAATTTGAGAAATGGAAAAGAATTTGACTTTCAACCAATAGTAATGCTAATTGTTTGATTGATGAATGCTGTAACCAAGGGAAGGTTACTGAATAGAATAATCAAATGATGGTTGGTAATGAATGATAATACTTAGGACATGAACAACACATATAAGATTCGCTAGTGGTGCATAGAAGAAGTAATCAATGAATCTCTAACTGCAGACCAACATACAGTATTTACTACTGTATTTATGTGAATGGGGACATACCCATTATCAGTATCTCTCTATATTTATGAGATGAGGTATTATGTACACAGTTTACATTATTCAAACTAATATCCTCATCTTTGTTGCCATATTTATCACAACATTTCGGCTATTGTACACTCTGGCCTTCTTCAGGTGGTTGAAATGTCGAACTGAACGCTTTGGTAGACTGTTTTAGTTCCACATGCCATGTCTAATGGATTATATCCCATTAATTTTCTCTCCAAGTTCTCCACTGCCTTAACCAGGTATTGAACTCACACTGTCACTGGATCTAACTAACACCTTTATCCACTGTGACATGTGTCCTTAAGGACATCTGTGTATGAATTTCTGGGACTTATAAACTTAATGTCTTCAGCAACTACCTGAAGAAGGCCAGAGCATACAACGGCTGAAACTTTGTGATAAATATGGCAACAAAGATGAGGACAATAGTCCGAATAATGTAAATTGTGTATACCCATTATTGTCCATAGGTATGCTACACCAATGAATAACTAATGTTTCTAGTATGAAAACAGCTATCACTATTACCATTTTTTGTTTCTTCCATAGAACTTATCTGTCTCGATAATATTTGAACAATTTACTCAACAGTATAACATTTGTTAAATCATCGTCTTCTATATATGACCTGACTTGTAGTTGGATCTTGTCTTGCTGCATAAAAGTTTTTCTTTGTACCTCTTCTAAAGAAATTATCAGTCAGCCTGATTCATTGATAGACTAAAGGACTCTTGCCATGTTTTCTAATCATTGACTTGTTTTTTCCATTGGCAAGAGCTGATACCTGAGGAGGTAAATTTTTATGTGAAAGAGTCTGTATGTCTTCTGTAATGCTCTACTGTTTAACTGATATGTGGACACTTTACGAAAATGGAAAACCTTTGATAGATTTCTATCTTAGATTCATGACCTTTCCACCATAATGTAATTAAATTTTTCTAGATTTTAGTACTGGAAAGGAAAATCTCTGCAAGTGTATTAGTCATCTTTCCTATCATTTTCCTGTGATTTATTACATGTTATGTGGCCATCAGAATTGGAAATGTTACAAATTTCACCAATGCTTTCCCAAGAGATTCTCCATCATTGAAGAGATCAAGGAAATGGTGGACTATCGTATTTTGTTGTTATCGCAAAGGGGCAGCATTAAATCTGAACAAAAATGTTTAATTAGAATTGGATGTGTTTGATAAAGAGAAAGTGGGATGTCTTTTCCAAGTCGAAGTAATGAACAGAATGGAAGAAAGAAGAGATTCCTGGAACATTTTCAATATAGGGCATGTAAAGATCTCATAACTCACAGGGACTTATATACAGATAAGTTCTGTATTGTCCAAATGAGACTACAAAACTCAAGCACTTTATGAAATCAATACTTCTTCATGCATATCAGATTTTATGACAATTTGGTTATTACTTTTGGCAAAACATTCATCAGAGACAAGAGAAAGTTAAGAGATAGTAAGGAATCGAATTCCACTGAGAGTGCTTGAGATATTTGGAATAATGTTCTTTTTTGTTCCCCATGTTGACATTTCAGTTCTAAAAATTCCAATTGCTTTAGGCCTAAGGTAATGATTTTATTATATGAGAAGAAAAGCTTATATTTATGTCCAATGAATATGCAGTAATATATCTCCGATTTGTTGTGTCGTCTCATGATCTTGGAGATTGTTATGTTGCCAGAGTGGATTCATATTGTATTGAATCTCTTAAATATGAAGAGCATTTATCTCCTTTTCAAATAACATTTGATGGGTTGGTTGGTTCCATGTTTTGGAAAATTGCCAGGTTGCTATTTGAGGTCCTTCGTTGCAACTCTGGGACAAAAAGGAGTTACACAACAGAAATGGTTCTCCAGCGTTTGTGTCTGCTATTCTGTCAGAGTTTGTGATGAATTATCATTATATTCTAATATATTCTCATCTTGTTTCGGCCAGTCTACTTTCCAGTCTTCTATGGGTGACTATCTTATTTAGCAGCCTTCATAGGATTTTGAATCAAATCTTTTTTATTAATGTACTGAGATCGTTCTCATTTTTCTGTCTATTCTAGTTAATCCAGTTTGTTAGTTTAGTAACATTAACTAATTCCATGAGTACTATATCACAGACTACTGTGTAGAATACTTAACCAATCTTTCTATCCACTCATCCTGGAAGATTGTCCTGGATATAACGATAAATTGTATTCAGCAGCAAGGCCTCTAATTAGGTTTTGAAGAGTGTAGAATTACATCTTAATTGTTGTTGTTCCCAGGCCTATTTTCACCCAAGGTGGTAGCACCTGTTAGGATCCCAGCTATAGGCAAATAGTTATCCACCAAACTGATGTGAAAACAGTATGAAAGTATAAAAATACATATTTATAGTAAAAATACCAGCAATACATTTTTGTAAAAGAAATTACTAATGCTGCCAAGATAATTATATTTTGGCATTCAATTATCCCTAAGGAGTTGATGTACTGTTAAACAGTCCTGGAAGACAACCCATAGAATTTTGAAGCCTTCAGCATTGTGACTGTTAAAATATGGAACTTAGATTTGCAGCATAATTAAAGGATAAAAATTGAAATATATATACCATAGGAAAGCACACACTTTAAAAAGTTCATACAGATTGGACCGTATAACAATTCACCAGTAACTTCATAAAAAAATGTTAATTGGTACTGTATAAGTTGTAAGAATCATTTTAAAATTCTTAATTTATTATCTTTATTACTATTTTGGCTGATTGAATGGCATCTGATTTTTTATCATAATTTCAATTTTTTTTAATTATTAATTTTATACATTCTAGTCTTATTCTATGTCAGTGGTGCCATTCTTGACCATTGATAATCCCATTTTTTCTGTTTTCAATGCATTTCTTTAATAAAATCATTAGTAATACATTTGTATTATCCATATAATAACCATATACCAGCAGTGTTGCTTGTCTTAATTCCTGACAATCTCACTCCTTTCTCGATTTTAACAGTTTTTTTCTACAGTAAAATAATTTACAATGTATTTTTATAGTAAATTATTAGCACCGAATTTCCATTATATGAGGATTTGCTGAAATGTTCTTGGACTGACCAAGATGCTTTTTCCAAAACAAATTCTGATGTTTGGTAATTTGGTTAAATTTAGGGAAGTTTTTGGACAGGGAACTCTTCAGCATCTCCACATACACAGGGAACTACCTGCTTGTCTTAAATTATTTTCTTTCTTCATGATTTTCAATGCATTGTGTAATAAAAATAATTTACAGTGAATTTTCTATTATAAAATTATTATCAATTTAGTTTGGCTGTGGGATCACTCACGTCTTACCAGCAGAGATAATGTCATATTCAAGGAATAAAAAACAATAAAGAAGAATCATGAAAGCTTGTTGAAGTGGTAAAATGAAAATGTAAAATTTAATTGATGTATTTATTTTATAGTACTGGTATGTGTATTTAGATAAAGTGTGATAAGGTTTGTATGTGATAAAAAAGTTTGTTGTATGACATAGCAAAAGTACCATGAGAGGACATGAAAAAAACCATCTTGTCTCTTTTAAGTCTGGTTGCGAAAGAGAATGAGTTTGGTGTTTTTAGGTGTGAAGAATCCATTTCATAGGCAGGGTGGGGAAAAGGTTTTTGTTGCATTCGAGGTCAGGGAGGGGATTTTTATTATTTAATTTTTTAAAAATTTATTTTGTTATCTATTATTATTAATTTATTTATTTTATTAATAATAATGTCCCTACAAGACAGCACTTGATGACTATCAACTAAAATAGCATTTGTAACTAAAAAATAATGAGATAATCAAGATGTTAACTTTCCACACTACTTCAAACAAAAGATTAGGA
This sequence comes from Acanthosepion esculentum, assembly GCA_964036315.1. Lineage (NCBI taxonomy): Eukaryota > Metazoa > Mollusca > Cephalopoda > Sepiida > Sepiidae > Acanthosepion > Acanthosepion esculentum. Next base: position 11,241,943 of record OZ038503.1, read on the forward strand.
AGGAAACACGCATCAATACTGGAAATATCGATAAGAGCTACTGGACTTAAGAAAACTGTTTTCCTGAAAAATTGTTTTAAGAGGAAGATTTTATAAATTTTAAATGAAAGCAGTACTAGCTGCTTGGTCAATGAATGCCAAATGTTTCCTTGTAGGGAAATAGCTATTACCATTACCATATTATAAACATATCAGTAATGCTTCTCTTAAATCCAGACCCCACTGATACTCTTTTTCTCATCAGGATTTATATAAAGCTCAACTAATTCTTTAAGATTTCTGTTTCTATTAAAAATATATCTGGGCACCAGTTATGTAAGTGAGCCAATTTTTCAGATGCAATACAAAATTCCCTGACCAGTTCTTTTATGTACTAGGTGATGGGTGATCATGGTTCTCCACAACTTCCTGTTTTTATTGCTCTAAGTAACATTTAATGAAAGGTTAGGAAGGAAACTAGAAAAGAGTAATAAAAGTTGCTGAACTTAAGAAACCTGTTTTCTACAAAATTGGTTTTAAAATATTTTGTGACAGTATTCCGAGCTCAGCCCAGTCACAGCAACCAAATATGATGTGTTCAGGGTTCGGTCTGCTTTGGTCACCAGGTATGGCTGTACTCAGGGTCAATCCTGGCCTGCTCACTTGGTCAGGATCGATCCTGGTATCAGAGAACAAGTAGTCAGCCCACTCATCGGTCGTTGATGGCGTTTGACACAGCAGCTGGTCTTTAAGTTGACCTCTTCAACTGTGACCTCTATTACCCACGTTGTGATTTTGATCTTAAGAGGGCCAAGCCAAATTTCCACTGGGGTATCTCAACCACGCTAAACCAAAGAGTTGAACACACACACACAAAAGTGAAAAATAAAATGGACAACGCCTGAATAAATCATGATATGATGTTTATATCAAAATAACAAAAAAAAATATTTACAGTTCTTTCTTTGTTCTTTTTCTTCTGTTCCCAAACTGTTCTAATAATTGGTGACAGAAAGAAAATTTCAGGTAACTTCTTTAAGGGTGGCCAGACTTAACAACTGGATTTATCAAGTACTTTCCTGGACAGCACAAGGTTATTTGTTGAAGTTTTTCTTCAGCGGCATCTGGATTTAACTTCAAAGTACTGTGGTTTGTACTTTCACGGATGGCACAAGGATTTTGTTGGAGTCTTGCTTCAGCCGATAATTATTATTATTTTAAGCAGGTTGGCCAACAGCGTTATGTCAGAAATCTCTTAACTCCCGGTCGCAACGTCACTCCGACTACCTCCAGCTGCAACTGCCTTCGCAACTCTAACTCCAACTAACTCCGGCCCCCATTTATGGGTGTCCCTTCCAACTGGTGTGGTGCAGGCGAATAGGTGGGTTTTATGCAAATCTCCTAAAATTCAACCAATTTCTTTCTTTTGTTTTCTATTTCACACTTCAAATTTTGGAAAATCCCCTCCTCTTTCAGGAGGAGCCATCATATGATGTCAGCCTTTCTGACGTCATCTTCTGCCTTTACAGTTGCTCACAATTATAATTTTGTCAGCCAAAATTTCCCATTGACACCTTTCAGCAGACGACTTTAACCTCTGGCCTCAACCTGCCAGCTGTGTCTAGCTGAATCACGTTGTGTAAATTTTTCAAGAAAATTCTTACATCTGTTCCCATATCCTGGGAAAATAATTGTCTTTCTGACAAAAAAATTAAAATTGTTTTGTTTAACCCTTTTCGTCTGTACACCATGTTAAATATTGTCACAATTTTATAAATTTCAACCGAAGGCAATACTAGTTGCTCAGTCAATGAATACCAAATGTTTCCTTGGAGGGAAACGGCTAATATTACAATTACCATTAATAGTTTGATTAGGAGGTGGGTGATCATGTTTTACCACAACTTCCTGTCTTTTGTTGCTCTAAGTAACCTTTAAGAAAAGGTTAGAAAGGAAATCCCCATTAATACAGGAAAAAGTGAACAGGCTGCTTGGTCACTGAATGCAAAATGTTTCCCTATAGGGAAATGGCTAATATTACCATATAATAATGATATATAATAAACATGATATCAGTAATATTTCCCTTAATTCCAGAACAGTAATACTTTTCCCCTCATTATGATTTTCAAAGTGCAACATATTACCAAAATGTGCCCTTAACATTAACAAGTGCAACATCCAAAGAGTGAAACCAAATTTTAGGTCAAATATTGCAAAATTCAGTGCTTGCTTTATCAGTTATTTTCCTTACCATCAAAAATATTCCAGCTGCAATGTTTTTTGAGTAATTTGTAACTTAAAAAAAAAAAAAACATGAATATGTAATAGGAGTTTTATGTTTTTTAAATTGAAGTTTCTGTTTCCAATTTCAAACTTTTTAACTTATCGAATTTGAATAGTGGGTATTTTTTTCTCACTATTAATTCGAAAAAAAAATCAACATCAGAAGTTACTTTGAATATAAAAAAATTGTTTGGGACTTTATTTTCTTTTGAGGTGACTTGGTGCTACAATGTATTATAAATTTGCATTTGTCTAGCACCCACTGCCTTACCCCACTCCACCTCATCTCATCTCACCTCACCTCAACCATCACACATGAGAAGATAAAAAAGAGAATATAGAAGATAAATTTTATTTTTTAAATTGAAGTTTCTGATACCGGTTTCAAACATTTAGGCTTACATGTTGAAACAATGGTTTCTGTATGATCCCCAAAGTTAAGCAATGTATAACCTGGTCAGTATCTAGATGGGTGACAGCTTGGAAATATCAGGTCCTGTAAGTTTTGATGTGCAGGTAAGTGTAGTTGATAATGACTCAGAATTGTTAATTAGAGAGCCAAGTTCCAATTCCAGTTGGGTTCGTTATATTCACTCACATGCAAATACTCTTGAGAAACGTATGAATCCACCTCTTTCCCCCCCAACTATGGATTAATTAATAAGACTTATATAACTAAACCATCAATATATTCAAAAATAAAATAAAATTGCATACAAAATATTTTGATTTTGCCATTAAATAACCGATAGAGGTCGATATATTGCTTAACAAAAGTAACCAACAAAAACAGCAAAGCTAATCTGAGGTGTTGTCTCAATAGAATAACCATAGAGAAGGAAACGAAATATCACTCCACTATCGATGCCAAGGTAATTTGTAACTATTGACAATATTATTTTAATGTCATGAAGGATGTTAATTCTGCTGGGATTAATTCCTCACCTGTTAAGGGTTAGGGATAGGGATGTGCAGAAGGTATCACCTGACCATCATTCTGCTTCTGTTATCAGAACCATAAAGAACAACAGAGTGAATCAAGTAAAACTTTTGGTGGCTTACAGCCATATCATATTAAAACACCGGTTCTTATAGGATTAGTGAAGTTAAGCAAAGTTGAGCCTGGTCAGTTACTAGACAGGTTATCACTTGAGAATATCAGATGCTGTAAGCTTAGGTGGTACAATGAATAATAGTTTGTAGATTGAAGAGCCAAGTTTCAGTTCTAGTTAGTTTTGTTTTGTTCCCTTAAGTGCAAATGCACTTGAGTAAGGTATGAATTCACATCTTCTCCCCTCCAGCTATTGGTTAATTAGTAGAACTTGTATAAGTAAATCGTTATTATCTCCAAAAAATTCTTATAATCTAAAAATATTTTCTGGCTTTAAATAACCTGCAAGAGTTTGATAATTAATCTTGTTTGGTTAATCATTTTTTGTTATTCTTTCATTCCTGTCTATGAGATCTCATGAAGGACTGGCTTCTTTAAGACCTCTAAGGTTAATTTGCTTGAATGTAACATTACCATTGTACATTTTAAAGAAAATACAAGTCTTAAGCTCTCACTCATTACATTTTATTCATCTCCAGGCATTGTCAGTTTCCATTAACCAATGGGTATTTGGTTTTGGGATTTGAAGCCATTTTTAATCATCAGTCTGAGAAAATGATGCTTAATCTCAGAAATTTGAAATTAATGAAGTTTTACCTAGTTTGAGGCACACTTGTAGGATGCCTATAGAAGCTTTAACTAATTACAGAAATAATGTTCAGAAAGATTGTAGTGACCGAGAAATAAATAAAAATAAAAAACAAAAAGACCAAAATTGCACCATCCCTAAAAATAGATGGATAATAAAAATTACCAAGCAAACAAAGCCGTAGTTTGAACAACCAATCATAAAGCTTTTATAATTAGGATGTAAGAAAAGAAATGAACAGAAACAATACAAAGGAGACCAAAATTTTCCTATTTCTAAAAATAGATAATTTGTCCATGCAATCAGAAATATTTGACACCCAGTATATAAGGACAGTGAGAAGCGAGCAAACTTTTCAAAGCATAGCTATAGATCTGTATATAAACAGATGGAAAATAAACCAAAATCAGTCGATGAATTTTGTCCTAATGATGCAATCATTGTAACATACCAGAGACAAAATACAACCTTTGCATGACTAGCTTGTAAACTTACATGTCTAAACTGTTCCTTGCTACATTGAAAACAACACATACCTTCCTTCATCACGTGGTCAAGTGGCAGCTACTACATTTGAACACATACATACATATAGATATATATATTTACTTCCTCCCAGAGTCCTTCTTCTCTCTCTCATATATATGCCAGGACTTACACACTTGAACTCTTAAAACTTCAACTTTCATCAGCTCTTCCTGTATTATTGTATATTTAAAAAGGGTTATTCCCTACCAAATCTAAGTTCTTTGTGTTCAAACACAAAAACTTATCTAGTAGGAGTAGCAAGTCATAATAGGTGTAAATAACAAAACAAGACTCAACCACCGTGTGAAATTTTAAAGGAAAAACATTTATTATATAAGTACAAAAAGGTACAAATACGAAGTTTGCACGAAAAAAGGTCCTTTTCTGCACCTATTAAGTAAGGATACCAAATTTCAGGTAAAAAGGATTACCATCGAAAAATGGAAAAAAAATTACAGTTTGGGGAAAAACAAGGGTTTTGAAAAAGACAAAAAGGGGAAAACAATTCAAGAAGCCAGTAGTAAAACAAAAGTACAAACAACCACCTTCGAGCAAAAACGAAAACACCTACTTCTACTTGTCGCATGAGCGTCTCTCAAACATAGTCATTTTTGAAAGTCCCTTTTAAATTCACATTGTGCTTGGGAAAATTTCTTTCAATTCTTTCTCATTCTTTATTTTCCAACCACAGAATTTTCACTTGAACTTCAAAATTCTTTAGTTTCTCTGAAATTGGCTGCTAACTGGCCTTCGTAAAAGCACACTTCTCTCAAAAGAATGTGTACTAAAAAAACAACCTAGACGATTAAACATTTATTTAAGACTAACTTTTTTAAAGTAGTAAAGTAAAAATGTATATAGTGTTGATAAATGCAAAATAAGTTTTTATATACATATAGTGGTTGAGACTATTGTGCTAAATGTTGTTCCATGGTGATGTGATCAATACATAAGTGTACAGATGAAGCATATTGAATTTGGCAATGAGGTAATTATGATAAAATAAAAAGTCAATTGGGTGAAGCCTGGAGCAAAGTTATATAAATTTGAAAACTGCCTGGATTTCATACTTTTCCTATATATAAGTATCTGTTCTTTATTTGTAATTTGGGAGAAGAGATAGCAAATGTAGTTCATTCAATTTTATTATTCTGATTTTTATTAACTATCTTTCTCATGATAATTCAATTTTAAATTTTATCTTTCATTTATGCACAATATTTTAAATTATAAAATTCCTAGACTTATGAGAATTTGTGAATCTGGTTTTATTTTTATCATTTCACCTCAAGCAAAGCCACTAAGATGCAAAGTGTTAGTGAGTGTGAAAGAATATGAGAAAAAGAAAAATTTAATTAAAAGGAAAGATCAATAAATGAACATCAATTAAGAAGACAAAAGATAATGATTGACACTGCATTTAAAATTTTGAAGTGTGTTGTAATGTAATATCCCACTCTCCCTATCACCTATTATGGACTGACTATATCAGTAGATATATATAGCGTGCACAGGATATTCCTGGCGGACTTGCTTCGGGAATTACTAGCCTTCTAACCAATGCCGTCTTTCAGTAGCATATTGTCTTTTACAATAAACCTCTCTTTCTGTCATCTTTGCCTGTGTTGCTGTTACTTTCACTCGAGTACCACCTTTGTCTGTTTGTAACCTTCTTTAAGGACACAACAAAGTGCAAAGTTGACTGACAAGCAAGATGTCTGAAGAGAGTTTCATAAGTGAAAAGTGTAGGAAAAGGAATTGTTAACACAGAACTTGTGATTATGTGTAGCCATTTCAACTGTAAAATGATGAGACCTACCTTCCAATCTAGTACTGTGCTTTAATTCTGAGAATTTGAAAATCTTTTCTTTTACAGATATTTATTTCTGTTTACTAAAGATTTGAATATGATGCAGACCCTCAGTATCAGGTTATGGTTAGTGAGACAATCTGTTTAACAACCAGTAATCCTGAGCAGTGAGTTCAATCTTCACTGGCTGCTCCACACAAAATCCAACATTAAATAACCCCACAGAAGTTGACATGTTGAAAATCAACCAATCTAACACAGTATGTGTTATGCTTAGCAAGACTAATCTGGCTAACCGTTATCACAGAATGGTGCCGCATTCAAAACATTGGATTAAATAAACCAGTAAGGGATGACATGTTGTAAAATTAAACCAACCTAACACAGTATGGGTTATGTTTAGCGAGATTAATCTGGCTTATCATTATTACTAAATTGTGTTTGATCCTCACTGGGTGCCCCATTCAAAACTTTGGATTAAATAAACCAATAATGGATGACATGTTGTAAAATTAAACCAACCTAACACAGTATGGGTTATGTTTAGCAATATTAATCTGGCTTATCATTATTACTAAATTGTGTTTGATCCTCACTGGGTGCCCCATTCAAAACTTTGGATTAAATAAACCAGTAAGGGATGACATGTTGTGAAATTAAACCAACCTAACACAGTATGGGTTATGTTTAGCAAGATTAATCTGGCTTATCATTATTACTAAATTGTGTTTGATCCTCACTGGGTGCCCCATTCAAAACGTTGGATTAAATAAACCAATAAGGGATGACATGTTGTAAAATTAAACCAACCTAACACAGTATGGGTTATGTTTAGCGAGATTAATCTGGCTTATCATTATTACTAAATTGTGTTTGATTCTCACTGGGTGCCCCATTCAAAACTTTGGATTAAATAAACCAGTAAGGGATGACATGTTGTAAAATTAAACCAACCTAACACAGTATGGGTTATGTTTAGCAATATTAATCTGGCTTATCATTATTACTAAATTGTGTTTGATCCTCACTGGGTGCCCCATTCAAAACTTTGGATTAAATAAACCAATAAGGGATGATATGTTGTAAAATTAAACCAACCTAACACAGTATGGGTTATGTTTAGCAATATTAATCTGGCTTATCATTATTACTAAATTGTGTTTGATCCTCACTGGGTGCCCCATTCAAAACTTTGGATTAAATAAACCAGTAAGGGATGACATGTTGTAAAATTAAACCAACCTAACACAGTATGGGTTATGTTTAGCAATATTAATCTGGCTTATCATTATTACTAAATTGTGTTTGATCCTCACTGGGTGCCCCATTCAAAACTTTGGATTAAATAAACCAATAAGGGATGACATGTTGTAAAATTAAACCAACCTAACACAGTATGGGTTATGTTTAGCAATATTAATCTGGCTTATCATTATTACTAAATTGTGTTTGATCCTCACTGGGTGCCCCATTCAAAACTTTGGATTAAATAAACCAATAAGGGATGATATGTTGTAAAATTAAACCAACCTAACACAGTATGGGTTATGTTTAGCAATATTAATCTGGCTTATCATTATTACTAAATTGTGTTTGATCCTCACTGGGTGCCCCATTCAAAACTTTGGATTAAATAAACCAATAAGGGATGACATGTTGTAAAATTAAACCAACCTAACACAGTATGGGTTATGTTTAGCAATATTAATCTGGCTTATCATTATTACTAAATTGTGTTTGATCCTCACTGGGTGCCCCATTCAAAACTTTGGATTAAATAAACCAATAAGGGATGATATGTTGTAAAATTAAACCAACCTAACACAGTATGGGTTATGTTTAGCAATATTAATCTGGCTTATCATTATTACTAAATTGTGTTTGATCCTCACTGGGTGCCCCATTCAAAACTTTCGATTAAATAAACCAGTAAGGGATGACATGTTGTAAAATTAAACCAACCTAACACAGTATGGGTTATGTTTAGCAAGATTAATCTGGCTTATCATTATTACTAAATTGTGTTTGATCCACACTGGGTGCCCCATTCAAAACTTTGGATTAAATAAACCAATAAGGGATGACATGTTGTAAAATTAAACCAACCTAACACAGTATGGGTTATGTTTAGCAATATTAATCTGGCTTATCATTATTACTAAATTGTGTTTGATTCTCACTGGGTGCCCCATTCAAAACTTTGGATTAAATAAACCAGTAAGGGATGACATGTTGTGAAATTAAACCAACCTAACACAGTATGGGTTATGTTTAGCGAGATTAATCTGGCTTATCATTATTACTAAATTGTGTTTGATCCTCACTGGGTGCCCCATTCAAAACTTTGGATTAAATAAACCAGTAAGGGATGACATGTTGTAAAATTAAACCAACCTAACACAGTATGGGTTATGTTTAGCAATATTAATCTGGCTTATCATTATTACTAAATTGTGTTTGATCCTCACTGGGTGCCCCATTCAAAACTTTCGATTAAATAAACCAGTAAGGGATGACATGTTGTGAAATTAAACCAACCTAACACAGTATGGGTTATGTTTAGCGAGATTAATCTGGCTTATCATTATTACTAAATTGTGTTTGATCCTCACTGGGTGCCCCATTCAAAACTTTGGATTAAATAAACCAATAAGGGATGACATGTTGTAAAATTAAACCAACCTAACACAGTATGGGTTATGTTTAGCAATATTAATCTGGCTTATCATTATTACTAAATTGTGTTTGATCCACACTGGGTGCCCCATTCAAAACTTTCGATTAAATAAACCAATAAGGGATGACATGTTGTAAAATTAAACCAACCTAACACAGTATGGGTTATGTTTAGCAAGATTAATCTGGCTTATCATTATTACTAAATTGTGTTTGATCCACACTGGGTGCCCCATTCAAAACTTTGGATTAAATAAACCAGTAAGGGATGACATGTTGTAAAATTAAACCAACCTAACACAGTATGGGTTATGTTTAGCAAGATTAATCTGGCTTATCATTATTACTAAATTGTGTTTGATCCACACTGGGTGCCCCATTCAAAACTTTGGATTAAATAAACCAGTAAGGGATGACATGTTGTAAAATTAAACCAACCTAACACAGTATGGGTTATGTTTAGCAATATTAATCTGGCTTATCATTATTACTAAATTGTGTTTGATCCACACTGGGTGCCCCATTCAAAACTTTCGATTAAATAAACCAATAAGGGATGACATGTTGTAAAATTAAACCAACCTAACTAAGCCATTGAAAATAATTTTGTAATTTCTTGTTCTTTTTTACTCAGAGATTTATTGTAATAGTTTGTAAAGAATATTTTTGTGGATGTGCATTCTAAAGGATGCAGGTGGTTTCACCTACAAAGGGGGACACCCGTTCAAACCCTAGCAGTTGACACATTTTCTTTATTAAGATTTCTTTTGTGTATACAAACCAATAGTCATAATACACATTGTTTAAAAAATAAAAAATTGTACATCTATTTCAAACCTGTGTATCCACTAAAAATAAAGTAATATACATCTTAAAATGCTTCTTGATCAGACTGAAAACTTATCAGCACTCCGACATATAATTATATACGTATGTGTGTGTGTAAGGTAAGTATTTGTGCATGTATGCACATGTGTGCAAGATATATCAAGAAAGTATGCCGCCATTTAATATTAGTGAAGAAATAACCTACCTAACAAAATTTGTCTATCTCATAATTGTTTAAGTACCTCTTTTATGTACACTATTTACATTATTCAGACTATTATCCTCATCTTTGTCGCCATATTTATTACAATGTTTTGGCTGTTGCATGCTCCAGCCTTCTTCAGGTGGCTGGAATATCGAACTGAACCCTTTATTTCGCTCACTGGGTTCATTTCAACATTCCAACCACCTGAAGAAGGCTGGAGCGTAAAATGGCCAAAACGTTGTAATAAATATGGTGACAAATATGAGGACAATAGTCTGAATAATGTAAATAGTGTCTATATGTATCCCTGGTGAAGTACATACTATGCAGCCAATAAAAGGATCATGGAATTCCCAGTGACCCTATTCTCTGAACAGCAGTTGATCTGATGATTGATGAACAATAGATCTGGTTTCATTGCAGGTACCCTTAAATATTATGGATAGATTAATAAAAGCTTTTCACCATCAGATCTGTGATAACCTGATAGGAAATGTAAAATAACAGAAACATTCAATCAAGCTGAATTCTATTTTATCATGTAAGCCAGATGATGTTTCCACGATACAATCAAGTGAGTTGTTGCCGTGACTTGGTCTTGAGGATCTTGACCTCATTGACAGAATGCTTTGATGGACATGTGGAGTGGTCCAATGGTGCTCAAAGTGTGTCTGTGACTTTCAGATTAAAGTAAAGTGAGAACCTGGAAGGCCCAAGATGTCATGGAAGGAGCTGGAAGAACATGATCGCAGAGAGTGAAAGCTCTGTGCAGTCAACCTTCATGACAGATGCATTTGGATATCTGGCATAAAAACTGCCATGCATACAGGTAGCCGGAAGGAGGCCCTCTGATGTAAATGATGCACAATAAACAAATCAACTGACAAAGAAAAAGAAGCCTAAGACTTGTTGTGCCATGCTATGTAGAAAATGGTAAACCATCCTCATTCCCTTTATATGCTTTGATGAGAAGGAAATTCCACTTCTTCTCAAGAATTACTTTGTGTAACAAGCTTCTGAGATAATACATTCCTGACCAATACAACCTTTAACCTTATCAAGTCTAGGGTCAACAATTATCCATCCTACATATTCTCATAATCTATAATCCTTACATCGATAAAATAAGCCCATTCAGTAGCCCTCTATATTGAATGCTTCTTGGGTCTTGTTTTGGGTGAACAACAGTGTAAAAAAATCATATCTACAATATGTACTTGTGTTATGTATATTGCAGTCCCTGAATTTTTTTGCATGAATTTTAACTCCCCCAGAAAAAATGACTTGTTTTTAGTGCAGTTACTGAAAATCTATGATTTTTAACCTTTTCAAAAAAAAAAATTACCTGTGTATAGTTCAACCCCCTATTTTTTTACATAAAAACTCGTACTGTACTCATTCTTGACCTGGCATCATGACTTCAGTCACTTTCCCACTGCAGTGACCTGACATCATGACTTCAGTCACTTTCCCACTGCAGTGACCTGACTTCCCTCTGTCCTTTCTATAAATATTTTCATAGCAATTGTTCTGATGAGCTTTGCTCTTTGCTACCATGACTTCATAAATTTAAGCATTCTACTAGATTGGCAACCAGGCCTCACCATTTTACTGCTGAACTAGCTAGATGTAACCATATGTTCTATTTTAATAGTTTAAAATCAAGCACTTCACATCTGTGAAGCTCTCTTCCGCTTTTTTGCTTCCCTGATAACTATAATCTTCAAAAATTTAAATGCAACGTTAATTGCCATTTTCTGCCTACTTGAACCTGTTTCTTGTTTTGTCTTTTTCTCAATCCTGTGGATTTTCAGTCTTTGCATTCTCTTTCACACCCAGTAAACCCCCCTGTGTTCTTGCAGGATTATATAAGCAATAATGATAAAAACAATATATAAACGGACTGAGTAAGACAGATATGATGAAAACGATGTATATATGGGCTGTTTTTTTCTCTGGATCTACGATTACATAAATTTAAGCATTCTACTAGATCGACAACTAGGCCCTACCATTTTACTGTTGATGCTAAATGCAACTGCCACTTCTACTGTAGCATCTTTTCTAGCCCTTTGCACTTGTGCAACTCCCTTCTGATTTCTTACTTCCCTGTTAACTACAATCTTCAAAAATTTAAATGCAACGCCAATCGCCATCTTCTGTCTTTCTGAATTCTTTTCTTTTATTACCTTTTCTCCTCACTAAAGTCTTGTCATTCTTTTTCACTCCCAGTAACCCCTTGCATCTTTGTGGCATTATTGCCTTAGAGTGAAATGATTAAAAAAAATTAAAAATTTCTCTTGGTTGGTGATAAGCTATTGGTAGGGATATATAGAGGCAGACAGAGAAAGTCACATGTTGGGATGAGTTCTTGCTGGTCAGATAGAAAATTTGGTTCATTTTTGTCTGTCATGAGTAAAGACAGATATAGCAGCAAAGATGTCCCAAGTGTCACTTAGCTACCCCAGAATTCGTGTTATTTTTTTTTTCTTGCTGTGTTGTTACTTCACCATTTTTTTTTTCTTTCTGAATGTGCACTGAGCCTTATCCACCATTTGGTAAAAGACTGAGAGAAAATGAGCCCTAGTTGTATGTTTATATTATTTAAAAGTTTACCATTACATTCTTCTTTTTCTATATGCAGTGTTCCTTCAGGACGAAGGTGATCATCATTCTCCACAGCTTTCTATCCTTTCTAGATCTCTCAAATGTTTGCCTTTTACTATTCCTCCCCTTCCCCTATCCATTTATGCAAGTTTGTTAGGTAGATTATTTGCTGTTTCTTGCTGTCCCTATTTTCTTCAATATATCCTGTGAGTATCAAATTTTCCAAGTCTTCTTTCCTCATTGTGTTTTCAAAAGGCTATCTTTTTATTTTCTTTAAAATTTCCTCATTACTCATTTACTTCATCCATTGTATTCTCAACATCCTTCTGTAGAACCTCATCTTCCTTACTTCAAGTCTCTTCATCTTTGAGGAACTTGTCCAGCATTCACTGCCATACAGGATTATTGACATTAGATAGCCTTTCATCACCCCTTTTATGTTTAATGAAATTTTCCTGTTTCTTAATACGTTGAGTTTCTGGAAGGCATCTTTTGATATTACAATTTTGCTTTGGATTTCAATTCATTTGAGATCTCCCTTTTCTTCCTTTTATAAAAAATTCATATTAATTTCATAGATTTAGTTTTCGACTTATTTCTCATTGGTGAATGTGCGTCCACCTGCCAACACTATCCTGTTTTGATGGTCCTCTTCTCAGACCACATGACAAGAGAATTACAAAGGATTCTATGATAACATTTATTCAGAAACTTTCATTAAAGACTGATAAACTTTCATTAAAGACTGATAAACTATTGTCCTGCTTCTATAAAAATAAAAGACAAAGAAAGCAACATGTAATGTTGGATGTGCTGTATTATCGTGCTAATTACAAGTGAGGTACTGATAACTTAGTAAGCCTTTATTAACAATAAGGCATATACAATAACAAGACAGTGAGTTAACATGTTAGGCCCAATGCTGTTGAGCATGTAAGAGGGTTTTTTTATAGTATCCCTACACCATGGTGTTACATTGGTTATGCGGAGAAAAATAGTTCCGTGATACTGCTACACAAGCCATTCCTATTTGCAAACTCTCTTCCCTGAAATAGAAAATATAAAAGGAATCCCTGTTATCTTCCATTACTTATCTTATTTAATGTCCATCTTCATTGTAAGTATAGCTGTCTTTTTATTTTCCTTAAAACTTCCTTATTGTTCACATGTTTCATCCATGATATTCTTAAAATCCTTCTCTAGAATCACATCTCTGTTTCCTCAACTCTGCTCTTCATCTGTAAGGGAATTATTCAATATTCACCAGCATATTACAGATTTTGTTTTCAACTTGGTCAATGCATACTCTCCTGCCTATATAATCTCTTTTTGATGGTCATGTCTCAGACCACATAATATGACAAGAGAATAACGAAGGACTCTATGATAACATTTATTAAGAAACTTTCATCAAAGACTGATAAAATATTGTCTTGCTTCTATAAAAATAAAAAGACAAAAAAAGCAACAAGTCATTCCTATTTGCAAACTCTCTTCCCCTAAATAGAAAATATTAAAGGAATCACTTTTATATTCCATTATTTGTGTTGTTTAATGTCCATCATTATTATAAGTATAATTGTCTTTATTTTCATTTTCCTTAAAACTTCCTTATTGTTCACATGTTTAGTCCCTGATATTCTTAAAATCCTTCTCTAGAATCACATCTCTGTTTACTTCAAGTCTCCTCTTCATCTGTGAGGAAATTATCCAGCATTCACTGTCATATAAGAGTGTCACAGATTTTGTTTTCAGTTTATTTATCCTTGGTCGATGCATACCCTCCTACCCACACAATCCCTTTTCAATGGTCCTGTCTCAGACTGAAATACAAAACTATGCCCAAGGAATAATGAAGTTAGTATGTTTACATTATTAAAAGTTTACCGTTACATTACTAAATCAAAAAACTGTATCATGAATAAAATATTCGTAATAAGCAAAAGGAAAATCATTTTGTTTAAACTAAAAAAAAATTCATGCTGTTTGTCGAAATTCAAATTGTCAGCCTAAAAATATTTCGTATTGTACTGAGATGGGTCCTCTCATCATTTTGACAGCAGCCATTTTCCTTGTTAGATATTTTTTTTCATTTTTCTTTATAAAAGCTACACATGACCACCCATTGATTATTGACAGTCAACACAAAACTTTTCACCTTGATAAATTGTGCAGACACCCGGAATATTTCTTTCATTTGCACACCTATGGGAAGTATTATTTTTTTCCCCAAGAGATCATTCCCAGTAAAATAATGGAGCAGATTTTCTTTCCTATTTATTTATTTATTTTTATGACATAATCAAGGTTTTGTCTCTAAGTGACTGTTTTTCCTAACAGCAGTTAGAGTTTCCTCGAGAGAAAAAGAAATAATAATAAAGTTGGTAAATTTAATGTTTTATGACTAGTGGAGCAAGTTGAAGGAATTGGATAACGACATATAATCAGAAAGAGAATGCACTAAAAATGAAAGAGAGAACATTAAGCCAAAATGGTTTTTGATGGTTATTTGTGTCTTTGGAATATCTGTGGCTTCTCTATTATTACTTACTTAGCTTGCTTATCAGCCAGAAACACTAGACTGTGTTTTAGCCTATAAGTAAATATATCAATATTTATGAAGAAGCACACATTACATACATGCATTGATCTCTACATGGCATCACTTAAAATGGATATACCAGCCATTTATATCAGTTAATAACTGTAAAAAGAGTCATGTATTAAGTTGAGTCATAAATACCTTCTGTTTTTTTATCAACTTTATTCTTAAAAAAAAAAAATTACATTTCCATTTTTTTTTAATTATGTGTTCACTATTAATGAAAACTGTGGAGAACCATCTGTCTATATTTCCGAGAAGAGGTATGATGTACATTATTCGGACAATTGTCCTCATCTTTGTCACCACACATGGCACAGTGGATAAGGCATTAGATAGATCCAGTGACAGGACCCAAAGGATGTGACTTCAATACCTGGTTAAGGCGGTGGAGAACTTTGAGAGGAGAATTAACAGGAGATAACTGACATCCATTAGACATAGTACTAGAACAGTCTACCCCAGTGAGTGAAATAAAGGGGTCAGTTCGACATTCCAACCACCTGAAGAAGGCCGGAGTGTACAACGGCCAAATCATTGTGATAAGCATGGTGACAAAGATGAGGACAATAGTCCGAATAATGTAAATAGTGTGGAGAGCCATGATTGCCAATATGGGGAATGGCATTTGGAAGAAGATTAATTGCAGTTCAGCACTTTTTTCTTTGTTTATAATGAAATTTTCCTATTTCTTAATATTTTGTTTAATTTTTTGAAAGCATCTTACTTTATTCTTTTCTGCATACCTGTCTGCTCAGTAATAGACTAAAAATAGATAAAAAGCAACAAAAATTGGATGAAAGAGAAAAAATAATCAGAAATGTATAGTAACAATGCTTCATTGAAGAAATTTAGGAAACTTAAGATCGTTGCATCTATTTCAACAACAAAAGATGGAAGAAAAATTCTAAAAATTAATAATAATGACAATGCTTCATCTAGTCGAGACGCAGTTCTGTGACTGTTCGCAGCTCTTGTTGAACTGTCTGCATTGGGCAGAGAGGAAAGCGGGCGAGGCTGTGTTGAAGGGCAGAGTCTTGTCTGAGGAGGTAGAGAGACATGAACCCGTTTATCCGTGTTCTATGGAGATTTTTTTGGCCAAGCCTATGGGCTCGGATGACCCACATTAAAATCGGCCTTGTGCCACATATATCCCTCGTGGGGGGGGGGCTGTTAAATATTGGCAATGCTTCATCTAAGAAATTTGGAAAGCTTCAGAATATTACATCTATAAAGTATAAGTAAACAATATAGTGTGAAGAATGTAGATATATTGTTAAATTTGAACT
This sequence comes from Acanthosepion esculentum, assembly GCA_964036315.1. Classification (NCBI taxonomy): domain Eukaryota; kingdom Metazoa; phylum Mollusca; class Cephalopoda; order Sepiida; family Sepiidae; genus Acanthosepion; species Acanthosepion esculentum. Next base: position 11,258,453 of record OZ038503.1, read on the forward strand.
GAATCTGCTAATGGATAAGAGGGAGTAATGGATAGTGGCTCAAATTGAGGAATCGGAGAGCCAAGTTTGAATTCCAGTCGAATCCATTTCATTCACTTACGTGCTAATACCCTTGGAAAAGGTAAGAATCCTCTTCTTCTCCCCCCTCTAGCTATGGTAAATAGCAGGACAGATCAGGTTCTATAGCCTTGGATGGCAACTGGTTTACCGCAGAAAGAAATGGTAACCTACTGCAGGGAAAAAAATCTACCTCGTCGGTCACGTATCGAAAGATACATGATCACCTAACTGTGTATCACACATGGCACATAACTGACTGAATGGATCTTCATGGCTAATTTGATAAAGTATTGTCTATAACAGATGAAACATTCAGAAATCTAAAAGCCTGCATTCACAAACATAAGAGAGACCCACATTGGGATAACACTTTGAAGCTGCTCTTTCATTAAAACTGACCCTAAATAAGAAAAAGAAAATAATTTATCATGTAGGAAACAGTAAGAATCTTGAATATTTCCCCATTAATAAACACATGCCAAACACACTTTATTATATCACCAATTTTTATAAAATCCATACTCAAAGAATCTAAGATCAGTCTACCTACAACCACAACCAGTGTAACCTAAGTTCTTTTATTCTCATACAAAACATCCCTAAAAAATATATAGACACTACCAGACAGAAAAAAATACTTGCTAGATACAGAAATACACTCACTCACACACATTATCAACCAAATCTCACATAGACTAACTAGAATTATACATATGAATGCCACCTGGCAAGATAAATAAATGTGAAATCTGCTTAACCAGTGAAAAACTAAACAACACAAAAATAAGAATTACAAGAATTTTCTTTTATCCTTGAGATTTTATTCCTGATGAAGTTCAAATAAAAGTGAAGCCTGTTAAATTGTTTCTTATATGTTCCTTATTTTATATATACATATGAAGAAATATAGTCCTAAGGTGTGCTATATTTATGGGATAAAGTGCTCAACATCAGAGATAGAGCGTGTGTAAATATAAAAGTGAACATAGAAGTCAGCACTTACAGGCGACAGTCTGTTTTATGCTAGATGCAATCATCAGGCCTGATTGCATCTAGTATGAAACAGATTGTCGCCTCTAAGTGCTGACTTCTATGTTCACTTATATATATATATATATATATATATATATATATATATATATATATTATAAAATGGACAAAGTCCAACAATTATTTTAAGACATTTTTATGTTTATACATTCTTTTTATAGATACAAATATTTAAGTAAATGCTCTGTTTTATAATAAACAGTATTAATAATATTTACCAGCCTGAATGTCCGAGAAATTTTCATAGAAAATATTCGTTCACCAACAGGAATCGAACATGTATCCTATCCGGAACTGTCATTTAGCCTGACGTGCTCTTAACCGATCGAGCCACAAAGAATCGTTCAATTATCAAGGTCGATTGTACTGTTTTTAAACACCAAACTTTGAGCAGATATGAATGTACATGAGAGATTCATGGAAGATTGAAGTTTATCGGACATTCAGGCCAGTAAATGTTATTAATACTGTTTATTATAAAACAGAGCATTTACTTAAATATTTGTATCTATAAAAAGAATATATAAACATAAAAATGTCTTAAAATATATATATATATATATATATATATATATATATATATATATATACCCACTAAAAACAAAAACAATAGGAAAATTTATCTTGATAAAGTCCCTCAGAGGACAAAATATGTCGGCTAAAATAAGTTTCCTTTTTGTCTTTGTTCATATTCTCCTTTTACAGACATATTCTATCTGAAATTTTACATATACACTATAGAACAAAAGTTTGGGACCACCCTCTGGATTTAATACATTCTTTGGTTTAATTAACTCCACCTAAGCTAAAATGCTGAAACTATTCAACTGATTAGAATTGGGACCTCTACAAAAAATGCAATACCTAAGGTATAAAATGAATTTTAAAAAATCTTTCTTGAAGTTTTTATTTTAGCTTTACTTTAAGCTAATAGTTTAATTTTAATATTTCCAATAAGCAAAATAATTTGCTGCATTTCTAAAACTAATTTAAATTGACTGGAAGGAGTTTTTTTTTTTTGGTTAAAATAGCTGATTAGGTATCCATTTTTAGGTGTCTTTCATCACAGTGTAATTCTCTTTATTAAAAAAATCTTCCAAAAATGAAGTATATTTTTCTGAAGCTTTATTTGAGGAATATTAGCTGACTTCAAGTATAATTAATCTGATTTGAAATAAATATTATTTACTTTGTTTAAAATATTGCGGAAATGCATTTTTTAACCTGATATTAGCTGTAATTTTAACTTGACAGTAGCTGTTTTGACATGTAGAGAGCCTGATGGCAGAGCTAATGTTTTTCTACAGAGACTTTATCTGTAGAACATAATTGAAGAAAATGAGTGTTCCTTTTTATATAATTTTTAAGTACTCATTAATCTTCAAAATTTAGCAAAATATTCTTTGTAATCTCATGTTTTATTGAATTTTAGAAATGTTGGCTTCAAATTTGCTTTGGCTGTACTTACAAAAAAGAGCATGTTTATATACATGCAAAAAAAAATTCAAAATTCTTTTAAAAATATTGTTGCATGATGATTTGTATTAAGCTTTCTCCATTTATGATGAGTAAATATGATTTTCACTTAATAATGTCATCTAAAAGGCTGAAATTAATACCGGATTTGAAAAGATGATTTAAAACTTAATAAATTTTTGCAATTAAAATTTTTAAAAAATGAAAACTGTTTTTGTTCATTATTCATCAAAAAACAATTTTTCTTAAGACAATAATGTCCTTAATATGTTTATGAAAGCAATTAAATTAATTTTCTTAAGACAATAATGTCCTTAATATGTTTATGAAAGCAATTAAATTAATTTTCTTAAGACAATAATGTCCTTAATATGTTTATGAAAGCAATTAAATTAATTTTCTTAAGACAATAATGTCCTTAATATGTTTATGAAAGCAATTAAAAGCTTTCCTAATGAAATAATGTCATAGTTATATTGCATTTTTTATTTTAGGATTCAGAGCAGATTTTAGGTAAATAGTGTTTCTGTTTGACAAAAACAAATTGATGATTTAAATTCTCCAAGGATGACTGCTTTTAACTAATATAAATATGAAGAGGGTGGTATTTAAATTTCTCAAAATTTCTTAAAATTAAATGTGGAGTGGGGGTATAAAAAATGTTTTTACCAAGATTTTCAGAATAAGAAATATTTCTAAAATCATTTCATCCATTTTTATACCGAGAAAGTTTCATTAAAATATGACATTTATTTAATCTTTGTCAGAATTTTCAAATGAATGCATTTTCCACCACAAAAAAGATGCTAAAATTTTTTATACTAATCACTGGCTCATGTATTGATGCAAAAAAAAAAACAGGATTTTTAACCAAAATTTTGAATGTGCTTACAAGGATTAAGAAATTTAATGAAATAATAAAGAAAAGTACATTGGCATTTCCTCTTAATAACAACATAAACATTTCGATGGTAAAACTTTGTTTTTATCAAGTTTGGGACATTTTTTTCACCATGGTATGCTCTTTTTTAGAAAGTTTTTGGAGTTACCTGCATTAGTTCATGGTATCCCACATTTTAGAGAGCATGTTAGCAAAAACTTTGAATTTTCTACCCCTTAGACTATCATTAGCCACCAAGGTTGATTAGGTAAAATGAGCTAAAATTTTAAGGAAACTTTATACAGTAATGGCTTGTGTTGTTGTTAGTATTATTATTGAATATATGACAAACCCTCTAGGAAGAGAAAGTCCCTTTGACCCAAAGTGAGCTGTTAAATTAGACTTTAAAAAGGTGGTACACAGCCTTCAAATTTTAGGTCAAAATCCAAAATTCTTCAAAATCCAGCAGGTGGCCCCAATTTTTTACCTATAGTGCATGTATATACATTTATATTAACCTATTTGACCTCAGATTTCTGATTAAAAATCATTTATTCTAATAATAAGGCTCCACTTTGAAATGCTTAAAATTGTCTTTCAGAATCTCAGATTTATCAGCAAAATGAACTAAAATAGCAAGTTTGAAAGGTTTCATTTTTCTTTTACTTTATGACATTAAATGATTTTGAGATAAAGTTTATCGTGACAGAATCCTGAAACATAACACATGCCAGCAAAGGATTCTTTTACCTAAACTGTAATTTAACAATTGAAATAAAGATGGTGTCTTCCTAGATTGGCAGCTCTCAATGCTTAGTGGTTCATGGCATCTGAGTAAGAAAATCCAAAGAAATGGATTTTCAAAGTTATCCTTCTTATCAGGAAAACGATTTTTTTATTCACCAATTTTTTTCCTAATGATCAAGGCTGAAAAAGGAAAAATAAATCATGTGTCATATGATTTTATAGATTGAAACCAGTGTGTAAAAAAAACCTATTAACAGTTGCAGCTTAGCATCCTACACATATACAGTCATTTCATGATCTTTGAAATCATAGCAACTGGAAGCCTAAAGAATATATTAAAGGAAGACTTGTATGATAAATAGAAAAGATAAGATTGCTCTCAATATGAAAAATAAAGAAAACTTTGACAATGCAAGAAACCTGAAGAATATATCAGTGGAAATAATTTACCTATAAACAAAAAAGACAAGACTTTAAGTAATTTAGTGAACAAGGAAATATGTATTAAGAAGCATTGATAAAAATATTTTCATTAATGAATATTTGTTTTGGCCAGTTTGAATATTTTCTGTATATAAAGAAATTTTCATCCACTCCATTCAATGGATGTTTAATTTATGGCATTACTCTTAAATTGTCTTTTGAATTTGAAATGTGGTATTTTCTTTATTACACACTAGCAGCATGGCCTGGCGTTGCCCGTGCTTCATTCAAAAATCGTACGACTCATACAGCAATCGCTATCACTTAAAATATTTTTGCCCTTCCTTGTCTTTAAATGAGTGCCCTTTGCCATGCTGATATTGCTATATGCCTTACTTCTTGCCTATCTCACACTGCAAATTTTTTCTAAGCTCTATACTAAGCATTAAATCTGTTACGAAAAAAGAACTAAGCAAAATGAACACAAAACAAACAGCTTTAAAAAAGGACTCGTAACTGGAAAAACCGAATGAAAAAAGAATGTTAACATCAAATACTTTTTCACACCCAACCCAGTTCTGTGGAATCAGAATCAACGTTGAGTTTAAGCAAGCGAATGAGCCAATTGGAGTAAAGTGCCATGCAGATTTAAATTTTTCCCACTTGTGACGAATGCAGCTGTCGATTTTTTTTGCATGCTAGAATGCTAGTTAACATTTGTGTCAGTCAGCTGTTGGCTCTCATGCTGGCCAATAGAACCTTCCTGCCTATTCGTGGCAGCCAGCTATAGGCTCTCACTCTGGCTAGTAGAAAATGGTCGCAAACTACATGAAAACTACTGTAGAAGTATGAAAAAATCGATTATTTCCACTATCAATGGGAGTTGGGAAATGCAAAGTCAGTCGTGGCCGTCATACTAACTTGGAGCATGTGCATGTAAATTTTGGGGCAAATCCGTCAAAAATTGCAGCCGTGCATTCGTTACACACACACACACACATATCCTGCCTTTTATAGATAGATATTTTCTTAGTTTTGATGAGCTTCTTCATTGTTTTTCTGGTTCCTTTTTCATAAAACTTTTAGCCAATCATTCTTCTTTGGCTTTTATATTAGTAACATTATCTTGTTATTATCAATTGTTGCAGACTCATATTTTATTCTTTATTTTGACACTTATAAACTCTTATGAAACTTAAGATTTGAAGGGATCACTGATTAATGAAACAGTATAGAGTTGGAAATGAACTTGATACGTCAGATTTAGATCCTGCCCTGATAAGCATTACACTACCCCTCATCACCAAATGCAAAGTTACAAAGGATTAAATCAGTTTTTGCATGATTTTTACTATGCCTGTTTGTCTTATTATAAAGCTTTTTCAATATTTATACAAAAGCCATTATTATTTATTATCTCCCTTTGTGAAACCAATAAAAATTCATATTTTATATCATTTTAATTAAGTGCTGCATTGTGATTTCAAATTAAGCAGGGGAATCGACGTTTAAAATTTAAATAACCTCTGAAGATTGATCAAGAGAGTAAGTTGTTATTTAGAAAGTTAACAGTTATGATTAGACCAACAATATTTTTAATAAAATAAACAGAATTCCTTCCATATTTTAGAAGTCAATTATTACTCTCTCTGTATCACATTTTATTATTTATTATGTTGGATCACACTTTGAGAACTACTAGTACCATGTAACCCAATAATATCTGTCACAGCTTATGGTTACATCATGTTGTAACACCAGTTCCCAGATGATCACCAAAGTTAAGCAATGTTGAGCTTTGTCAATGCCGAGATAGGTGAAAACTTGAGAATTCTAGTTGCTGTAAGCTTGGATGTGCAGGCGGTGTAATGGATAATGGCTTGGAGTTGTTAATTGAAGAGCTGAGTTCCAATTCCAGTTGGGTTCATTATATTCACTTAGGTGCAAATAACCTTGGGAAAGGTATGATTGCACTTCTTCTCCCTACAGCTATTGGTTAATTTAGTAAGACTTGTATCACTAAATCATTATTATCTCTAAAAATTCTTACAATCTAAAAATATATTTTCTGGCTTTAAATAACATGATGATGGTTGATAAGCCATGGAAACTAAATTAATATCTGCCACATAATTTGATCATTAGCAACTAACCCAGTTCCCCCATCAGACTTTTCTGGTGATAAGTTTTGTTTGACCTGTCAAATAATTGATAAACCCTTCTTGTAGGGTAAGTAGCCATACAGCACAGTAAGTTAGACTGGGGTCTGCAGCCATGTATTCAGCAATGACCTGGCATTGTCAGGTAGAGTACTTTCTAAACTGAAGTCAATGCTCAGGGCGCAGAGGTTCTTCTCATGTGTCTGTGATTAAGGTAAGCCTTCAAGTTGGAGTTCATCAGTTATGGTTTCACCTGGAGAGGGATGGCTTCTGCCAGGTTTGCTTGTCCATCAGATGCTATGTATGAATGAATACCTCTCCAGCTTTCAACCCAGATATATGGAGGGAACTGGTTAGGTTTGCAGCTTCACATTGAACCAATGACCACACCCAGTCAAAGGACTGCTGATCATCATCATCATCATCATATTTTTAGATTCTTGTCACTTTTATTTTTGACCAAAGTTTCTTCAGACAAATTGAAAAAATATATTTTAAACTGGTGTTGGATATCTATATAGTAAATTATTATTATTATAATCTGATAATCAGAAACTTGAATTTAAAAATGAAAATTTATATTCAATTTTTTTCTTTTTTTGTGTGTGTGTGGGAGCATATCAACAAATGTAATTTTTTTTTTTTTTTTTACGAAACCTGGTGGTATCAAGTCACTTCAATAAAAAATAAAATTCTAAATAATTGTTTTTAAATTCAAAGTGACTATTTACCTTGACTTTCTCGAGTTAATGTTGAAAGAGAAAAATTTCTCCTCACCATTGAATTTCAAGTGACGAGACAACTGTTTCATAGGTGATAACCAGAAATGCAAATTTGAAAAAAATAAAAATAAAATTGTATAGATTTGTAAGTCAATTACTATTAACAAATGGAATCATGTCTTTCACATGTTTTGAGTGAGTTGGCCTGATCTATTTACTGCCATTTTTTTCTGTTTGTCATCCTCGTAATATGGCTGCTGTAGTCTGTGTTACAAAAAATGTGAAACTCAAAGCAACTGAATTCTCAATGTGAGAATTCTTCTTTCCAATATAATGGAGACAGCTATTGTGCAGTACAAAATCTAATTTGATTCTTCCAATAAATGATTTTAATGTATAATCATCTGTCAGTACTGCATTGTGTTGCCAAGATTTATAAGTCTCTTGGAGATTAAGACATGCTATAATAGTTAAATCTTCAGCAAGGAATGGCTGGAGATTTAACTTGTGAGGAAGAAATTTGTTGACTTTGTGAATTGCATTTTTCTTTCTTGACTTGTCCCACTGGTAAAAATGGGGCAAATACAATATAAAAATCAATGAAGTTTTTTTTTTTTTTTTTTTTTGGACAGAAGTTTAAGAAGTTTTTAAAGAAGGAATGGCAAAGTATTTGAATGAAAGACAACCAATCATAGAAATTTGTGTTATTTTTGGTTCTTTTTCTGTTTGATGAGAAAATTCTTGTAAATGAAAAATCAAGCAAAGAGAGAAAATCTTTCATTTCTTCTTCAGTACATTTTGAACAACTATATCTTCATTCCTAACTTTGCTTTTTTAGACTGACTGCTAAGTGTGATTCTACTATGATTGACAAAAGCACTTACTGTCTACTTTAATGTTATCCTTCATATGAACCTAAAAATGTGAGTCATGTTCCTCAGGTCAAAGGTTCCATACAGATGCCATGCATGGCCCAAAACTTCTACACTTTTTGGGATCAATGGTTAAAAATGGCTTTCAATGAATCAAGCTTGTAGGTCTCGGCAAGACCATCCTTCTTCGAACGTTGTTGACTGTCACTATAGAATGACAAACAAAAATGGATATTGTATGTATTGTAAGAAAAAATAATGGTATAATCAAGATGTTGACATTCCACACTACTTCAAACAAAAGGTTAGGAAGGAAACCTCCATCAATACTGGAAAGAGTAATAACAGCTAAAATGGATAACACATGTAACTCAAAGAGAAAATAATGACATAATCAAGATGTTGACTTTCCAAACTACTTCCAAGAAAAGGTTAGGAAGGAAACCCCAACCAGTACTAGAAAGAGTAATAACAGCTAAAATAGATAGCACTTGTAACTCAAGGAGAAAATAATGACACAATCAAGTTTTATAAGTAGAAATATAAAAATAGCATTTGAGAGTTAAGATTCAAATAAACAGAAAATTAAAACATGGTTTGGCAAAATCAATTCTGGCTTCAGGAGAGTGCGAACCTTGGACCAGAATTTGGAAGAAGGAAATGAGAAGTTATGTTGATTGTTGATGAAGTAAGATTAATGTATTTTCAATTTCAGATAGCAGTGCAAAGTGCCTTTTCGACCAGAATTAGATTAGTGTGCTGATGAAAGGCAGTTGGATATTTTTTTATGAACACCACCTGGGTGGTCACATGGTGTTTGAAAACTGGTAAGGGCAAAATTAATTTGAAGTTTGAGGACTAGAGAAAGACCAGTTGTTCCTTTTCTGAAACAATTGTTGTCATGGAATGTCCCACTCCCCCTATTGCCTATGTGGACTGACTATATCAGTAGATACATATAGTGAACGCTGGATATACTGGGCAACTTGCTTCGGGAATTACTAGCCTGCTAAGCGATTCCCTGTCTTTCAGTAGTATATTCTCTTTTACAATAAGCCTCTCTTTCTTTCATCTATGCCCATGTTGCTGTTGCTTTCATTCGAGTACCACCTTTGTCTGTTTGTAACCTTCTTTAAGGATACAACAAAAATCTGCAGTTTTTTAGAAAGCTTACTCTGAGCATTCTGATGAGAAAAGAACTCCTGAATTTGTTAGTGAGGACCTCAGACTCAACACGGAGGCCTACATCAAGTGTTTTGAGGAGGTAGTGCTACCCTGGGTCAAGAGGGTGGCTGCTGAGAGACTCTATGTCTGACAACAGGACTCTGCACAATGACACATAAGCAGTATTAGAGTATTAACTAATGGAGTCAGTAAAAAAAAAACAACAAAACAAATTGTGTGCCAAGAATAAGTTCAATCACAAATCCATGTTCAAAAAGCAAAGCAGTCATAAACAGTCCAGCTGGCAAATTAATACTGAGAACATGGCCAAAAATTCAACCTTCCACTTGAAACAGAGCAAACACACTTTCACTCGCCAAACTCAAAATAATTCAATAAAAAATCAATCCTATTATTTGGATAGTCATTTTTAATCATTGATATGAGAAAGTAGATGTATACAGATGACAGTTTAAATATTTCAGAACAGGTTTTTGTTGGCCTGCATGACATCTATATGCAAGTTTCAATCTGACAAAGCTATTTTAATGATGTGACTCGAGTTTTCAGATTAATGTTTTGATTTTGTAGCAATTGGTGATGTTAGGCAAAACTTCCTTCAGCGCAGTTCGATTTCCTTATCTACTATATTAAATTTGTTATAATTGACCCATACAGTGAAGTGTTTAGTATTTACTAATTCCAAATCCTGAATTTTTATGATGACTTCAGGTTATGTGCCATCATTGCTTTCATCCCAATTCCAGATTGTAGTTTCTGTTTTGGAAAGGTTTATTTTGCATCTTATTTCTTGAAACACTTGGTAGAAGATAATTTTCTGTTCAAGGTCATTCTTATTCCAACTATGAATAACTATATCATCAGCAGAGCCCCACTCATCAGCAGCCCATTGGCCTCTGGAGGAAAAGCAAGATCATTGTCTTCTATCATAAGATTTGTTTGGGATGTGATATGGAATGCTTAAATTATCACTGCCCATCTCTTCACATCTGTGCATGTATATGCACGGGGCATAGCCTAGGAAGAAATTAAATAGATTGTGGCTTTCATTACCTGATGAGGTTTAAAATCTTTCCATATCAGGGTCTCACCAGATATATAAGATTTTGTGAACTGACGAAGTTCCTCTATTAGATCAATGTATTCAATGAATTCAGAGCTTGGAAGTTGGCTTCTAATGGATGAGAAGAGGAAGTTTCCATTGATGTGGTTGACAAAACAATTATACCTATTAAAGAGGGAGGCAATTTCTTGAAGTAGTTTGATAACATATATGCCATTATTGCACCTCTTTTACCTATACTTAGTTGGTTATAACTGATCCATACACTGAGGTATCTGAAGTGTTTAGTATTTACTAATTCAAAATCCTGAATTTTATAATGGATTCAGGGTGCCATCACTGTTTTCATTCCAATTCCAGATTAGAGTTTCTGTTTTGGAAAGGTTTACCTTGTGTTCAGAATAATATTAATCTTGACTTTCAATTTGTGACATGAAAAACTCAAGGTTAAATCTTTGTTATTATTTATGGCATATGTTTGAGTTTTCCTGTAAGGTGGTGAGGATTGATTTTTTATTAAATTTTTTTATTGTCACATAAAAGCCATTTATTGCAGATCATTCACATATCTTTTCCCTGAACTGGATTTCATATACTTCACTAGAGAAAAAAATTGTCTTACCAAAAAAAGAAAAATAATAATCCATTGATACTGACATAAAATAAAATCTAAAAAAAAATCAAGATGCATCTTTTTTATTTTCTCTCATAAATAGTTTTATAATATCCATTTTTTCTTAATCACCAGTATGTTTGATTCTTCTGATTTTCACTTGAAGAAATCAATTTCTTTATCATTTTACATGTGCATCGGTTTTGTCCTTTTGATATGGAAGTTAAACTGAGAAAATAGTGATCTAATATTAAAACATAACTTGCATTATACTCTACCCAATCATTTTTGTTTTAAACTATTTCAGTGTTTTTGTTGTTAATGATGCTTTTTTTAAAATATAGATTTTTTAACTGAATTTTCTCTGGATTCAAATTATTCTTAACATATCAAAACATTTGTTCACCTCATCTTTGGAATGAATGTTTTTCAAGAAGTTGAAAGTTATGCTCTGTCCCAGTTAACTTTGCAGTCAGTCTAGTTCCAAAGATAATATATTATTTTATAAACATCAATTGTAATAGGATACAGGTTTGAATCCTGTCGGAGGATGAATATTTTCTATGAAAATTTCTCGGACATTCAGTCCGGCAAAAGTTGTTTAATACTGTTTATTATAAACAGAGCATTTACTTAAATATTTGTATCTATAAAAAGAATGTTAAACAAAAATGTCTTAAAATAATTGTTGGACTTTGTCCATTTCATAATATATATATGTTTAGCCACACTGAAGAGCTGTGATATAGGGAAACAGTCTGTCTGTGGATAACTAATATATATATATATATATATATATAACTAATATATATATATATATATATATATATATATATATATATATGTGACCATTGAAGTCAGTAAGAGGCAACAGGCTGTTTCATGCTAGACGCAATTGTCAGGCCACCTGATGGTGGCATCTAGGATGAAACAGCCTGTTGCCTCTGAGTAGTGACTTCAATGATCACTTTTATATTTATATACACTCTATCTCTGATATTGAGCACTTTATCCCATAAATATAGCACACCATAAAACTATATTTCTTTACATATATATATATATAGAGAAAGAGAGAGGTAATTGGCTCCTATACAAAGCTTATCCACACTTTGAGAGGTCTTGTTTCTCATCCTGCTGAGTGGCATGCTACTCTCCTCACCAGCAGAAAAGCTAGTGGGAGAGCTGGTTTAGATGCTCTGTCTATGCTACATGGTTGTACTAGTTTACATATTACCAATAGCAGGTTTAAGCCTTACCTAGCTCTAAAAACTCTTATATAAATTCTTAATCAAGCTGACTAACATATAGTTAAATTGCTTTACTTATAAGCTTAATATCACCAAGAATTAAAATCATGGTATATCATTTTATTCCACATGAGAATGTTACTGAAAAATGATTAGTCAGTTTTGTATCTTATTCTACAATTTGATTGGCTGATTGTATATCCACAACCAATTATTTAGGTGAGGAACCAAATTTTTATTTATCACAAAAATAATTGATCAGAAATCCTATTGGAACTTTGATCTGAATAGTTGGAAGTACTGAGAATAATTTAATCTTATTATGAGTATACATAGATTTATGGTATTCTATACAAGTAAAAAAAAAATGTTTTTTTCATTAAGATGAAAGAAACTCAGACTTGAGTATCCATTATTTATCCAACTCTTTGGAAAATTTCTTTGTGATCAATGTTCAAAGAAACCATAAAATGTTCAAGTGTTTTATGCTAGCTTTTATCTGTGATGTAGTTAATGGTCTTATTTTCAGGAAGAATAAATAGACATAATTCTTTAATTAAATGTATCACATGGGATTAAACAGAAGAAAAATATCTTTCAGCCAACAATAAAGGAAGAAACTGGAAAGAAATTGGTAGAAAAGAAAGGATGGTTAAGCAATGAAAAAAACGTTTACAAACAAAACTCCAGGAATGAAAAAGTATAAAAAAACCCAAAAAACTGCTGATAAATAACAAGTGACAGTTTCCATGACACAAAATGGAGCCAAAATTTTGAGGTGAACTTTTACTGGAAAAAAAATTTACCAAAACCTACTGTTGATAAATAATCGCATCAGCACATCCACATAACAAAATAGCACAAAAACTACTACTGATAAATAACCCTACAACTAAAAAATAACTGAAATTTAATGCTGAACTTCCCCTGAAATAGCACACTGAAAAATCTATTACTAATAAATAGCACTAGAAAACTAGCACAAAAATTATATACTGATAAATAGTCACCTACATCTTTAACCGAATGAAAATTATCCGACATTAATAGGCCATCTACAATTTCCATGAAACAAAGAAGCAAAAACAAAAAAATTCCAAGTCTTTTTTATTCTGGTGACATATCGAGAGCAGCCATCTTGAAATGCTTTACCATGGTCACCTCAAGATGGTGCAGACTTGATCATTTTTTCTTTTTTTTACAGCAAGGTTCACCTTTTACAAGGGACAGAGCTACTCTAAGTAGAGGGTTACGTTTGGAGGCCATTTGTATAGGAATGGAAAATAACAGTTAACCCTTGAACAGGTTATGATTGTAGTGATCAGGGAAACATTCAGTTGGGAGTTGGTTCCACAGGGCAGTGGTTCGCAGGAAGAAGCTGCTCAAGTAGAACTTACTCCTTCCCGATGGAATACGGAGGGTATGTGGGTGGTTTGTTGCTATATAAGTGGGATGGTGTGTTCTTACTGTGAAGGTTTGATTTGGCAGGATCAGGGAATGTAGTTTGTTTGAGCACTCTTCATGAAAATAGCAGTAGAGCAGCAAGAGGCTTGCCACATCCATCCCTCTCCTGTGGGAGAGAGGTTGAAGGGTAAACAATAATTTGTCACCCACAAGGACTTGGAGACACTTTTGAACTCTATCAAAGCTGGGGAGAGAGAGGTCTGGGCAACTAATGAATAATTTTGCTAGGATTGGGGATAATTCTGGATTGTTTTTTTCTTAAGAACAACGACTGGAATTTGTCTAAACCAGTGGCTTTCTTAGGGTCAAGGCCTTTGATAAGTCTAGAGATTTCTCTTGCTGTGATGTTAATATTATTGAGATTGTACTCAGTCAGATGTGGGAACTTGGGGAGATGATGTTCTTTGTCATCTAACATTGAGTTAGAGGCAAAGAGTTTCACATTATCTGTCGATATGACCTCAGGGTCATTGTTAAATAATTGTTTAGCAGACTATTATTTTTTTTTTTTTTTGATTAAGTGTATTGCTGCTCCGACTTCCTAGGGTTGACCTTTCAGGTCAGATAGAAGACAGAACAAGAAAGTCGATTTTGATTAGCTGAGCCAGCGTGAGAACTATAGATAGAGAAAGGATTTTCAGTTCGTTGTTTCTGAACCGTCAGACAAAGTAGATGTGTTTTCTTTCATGTCTGAAATGCCTCCCCAGTGGAGGGAGCAAGAACCCATTGGATAAGTAGAAATGTATACATCAATGTTAATAAAATAGTGAAGTTAAAATTCCCTGTGTTGAGGTTCTTTTATCTGTGAATGAAAACAATTAGCAATCACCAGCTGTGAGAGAAGAATGTAACTTTATTATCATGCAATAACCATCACCCAAGACTTCCCAGCACAAGGAGACTATACAACACCATTTATCTCTGCTTTACCTCTGTTCATGATTTGGTTGGTGATCTTCCAGAATTCACATGATCCAATTTGTTGCTTTTCACGCTTGGTCTCGACAGCTCGCATATAGCTGCACTTGGTGTTTTCTAGAACTTTTTTGCAGTAATTGCGGGCAGTTCTGAATGCAGTGATAAATATTGAAGTAATGGTTTCAGTGAATGATGTCTGCAGCAGATTCAGGGGTGAACCAGGGTTGATTGTTTTTCTGGAACATTTTGGGGGCAAAAAAACTTTCCATTCCAGAAAGGGTCCAATCAGGTTCAAGAGTAGCAGTTTTTGAGGTAACATGCTTGAAGAACATTGGGAGAGGAACTTCCATCATATAGGATCAAAGGCTGTCCCAGTCTGCCTTAATATAGCGAAAAATCATTTGATGGAATGGCACATCAGGGGATGCCTTAGGTTTGGCATCAATCTGGACACAGATTAGGGAATGGTCTGACATACCTAGTGGAGGTAAAACTTTTGGTGTTTATCAGGGCAGGAGATTAGGAAGAGGTCAAAGAGGTTTCCCTGATGTCTTGTTGTGTTTGGGATCTAGGTAGGTTCTCCAATGATCTGGGTTAGTTTATATGTGATGGAGAAGTCTCTGCAATGTCTGCCTTCAACATCTGTGTTTTCTTGGAGTGGACTCTTTACAGTGGATATTGAAGTCACTGCAGACATGAAAGCTGGCTGAGGGGAATTAAGTAAGGATATTATCAATCTTCTCAGCTATTTGGTTGAATATTACCATCCCTTTGTTCTGTGGATGGCAGGGAGCAAAGACAAATGTGGTACTATGGATAAGTGCCACACAGAATGGTCAGTTAACCCAGGAAAGAAAATACGTGTGTGATGCTCTAAGTGGATATGTCCCATCTGCCCAGAAAGCAAGGCAACTGAGCTCCTCCTCAAATCAGAAACATTGTGCGCCAATCTGGACCTAAAGGCACCAAGACAAGCTGACTAGTGTACTTGAGGACTAAGAGACAAAATGCAAGAAGGGGCTAACGAGGGTTGCATGGAGATGCATGTGTTTCCCCCTATACTCATTTGAATTAGTATATTAGATGTTTACAAGAGCAGCAGCCAGCAAAAGGAAAGTTATTTATTTAAGAGTAAAGAAAAAAAGAAAAATATTCCGGCTTACAAAGGAGAAGCATTATAAATTGGAAGGGAGGGCTTTTATGGACATAGAGTATGAAATAGCTTTAAAGTTTTGAGTCCCAGTATCTACTTTCCTTTTGGAAAGTAGATAGACTCCAACATCAGTAACCCATGCTAGAAAACCTCCCATTAAATATATGGGCCATGACAATAAATCAATCTGTGGTAATTTATGTAGACATTGGCATGCCCTTATATATATATTTTTGTCATCCACAATATATATATATATATATAATTAACAAATTGTAGACTTCAGAAAGCCATGATAATATTTTAGATTTCACGAGACCAATAAAATTCGGTTTTGCCTCATCAGATCTTGCAGTTTCAAAAAAATGTTTGTATTTTTTTCTTTTTTTTTTTTTTGAAACTGCAAGGTCTGATGAAGCAAAACTGAATTATATCGGTTTCATGAAATATAAAATATTACCATGGCTTTCTGAAGTCTTCCATTTGTTAATTATTACTTGCTCTGTTTACTACATTGAGTCTCGGAATTTATATCCTCCCTGGAATTATCCATACAGATTACCAATTAACTTTATCATATTATATATATATATATATATATATATATATATATATATATATATATAAAAAGACATGTTTTGTTGTTTAGACATATTCTGTCTACTAATTTTTGATATGATCCTTTCATACTCGTGGACAAGTTTTTTGATGCCATTACTGAAAGATGAGTGAAAATCACCTTGTTTATACATATATGCTTTATTACCAAGTACTTTCAACATATTCATGTCATCATCATCTATAATAAAATAAATATTATAGTATCCATTATTATCAAAGACAAATTGCTGTTTTCTGAAAGTTAAATTTCTTACAAATGGAGTGAGGGACACTGCATCAGTGCATGATTGCTGAAACTGTTTTAAGGGGAGGTAACTAAGTATGGTTTGGAGAGTTTTTTATGAGATGAGTAGTAAAAAGATATATACCTACTGTGTAGAAAGTTTAAAACAAAGAAAGGGGTAGAGGAATTAAGTTAAAATGTGCATAGTAAGATGAAAGAAAAAAATTAACAAGGAGTAAACATTCAAAAAAGTTATTAGAATTCCCAACATACATTAAGATGGGCAGAGATTCTAATGGCTTCATTGAATGAATGTTCAGGCATAAAAACATTAGAAGACAAGTGGCCAACAATCAGAGGACGAGAAGGAATAAGATGGGGCAAAGAATAGTAGAATTTTGTATTCATTTAGGTCAGCAATTTCCATTTGGAAATAAATGTTTCGGAAATGAAGCTTGTTAAACAAATTTATTTTAAAATTTTTTCATTGAAAATCAATTGCAATACTCAGTTTAAAAACAAGAAAGTTGCATGCATTTTTAACAATTTCTTTCCATCATTTATTGTCTTTATAAACGAACCTGAAAATATTTACAAAATTTGGTTAAGTTTTTGTATTCAAGGATTTTTTGGGGAAAAACATTCACTCAGTTATTTTGACATTTATCATGTTTATTATTCAGATGTGTTTAGATTTATCATGTTTATTATTCAGACATGTTTAGATTTATCATGTTTATTATTCAGACGTGTTTAGATTTATCATGTTTATTATTCAGGCGTGTTTTGTTTTTTCATGTTTATTATTCAGACGTGTTTAGATTTATCATGTTTATTATTCAGACGTGTTTAGATTTATCATGTTTATTATTCAGACGTGTTTAGATTTATCATGTTTATTATTCAGACGTGTTCAGATTTATCATTTATTACTCAGACGTGTTTAGATTTATCATGTATATTATTCAGACGTGTTTAGATTTATGCTTATTAATCAGGCATGTTTAGTTTGACATAAGGTCACAACTGCTTACATTCATTTAATAAAAATTATATCCTCTTCTTGGTTGTTATTATCACAGTGTTTGAACTGTTATACTGTCTGGCTTTTTCAAGTGTCAGGATTACCAATTAACTTTACCATATAGGACCCTTGCAGAAATTTATAACTGAACATTTTCCTCAATACACAGGAATAGACTGCTCTCATTCCATTGTACATGCTATAGGATATCTCCAAATCAATTAATTCTATCTAAAAAAATTTTGTTATGAACTAGTTTGATATTTTTTCTATCAAACTGCTTCCAGTATTTAGCAGTCATTCATCAACATTTACAGAATCACAAACAAAGAGCTGTACCAAGTAACAGAAACCACATTATTTGAGGACTTTCAACAGCAACGACAAATAAAATGAATAAGACATGTAACAGGAAAAGAAAATATACAAGAATGTTTGACTTCTTGGTAGCAAAATATAATGAAATGACAAGTTTCTCAAGGTTTTGCACAGTAGTGTATATATATATATATATATATATATATATATATATATATAATGGGAAAACGATATATAAATTTTTATATATCAAGAACAATTTTGGAAGAAAGTTGTATGATAAATTGGAAAATGTTTCCATGTGATGCACTTCATCCCTTAGGAATTCAGCAGACTAAGTTTGTTTATGTAAACAAACTTAGTCTGATGAAGTCCTAAAGGACAAAACACATCACATGAAAACTTTTCCACTTTGTCATATTTATATATATGCCCACCTATAAGAAATACTTAAAAGAAAATAGGTAAATTCATAATCTCATGTTATTTAAAATATATAACTCACAAATTAATCCCAAACTAAAATAATTTAAACATTAATTTGCATAAAAGTTTGGAGAATATATTTTACTCACTTTCATTTATTAAACATTAGATTATGTCACTTAATGTCCTCCATAACTTACCTAGACTTTTCAGCTAACCTGATGAATATTTTCGATTATTTCTCAATTTAAAAATTTTGAAAAACTAACATTTATGCTCCTGTCTATAAAAACTTGTTACAAATTAAAATCCTTACATTTACCTTGATAAAGTCCATCAGAGGATGAAGTTTGTCATCTAAGATAAGTTTTCCTGATGTCTTTAGTCATATATATATATAAGTCCTGCCTCTTATTTATTTCTGAACAGACTAGAGCAAGATGTTGTGACCATTGGCTATACATTTCTTCTTGTTAAAAACAAAACCTTAGAAGTTGCATTTGTAAATGTTACCTACTCTCTAATGTGCATTGCTGTTACCACTGTTGAAATACATTGTTACTGTGCTCAAGTCCATTGTTTTGTCTCTGTAAACATTCAGAAAACATTGATGAATATCAATAGGTATTTTTTTCTGCATGTATGATTGCAATGACAGTTTTCATTTGTTTGCACATTCATATCAGGTGCCACATCACCAGATTGCTACTCAACTGCTATCTGTAAAAACACAAAAAATATCATGAGTTATTGACAGGAAAGTTCAAACTGTCCTGCCATAACACCAAAATTAACCTCCGACATTGTGGATCAATCTAATAAAATAGGAGACATTATTTTCAGAGAAATTCTTGTATCTTTTTTTGAGGACTGATGTTGCATCATAGATGCCAGGTTTGTTGACAGGGTGCAGTTTCTTACAATCAAATGCTTGTGGCTTAAAAATTGCCCTTCAGCCAGATCATTACCCATGGCTGTAAAACAAAACAATTTCTAGTAGTCAACCAGATTTTATTCTTAGGTAGTACTTTACTATAAGCGAGCAAAGGCAGGCTTAGGCATAAGTGATGTGGGATGTGCGCACTTCAGCATCCACCATCTGTGCTTCTGCATGGCCCACATCATTCCTTCTGTCCTCCTTTGCACAGAATAGTCATTTTATAGACAACTGTTTTCTTTGTTCTGTCATCTTCATCCAAAAAAAAACAATTAATCTTCCTTCTGCCACTTTCTCTCCATCTTGGAAGTTTACTCCAGTTACTGATAGCCATTGGTCAAAAGTAAATGTTTTGTATTGAGTTGTCTTAAATTGAATATTCTTGGAAAGTTAACATTTATGGACCCTTGGTGCCCATTGTTTGTTCTACAAGTTTTAAGCTTTTCTGTGAAAGGTAAAAATCATGACGAAAAGATCATAAAATTGATTTCTATCTTGGAATTTTTTAGATGAATATCTACAGTTACGAATAAAGATTCAGTTTAGCATTTTACTTACATTGTAACTTGAAATCCTCTGTAAATGCTTCAAAGGTTTATGAATCTTTGAAAGCTAACATGCTAAAAACATGCTCTGTGGTCTCATTATCATTCAAAAATATTCCAAGGCCATAGTTCTAGGCATCATTGACATGAAATTACAAACAAATGGACAAAAAAAATACATTTGTTGAATAATTGTTGTCATCTTTTATATGTCTTTACCCTTTAAGGTGTGGCAACAATGGGATTTGAAGCCATGGCTCCATCAAGATTGGTGCCTTATTTATTGTTAAGTACTTTTGCTGAGAAGAAAAAAGTGTGTTACTATATTTTTCTTTGTATTTCAGTACCGCCTACCATTCTGTTACCAATTGGAAAAATAGTAGCAGAAGAAAACAGTACCAAAATTTTGAATTGCCAAGTTTATGGTGATCCTCATCCATTAGTATTCTGGGCCAAAGGTTAGTAACACTTTGTTTTTGTCTCTGTTTATGCATGTTTTCTTTTTCTGTCCCAATGCAAGGCAATAAAGCCACTTTGACACAAGGGGATTACTAAGTGTGAAAGAATAAAAAAGAGAAACATTATCAAGGAGCAAGAACAGTAGGAGAGTAGTCAAGAAGGCAGTATATAAGGATTGACATTGCATTTAAATTAGATCAAAGTTGGCTGGAAAACATAAAACGAGAAGTACAAGAAAAGAAGCTGTTGGCATAGAACTTATGGTTACATCTAACCAATTTAACTGTGAATTGATGAAGCATTGCCACTAATCTAGTACTGTGCTTAAATTCAGAAAGTCTCGGTAACGTAGTGAAAAGTTAATTTGAACAATTACCATGAAAGTATTTATAGAAAAAAGAACAGGGAAGCTACATTACAGAGTTGGGAAAGTGACTGAAAGTGAGATGCCAGGTTAGGACTAATAATATTGCTGATTCATTGGATCCTGTCAAGGGTAATATATTTTTGTTGATAATATTTGAGTTTGACTTAGAGGAGAATTGTTTACTGAACTGCTTACCCAAACCATTGAATGTGATACGGCATTTCATTTTACTTTAGTTTGATTCTAACATCTCAGTATTTACAGGTTACAGAGATAAATAAGAGAAAAAGTTAAACCAAATACAGAGTTATACATTCAACACTTTATTAATATTCTTGGAAAGTTAACATTTATGACCCTTTCATGCCTTTTGCTTGTTCTACAATATTTAAGTTTTAAGCTTTTCTGTGAAAGGCAAAAATCATGACATGGCAGGCTTAGGCATAAGTGATGTGGGATGTGCGCACTTCAGCATCCACCATCTGTGCTTCTGCATGGCCCACATCATTCCTTCTGTCCTCCTTTGCACAGAATAGTCATTTTATAGACAACCGTTTTCTTTGTTCTGTCATCTTCATCCAAAAAAACAATTAATCTTCCTTCTGCCACTTTCTCTCCATCTTGGAAGTTTACTCCAGTTACTGATAGCCATTGGTCAAAAGTAAATGTTTTGTATTGAATTGTCTTAAATTGAATATTCTTGGAAAGTTAACATTTATGGACCCTTGGTGCCCATTGCTTGTTCTACAAGTTTTAAGCTTTTCTGTGAAAGGTAAAAATCATGACGAAAAGATCATAAAATTGATTTCTATCTTGGAATTTTTTAGATGAATATCTACAGTTAAGAATAAAGATTCATTTTAGCATTTTACTTACATTGTAACTTGAAAACCTCTGTAAATGCTACATGAACATACATAAAATGGTGGATAGCATTCTCCTTTTGAAACTCAACAAACAGCTGAATCTTCACTATTTTCATGAGCAGCACAAAGTAGAAAGTGTGTTCATTATAATGAACCATATTATTTAATTTAAAGGTTTAATATTAGTTAAGACTTTATGGCAGACTGTTTGACAGTAGAAGTTAACCACATGTCAGTTGTTCTTAATTCCAGGACATATTTAAAAGCCAGCGTTCATTTCTTTATAACATGCAAACATAGTATGCTAGAGTTTAGGTTTCCCTTAACAATTTGTGATAAAAGCCCCACTTAAATTTTGCAAGACAGCTGAAATATTAATAATCAAAAATGCTAAAAGTTCATGTTACCCATCATGGTAAAAGTATACTTTTATATATCACTAGTAAAATTTGCACTCAAGTAAGATAAGATTGCAATACAACGAAAACCTATTTCAATTTCCTCCAGTTTAAATATACAGGTAATATAAATAGGTTACAGTAAAGCCTATCATTACACTACCGCTAATTTTATGACTAACGTTCAAGAAAGCTCCATTCTTTAGGGCCACTAGCTCAAACATTTACAGCTCTGCCTTACTATGTCCCCAGAGTTGAATCACCCTCATTCCTTATGTGTTCTTTCCCAAAAATTGATACTTTGTGGAACATATAATTATGGGGATGCTTTCTCAAAATTAAACCTTTTCAAGTCAAGGGTCAATCTGACCTGGCATCTCGACCCCAGT
Organism: Acanthosepion esculentum; assembly: GCA_964036315.1. Taxonomy (NCBI): domain Eukaryota; kingdom Metazoa; phylum Mollusca; class Cephalopoda; order Sepiida; family Sepiidae; genus Acanthosepion; species Acanthosepion esculentum. The sequence continues at coordinate 11,281,061 of OZ038503.1, forward strand.
CACTTTCTCACAGACTTAATGTGGCTTCCCTCTGTCTTTTCTACAAATATTTTCATGGCGACTGCTTTGCTATTTTCACTGGTTCCCCAACTGCATGAATTTAAGCGTGCTACTAGAGGAGTCATGGTGGAGTAATGGATAGCAGCTCGTATTGAGGAATCGGAGAGCTGAGTTTGAATTCTAGTCAAATCCATTACATTCACTTACGTGCTTGGGAAAGGTATGAATCCTCTTCTTCTTCCCCCCCCAGCTATGGGTAAATAGCAGGACAGACCGGGTTCTATAGCCTTGGATGGCAACTAGTCTACCGCAGAAAGAAATGGCAACCTACTGCAGGAAAAAAAATCTGCCTCGTCAGCCATGTATCAAAAGACACATGATTGCCTAAGTGTGTATCACGCATGGCACATAACTGTAACTAGGTTGGCATCTTGGTCTCACCCTTTTACTGTAGAAACAGTTAAATGTAACCGCCTCTTCTGCTCCAATGGCTTCTTCTCTCACAATTCCCAACAGTGGAACTCCTTTCCTCTTACTTGCTTCCATGATAACTATAATCTTCAAAAATTCAAATATTATGTCAATCAACATCATCTGATCCACGTTCTTCTTTTTATACTTTCCTCAATCACCCTCATACCCAGTCTTTTCCCTTAATTTCACTTTCTGTAGCCCCTTGCATACTAGTGGCACTCTGCTTTGCTTGGAGTGAAAAGTTTTAAAAAAAAGAAAAAAAATTTCTTCATAATCTTCACTTTCTACTTCCCCCCCTCTTGTATTCATATCACATACTGCAATCAATAAAAAAAGAAGAAAAAACATTTTATACAATAATGTAACTTACAATACACAACACCACGATGCTTAAAGTAGGGCCTCTGTGACCATGGCTGAATACACGCTAAATGAGGTTGCTTTACAGGTCTTTACATAAAACACACAAATTAAAATTACTTGAAAGCAGATCTTCTCTCATCACTGAACACAACCAAATGCTGTTTAATCACCCAGTTGACATTTGTATCTTCTACTGGAGATGTGCATGATGATTGCTTTATCCTAAGAGGAAAGCCTTACTTCAGGCCCATGTGTTCATAGTCCTGCTGCATGTAAATGATTCCCAGTAGTTTATGACTTCAGGCTACTTTTGCTACTTTTAAAATGTTTAAATCTTGACAAGTGTCTCTACATAGCTGTTCAGAAGATGGCCTACAAGTGTTCATTTGTCCATTCTTACAAACATCAAACTCCTATCAGTATATCCGATCCATTAAAGCAGCAGTGACTACACAAACCAAACCCTCTTGCACTAGTTTCTTTCACCACAATGAAACTTACCACAGCATAAATGGTTTGGCCGAACAATGTTTAGGAGAGGTAGCAAAAAGACAAAATTTACTAAGAGCTACAGAAGACTGGAAATTGTGGAGAGCCATGATCACCAATATTCAGAATAGACATGGTATATAGAAGAAGCATATTTATACATAAACCTGAACACATACCTGGGAATGCAGTATGGCATGACATTTTGCAGCACAGAACTGTTGTAAACAATGGCTAGGGTGGATGGAGGTTGGGGGAAAACACCTAAATGATAGCTCTCCCAGCCACTATGGAGGTAATAGGCAGAGAAAGGAAATGAAATGAGGGGTAGCAAAATGATACTGCCTCAGAAGGCACAACAACTTTAGGAACAAAATCTCCATAGGACCAGCTTAACAAGACCCTGAGTCTTACCCACCGCTGACTGCTTGTTTTCCCATTGCTTTTATTGACACTGGTAGAAACCCAGATCTAGACAAGTTGCAGAGAGGCCTGTATCTGAACATGCCAAGTTGTCCTGCTGCTAACAGGAAAAACCTGGATGTAACTGATTTTGAGACTCAATTCTGCATGTGATCTGGGACCTCTTTTGCTTCTGTACTGGTGCGCATTTACTACAAGAACTGAGAATCATAATTATTACTGCCATATCTGATCTGGATTTGTACAATCCTCTTCTTTCAACCTCAAAATCATTTAGGCAGCCTTGTGGGTGATGGATCATTTTGTTCTGAAAAGTTACATTTCTTAAACCTACCAATTCACACTTTTACAGCTAGGGCCTCTTCTATACCACATACACAAGTTCAAATTATCCTCATTCCCTTTTTATTGCATTGGTAGGAAGGAAGTTCCATTCAGACAGTTCCTTCCTAGAACTGTTGTATTGTAGAACAGACTCCTGAGAGGATGCTTTCCTGATCTGTACAATCTTAATCACTTCAAGTCTTGTGTCAAGGATTATCTATCCTACATATCCTCATAATGTGCACCTCCTGGCTTATAGCCACATCACATTGAAAATACGAGTTCCCAAATAATCACCAAAGTTAAGCAACATTTAGACTGATCAGTACCTAGACAGGTGATCATTTGTGAATATCAGGTCCTATAAGCTTGGATATGTAGGTTTTATAATGGATACTAGCTTGGAATTGTTGATTGGAGAGCTGAGTTTCAATTATCAAAACACCCGTGGAAAAAATATGAGTCCATCTCTTCTCCCCCAGCTATGCATTAATTATTAAGACTTGTATCGCTAAACTATTATCTCCAAAATAAATTCTTACAATGTAAAAGTATTTTCTGACTTTGAATAATCTTTAAAGAGTTGATAAGCTGGAAAAAATGAATCAATCAATTGTTACCTCCTCCTCTATAATCCATGTAACAACTTCATTCAGTAACATTTTACCTTGAGTGGCTCTTGAGCCTTATACTAGGTGAAAAATAGTTAAAAAAAAAAAAGTTCAAATTTTATTTTTTCTGAAGCCTTTGAGAATGGTATGAATAAAATTCTCCTTGTAATTCTGTTGTTTTATCAATGGAAAGCCATAATTATTCATGGAAAATGAGTAGGTGAATGACATCTCCCTGACTTCAAAAAAAAATGTTATTGTTGCAGACATTTAAGCTTAGAGTTCATGTTCATTAAAATGGGTCACCATTGTTTGGTAAGAAATTCTTCTTTTCTTTAATATCTGCTAAAACTTGTTCAGTTTGTACAAACCTTGTAGGATATATCAAAAACTTTAACTTTGCTTGCCTATCTGGCAAATATTGCCCTTGTTGGTAGGGTCTAGAATATACTGACTGCATCCCTTGCTGATGGGTAAGAGGCCACCTTCTCAAACTTTAACACAACCAATGTTTACCCATAAACAAAAAAAGATTCCATTACTGAATGTCCCAACAAGTATTGATATGTCATGGAATCCACTAAATTGACACTTATTAGCAAAGAATTATTTTTAAAATGCCATTTCCACCTGTTGAAGAAAATTCTTAAATTCTATAAATTTTACTTTATATTTAAATTCTACTTTTTAAATTTGATTTTTTTTTTAATTATGTAATATATTAAAAATTTACATAAATATTTTTCATATTAATTAATATTGAAAGGCTAGCATTATAACTATTAATTAACTATTATTTTGTCCAATAAGACATACTAGTTCTGAATAATACAAAAAAAATAATAATAATAATAAATAAATAAATAAAGACTTTGTTCAGCATTAAATCACCAATAAGAGTTGATATCATTGAATCAATTTACTTCTAATTTGAATATTTGGCACACAGTAACAACTGAAATCTTTCTGATTGATTGAAAGTGAGAAATTACAAGTATTGTGGCCGAGTAACCTCATTTTGAAGAACAAAGAAAGATGAATTGTTAACGTGTCAAAATATCATAAAGGAAGTGAAATTAAGGAATTTTTTGGCCATTTTCAAAAAGGAAACAAATTTGTATTGAATAATTATTTTTTAGGCAGAAGAATTAAATTAAAAAAAAATTTATACCAATATGTTGATTGATTACAGGAATTTTGTTTTATTCTGTGGCTGAACTAGTGGATACATACTTTGACCGAAAAAGTGATTTCCCTGATGGAAAAAAGGGATGCAGGTTCAATTCCTATCACATGTACAATTTTTCTTCAGTTTTCTTTTGTTTAATAAAATAAAAATATGGGTAGCAATTCAAAACATGTGTGCCTACTAAAAAGAAGACCTATAGTAATAAGAAATATATCTTCGACAGAATTGAGTCACTCTCAGTCACTGTGTGTTTATCCGAATCTAAAAATAAACACGCTAAAATTCACCTCCATCCCGCACCGTACGCTGATGGCTTAACGGGTAGAGATTCCGACTGACGAAAAATCAGTCGGGTTTCGATCGTAGCTGGAGGCAACCGGACGTCTAGCCACACTGATGAGCTGTGAAACAGCGAAACAGTCTGTCTGTGGATGACAAAAATATATATATATATATATATATATATATACCATATATTTCCACATATAAGGCAACCTATAGATAAAACGAGATGCAAAGTCAAGGTAAATTTTTGTGATTTTATCTTATGACTGACTGGGACCCATACAACAAAACTGTAAATGACGATGTTTGTGATGAGGTCTTTGCATCAGAATGTGATGATCATAGTAATTTTGAAAGATTTTAATTATGTATGTAAGTGCCTTATGTTTTTCATTCCTTATGAGAAATAAAGATTTTATGGCATTTTAAATGTTTATAAAAGAGTGATTGCTGCCAAAATACTCAAAAATATATATAAATATATATTTTAAACATGTAGTATTGAATGTTAAAGACAACATAGTCTTGCATAGTATTTAGGAGGTTGATATTATTTTTGGCAATATCAATTTGTCATTTTATAAGATATTCTTTGTAATCCCTGGTGTTGGTATCCTATGAAGCTGCATCAATACTAAATGTTTAAAAGAAAAGTTGCTGCCAAATTACGCATATTATAAATTATATATATATATATATATACACACACACACATTGTATAAGCTAACCTATAGGTAAGACAAAACCCAATAATCTAGTTAAATTTTTGTGATTTTATCCTGAAATCTGTAGTATAAGATGACTGACTGGGTCCGATATGACGTAATTGTAAATGATGACATTTATGATGATTTATCTTTGCATCAGATGGTAATGATCATCATCATTTTGAAGGAATTATGTATGCATCTTGTGTTTTTCATTCCTTATGAGAAATGAAGATTTTAAATGTTTTGTTCTTTGACACCGCAAAAAAAGTCTAAAGGATGCTATTGAAAAATAAAGTTTACATGTTATATTAAATGTTGTTGCTATTTAACACCAGAATGATAATGAATTTTAATTAGAAATATACATTGTATGTTATTCTAAGAATTGTTATTTAACACAACTATAAGAAATAATGATTGGTGTGAACGCAGACATAGCTCTACAAATCAAGAACAAAAGATTTGTTTATGTTACTTGTTAGGTGAACATGTTGCAAAATGTTGTGCAATCCTCTCTTGAATATTACCTTTTAATGTAAAATGAAGAAGTACAAGTGGTTATATTACATTTATAACTGTAGTACTGCATTATAATGTAAATTGTTTCAATGATAAATATTTACATTGGCAGTTACCATCCCTCCACAATCAATGATGCAATCATATTAGCCTACTTATCAGTACCAATACAACACAAGATTTAAGGTTAGCTTTTTGTAACTGTTGCATTAAATAACCCCCTGTTTTGGTGAGTAATTCTTAAGATTTAAAGGTCACCTCATACATGGAAATATACTTGTAATAATTCCCTTCAGAAGAGTGACACCTTGTGCCTTTTAGGGCTACCATTTTTTGCTGACATGCAGGAGAACGATTGTATTAAATCAATTTTAAGGTCTGCTGCCAGGAACCTTAGTTCATTGTTTTGTGCTAGACAATGTCACTCACCAGAAACTATCTTTACACATCTAAGTCTAGAAGTCTACTATTCATCCATGCATTAGATATTGCTGTGACATCTGATCTGATGTTTTTGCTATGTATATATTACTGTCAGAGGCAGATTTTTCTTTAATTGGACTTCACAATCTAGGCCAGTTGTTGTTAATTTCACTGTTTAAGAAAATAAGAAATAACAGGGAGAGCAACTCAAATATGTGTGCTCACTAAAATTAATGTTTATAGCAATATAATAATGGAAAAGGGAATACAGGTTCGATTTCTCTCAAAGGCACAATCTTTCTTTAGTAGGACTTCTCAATCTAGACCGGTTGTTATTAATTTCACTGTTTAAGAAAATAAGAAATAACAGGGAGAGCAACTCAAATATGTGTGCTCACTAAAATTAACGTTTATAGCAATATAATAATGGGAAAGGGAATACAGGTTCAATTCCTCTCAAAGGCACAATCTTTCTTTAGTAGGACTTCTCAATCTAGGCTGGTCGTTATTAATTTCACTGTTTAAGAAAATAAGAAATAACAGGGAGAGCAACTCAAATATGTGTGCTCACTAAAATTAATGTTTATAGCAATATAATAATGGGAAAGGGAATACAGGTTCGATTTCTCTCAAAGGCACAATCTTTCTTTAGTAGGACTTCTCAATCTAGGCCGGTTGTTATTAATTTCACTGTTTAAGAAAATAAGAAATAACAGGGAGAGCAACTCAAATATGTGTGCTCACTAAAATTAATGTTTATAGCAATATAATAATGGGAAAGGGAATACAGGTTCGATTTCTCTCAAAGGCACAATCTTTCTTTAGTAGGACTTCTCAATCTAGGCCGGTTGTTATTAATTTCACTGTTTAAGAAAATAAGAAATAACAGGGAGAGCAACTCAAATATGTGTGCTCACTAAAATTAATGTTTATAGCAATATAATAATGGGAAAGGGAATACAGGTTCGATTTCTCTCAAAGGCACAATCTTTCTTTAGTAGGACTTCTCAATCTAGGCCGGTTGTTATTAATTTCACTGTTTAAGAAAATAAGAAATAACAGGGAGAGCAACTTGAATATGTGTGCTCACTAAAATTAACGTTTATAGCAATATAATAATGGGAAAGGGAATACAGGTTCGATTCCTCTCAAAGGCACAATCTTTCTTTAGTAGGACTTCTCAATCTAGGCCGGTTGTTATTAATTTCACTGTTTAAGAAAATAAGAAATAACAGGGAGAGCAACTCAAATATGTGTGCTCACTAAAATTAATGTTTATAGCAATATAATAATGGGAAAGGGAATACAGGTTCGATTTCTCTCAAAGGCACAATCTTTCTTTAGTAGGACTTCTCAATCTAGGCCAGTTGTTGTTAATTTCACTGTTTAAGAAAATAAGAAATAACAGGGAGAGCAACTCAAATATGTGTGCTCACTAAAATTAACGTTTATAGCAATATAATAATGGGAAAGGGAATACAGGTTCGATTCCTCTCAAAGGCACAATCTTTCTTTAGTAGGACTTCTCAATCTAGGCCAGTTGTTGTTAATTTCACTGTTTAAGAAAATAAGAAATAACAGGGAGAGCAACTCAAATATGTGTGCTCACTAAAATTAATGTTTATAGCAATATAATAATGGGAAAGGGAATACAGGTTCGATTTCTCTCAAAGGCACAATCTTTCTTTAGTAGGACTTCTCAATCTAGGCCGGTTGTTATTAATTTCACTGTTTAAGAAAATAAGAAATAACAGGGAGAGCAACTCAAATATGTGTGCTCACTAAAATTAATGTTTATAGCAATATAATAATGGGAAAGGGAATACAGGTTCGATTTCTCTCAAAGGCACAATCTTTCTTTAGTAGGACTTCTCAATCTAGGCTGGTCGTTATTAATTTCACTGTTTAAGAAAATAAGAAATAACAGGGAGAGCAACTCAAATATGTGTGCTCACTAAAATTAACGTTTATAGCAATATAATAATGGGAAAGGGAATACAGGTTCGATTCCTCTCAAAGGCACAATCTTTCTTTAGTAGGACTTCTCAATCTAGGCCGGTTGTTATTAATTTCACTGTTTAAGAAAATAAGAAATAACAGGGAGAGCAACTCAAATATGTGTGCTCACTAAAATTAACGTTTATAGCAATATAATAATGGGAAAGGGAATACAGGTTCGATTCCTCTCAAAGGCACAATCTTTCTTTAGTAGGACTTCTCAATCTAGGCCGGTTGTTATTAATTTCACTGTTTAAGAAAATAAGAAATAACAGGGAGAGCAACTTGAATATGTGTGCTCACTAAAATTAACGTTTATAGCAATATAATAATGGAAAAGGGAATACAGGTTCGATTCCTCTCAAAGGCACAATCTTTCTTTAGTAGGACTTCTCAATCTAGGCCGGTTGTTATTAATTTCACTGTTTAAGAAAATAAGAAATAACAGGGAGAGCAACTCAAATATGTGTGCTCACTAAAATTAACGTTTATAGCAATATAATAATGGGAAAGGGAATACAGGTTCGATTCCTCTCAAAGGCACAATCTTTCTTTAGTAGGACTTCTCAATCTAGGCCGGTTGTTATTAATTTCACTGTTTAAGAAAATAAGAAATAACAGGGAGAGCAACTCAAATATGTGTGCTCACTAAAATTAACGTTTATAGCAATATAATAATGGGAAAGGGAATACAGGTTCGATTCCTCTCAAAGGCACAATCTTTCTTTAGTAGGACTTCTCAATCTAGGCCGGTTGTTATTAATTTCACTGTTTAAGAAAATAAGAAATAACAGGGAGAGCAACTCAAATATGTGTGCTCACTAAAATTAACGTTTATAGCAATATAATAATGGGAAAGGGAATACAGGTTCGATTCCTCTCAAAGGCACAATCTTTCTTTAGTAGGACTTCTCAATCTAGGCCGGTTGTTATTAATTTCACTGTTTAAGAAAATAAGAAATAACAGGGAGAGCAACTCAAATATGTGTGCTCACTAAAATTAACGTTTATAGCAATATAATAATGGGAAAGGGAATACAGGTTCGATTCCTCTCAAAGGCACAATCTTTCTTTAGTAGGACTTCTCAATCTAGGCCGGTTGTTATTAATTTCACTGTTTAAGAAAATAAGAAATAACAGGGAGAGCAACTCAAATATGTGTGCTCACTAAAATTAACGTTTATAGCAATATAATAATGGGAAAGGGAATACAGGTTCGATTCCTCTCAAAGGCACAATCTTTCTTTAGTAGGACTTCTCAATCTAGGCCGGTTGTTATTAATTTCACTGTTTAAGAAAATAAGAAATAACAGGGAGAGCAACTCAAATATGTGTGCTCACTAAAATTAACGTTTATAGCAATATAATAATGGGAAAGGGAATACAGGTTCGATTCCTCTCAAAGGCACAATCTTTCTTTAGTAGGACTTCTCAATCTAGGCCGGTTGTTATTAATTTCACTGTTTAAGAAAATAAGAAATAACAGGGAGAGCAACTCAAATATGTGTGCTCACTAAAATTAATGTTTATAGCAATATAATAATGGGAAAGGGAATACAGGTTCGATTTCTCTCAAAGGCACAATCTTTCTTTAGTAGGACTTCTCAATCTAGGCCGGTTGTTATTAATTTCACTGTTTAAGAAAATAAGAAATAACAGGGAGAGCAACTCAAATATGTGTGCTCACTAAAATTAATGTTTATAGCAATATAATAATGGGAAAGGGAATACAGGTTCGATTTCTCTCAAAGGCACAATCTTTCTTTAGTAGGACTTCTCAATCTAGGCCGGTTGTTATTAATTTCACTGTTTAAGAAAATAAGAAATAACAGGGAGAGCAACTCAAATATGTGTGCTCACTAAAATTAACGTTTATAGCAATATAATAATGGGAAAGGGAATACAGGTTCGATTCCTCTCAAAGGCACAATCTTTCTTTAGTAGGACTTCTCAATCTAGGCCGGTTGTTATTAATTTCACTGTTTAAGAAAATAAGAAATAACAGGGAGAGCAACTCAAATATGTGTGCTCACTAAAATTAATGTTTATAGCAATATAATAATGGGAAAGGGAATACAGGTTCGATTCCTCTCAAAGGCACAATCTTTCTTTAGTAGGACTTCTCAATCTAGGCTGGTTGTTATTAATTTCACTGTTTAAGAAAATAAGAAATAACAGGGAGAGCAACTCAAATATGTGTGCTCACTAAAATTAATGTTTATAGCAATATAATAATGGGAAAGGGAATACAGGTTCGATTCCTCTCAAAGGCACAATCTTTCTTTAGTAGGACTTCTCAATCTAGGCTGGTTGTTATTAATTTCACTGTTTAAGAAAATAAGAAATAACAGGGAGAGCAACTCAAATATGTGTGCTCACTAAAATTAATGTTTATAGCAATATAATAATGGGAAAGGGAATACAGGTTCGATTCCTCTCAAAGGCACAATCTTTCTTTAGTAGGACTTCTCAATCTAGGCTGGTTGTTATTAATTTCACTGTTTAAGAAAATAAGAAATAACAGGGAGAGCAACTCAAATATGTGTGCTCACTAAAATTAACGTTTATAGCAATATAATAATGGGAAAGGGAATACAGGTTCGATTCCTCTCAAAGGCACAATCTTTCTTTAGTAGGACTTCTCAATCTAGGCCGGTTGTTATTAATTTCACTGTTTAAGAAAATAAGAAATAACAGGGAGAGCAACTCAAATATGTGTGCTCACTAAAATTAATGTTTATAGCAATATAATAATGGGAAAGGGAATACAGGTTCGATTCCTCTCAAAGGCACAATCTTTCTTTAGTAGGACTTCTCAATCTAGGCCGGTTGTTATTAATTTCACTGTTTAAGAAAATAAGAAATAACAGGGAGAGCAACTCAAATATGTGTGCTCACTAAAATTAACGTTTATAGCAATATAATAATGGGAAAGGGAATACAGGTTCGATTTCTCTCAAAGGCACAATCTTTCTTTAGTAGGACTTCTCAATCTAGGCCGGTTGTTATTAATTTCACTGTTTAAGAAAATAAGAAATAACAGGGAGAGCAACTCAAATATGTGTGCTCACTAAAATTAACGTTTATAGCAATATAATAATGGAAAAGGGAATACAGGTTCGATTCCTCTCAAAGGCACAATCTTTCTTTAGTAGGACTTCTCAATCTAGGGCGGTTGTTATTAATTTCATTGTTTAAGAAAATAAGAAATAACAGCGAGAGCAACTCAAATATGTGTGCTCACTAAAATTAATGTTTATAGCAATATAATAATGGGAAAGGGAATACAGTTTCGATTTCTCTCAAAGGCACAATCTTTCTTTAGTAGGACTTCTCAATCTAGGCTGGTTGTTATTAATTTCACTGTTTAAGAAAATAAGAAATAACAGGGAGAGCAACTCAAATATGTGTGCTCACTAAAATTAATGTTTATAGCAATATAATAATGGGAAAGGGAATACAGGTTCGATTCCTCTCAAAGGCACAATCTTTCTTTAGTAGGACTTCTCAATCTAGGCTGGTTGTTATTAATTTCACTGTTTAAGAAAATAAGAAATAACAGGGAGAGCAACTCAAATATGTGTGCTCACTAAAATTAATGTTTATAGCAATATAATAATGGGAAAGGGAATACAGGTTCGATTCCTCTCAAAGGCACAATCTTTCTTTAGTAGGACTTCTCAATCTAGGCTGGTTGTTATTAATTTCACTGTTTAAGAAAATAAGAAATAACAGGGAGAGCAACTCAAATATGTGTGCTCACTAAAATTAACGTTTATAGCAATATAATAATGGAAAAGGGAATACAGGTTCGATTCCTCTCAAAGGCACAATCTTTCTTTAGTAGGACTTCTCAATCTAGGCTGGTTGTTATTAATTTCACTGTTTAAGAAAATAAGAAATAACAGGGAGAGCAACTCAAATATGTGTGCTCACTAAAATTAACGTTTATAGCAATATAATAATGGAAAAGGGAATACAGGTTCGATTCCTCTCAAAGGCACAATCTTTCTTTAGTAGGACTTCTCAATCTAGGGCGGTTGTTATTAATTTCATTGTTTAAGAAAATAAGAAATAACAGCGAGAGCAACTCAAATATGTGTGCTCACTAAAATTAATGTTTATAGCAATATAATAATGGGAAAGGGAATACAGTTTCGATTCCTCTCAAAGGCACAATCTTTCTTTAGTAGGACTTCTCAATCTAGGCTGGTTGTTATTAATTTCACTGTTTAAGAAAATAAGAAATAACAGGGAGAGCAACTCAAATATGTGTGCTCACTAAAATTAACGTTTATAGCAATATAATAATGGGAAAGGGAATACAGGTTCGATTCCTCTCAAAGGCACAATCTTTCTTTAGTAGGACTTCTCAATCTAGGCCGGTTGTTATTAATTTCACTGTTTAAGAAAATAAGAAATAACAGGGAGAGCAACTCAAATATGTGTGCTCACTAAAATTAACGTTTATAGCAATATAATAATGGGAAAGGGAATACAGGTTCGATTTCTCTCAAAGGCACAATCTTTCTTTAGTAGGACTTCTCAATCTAGGCCGGTTGTTATTAATTTCACTGTTTAAGAAAATAAGAAATAACAGGGAGAGCAACTCAAATATGTGTGCTCACTAAAATTAACGTTTATAGCAATATAATAATGGAAAAGGGAATACAGGTTCGATTCCTCTCAAAGGCACAATCTTTCTTTAGTAGGACTTCTCAATCTAGGGCGGTTGTTATTAATTTCATTGTTTAAGAAAATAAGAAATAACAGCGAGAGCAACTCAAATATGTGTGCTCACTAAAATTAATGTTTATAGCAATATAATAATGGGAAAGGGAATACAGTTTCGATTTCTCTCAAAGGCACAATCTTTCTTTAGTAGGACTTCTCAATCTAGGCTGGTTGTTATTAATTTCACTGTTTAAGAAAATAAGAAATAACAGGGAGAGCAACTCAAATATGTGTGCTCACTAAAATTAACGTTTATAGCAATATAATAATGGGAAAGGGAATACAGGTTCGATTCCTCTCAAAGGCACAATCTTTCTTTAGTAGGACTTCTCAATCTAGGCTGGTCGTTATTAATTTCACTGTTTAAGAAAATAAGAAATAACAGGGAGAGCAACTTGAATATGTGTGCTCACTAAAATTAACGTTTATAGCAATATAATAATGGGAAAGGGAATACAGGTTCGATTCCTCTCAAAGGCACAATCTTTCTTTAGTAGGACTTCTCAATCTAGGCCGGTTGTTATTAATTTCACTGTTTAAGAAAATAAGAAATAACAGGGAGAGCAACTCAAATATGTGTGCTCACTAAAATTAACGTTTATAGCAATATAATAATGGGAAAGGGAATACAGGTTCGATTCCTCTCAAAGGCACAATCTTTCTTTAGTAGGACTTCTCAATCTAGGCCGGTTGTTATTAATTTCACTGTTTAAGAAAATAAGAAATAACAGGGAGAGCAACTTGAATATGTGTGCTCACTAAAATTAACGTTTATAGCAATATAATAATGGAAAAGGGAATACAGGTTCGATTCCTCTCAAAGGCACAATCTTTCTTTAGTAGGACTTCTCAATCTAGGCCGGTTGTTATTAATTTCACTGTTTAAGAAAATAAGAAATAACAGGGAGAGCAACTTGAATATGTGTGCTCACTAAAATTAACGTTTATAGCAATATAATAATGGAAAAGGGAATACAGGTTCGATTCCTCTCAAAGGCACAATCTTTCTTTAGTAGGACTTCTCAATCTAGGCCGGTTGTTATTAATTTCACTGTTTAAGAAAATAAGAAATAACAGGGAGAGCAACTCAAATATGTGTGCTCACTAAAATTAACGTTTATAGCAATATAATAATGGGAAAGGGAATACAGGTTCGATTCCTCTCAAAGGCACAATCTTTCTTTAGTAGGACTTCTCAATCTAGGCTGGTTGTTATTAATTTCACTGTTTAAGAAAATAAGAAATAACAGGGAGAGCAACTCAAATATGTGTGCTCACTAAAATTAATGTTTATAGCAATATAATAATGGGAAAGGGAATACAGGTTCGATTCCTCTCAAAGGCACAATCTTTCTTTAGTAGGACTTCTCAATCTAGGCCGGTTGTTATTAATTTCACTGTTTAAGAAAATAAGAAATAACAGGGAGAGCAACTCAAATATGTGTGCTCACTAAAATTAACGTTTATAGCAATATAATAATGGGAAAGGGAATACAGGTTCGATTCCTCTCAAAGGCACAATCTTTCTTTAGTAGGACTTCTCAATCTAGGCTGGTTGTTATTAATTTCACTGTTTAAGAAAATAAGAAATAACAGGGAGAGCAACTCAAATATGTGTGCTCACTAAAATTAACGTTTATAGCAATATAATAATGGGAAAGGGAATACAGGTTCGATTCCTCTCAAAGGCACAATCTTTCTTTAGTAGGACTTCTCAATCTAGGCTGGTCGTTATTAATTTCACTGTTTAAGAAAATAAGAAATAACAGGGAGAGCAACTTGAATATGTGTGCTCACTAAAATTAACGTTTATAGCAATATAATAATGGGAAAGGGAATACAGGTTCGATTCCTCTCAAAGGCACAATCTTTCTTTAGTAGGACTTCTCAATCTAGGCCGGTTGTTATTAATTTCACTGTTTAAGAAAATAAGAAATAACAGGGAGAGCAACTCAAATATGTGTGCTCACTAAAATTAACGTTTATAGCAATATAATAATGGGAAAGGGAATACAGGTTCGATTCCTCTCAAAGGCACAATCTTTCTTTAGTAGGACTTCTCAATCTAGGCCGGTTGTTATTAATTTCACTGTTTAAGAAAATAAGAAATAACAGGGAGAGCAACTTGAATATGTGTGCTCACTAAAATTAACGTTTATAGCAATATAATAATGGAAAAGGGAATACAGGTTCGATTCCTCTCAAAGGCACAATCTTTCTTTAGTAGGACTTCTCAATCTAGGCCGGTTGTTATTAATTTCACTGTTTAAGAAAATAAGAAATAACAGGGAGAGCAACTTGAATATGTGTGCTCACTAAAATTAACGTTTATAGCAATATAATAATGGAAAAGGGAATACAGGTTCGATTCCTCTCAAAGGCACAATCTTTCTTTAGTAGGACTTCTCAATCTAGGCCGGTTGTTATTAATTTCACTGTTTAAGAAAATAAGAAATAACAGGGAGAGCAACTCAAATATGTGTGCTCACTAAAATTAACGTTTATAGCAATATAATAATGGGAAAGGGAATACAGGTTCGATTCCTCTCAAAGGCACAATCTTTCTTTAGTAGGACTTCTCAATCTAGGCCGGTTGTTATTAATTTCACTGTTTAAGAAAATAAGAAATAACAGGGAGAGCAACTCAAATATGTGTGCTCACTAAAATTAACGTTTATAGCAATATAATAATGGGAAAGGGAATACAGGTTCGATTCCTCTCAAAGGCACAATCTTTCTTTAGTAGGACTTCTCAATCTAGGCCGGTTGTTATTAATTTCACTGTTTAAGAAAATAAGAAATAACAGGGAGAGCAACTCAAATATGTGTGCTCACTAAAATTAACGTTTATAGCAATATAATAATGGGAAAGGGAATACAGGTTCGATTCCTCTCAAAGGCACAATCTTTCTTTAGTAGGACTTCTCAATCTAGGCCGGTTGTTATTAATTTCACTGTTTAAGAAAATAAGAAATAACAGGGAGAGCAACTCAAATATGTGTGCTCACTAAAATTAATGTTTATAGCAATATAATAATGGGAAAGGGAATACAGGTTCGATTTCTCTCAAAGGCACAATCTTTCTTTAGTAGGACTTCTCAATCTAGGCCGGTTGTTATTAATTTCACTGTTTAAGAAAATAAGAAATAACAGGGAGAGCAACTCAAATATGTGTGCTCACTAAAATTAATGTTTATAGCAATATAATAATGGGAAAGGGAATACAGGTTCGATTCCTCTCAAAGGCACAATCTTTCTTTAGTAGGACTTCTCAATCTAGGCCGGTTGTTATTAATTTCACTGTTTAAGAAAATAAGAAATAACAGGGAGAGCAACTCAAATATGTGTGCTCACTAAAATTAATGTTTATAGCAATATAATAATGGGAAAGGGAATACAGGTTCGATTTCTCTCAAAGGCACAATCTTTCTTTAGTAGGACTTCTCAATCTAGGCCGGTTGTTATTAATTTCACTGTTTAAGAAAATAAGAAATAACAGGGAGAGCAACTCAAATATGTGTGCTCACTAAAATTAACGTTTATAGCAATATAATAATGGGAAAGGGAATACAGGTTCGATTCCTCTCAAAGGCACAATCTTTCTTTAGTAGGACTTCTCAATCTAGGCCGGTTGTTATTAATTTCACTGTTTAAGAAAATAAGAAATAACAGGGAGAGCAACTCAAATATGTGTGCTCACTAAAATTAACGTTTATAGCAATATAATAATGGGAAAGGGAATACAGGTTCGATTCCTCTCAAAGGCACAATCTTTCTTTAGTAGGACTTCTCAATCTAGGCTGGTTGTTATTAATTTCACTGTTTAAGAAAATAAGAAATAACAGGGAGAGCAACTCAAATATGTGTGCTCACTAAAATTAATGTTTATAGCAATATAATAATGGGAAAGGGAATACAGGTTCGATTCCTCTCAAAGGCACAATCTTTCTTTAGTAGGACTTCTCAATCTAGGCTGGTTGTTATTAATTTCACTGTTTAAGAAAATAAGAAATAACAGGGAGAGCAACTCAAATATGTGTGCTCACTAAAATTAACGTTTATAGCAATATAATAATGGGAAAGGGAATACAGGTTCGATTCCTCTCAAAGGCACAATCTTTCTTTAGTAGGACTTCTCAATCTAGGCTGGTCGTTATTAATTTCACTGTTTAAGAAAATAAGAAATAACAGGGAGAGCAACTTGAATATGTGTGCTCACTAAAATTAACGTTTATAGCAATATAATAATGGGAAAGGGAATACAGGTTCGATTCCTCTCAAAGGCACAATCTTTCTTTAGTAGGACTTCTCAATCTAGGCCGGTTGTTATTAATTTCACTGTTTAAGAAAATAAGAAATAACAGGGAGAGCAACTCAAATATGTGTGCTCACTAAAATTAACGTTTATAGCAATATAATAATGGGAAAGGGAATACAGGTTCGATTCCTCTCAAAGGCACAATCTTTCTTTAGTAGGACTTCTCAATCTAGGCCGGTTGTTATTAATTTCACTGTTTAAGAAAATAAGAAATAACAGGGAGAGCAACTTGAATATGTGTGCTCACTAAAATTAACGTTTATAGCAATATAATAATGGAAAAGGGAATACAGGTTCGATTCCTCTCAAAGGCACAATCTTTCTTTAGTAGGACTTCTCAATCTAGGCCGGTTGTTATTAATTTCACTGTTTAAGAAAATAAGAAATAACAGGGAGAGCAACTCAAATATGTGTGCTCACTAAAATTAACGTTTATAGCAATATAATAATGGGAAAGGGAATACAGGTTCGATTCCTCTCAAAGGCACAATCTTTCTTTAGTAGGACTTCTCAATCTAGGCCGGTTGTTATTAATTTCACTGTTTAAGAAAATAAGAAATAACAGGGAGAGCAACTTGAATATGTGTGCTCACTAAAATTAACGTTTATAGCAATATAATAATGGGAAAGGGAATACAGGTTCGATTCCTCTCAAAGGCACAATCTTTCTTTAGTAGGACTTCTCAATCTAGGCCGGTTGTTATTAATTTCACTGTTTAAGAAAATAAGAAATAACAGGGAGAGCAACTTGAATATGTGTGCTCACTAAAATTAACGTTTATAGCAATATAATAATGGGAAAGGGAATACAGGTTCGATTCCTCTCAAAGGCACAATCTTTCTTTAGTAGGACTTCTCAATCTAGGCCGGTTGTTATTAATTTCACTGTTTAAGAAAATAAGAAATAACAGGGAGAGCAACTCAAATATGTGTGCTCACTAAAATTAACGTTTATAGCAATATAATAATGGGAAAGGGAATACAGGTTCGATTCCTCTCAAAGGCACAATCTTTCTTTAGTAGGACTTCTCAATCTAGGCCGGTTGTTATTAATTTCACTGTTTAAGAAAATAAGAAATAACAGGGAGAGCAACTCAAATATGTGTGCTCACTAAAATTAATGTTTATAGCAATATAATAATGGGAAAGGGAATACAGGTTCGATTCCTCTCAAAGGCACAATCTTTCTTTAGTAGGACTTCTCAATCTAGGCCGGTTGTTATTAATTTCACTGTTTAAGAAAATAAGAAATAACAGGGAGAGCAACTTGAATATGTGTGCTCACTAAAATTAACGTTTATAGCAATATAATAATGGGAAAGGGAATACAGGTTCGATTCCTCTCAAAGGCACAATCTTTCTTTAGTAGGACTTCTCAATCTAGGCCGGTTGTTATTAATTTCACTGTTTAAGAAAATAAGAAATAACAGGGAGAGCAACTCAAATATGTGTGCTCACTAAAATTAACGTTTATAGCAATATAATA
Source organism: Acanthosepion esculentum (assembly GCA_964036315.1). Classification (NCBI taxonomy): domain Eukaryota; kingdom Metazoa; phylum Mollusca; class Cephalopoda; order Sepiida; family Sepiidae; genus Acanthosepion; species Acanthosepion esculentum. The sequence continues at coordinate 11,299,407 of OZ038503.1, forward strand.
ATGGGAAAGGGAATACAGGTTCGATTCCTCTCAAAGGCACAATCTTTCTTTAGTAGGACTTCTCAATCTAGGCCGGTTGTTATTAATTTCACTGTTTAAGAAAATAAGAAATAACAGGGAGAGCAACTCAAATATGTGTGCTCACTAAAATTAACGTTTATAGCAATATAATAATGGGAAAGGGAATACAGGTTCGATTCCTCTCAAAGGCACAATCTTTCTTTAGTAGGACTTCTCAATCTAGGCCGGTTGTTATTAATTTCACTGTTTAAGAAAATAAGAAATAACAGGGAGAGCAACTCAAATATGTGTGCTCACTAAAATTAACGTTTATAGCAATATAATAATGGGAAAGGGAATACAGGTTCGATTCCTCTCAAAGGCACAATCTTTCTTTAGTAGGACTTCTCAATCTAGGCCGGTTGTTATTAATTTCACTGTTTAAGAAAATAAGAAATAACAGGGAGAGCAACTCAAATATGTGTGCTCACTAAAATTAACGTTTATAGCAATATAATAATGGGAAAGGGAATACAGGTTCGATTCCTCTCAAAGGCACAATCTTTCTTTAGTAGGACTTCTCAATCTAGGCCGGTTGTTATTAATTTCACTGTTTAAGAAAATAAGAAATAACAGGGAGAGCAACTTGAATATGTGTGCTCACTAAAATTAACGTTTATAGCAATATAATAATGGGAAAGGGAATACAGGTTCGATTCCTCTCAAAGGCACAATCTTTCTTTAGTAGGACTTCTCAATCTAGGCCGGTTGTTATTAATTTCACTGTTTAAGAAAATAAGAAATAACAGGGAGAGCAACTTGAATATGTGTGCTCACTAAAATTAACGTTTATAGCAATATAATAATGGGAAAGGGAATACAGGTTCGATTCCTCTCAAAGGCACAATCTTTCTTTAGTAGGACTTCTCAATCTAGGCCGGTTGTTATTAATTTCACTGTTTAAGAAAATAAGAAATAACAGGGAGAGCAACTTGAATATGTGTGCTCACTAAAATTAACGTTTATAGCAATATAATAATGGAAAAGGGAATACAGGTTCGATTCCTCTCAAAGGCACAATCTTTCTTTAGTAGGACTTCTCAATCTAGGCCGGTTGTTATTAATTTCACTGTTTAAGAAAATAAGAAATAACAGGGAGAGCAACTCAAATATGTGTGCTCACTAAAATTAACGTTTATAGCAATATAATAATGGGAAAGGGAATACAGGTTCGATTCCTCTCAAAGGCACAATCTTTCTTTAGTAGGACTTCTCAATCTAGGCCGGTTGTTATTAATTTCACTGTTTAAGAAAATAAGAAATAACAGGGAGAGCAACTTGAATATGTGTGCTCACTAAAATTAACGTTTATAGCAATATAATAATGGGAAAGGGAATACAGGTTCGATTCCTCTCAAAGGCACAATCTTTCTTTAGTAGGACTTCTCAATCTAGGCTGGTCGTTATTAATTTCACTGTTTAAGAAAATAAGAAATAACAGGGAGAGCAACTTGAATATGTGTGCTCACTAAAATTAACGTTTATAGCAATATAATAATGGGAAAGGGAATACAGGTTCGATTCCTCTCAAAGGCACAATCTTTCTTTAGTAGGACTTCTCAATCTAGGCCGGTTGTTATTAATTTCACTGTTTAAGAAAATAAGAAATAACAGGGAGAGCAACTCAAATATGTGTGCTCACTAAAATTAACGTTTATAGCAATATAATAATGGGAAAGGGAATACAGGTTCGATTCCTCTCAAAGGCACAATCTTTCTTTAGTAGGACTTCTCAATCTAGGCTGGTCGTTATTAATTTCACTGTTTAAGAAAATAAGAAATAACAGGGAGAGCAACTTGAATATGTGTGCTCACTAAAATTAACGTTTATAGCAATATAATAATGGGAAAGGGAATACAGGTTCGATTCCTCTCAAAGGCACAATCTTTCTTTAGTAGGACTTCTCAATCTATGCTGGTCATTAGCAATTTCACTGTTTAAGAAAATAAAAACAGGGATAGTAACCCAAATACATGTGCCCCCTAAAAATAAATGTTTATCGCAATAAGAAATATTATTTTTAGTGAGCACACCTGTTAGGGTTCCAGTTACAGGCAAATAGTTAACTCCCAAACAAAAACAAAGCAAAATAAAAATACCAGCAATACATTTTTATATGAAGGTACCAATAATACCTATTTAAAGTAAAATTACCAAATTTTTAAATCAAAATGACCAGCGATTCATTTTATATTAGACAAATAATACATTTCATCTGTACTTGAAGGCATACAATCACATTCAATATTTAGATTTCTGTATTAATAACCCACAGAGGTTTATGTGCCACTAAACAAAATCAATCAACTTTCAACAATTTTCATGTAACATTGAATTACTTAGATTTGCTATATATTTTATTTAGCTTACTTCATGTTTTGAGTCCTTGTAGGCAATAAATCACTGAAAAATGCAAATATACACACCTGAAGTGTTCGACACATGGCTAAAATCTGCTTCAGTAAATTTTTCCATTTGTACCCACTTACTTCTTTAAATAATGCCTTTCACTCATACTTCTGATTGTTATTGCAATATTTTGTTAAAGTTGCTAAGCTCAAATATTTCATTATACAATACAGACATTTCACGCCCTGTTGGCAGGGCATCAGAATATGTCAACTGCCCCCCTGCAGAGGGTAAAAGTCTCTCAATGGGGCCACCTGTTGGCCGTGGGTGGCAACCCGTGATTCCTGGGGATGGGGTCCTGGTGGTTGAGCAGGTCATGACCCAAGTATAAAGTGATCACGATCCTGCAGCACACCACTTTGGCACTTATCTGGGCTAGACGGGTGGTCGGAGAGGCCCGATCCGATCAATCAGCTGGTCATGTCATGCCCCATCACATCTAACCCATCCCAAAACAACTACAACTTACAATTAACTTTCCCACCCAAACCCTACACTAAATATACTAACAAAAAATTATAAATAATGATGTTGCCAGCTACACGTTTTTGAAACAATGATGTTGCCAGCTATACGGTTTTGAAACAATGATGTTGCCAGCTATACGTTTTGAAACAATGATGTTGCCAGCTATACGTTTTTGAAACAATGATGTTGCCAGCTATACGTTTTTGAAACAATGATGTTGCCAGCTATATGTTTTTGAAACAATGATGTTGCCAGCTATACGTTTTTGATATATTTAGTAAATACTGGATCTGGCATTAAATAACCCATAGTGGTTGATATGCCATAAAACCCCAAACAAACAAACACATTTCATGGACATTGCAAGGAGTTGATTTATTCATTAAATTAAGAACTATTATTCATAAGAAAATTTAAATAGGGAAACCACAAAATTTTCAGCTAGCAAATATAATTTAGGTAGCCTCATATTTTGAGTCCTTCTTTGGCTGAAACCATTGATGTTACACTCTGTTTGTATTTTAGTTTCTGGTTCACTTCACATCAAAACCTGTTGGTTGGATGTGAATGATACAAAAGCAACATTAAAAATGGCATTCTCTGCTTAGGGGCTGCAAGCATCACATTCAGCTTACAAAACAAATCCCCACCAAAAAATATAAAATACAATTTAAAAGGATCCAAACACAAACTTACTGCTGAAGCAAAAGCTTGATAAAAAAAAAAAAACACTGTGTTCATATATCGACCCTGACTACTTAAAAAGACCTGCTCATGACACTAAAGGTAGTCATAGACAAGTAGGCAGGCTATTACCAACACCACCAGTGGCCTCAGTCAACCAACCTTACACAAATTTTAATGCCAAGCCATACCAATTACTCCATCCTCCAGGTCACTTCCCTTACCCACAAAAAGATGTTCCGTCTTGATCCTTTATATTGGCAATACAAAGAATTTTATTTTAACATATCTTGTTTCCTTTTCTTTCCACTTCACTGACCATACTTTGTTGATTTTGTTTGTTCTTGGTATCCAATACACAGAAGATAACATTAATCACTAATAAAATAATCATGCAGCAGGTAGTACCAAGTTACCTGATACCAATAACATTTGAAAAGTGGGCTTATGGTCATATAACATTGAAACACTGGTTCTTGTCTGCTCACCAAATTAAAGCAACCTTGAGCCTGATCAGTACCTACATGGATAAATGCTTGGGAATACCAGGTTCTGTAAGCTTGGATGTGTGGGTGGTGTTATTGATAACAGCTCAGAATTGGAAATTGGGGAGTAAAGTTTAAATTCCAGTCAGGTTTGTTATATTCACTTATGCACAAATACCCCCAGGAAAGGTACAAATCCACCTCTTCTCCTCATCTGTGGGTTAAATAGTAAGACTTTTATCAGTAAATCATTATCATCTCCAAAACATTCTTACACGCCAACCATCCTCAGTGTGATGAAGAAATATATCCAGCAGAAAGGCCTCTGATTGGGGGGTTTTCAGGAGTGTGGAACCTTGTTGGACTTAATCCATTTCACTTGTTCACATTGTTTACGTTAAGATGTTTCATGAGTAGAAATGATCATCGAAGGTGAGCATTTACAAGCATATCGCATCAAATGATGGTTCTACATGAGGTTTACAGGTTCGATTCCTGTCAGAGAAGCACATATTTTTTACAATATTTCTCGAACATTCAAGCTAGTAAATGTAATTAATGCTGTATAATTAAAAAACAGAGCAGTTACTTAAATAAATTATAGGTATAAAAATTACATATAAACAGAAAATATATTAAATACACTCCTTATACAATTTGTATTTTAAGTGGCATGCTAATTTTACTAAATACTTTCCAATTAGTCATTCTATATTATTTCATTATCTTTGCTTAATTTTATTACCTGTCTTCAGTAGTTTGTATTTTTGACATCTTTTTCAGTTCATTCTTTATTCTTTATATTTATTTGGACATCACAACTGAACATTACTATTGTTCTATTTTGGCTGATTTATAAATTTGCTTTGAAAGTTTCCCTACTCGGGTCATTTAGTATTAGGTTGGTGCAAAAATAATGATGTTTTTTGACATTCAAGATCATGTCAAAAAACGTCATTATTTTTGCACCAACCTAATATTTCTAGTAATTCATCCAATGAGTCTGGTATTCATAAAATGTCATCAACAGATGGTTCCATGTAGGTCTACTCCCATCCCTTCTTAGTTCATTTTTTTTCAAGATACTTTCATGGCATACAAACAAGTACTTTTTGTTTGTTTGGCTTCTTTCTTTGGAAGGAAATGAATGCTTATCTTGAAATGCTTGTTTGTGTTTGTGAATATTCAGAACTCAAATACAATATGTAAAAATATAATATTAAAAAATATCTGAAAATATTTATTGATTAAAGAGACTTAGAGAAAAGTTCCTCTGTTTATTTCGGTATTGTTTGAAAATATTCATAAATGGGTACTTCAATTGTGGAACTGAATTCTTAATGTAGAAATTTTCTTCGTTGTTTTATTTATACTGTTTTGTACTGTGCACTTTGGGCATGTTTTACATATCACTAAATACAACATTTTAAATGATATCTCCATGAGGTACTCTGAATTACCTCCCTTAGGTTTGTGTAACTACTTTCATATTCTGGTTTCTCCTTTTGCATTTGAAATAAGATATAAAATGGCATCCAAAATGCAATATAATTTATTCCTAAAAGGACAAAATCAAATTTAATTTAATCTCTGTGAAGAAATATATTTCAACTTAAATGGGAAGTTTATACAGTCTTGTAAGCTCATTAAAATAAAAGTACTCTGTGCTTTGACTTTTGAGAATATTTACTCATCAGATATATTCCTTTATACAGGATGGGAATAATTTTTATGTTTTGCTACAGTGGTTTTCTAGCTTCTTTTTTTTTTTAATAATGTTTAAGGAAGATTCTACACCTCAGGTGTGTATATTTGCATGTGAATCTAAATGATTTTCTTTGTGATGGCTTCAGTATGAGGGCTCAAAATATGCAGCTTCTTAAATAAAATTTCCTAGCTGTACTTGTAAACCTTTCATGGTTTTCCTACTTAGATTTTCTGATGAATCTTAATTTCCAAGTTCTACAGTTATAAGTTACCCTATTGCAACATTAAACATTTGAGCTTACCAACTTAACAAGAAAATATTACAATAACAATCATAAGTATGACTGAAGGTCATTATTTAAACAAGGAAGAGGGTACAATTGAAAAGATTTGAAATTGACAAAGTTTGCCACTTCACTCAAGCAGATGTTAAATGAGTGTTATTTCTTCCTCTTTTTTTTTTTAATCATTTCACCCCAAGCAAGACAGTGATGCCACTAAGACATAAAGGATTACTGGGAGTGAAAAGAAAAGAGGAAACTTTAGTGAGGGGAATGGACAATAAAAGAATTGAATTCAGGAAGAACAAGATAGTGATTGATGTGGCATATAAAATTCTGAAGATCATACGTGGCAGGGAAACAACAAATTGGACGAGAGTTTCGCATGAGAGAAGTGTAAGAAAAGAAATTATTAGAAGTTACTGTTACATGTAACCGTTTCCCAGGCTCTATGAATTCAAGCGTCATACGAGGCTGGCATCCCGTTCCCACCCTTTCACTGTTGAAACTGTTAAATGTAGACGTCTCTTCTACTCCAATAGCTTCATATCTCGCACCTCACGCCTGTGGAACTCCCTTCCCTATTCCTGTTTCCCCTGACAACTATAATCTCCAACAATTCAAATGTAATGTTAATCGACATCTCCAGTTGCATTGATCTATCCACTATCCTTCTCCACATCCTTTCCTCTAACACTCCTATCTGCTCTTGCTCCAAATCCTCTGCAACCCCTTGCATGCTAGTGGCTTTCAGCCTTGCCTGGGGTGAAAAGCTTTAAAAAAAAAAAGTCAAACAATGAGACCTAATTGCCAATCTAGTAAAATTAAATTAAATGCGATTGAGGTACTAAGGAGGAGAACAAATTAGAACAATTGCCATGAAAATATTTGTAGAAAAGACAGAGGAAAACTACATAACATCTGTGAGAAAGTGACTGAAATTGTGATGCCAGGTCAGGATTGATAACATTACAGACCCTTCTTTGGATTTTATCAAGAAACTTGAGATAAATAGCTGAAGACCCAGACCAGATATGGTAGCAATATTTAACACACACGTGAATGGAAAATTTATAAGTGTGCAAGATGGATTGTGATGAGAAAATTGTTTGTCACAACACAGTAAACCAACTTTCTTAGCAGTAGATCTAGCAATTGATTCAACATCAACACTCCGCTTCATGTAAGTGATAAACATGAGATCAAGAATGTGCAATAAGTTGCTCACCATGCTGATGGAAGGAAAAATGATCTTATGTGGTGACTTAAAGATAGCAGTTTTATTTTCAAGATGTTAAAATTCACAAGCCATTTCTTGCTCCTGTTAACAACTGATTGGAGGTCAATTTCAAAAAAAATTTATACTGGAAAGTGAGGATTGGGTAGCTCCAATCCAGATATGGTAGCAATATTCCATTTTTGGTTTTATTTGACTTTTGTAAAGATAAAGTCTGGCAGTAACAGGTACTTTGTGGAGTGAAACAAAGAGGCAACTATTTTTCTAGTATCTTTAATGATGGAATGTTGTTATGAATTGCATGTGAAGTCTGGAGTGAACTTTAATCCAAATAGACATTCAAAGCATGCAGCATCATTGAGTGCAGCCATTCATTGTGGCAGGTGAAAGTTCAGAGTTTAATTTGTGATAATGAAATGATACTAGCTTGGTTTTCAAAGCATTCAAAGTTTACAAGCCAGTTATTTTAGCTGTTGAAAGATATAAGACAGTTATTTTGTAGTGAGTATGAAATAATAATAACTCTTTTACCCAATCCCTTGAAATTCAATGAGCTGAGGAAAAAGATGGAAGGCAATTCACAAGCCTGTGTGAAATTTTCTTTGGACCAATGAAAACCTTGCCTTCACAGAAAATGGCCGGCAAGCTGAAAAGAAAAGGAAATAAATTCACAAGCCTATGTGAAGTTTTCTTTAGACCAATGAAAACCTTGCCTTCACAGAGATGGATGGGCAAGCTATGAAGAAGGAAGAAAAAAACATACTAAGCCTATGCTAAAATTCCTTTTGAGATAAAATGAGGAGAAAAATTAATAAGTAAAGAGTGTCTGAAGTCACATGAAAGGATGTTTTTCTTCACCACATCCAGCATTAAAGTTTTCATCAGTGTAAAATTACCAATTATATTATCAGCCTTTAACCAAGTATGCAGGATTTCAAAGAATTTTCTTTCAACAATCCAAGAAAGTATTTCAAAGTATCTCTCTTCATCTACTTTGGAATATATGCAACAGTATATCCCTTCTGTGATCCCTGCATCCCATCAGAATGTCTGAGGACCAACTTCTCGAGAGCTCCTCTCTGCTGCTGCTCGGTCTCACGCTGTCCGCTGATCTGAGATGGAACAAATACATCGAGTCAATTGCATCATCCACCGCAAGAAAAGTTGGTTCCCTGTGCCGAGCCAGGAAATTCTTCTCCCCTGAATCGATCCTCCAAGTCTATAAGTCTACCATTCGACCTTGCATGGAGTATTGCTGCCATTTATGGTCTGGGGCCCCTGCGTGTTGCCTCAGGGTTCTTGATAAGATCCAGAGACGGATATGCAATGTGATTGGCCCTGATCTGTCATCTCGTCTGCAGTCGCTCTCTCACAGACGCGATGTTGCATCGCTCTGCCCTTTCTACAAGTACTTCCACGGTAATTGCTCTGAGGAGTTGCTTTCGCTTGTCCCTAAGCCTCGTGAATTTAAGCGTCCTACGAGGCTGGCATCCCGTTCCCACCCCTTCACCGTTGAAACTGTTAGGTGTAGACGTCTTTTCTACTCCAATAGCTTCATGTCTCGCACATCTCGCCTATGGAACTCCCTTCCCTATTACTGTTTCCCTGACAAATACAATCTCCAACGGTTTAAGTGTAGCGTCAATCATCATCTCCAATTGCCTTGATCTATCCACTTCCTTTCATCTTTCATTCCTATCTGCTCTCACTCTATATCTCCCGTAACCCCCCTACCTCGATCGACCCTCCGTCCTTCTCTTTCTCCACATCCCTTCCTTTACCACTCCTATCTGCTCTTCCTCCAACCCTTCTGTAACCCCATGCGTGATAGTGGCCACCGGCCTTGCTTGGGGTGATACGCTTAAAAAAAAAAAAAAAAATTAACTCTCTTACATTTGTTTTAAATATTTTTTAATATTATTTTATTTCAAATCATTTAATCTGTTGTATGAAGATTTCCTCTTCATGATAATTCATTAAAATTACGATTTTTTAAAAATTTGTGATTTATTTTCCTGAAACGAGATACTGACACAACAAGCATGTAAATTCATAAATAAATTACTTGTTTTGTTTTGTCAAAAATAATCTGCATGTTTCCTTGTCATCAGTATCTATCATGGGTAAATGAACTGTTCATTTTAACCCCTAAGCCCCATGCCACTATAATTTTAGCTGTTTGAGCTTGATCAGTAGAGAGATCAGCTGTATGGCTCCAAACATCTTGACTTTTGGAGGAGCTTTCAATATGTCCTGCCAGTTTCATATTATCCAAACCCTCTTTCCTCACCATATGTCCCATATGAATACATTGTCTGTTAGGAATATAAGACATTAACTTAAAATCAGAAATTTCCAGACATTTAAATGCATTGGTTTTACAGCAAAAGTCATTTTCAGTGGAAATCTGGTTTTTCTAAGAAGTATTTCTTTCTTTTGTTGAAAATAATTTCGTTAAAGAATGAAAGTTGCTGTAAGGTGAAGATATTTTTGTAAATATTTTAGTATTTATTTATGGCCTCTTATTGTGTGTAATTTAAAGATGAGCACTGATATAATTAAATTATACGATAAACTGAAATGGAAGTAAATAATTCTACAGATGAAACGCTGCTCACCTCTAACTGCTAAATTGCTATTACTATATAGTAAATATTTGTATGAACTATGTTCCTTAGTCTCACCACTTTTACAGCTAGGACCCACTATGACACATTCATGGTGGCAAATCATCCCCATTACCTTTGGGTTCCTTTGGAAAGAAGTAAGTTCCGCTCAGACAGTTTCTTTTTCAGAACTGTTACCATATAGAACAGACTCCCAAGATGATGCTTCCATGATCACTACAATCTTGACCTTTTCAAATCAAGAGTCAACCAATATCTATCCTACAGCAACTTATAATATGCACTTCTTACTTACCCCTTCCTCTCCCTTAAACAATCTCATTTGGTAACCCTTTTACCTTGAGTGGCTCTTGGGCCTTGTATTGGGCGAACCATAGTGAAAATAAATTATGATGGTGGTGCAGATTTGATGAAAGGCAAATTAAACAAAAGCAAAAAAAAAAACAAACTTCCCTCCAATCCATACTTACAGAAAGAAATAGCAGTTAAAAGGCTTTAAATGGAAATTAACAGTTTCTTTGTGTTAAGTTTACATGACATAGTGTCATAAAGCAATTTATCAAAAATCATTTCTGATGCTTTCATAGTTTCAAGAGGCTTGGACAGTTAAAAACTTTGTTGTCTTTATGACATCTTTGCCTCTGTACCCCACAGATTTCTGTCTGAATTTATGCAAGAAAATATTATTATGTATTGATTCTCCTCAGAGATTTTCCGACATTTTTATTGCCAACGAAAATTCTAGTGATATTTTGTCTGAATTTCTGAAATATTCATTCTTCTTAGTTTATAAACAAGATGGCCGACAAATTTGAATCTTTGTTTTCATCATGACTCCAAGGTTTATTAGGATTAATATCATCAAACTTGCTGGTCTTATAAATTTCTAAGATGAGTCATTATCATTATTCCATGAGTTATTTGGACCAATATCCTCGACTTTATTGTTTTTTTTATTAAATATTATGTGAATTCCTGAGATGAGTCATTATCATTATTCCATCATTTATTTGAACTAATATCCTGATCATTATCATTATTCCATCATTTATTTGAACTAATATCCTGATCATTATCATTATTCCATCATTTATTTGAACTAATATCCTGATCATTATCATTGTTGCATCATTTATTTGAACTAATATCCTGATCATTATCATTGTTCCATCATTTATTTGAACTAATATCCTGGTCATTATCATTATTCCATCATTTATTTGAACTAATATCCTGATCATTATCATTATTCCATCATTTATTTGAACTAATATCCTGATCATTATCATTATTCCATCATTTATTTGAACTAATATCCTGATGATTATCATTATTCCATCATTTATTTGAACTAATATCCTGGTCATTATCATTGTTCCATCATTTATTTGAACTAATATCCTGATCATTATCATTATTCCATCATTTATTTGAACTAATATCCTGATCATTATCATTATTCCATCATTTATTTGAACTAATATCCTGATCATTATCATTATTCCATCATTTATTTGAACTAATATCCTGGTCATTATCATTATTCCATCATTTATTTGAACTAATATCCTGATCATTATCATTATTCCATCATTTATTTGAACTAATATCCTGATCATTATCATTATTCCATCATTTATTTGAACTAATATCCTGGTCATTATCATTATTCCATCATTTATTTGAACTAATATCCTGATCATTATCATTATTCCATCATTTATTTGAACTAATATCCTGATCATTATCATTATTCCATCATTTATTTGAACTAATATCCTGATCATTATCATTATTCCATCATTTATTTGAACTAATATCCTGATCATTATCATTATTCCATCATTTATTTGAACTAATATCCTGATCATTATCATTATTCCATCATTATTTGAACTAATATCCTGGTCATTATCATTATTCCATCATTTATTTGAACTAATATCCTGATCATTATCATTATTCCATCATTTATTTGAACTATTATCCTGGTCATTATCATTATTCCATCATTTATTTGAACTAATATCCTGATCATTATCATTATTCCATCATTTATTTGAACTAATATCCTGATCATTATCATTATTCCATCATTTATTTGAACTAATATCCTGATCATTATCATTGTTCCATCATTTATTTGAACTAATATCCTGATCATTATCATTATTCCATCATTTATTTGAACTAATATCCTGATCATTATCATTATTCCATCATTTATTTGAACTAATATCCTGATCATTATCATTATTCCATCATTTATTTGAACTAATATCCTGATCATTATCATTATTCCATCATTTATTTGAACTAATATCCTGATCTGTGCTGGTTATAACATATCATGTTTTCTTATATTCTTTATGATAATGCCACTTTTTTTTTTGTACATTTATTTTTTAACTCAACCATGTTACAGAATTTCTTTGTTTTGTTGTGCTATACTGAGGATAGATTTTCTCATCATATTAAATTATATCTTGGACAACAGTTTTATTCCAGTCTTAATTCATATTATATTGTAATTTTCTTTTTCCTTTCTTTTGCTAAATGTGTTTTTACAGATCACATAATAAGAAAGGAAATAATTTAAAAAACAAAGACAAAGCAGAAACCCTCATGTTTTTAGGCAATAAACTATAAATCAGAAATCCTTATTCCAAATATATTTTATCAAATCATGCAGCCACTGTTTGGCGCATTCATCCAAAAGACCTCTAACAAATGGAAGAAAAAAATGCTTAATGATACTATTTCATGTCTATTGTGCGTATCATTCTTAAAATAAATGCATGCATAATCCATGGAATGATTTATAATATAGCAATTCAGTTTAAAGAATGGAAAAAAAACATCGAGAGCAGAAATCAATAGGTGAAAAGTATAACCCATTTTGGCATGATATACACAAGGACACTTAGATTTATACATTTGGTTTTTTTTTGTTTGTTTTTTTTAAGTATATCGTACCATCAAGGCAGGAGGGCAACTAGCACATAAGGGTTACAGAGAGAGCAAGAGTAAAGAGGGGTGTTTGAGGAAAGGATATAGAGAAGGACGGGGATCAAGATCAAGGCATCAGAAGATGTTAACTGATATAACATTTCAATATTTGGAGATTATTGCTATCAGTCAAGCAAGTAAGAGGAAGGGAGTTTCACTGTTGGGAAGTGTGAGACAAGAAGCTGTTGGAGTAGAAGAAACAGCTACATTTAACTGTTTTGATAATGAAAGAGTAGGACTGGGATGCCAACCTAAATTCATACAGTTTGGGAACCACTGAAAGTAGCTCATCGGAGCAGTTACCATGAAAATATTTGTAGAAAAGACAGAGGGAAGCCACAGCACATCTGTGAGAAAGTGACTTTAGATGAGATACCAGATCAGGACCTATCACATATATTTATAAAAAAATTACCATTTATTGGGCAAGAAACATCTTTCTTGTCACTCATCCTAAAAAATGCCTTTTTGTTCTTTGTACAAATAACCAAAGATTTTCACAGAAAATCTATTCTGTAATCAAGGATGCCTTAAAATTGCATATCTTCAGATTCAGCATGTTCCAAAGAAGGTTTTGGTAATAAATTTATTTCTGTGATATATACTTCAAAATATCTTTCAGAATTACTCTACATCAAAATCTGTTAACTGGATGTGAACACTAAGACAGCACAACTAAAAAGTATCAGTCTGCACAGGGGCTCTGAGCATCACATCCAAATCACAAAAAAATCCCCCCCCAAAAAATACGTTATAAAAGGAGCCAATCACATAAATATTGCTGCTGATTAAAAATATGACAAAAAATAATGAGTCATGATTCACCCCATCTGGTTTTAAGAACGCCGCTCCTGACACTGTAAAAAGTTGTTGCAAACAGTCAACTTTCAATACCACCACCAGTTTCTTGGTCAACCTACTCAAGATAATAATATGAAGATTTTTGTCTGAATTTCTAGGATATTAAGTTATCATTATTCATATAACTTATATTTAAACTATTGCATACACCTGAGGAAAACCTGAGAGTACAATGGCCAAAAAATTGTGATGAAAACAACAAAGATGCAGCAATAATCCAAATATAAATAGTGGAAATATATAGAGATGATGAGACAGTAGAAAATTTCTAAACGGCACATTTTGCTGATAGTGTCTACTCACTTTGGCTGCCTCATGTTAGAATTACAGAAAGACAAAACTGTATGTGTGAGAAAATGCCTTGGAATCTCTGAGGATAAGTGGGAACCATAAATCAAATTCAATTAAATTACCTCATCACCTCCAATATCCAGACTCAAGAGAGTGTCTGTTCACCTGTTTGTTTTATATATATATATATATATATATATATATATTGGAACAATAGACAATATGGAGAATTTTTGCACTCCCTCACTACCTTTATATTTTTTATTTCTCTTTTTTCCAAATGGAAAGATGTAAGAATACTGAAAAAACTAAATAAAAAAAATTAAATTTGCCTTGTCGGTCATATTTAATGAAAGATTTTAAAAAGAAAGGTTGCTGCCCAAATTTATACATACATACATACATATATGTGTGTGTGCGTGTGTGTTAGAGCCATTTGGTGTTGTTGGATTTTAAATCTATCCACTAAAACTAGAAAGCATTTTTTATATATATATATACATGTATATACAGACACACCAACTCAAGCATGCACATATATTCTTACACTTTTCTTTTTTAAAGTTAACAAATGAATAATGAATGAATTGGAGAACATTCCATACTTTTCATTTAATAAAATTTAATTTTTTTAAATTATAATAAATTTATTTAGATAAAGGCAAATATAAAAAAATAAACTTTTAACAAATATTAAACAATCTGATTTCATTCAATTAAATTTAATTTTTTTCAGTTACAGATTACTTTAATTTTATCACTCATTCAATTACATTTTTTTAATCATTTCATCCCCCAAGCAAAACAACAAAGCCTCTAAGGTGCAAGAGGTTACTGCATATTAAAGAATATGAGAAAAACTACTAAGGAAAGAGGAAAATAAAAGAATAAGAAGACAGAAGATAACTGATATTGCATTTAAATTTTTGAAGATGAAAGGCAATAAAGCCACTAGGATGCAAGAGGTTACTGAGTGTTAGAGAATATGAGAAAAACTACTATTAAGGAGAGAGGACAATAAAAGAATAAGAATTAAGAAGACAGAAGATAACAATTGACATTTTATTTAAATATTTGAAGATGAAAGGCATAGAAATTGACATTGTATTTAAATATTTGAAGATGAAAGTTGACTGGGAAGTTTGAGTCTGGAAGAGGGTTCCACAAGCAAGAAGTGCAAAAGAAGGACCTATTAACATAGAACTTCACATTACATCTAGCCATATGAACTGTAAAGTTATCATACATTGCCGCTAATCTCATGCTGCACTTAAAATCACAAAGTCCAAATACCTATGAGGGAAGTTCATCAGCCAACTTTCCTAGCAGTAGACCTAAAATTGATTTAATATAATCTTTCCACTTCATGTCAGTTGAAAACATTAACCTTAGAAGGCAAAATGAGTTAGTCTCTTGGCAGCTGACCTCAGCTATGGTGATGAAAGGTAAAAAGGGTTCTCTTAGATGATTAAAAGAGAGAGGTTTCATTAAAATTAACAAGCCATTCCTTGCTCCAATTAATAACAGATTGTACTTCATTTTTTTTTTTAGATCAGCTGTCAATTTGACTTCCTCAAACCAATCAGATTTACTATCAGTACATTTATGTTCTTATCTTTATTTCCAATCAATATTTACTCAGATTAGAAAAATACAAGTCAGCTAAGTGAAAATAAAATGCAGGGAGGGTTTTTACACCAGCCTTTTTGGAAATGATCAATAAATCAGTCCACTGAAACTAGAAAGTATGTTTTATTGGAGGTGGTAAGGTATCAACAAGAATGTAACCTAGTTCCTATCAGAGTAGTCTTCTTGGGACCTCACACACTTATTCCAACATCCCTTTCACCTTTCAAAAATAGTCTGCAAAGTCCATTTTGGGATTGCCCTCAGCCACTTCATTATATTCTTCTTAACTTTGTCTATGGCTCCAGATCTTCTATCTTTCAAAACATACAGACATCCATATCTGGATTCAAATGGAGCTAAGACAGATTGGTGAGATGGTGTCTTCCCAAAAATATACTGCATGTGGCACAAACCATCGATGAGCAAGTTATTCAAAATAGCTGAATATTTTCCAAGAGAGTCCATGGAATCTGCAAATCTTAAAATTCTTGCTCTGTCAGTTTCCTTTGATTGCTATGCAAATGCATGCATTCAACATTTTTGGGTGTCTTGCATGTTTGAAGGCTGTCCAGACTGTGGGTGACATTCATTTCATTTGGTATTTTCTTATTAAATCCCCTTTGAAAGCCTCCTTCTTCACTGGAATAACTTCTGCATATGAATGTCTATCTTTCAACCAGAACTTGAAGCAATTTCACTGTGAATACAACAGCCACACAATATACAAGCTCACACCATAGCATTTCTCAGCAAACTAAATAACCCCATCTATAGTATATGTTCACATTATAAAAAATTATGTGAAAAACTACTACTCTCTACCACTTACCAGTGTGAATACATTATAAACCAATATTCAAACAAGACCTTTTTGATAAGCCTTGATTTTGAGCCTGATTATGGTGATGCTTTGTCTGTTTCAGAGGAATAAAAAAGGATCGAGAAGATAACTTGTTGATGGAGTGGCCATGGTTAAATGTAAAATAAATGCTAGAACTGTCCAACAAACAAAATTGACAAAGTTTGCAATAACAAGAAAAAGAAAAGGAAAGAAAGGGGCAAAAATTAATATAAAGTATGCAAACAATATATGCAAGACAAATTAACAGTAATAAGTTAAAGCAAGAGTAATATGGCAAAAAGTTCACTAAGAATTGGGGTTGACACACAAGAGCAAATTTGGACAAATGACCGCAGCATTCTAACTTCAAGACAAGACAGAACGGGACTGAGTCAGATGAAACTGAGAACCTGCCTATTTTATTGGCTATGAATAAATCCCAGCATGCATTTGTGTACTTCTGCATATAACTTGGGGAGGGGCAAGTGTTTTCCAATCATTCCTACAGAACATTGGAAACAAAAGAACTCCTTGTGTAGATTTTCAACCAACTGCAACAATTTTGAAAGTAGATGGGGATCCTTGAATACGAGTAACCAGCTATATTATATATATATATGAGTGTGTGTATATATATATATATATACAGTTGTCAACAACAAGTGGTGACAGGCTGTTTCAGGCTTGAGTACAATCTTCAGGCTGTGGCTGCCT
>OZ038503.1:11326710-11334210 GCA_964036315.1 Acanthosepion esculentum
ATATATATATATACACACACACACACATATATATAAAATAAAATTAACTATAAAATTAATTATATATCTAATCCGTGTCACCCCAAGCAAGGCAGTACAGCCCCTAGCACGCAAGGGCTTACAGGGTGGGGAGGAATTATTGGCAGAAACATTAGTAAAGAGCAGAAAGAGAAAAGAGCAATCAGAAGTAGATAGCGATTGACATTGCATTTAAATCTTTACAGATTAAAGTTGGTTGGAAAACATGGAGCTGAGACGGAGTTCCACAATTGAGAATTGTGAGATAAGAAACTCTTAGCATAGAAGTTACAGCTATATCTAACAAGGTTAACTGTATATTGATGAGATCCCTACCACCAGTCTTGTTACCATGAAAGTATTTATTAAAACGGTACAGAACAGAGTGGTAACCTTATGGTGGTGGGCAAGTGACTGAAGCCAAGCCACCTGATCAGGACCAATAATATTGCTGATTCTTCTTTGGATCTTATCAAGGAGTTTCAGGAAAATAGCAGGGGTACTGGACCACATATGGCAACAATATTTTAAGCATGTATGAATGGTAGACTTATAGATATGCAAGATAGATTCTAGAGAGAAAAATTGTCTCGCCAACACAGTTAACTTACTTTCTTAGCAGCTGATCTAATGATGGATTAAATGTAGTCTTTCCACCTCATGTCAGCTGAGAACATTAGACCAAGAAAGTGTGGTGAGTCGCTTTCTTGTTGGATAGCATCAGCCATGCTGACAGAAGGCAGAGAAAAGTTTCTCAAATGATTAATAGAGAGAAGTTTAGTTTTGGAAGTGTTAAAATTGACAAGCCATTTTTTACCTCACTTTATGACAATCTTGAGATTGTTTTGCACATTGGCTGCCATTTTGATATTGTCTGACTGATCACCCTTACTAACGAGGTAGGACTAAATGGCAGTGACGTCAGCATAGATGCCAAGTTAAGAGCTGATGTCATTTGGGAAGGTCATTATGGATGGAGCCCTGGGGAACACCTGCATTAGAATGAAAGGATGTAAAGAAGTGGATGTTGAGGACAACTTTCCTTTCTCCATTTGACAGGAACAACTGCATCAGCTCAAAAATGTGCCTGGAAATACTGTAGCTTTTCAGCTTGGAGAGAAGACCTGAATGCCAGACCCAGTTAAAGGCTTTTGAGATGTCTGGTGCTACAGCCCTGGCTTCACCATTTTTATTTAGAGAATGATAGACTCTTTCTGCAATTATTGTTAGTGCGTCAGCTGTTGATCTGGAGAAACGAAAACTATAATGCTTGTCTGAGAAAAGGCCCTGTGATGAGAGATGATGAACCAATTCAACATTGATTAAGTCCTCTAGGGGTTTCTCAAAAAGAGTTAGGAGGCTAATAGATGGATGGGTCAGATGGTTCACCAGAGTTCTTAAAAGCTGGAACAACAGACAATGACTTCCAGCAAGCAGGAACGCAAGAGGCAGTGAGGCATTTATTATACAGTTTAGAGAGAACAGGAGCGCTATAGTATGGGAGCACATTTCTTTATGACTATAACAGGGATGCCATCAGGTCCACATGCTTTGAGGGGATCAAGGGTAGAGATGATAGCAGAAACCATGGAAGGGGTTATATGCATATCACCAAGAAGAGAATCAGTTCTAAGTGGGAAGTTAGGCAGGGATATTCCAAATGAGTCAAGAGTAGAGTCTGAGGAGAATTTATGGGAAAAGCATCCAGCTTTATCAGCAGAGGATGATACCACCTCAGATCGATTGAAGAGGGGGGGATATAGACCTAGCACTTATTTAGTACTCTATTAAAGAAATGCCAGTAATCTCAAGAGCCAAAGATTTTAGTGGCTGTGTGGTATCTCATTCACTCAGCAAACAAGGACTTAGCTTTTTCAAGGACTTGTGTACATTTGTTATGAGCAGTAGTAAATAGACACCTATTATGATGAGAGCTGTCACACTGGTATAGCCGGAAATAGTGTTTCCTGTGGCGGCTGAGGATGTTGGTGTGAACCATGAAGGGGATTGTGGTTTCACCTGGCATTTCCAAGAAGGAATGAAAGCATCCATGATGGCTTTGACCCAAGAAGAAACCCCAGAGGCACAATTTTCAGTTGGGAGATTGAAGATATCAGTCCAAGGGGCATCACAAAGAAAATCCCGGAATGAGTCCCAATCAGCATGCTAGTACTGGAAAGAGGTTTTATTCATAGAGGGTTCCTGTTTAATGGATGCTTGGATGGAGTTACCAAAAGGGAAGATTGTGAAGCTTGGCAATAGCAGAGAGAAGAGGTAAAAAAATAGATCCAATAGAGAAACATTTTGCTCGGTTTGGCTAGGGAAACGAGTAAGGAAGTCCACGATTTGAGTGAGGGATTGGGCAATGGAAAAATTGAATGTCTGTCTCCTGGCAACATCACTACCTTTAGAATGTTTCAGCCATGTATCATGGTGAGCATTAAAGTTACCAAAGACTAAAGTGTTCACAGATCGATAGAGAGAAAGTGCCTTTTCTATACTATCAGCTATTGCATCTGATATACTGTAGTCTTAGGAAGAGGGGGAGTGATAAAGGAAAAAGAGATAGCTGACAGATTTTAGTAGCGAAAGACAGAAGCAGATGAATGTGTAGTCAGTGGCCTCAAGAGACAATTCCCTGGTCATCGGAAGATTGGCAATGCTGGAATCTATTCGTCAAAAGGAAATTTTTTTTTGATTATTCAGTGATGAACAATCAAAAAATGTTCTTTTTACCGCATGTGGAGAATAGGCTATTTCAGCAGGTGATAAAAGTGATCATCTGTCTTTTCAACCCTGATATGAAATGGAATAAGGCAGATTATCACGTTCATCCTCTGTAAAAATAACCTATTCCCCACATGAGGTAAAAAGAAATTTTCTTGATTGCTCAATATATTGCTCTGTACAAATAAAATACATTGAGCTCTCTTTTTGTGCATTAATTTTAATATATTTATATTACTAAAACCCACTTGGATTATACACTCGCCAAATTTATTTTACCTTCTCTCTATATATATATATTATATATTATATAATATATAATATATATATATATCTATAAATGAAATAAATTCTAAAGAGCCAGGAACAATCTACCTAGGTTTCACCTAAACTGATCTTCAGGGTAAGCTGGCTAAAGAGGAAATGACATGAAACAATATTTATTGATAAAACCACTAAAAACTAATTAGCATAAAACCTTGTGACAGAAGAAGATAGAGAAAAAAAAAATGATCCTCTATTCCAATAACCAGGATTTCCTATGCCTACATCTATTTAAAATCTCAGATCTTTGATTTAATAAATTATTCGTTTCATCGGAGGTGGCTATTGCTAATTTTTCCTCCATACGTAATAAGCAATACTTGTCCCCTGCTTCATACTTATGGTATATTTTTTAGCATTTCCCATTTTAAGATGGGATCAATATCATCTTCCTGTTTAATATTCCATATGTATGTAGACAGGCTAGTGCTGTGTTTGTAATTTACATGCTTAAAGCTACTTAAATGATTGTAGCAACACTTTTTGAAATTACCTTAGGTGGATCCTATGTAAAATTTAATGTCTGTCTATATTTCTGAGATGAGGTATTATGTACAGTATTTACATTAGTCGGACTATTGTCCTCATCTTTGTCGCCATATTTGTATCAACGTTAAAGGGTTCGGTTTGAAATTCCAACCACCTGAAGAAGGCCGGAGCGTACAACGGCCGAAACGTTGTGACAAATATGGCGACAAAGATGAGGACAATAGTCCGACTAATGTAAATACTGTAAAATTTAATATTTTTATTACTACTATTAAGTTTGTTTCTGTGTATTTGAACTTTATAAACCACACATTCTTGTTGACACCTGCCCTTGAGTGGGCAGGCATCTTTATTTCTACAGTTACATTTAGTGAAGTTGAAGTGTGGTTTGTCTATGATTTTTTTCCTATTATATTTATTAAGTTAGACGTGTTCAGTATACAACTATAAATTAATTTAATTTAATTTCTGTTGAAAATCTTGTACAATACATTTGTTGGTGGAGGGAATTCTTTTTTAGTAATTTAAAAATATTTTTCCTATTTTATTTGTAACAGTTAAATTATATGAGGGGTTAAACCATAACATTATGTAATTTCAAGAAGTGTTACTACAATCATTAGCAATAGCCACCATCATGAACCTAATAATTAAATCAAAGATCTGAGATTTTAAATAGGTGTAGGCATAGGAAGTCTTGGTTATTGGAATAGAGTTTCATTTTTTTAGTTTTTTTTTCTTCTCTATCTTCTTCTGTCACAAGGTTTTACGTTAATTAGTTTTTAGTGGTTTTATCAATAAATATTGTTTCATGTCATTTCCTCTTTAGCCAGCTTACCCTGAAGATCCGTTTAGGTGAAACCTAGGTAGATCGTTCCTGGCTCTTTAGGATTTATTTCATTGAAGAAATATTCAAACCTAGATTTAACCATTAAAATTGATCTGTGATGGAGAAAGCAGAAAGAAACCTGCATATCATATTTAGCAAACTGTAGATATGAATGGAATGAGAGAGAGAGACAAGAAAAGGATAGTGTAGAGACAGAGAGAAAGAGAACGATATGAACGGAATGAGAGAGAGAGAAATATAAATGAAATTATTGTGAGAGA
The DNA here is from genome assembly GCA_964036315.1 of Acanthosepion esculentum. Taxonomy (NCBI): domain Eukaryota; kingdom Metazoa; phylum Mollusca; class Cephalopoda; order Sepiida; family Sepiidae; genus Acanthosepion; species Acanthosepion esculentum. Next base: position 11,331,379 of record OZ038503.1, read on the forward strand.
TGTGGATGAAATGAGGTAGATGCAAACATTGTAATGAATGAGTAAAAAAGAGAGAAATGAGAGAGAGAGAGACGGATGAGAGAGATGAATGAAATGAATGAGTGAGAGAGAGAGATGAATGATAGAGATGAACGAAATGAATGAGTGAAAGAGAGAGATGAATGATAGAGATGAACGAAATGAGTGAGAGAGAGAGATGAATGAAATGAATGAGAGAGATATATGATAGAGATGAACGAAATGAAGGAGTGTGAGAGAGAGATGAATGAGATGAATGAGAGAGAGGGATGAATGATAGAGATGAACGAAATGAATGAATGAGTGAGAGAGATATGGATGATAGAGATGAACGAAATGAATGAATGAGTGAGAGAGATATGGATGATAGAGATGAACGAAATGAATGAATGAGTGAGAGAGATATGGATGATAGAGATGAACGAAATGAATGAATGAGTGAGAGAGATATGGATGATAGAGATGAACGAAATGAATGAATGAGTGAGAGAGATATGGATGATAGAGATGAACGAAATGAATGAATGAGTGAGAGAGATATGAATGATAGAGATGAACAAAATGAATGAGTGTGAGAGAGAGATGAATAAAATGAATGAGTGTGAGAGAGAGATGAATAAAATGAATGAGTGTGAGATGAATAAAATGAATGAGTGTGAGATGAATAAAATGAATGAGTGTGAGATGAATAAAATGAATGAGTGTGAGATGAATAAAATGAATGAGTGTGAGATGAATAAAATGAATGAGTGTGAGATGAATAAAATGAATGAGTGTGAGATGAATAAAATGAATGAGTGTGAGATGAATAAAATGAATGAGTGTGAGATGAATAAAATGAATGAGTGTGAGATGAATAAAATGAATGAGTGTGAGATGAATAAAATGAATGAGTGTGAGATGAATAAAATGAATGAGTGTGAGATGAATAAAATGAATGAGTGTGAGATGAATAAAATGAATGAGTGTGAGATGAATAAAATGAATGAGTGTGAGATGAATAAAATGAATGAGTGTGAGATGAATAAAATGAATGAGTGTGAGATGAATAAAATGAATGAGTGTGAGATGAATAAAATGAATGAGTGTGAGATGAATAAAATGAATGAGTGTGAGATGAATAAAATGAATGAGTGTGAGATGAATAAAATGAATGAGTGTGAGATGAATAAAATGAATGAGTGTGAGATGAATAAAATGAATGAGTGTGAGAGAGAGATGAAAGAGATGAATAAAATGAATGAGTGTGAGAGAGAGATGAAAGAGATGAATAAAATGAATGAGTGTGAGAGAGAGATGAAAGATGAATAAAATGAATGAGTGTGAGAGAGAGATGAAAGAGATGAACGAAATGAATGAATGATAGAGATATATGAATGATAGAGATGAATAAAATGAATGAGTGTGAGAGAGAAATGAATGAGTGAGTGCTGAACGAAATGAATGAGAGAGGGATGAATGATAGAGATGAAGGAAATTAACGAGTGAGAGAGAGAGAGATGAATGAAAGATGAACGAAATGAATGATTAAGAGAGATGAATGAGAAAGGAGAATGAAATGAATGATTAAGAGAGATGAATGAGAGGGAGAGATATGAACGAAATGAATGAGAGGGAGAGATATGAACGAAATGAATGAGAGGGAGAGATATGAACGAAATGAATGAGAGAGTGAGTGATGAACAGAATGAGAGAGATATATGAATGGAAGGTGACAGATAAACAGAACAAGATGACTATAAATTCTCACATAAAAGAAAAATTCAAATATTGATTTCCCCATTATAATATTAATTTCATCAACATTGGGGAAATTAGAAAGAAACTTAAATATCAAGTTTAACAAACATCATTGAAAACTTTAGTAAATTGGTGACTTCATTATATTTTGGTTTCAACTATGACATTAGTTGCCTGCATTAGTGGAGTCCCTGTGGGGGTAGTAAGGTTTGTCAGATTTTGTAAGTAATTTTGTTGCAAATTTTTTTTTTTTTTTTTTTGATTCAGCTTTAGGCAACAATATGAAAGTGAATTTTTCCTGAATATTGAATGAAAGAATGAAAGTTTGGCTTCACACTTTGATAGAAAACTTTCAAAACTTTAATTGATGCATCAAACACGTTTTCAAATTGATTGAACCGACTTATCTAAACAGCAGGGAAATAAAATGACAAACTATACAAAGACATAACACACTCAATAATACTTTTTCGCTTTAGCGACATGGCAGTAGTAACTGTTTCTCTCATCGGGTTGTATGCCAGTCATAAGATCATTGTGTTCATTGTTCACAGAATTGAGGCGTGTAGCATGAAAATATTTCACTTACCACTTAGGTTATCTCTTTAACTTTATTCAATTCAAATTTCACTTCAGTTCAAATTGACTCTTACCTTTTGAACTGTTTCATCATCTCAGGATGAATCATGATAAATTTTATTGTCTTTCACCAAACTATTTTTGTTGCTAGGAATTAAAACAATTTTTGACTTCTGAGTTCAGTATTTTGAACAGATATTTTAGTGTGTAAACTTAAAATATTTTATTAGATTTAAAAAAAAAAAATCTTAAAATGTTTGTAAAATTGCTGTGATTATGTATTGCCAAAAGAAATCTTCAATAAAAGCTGAAAACAGTTTTCTCAACTGATATCAGTTGGATAAGCATAACGATTACAATAATTCTGTTAGTAACCTTTATCATCGGCATTATTAATATTACTTCCTTTTTCACTGCATTCTTTTTCAAAACCTTTCAGTTGCAGTAACCTTATTTCACCCAACATTGATTTCTGTTGCCATAGCAGGATATGAC
>OZ038503.1:11336710-11385407 GCA_964036315.1 Acanthosepion esculentum
CAGAAGGACAGTAGATAGTGGTTGACATTGCATTTAAAGTTTTGCAGATTATAGTTGGTTGGAAAGCATGGAGCCAGAAAGGAGTTCCACAAGCAAGAAGTGCGGGATAAGAAACCGTTAGCATAGAACTTACAGTTATATCTAGCTAGCTCAACAGGTAAATTGATGAGATCTCACCACCAGTCTGGTTTGGGGCTTAAATTCATATAGTCTAGGTACCATAGTGATGAGCTCATCCGAATAATTACCATGAACGTACTTATGCAAAAAGCACAGAGAGGTAACCTTATGGAGGTGGGCAAGTGACTGAAACCAAGCCACCAGATCAGGACCAATAATATTGCTGATTCTTCTATGGATCTTATCAAGGAGCTCAAGGTAATTACCAGGGGTACAGGATCTTTTATGGCAGCAATATTCTACTTAGAGATATATTAAATAGATTCTGGAGAGAAAAATTGTCTCACAGTCAACCAAATTTATCCCAGCATCTTTTTTAATAAATCCTCTTTGGGGATCACCATGAACTGCTTTATTTCATTCCCCTTAAATTCAGCTATGGTCTGAAATATCATTTCTAAAGTCAATTTTAATTTAGAGGTATAACCAGAATTCACAAGGAACCTATTATACATAGATGAGAGAAGAGCCAACAGACCTGGGTGATTCAATGTTTTGCCAAAAATCTATGCATAGAATTTGAATACGGGGCAGGTGGATTTTTATTATGAGTGTAACAGACATGCAATTAAGCTCACTTAAGATCTCAGTGCCACTTGTCTTAGAACAGGAGAGTGTTCCTGTATGTGCAACAGGATCCCATTCTATTATATGACAAGTTTATAAAGACCATGCAAAGAATTCTTGAGATATTCTCTCTGGTTAAATATTTCTTAGATGGAGGGAATGAGCAGTAATTTTAAAATTGCAGCTTTTGTGAACCGTTTCCATAAAAGTGTTCGAGATGAGGTTGATTTATTGATAAGACAAACTGGATTTTCTTGTTCAATATCATTTGTTCCCTTCTTAACATAGAAGACAAATTTCAGCACACAATCCTATGACATTGTTTCATTGTAGTTTTCAAATTGTGATGAAAAACAAAAAGGAAAGGTAACATGGCTTTATCTCAAGGCATCTTGGTTTCAACAGATATCGGAAATTGTCAAAAATGTTATGCTAAAAGCAAGGACAATGGCATCACCCTGATAAACTGATAGAACAATAAAAAATGTTTTCTTTCAGAAGAAGCACTAGAATTTATAAAGAGGTATAATGGCTAAGCCATAGTGGCAGCAATTTTGCTGAAGACAAAAGTTTGGAAAATTGATGGAGTGATGAAAATGCTTCACCTCAGAAGTCATTATAACATTGTTACTCATCTGTTTTCATTTTTCATATTTTGCAGAATTTGTCAGTTGAATTGTTTAATTTTAGCCCTAATATAGAAAGCACTGATAGTTTAATGGTAATTGGTGATTGTGTTTCATTCACTTCAGGCAGGAATCCATCTTACTCTACTACACAGCCACATTTATTTAACATTACACAATTTTCTTGGCCACATTTATTTAATATTACATAATCTACTACATGGCCACATTTATTTAACATTACATAATCTACTACACGGAAACATTTATTGAACATTACATAATCTAGTACACAGCCACATTTATTTAACATTACACAATCTACTTGGCCACATTTATTTAATATTACACAATCTACTACACAGCCACATTTATTTAACATTACACAATCTACTACATGGCCACATTTATTTAACGCAGCTTAAAAGCCACCCTATCGAGCAGCATTTAAGGTAGTTTCTGTGGAGGGCACTTGATTGAGCCTTCATCATGCAGCGGGCGGTGGCGACAAGACAACAACTGACATGCCAGCAGCAGCAGGCGTTGCAGCGGCGCCTGTCTGCAATGTGACCGATGAAAGTCGGGTAACTGGCGGGTGTTACTGGGACTGACTTAAGGTGAACTTTCAGTTGGCAGATGCCTCGTCATCTCACGAATGACTAACAAGAAGAAAATAGGAAAATGCAAAGCTTGTTACACGAAGTGCATTCACCGCCTATGGTGGGGCTGGCAGAAATAGTCGCCCAGCCGGCCAGGCGCGAGCCAATAGGCAGCATGGGCACCACCAATAATGCACGGACCGCAACCCGTACCTGACCAACCGACGTCGAGGCCGGACGCACGTTGTGCGCGCCTCCCTATCTCCTCCTAGGCAGGGCCAGCCTAGACGTGCAGCCTCCGCCAGACAGACGCCGCCCGGTGTTTGTTCGTCGTGCGCCAGACGAGCCTGGTGCACCTCGGCAGTGGTCGACGTCGAAAGTTTGAATGAGCCAAGTGCCGTCTTTGGAATTTGTGGAAAAAATTGGAAAAAATCAGATTCGATAAAGGAATTACCGGTATCTATCCTGACGTGCGGATCATTTGCGACATTTCTGGACACATTCCGCATCAAATAGTATGAAATTTTTGAAAAAAGCAAAGCTTGTTACATTAAACGGATTTGCTGTTTAAGAGTGGGAAGAGCACGGCAGTCAGGCAGCAGCGTGCACCAGACGCGACGGCAGGCAGCGGAAGCCGTCAGTCGTGGTGCGTGCGGTGCATTGCTGCCGTCGTTTCGGGAACACAATAGGTATGGAGGAGTGGATGCAATAGGCAACAATAAACTACAGGAGAACTCAAAATGGTTCGCTGCATCTAAGCTTTGCATTAATATTTAGCCTTATATTTTAAAAGTTCAACAAAGAAGATGAGCTATTGAAATTTGTTTCCATTGAATTGAAAAAGTGTAACACAATGCTACTGGCATTTATTATATAGATTTCATTATCTACAACACAGCCACAGGAACAGAGGAAACTTATGTTCCATGATCCTATCAATTAAAGAAGACTGACTTTGGATATAACAGTAATGGTGACCGTACCATAACAAAAAAGTGAAAGTGACAAAATAATAGACAGAGATAAAACATGGTTGAGATAAGTAAAAGAATTTTTTATTTCCTGTGATTTACAAAGTTTGGTTGCTTGTTCATGTTGGGATTTTGTATATTTTGTTTATTTGTTGTATATTTTGCATATTTTGTTTAAGTTGTGGGAGACTTAGTGTTTGTTTAGGGTATAACGGAAGGTAGTAATCAAGATATACATGTGGATAAAATCAACATGCATATGTAAACTTGTGGAAGAAATATTCCACTATCAAATTGAACAGAAACAAAGCAGCCGGTTCAGATGGAATCATAATAGAGATGTTGGTCACCTTAGATGATTCCCGTATCAACAAGATTGCAGACATAATAATTGAAATCAACAACAGCAGTGATATACTGGAAGGGCTACATAGATACATTTTCATAGTGTTGTAAATGGTAAATTAGGGTGAAGTAAATAAATAGTAAAAAATGGTAAAATATATGGAATATGAAGAAAATGGTAAAAGATATGGAATATGAAGAAAATGGTAAAAGATATGGAATATGAAGAAAATGGTAGAACATATGGAATATGAAGAAAATGGTAGAAACTATGGATTGAAAAGATGGTAGAATGTATGGAATCAGAAGAAAATCATAAAATACAGGAAATTAGGAGAAATTGTTAAGATATTTGGAATAAAGAGGAAAATGGTAGAATATATGGAGTAAGAAAGAAAGGTAGAATGTATGAAATAAGAAAATTGTAGAATATATGGAAAAGCATAAAAATGACAATGAAAATGATTAACTATATGGATAACATGAATATGATAAAATGTAGAATAATGTAAAACATTCATTGCAGCTCATCTTTAAAGAACATCAATTTAATGTCTGCTAAAAGACGAATACATTCAATGTGTATTTTTGTTCTTAGTGAAATAATTAAATGAAAGCCTTGACTGAATAAACAAATAAAAGCATTAATAGTCAAAGAATCCTGGCATATTAGATCTTTTGTTCTCTTTTTTTCAGTAATGTGATTATCATCATTTTTTTCCTTCAGTAGCATGTGTCGCATCCATATTATAGTGTTCAATTTAGCACCCCATTCCAGAAAACACAAGACATTGTTTCCATCTTCAGCTGTAATTAACAAACCCATAAATGGCATGATGTTCATGGGTTGATTATATAGTTCTGTCTGGATATCACTGCACTGTTGAAATATTATTAATATTTACTCACCTTTGTCAGGTACAAGGCCACTATTACTGTGTATCTGTTTAATTGGCTTACTATTTCTCTACAGCAAGGTATCATTTTAGTCTAGCACAAGACTTCAAGTATGAGGGTAGCCAATGATGATTATACCCATTGCATTGTAAATATAAAATATTACCATACTAGCCATAACAAGTATATATTTACAGATTCTGGATAAAATCCCAGAAAGAATCCTCAGTGTTATTGGTCCCAATCTGGCATCTCAGCTTCAATCATTTTTCCACTGCTGTAATATAGCTTCTCTATACCTTTTCTATAAATACATTCATGGTAATTTTTCTTTCCTCTGTGTTACCTAAACTTTAAGCAGTCAGTTTCGTCGTGCTTGAACTGAAATTCCAGTTCAGCAATTAATGTCTCAGATTATTTCCACAAGGAAGAAAACAAATCGCAAGTCCAAACTCGAATATCAGGGGCAGAAAGAAATGTCGAAATCTCAATTCGCAGTTACTGTGTCACAAATCTCAATTTGCAGGTACTATGTCACAAATCTCAATTTGCAGGTACTGTGTCACAAATCTCAATTTGCAGGTACTGTGTCACAAATCTCAATTTGCAGGTACTGTGTCACAAATCTCAATTTGCAGGTACTGTGTCACAAATCTCAATTTGCAGGTACTATGTCACAAATCTCAATTTGCAGGTACTATGTCACAAATCTCAATTCACAGTTACTGTGTCACAAATCATAATGCATGTAACCAGCCAGAGAAATAACACACTCACCAACAAATTTGGTAGCCAAGTACACAAATTTCTCCCCCAATTGAAGAACACCATCTGCTTTTATTGATGGAGCATTTTTTTTTCATTTGACGACAGCTGGGAGAAGCCACACAATATTAGCATATCTGAAATACTTTTATGGCAACTCTATGCGACTGACTTTTTTCTAATTTACACATTCCATCTTGAGCATATCATGCAGAATGCATGCCCTTTTTCTCGATAAGTAACTTTCTTTTTCACCATATTTTCTGTCATAGAATATACACGACACACCATTTTCTTCGCTACACTTTATGATAAAGGGCAGTACTTGACTGGCTTCAAAGTATGATAATTATAATATAATGCTAAGTTTCTTCTTTTGCATTTCTCACTTGTGAAATATTCTTCCAGTTTCTTGTTTTCCAGTTACCTTTGATCTCCAAAAATTTAAATACAATGTCATTCATTATCTTCTGTCTTGATTTTTCTTCTTTATTGCTCTCTCTCTCCCTCATAGTGATTTTTTTACCATATTTGATCAGTTCTTTTATTTTAACATAATTCTTATGTGAAAATTTAAGAGGCTTTTCACAAATATATTTTTTTAAACTTTCTGCTGTTAAAATATTTCAAATTGACTACAGCATTTTATCTAGAACAGTTGCCATGGTGTTGACTTTTCCTTCAACATTTCTTTGGTGTTTTGAAAATGCTCGCAAAATATAGGGAAAGGATAACACTTAAACAAAAAACATTTCACTATCCAACTGGTCATTGCATTCCATATACATTAATATTCAATGTAGTATATTTGAAACTCCTTGTAATAGATGACAATTCCAGGAATCAGTTCCCATTATTGACTAATCTGATAAGGCTTTCATTATTCAACATGTCCAAGTTTACAATGTGCACACAAAAAGTAAATATATATGACATCTAAGATATATTAAACAGTTCAACTGTATTTGTGGACATTCAGAATCTTGAAAATATTTAGATACTAGCAGATAATCAGTTCAGAACCTACATCAGGATTTCAGTCTCTTTGATTTTAAATATTCATTGATGGAATGATGTAGTCAGGCTGGCAATTATATCTGGTATTGACTGACCGTCAGCTATGATACATTCTGCTTTTGTTTTTATTAGGTAATGTTGTAGAACAAGGAATTGTTTCTGAAATGGGGAGACAACTGTTGTGATTTATTGAGGTAACATGTGAAGAAGATCCTTTGAGAAAAGGAAAAAGTAGGCTTATGGCCATATCACATTGAAATACCAATTCCTGTATAATCTTCAAAGAAAGTGAAAATATAAAAGTTAAGTAATGGCTTACCTGGCCAGTACCACTTGGAATAACAACTCAGAATTGTTGAAAGGGGATCTGTGTTCCAATTCCAGTTGGGTTTGTTATATTCACTTACATGTGTGTGTGTGTGTGTGTGTGTGTGTGTGTGTGTGTGTATATATATATATATATATATATATATATATATATATATATATATAATATTGAAAAAAAAGAATGGAAACAATTATCAAACTTATATTTTGAAAAACTTTTGCAATGAATGCTAAAAATTTGTGCTGCAGTAATCAAGGCTAAAGAGAGGATATTTTGATGAGAGCAAAATTTAATCATAAAATGTTTTTGTTTTTTTGCCATAAAAAATAATCATGTCTCACTTGTTTTAACCATTTATAATAATTTTCTCTTATTTAAAGTACAAAACAAGTACTTTTTTGGCCAATTTAACTGTAGTGCGTGTGTGTGTGTGTGTATATATATATATATATATATATATATATATATAGTCAAAACCTAATGAGCCAGACAAACCTACCAAGGTTTCACTTAGGCAGATCATCAGCTGACCCTGACGATCTGCCTAAGTGAAACCTTGGTAGGTTTGTCTGGCTCATTAGGTTTTGACTAGGTCTGTTCTACGTTTGTACTGAGCTCTTTAGTTAGTTAGTTGTTTACTCGTATCAGGATTTTTTCTTTGGGCCTTGAACCTGTATCTGTGCAATTATTCTCAACAGACTTTCATGTTCCTGGCTCTTGCTTTTTTAAAACTTTTTTTTCCTTCGAGATTGATTTGGCTATTGTTCAATCAAGAATTCAAAGGATTTTCGACACAAGTATAGTCACCTATATATATATATATATATATATATATATATATATATATATATATATATAAATTTTTAAATTAAGTTTATTTTGACAAGAGGTTTTGCACAGTGAGAAATCAGAGATCTGATTTTTACTAATAATACCAGCTACACTAGCAGTCAGGCTAGCCACAAGGACAACAGTTGATGAGTCTTCCCCATTTCTCTGTTTATTTCTTGCACCACTGATGAAAGACACAGTCATGCCTGAAAATTCCTGACTTAAAACCTTAATTTCCATTCTTCATTTTTGTCTTGTGGTTAATTAATATTTAATTAAATATTTTTCATACTGATCACATTGGTACCCTTTTGTTTGCCCTTGTTCTATTAACCAACCTATGTATTTCACACACACACACACACACACACACACATATATATATATATATATAAATAAAAGCTTTGTTTATCCATAATTTGAATTTGACAGTTTTATGTCTCTTAATTAAAAAAGAAAAACTCAAGCCAGTCCTCAGAAAAACACAGATTTTCACACACACAGATGCCTATAAAATAAGGTATGAGGTAAGATAATATGTAAAGATACCTGAAAAATATTATCCGAATTTCTACTGGTCTGTTTAGAAAATATCCAAGTTTTCTTGGATTCCGTGTGGGATGAGATTGAAATAATAGACATCACTGGAAAATATGAACACTTAATTAATCAGCACATATGCTAGGCCACAAAAATCTCTTAACTGGCCAACCATAGAAATAAATACAATATGGGAACCAGTAATATAGAGTGCTAGAGAAAAGCAATAATAACAACAAAATTCCAATATGAGCCCTGGGGAAAAAAATGTTTGCTGAGACATTAAGTTTAAAGTCCCAAAAATTCATACACTGATGTTTTCAAGGACACATCAACCAGTGGATAAACTTGATCCAAAGTGTTGTGAGTTCAATACCTGGCTATTTCAGTGGTGAACAATAACGTGGAGAGTTGAGTTAAAGGGAGATAACTGAGACATCTGGAAGAGGTATGGCACGTGAACCTAGAACAATCTACCCCGGTGTATAAAATAAAGAGTTCAGTTTGAAATTCCAATCACCTGAAGAAGGCCAAAGTGTACAATGGCAGAAATGTTGTGAAAGTGGCAATGAAGATGAGGACAATAGTCCGAATAATGTAAATAGTGTACATAATACCTCATCTCAGAAATATAGACAGATAATGAAAAGTGAAATGACTAATAAGAAAAGAGTTAGAAGTGAACATTTCCACCATAATCACTTTTTCTCTTTAGCTTTTGACTTCATTGTTCTGCTGTCAGATCCTTTGTATAATACCAGTCGGTATCTATTCAGTTCTTAATTCTTGTTCTTTTATTGTTCTCTGTGGGGAAAATGAAATAAAACTAATAAAATAAATAAAATAATAATAAATAATAATAAAGAATAAAAAAAATATAAAATACATTTTTTCCATGATGCAAGTTGTAATGAAACCGGAGAGAGTTTCTGGTCGCATGTACGATTTTATAACCCCATTTCCAGAAAGGACAATCTCTCTCTTCCCACTTTTCAACAAGATCATTCTGACATGTTTTCAGCAGCCCCACTCATGAAATAGAGATTTGGCCATCCCAACTCAGCAGAGCACTGACTTGAGCTCGACCATCTTTACCTGTTCTTATCCTTACTTCCCATAAATTGTTTTTGAACCAAAAATATTCAAGCATTATTTAAATTTTTTCAATACAATCAACATAAAAGAAATGTCCATAGCAGAAACTTAAGTTTTTTGTATTCTTCTTTTAACTTCTTTGTTCATATATTGAACAAGCACTTTCACCTAAAAAAAAATATCCACAAAACCCAGAACATTTTTAACATCCTTATCTCTTTCCATAATAGTATTTTTTCCATATATTCTCTCACACACAGTAACCCCCTTGCATCTTTGTGGCTTTATTGCCTTTGATCTTCAAAAATTTAAATGTAATGTCAATTGTTATCTTCTGTCTTCTTATTTTTTTTATAGTACTCTCTCCTTAATAGTAGTATTTCTCATATTCTCTAACACTCAGTAACCTCTTGCATCCTAGTGGCTTTATTGCCTTTGATCTTCAAAAATTTAAATGCAATGTCCATTGTTATCTCCTGTCTTCTTAATTCTTATTCTTTTATTGTCCTCTTTCCTTAATAGTAGTTTTTCTCATATTCTCTAACACTCAGTAACCCCTTGCATCCTAATGGCTTTATTGCCTTGCTTGGGATGAAATGATTAAAAAAAAAAACCCTACATTTCTAGCAGAATACACATATGACACATTACAATTGTTGACAATAAAGGTCTGCGGTAATACTGTCTTGGGTATGATGATAAACTACATCCGTGTCCTGGGTAAGTAATGTCCAACAGCAAGGCCTCTGATCAAGAAGTTTTGAGAAGTGTGGAACCACCTCTTAATTGCTGGTATTCCCAGGTCCACCCTGACCTGGAGTGGTAGCACCTGTTATAGTCTTGGCTATGGGCAAATAATTAATCCCCAAATTGGAGTCTAAATACTATGAAAGTGTAAAAATATGTTTTAATACCAGAAATACTTTGTAAAATAATTATTACCAGCAATAAATTTTTGAGGAAAAAAATTAATACCAGCTATACATTTTTGAAGAAAGAATTTTCCCAGAAATAGATTTTTGAAGGAAAAAAATATTACCAGCAATAAAAATTGTCGGCATTAAATAACTCATTGAGGGTGATGTGTTGTGAAACAAAACAAACCAAGCCAAACCTGCTGTGATAGTTCCCCCAGAACTCAAGAAAACATTTGTTTCCATGTTGGAATTTGTTTAAAGCAGGGTGATAATCCTTGATTTTGGTATCTGCTTTTTGAATCTTCATTTCTCATTACTTGATTCTTTAGTGAGGGTTGATGAGGAAATTAAATCGCCTCCTTAGATTGCTTTTCAATTTGTTTAAGATGTTCATGTATTGTTGAGTATGATACATTGTACTTGTTTTTGGCTAAATATCTGATAAGGATCTGCTTTGTTATAAAATTTCAAGATATCATTATCCAAAGAGTTTTACCTTGAGGTTGTGGACCAAGTCGAAGGAGTTGTATCTTGAGGTTGTGGACAAAATTTAAAGAGTTTATATTATCAGTTCCGACCTGTCATCTCAATTTCAATGACTTTCCTGTCCTGTAATTTTGTTTCCCAAGTGCATTTTCTATAACAGTTTTCATGGCAGTCATTCTGATGAGCTGTCCTCTTTGGTACTTCAGTCAGCCCAGTACTTCATTGGCAACTGGATCTCATAGTTTCACTGTTGAAATTGCTAGATGTAACTGAACTGTAAGTTCTATGTTAATTGTTTCTTCTCTTGCACTTCTTTTCCATGGAACTCACTTCCAACTTTTCTATCAACTACAATCCATATAAATTTAAATGCAGCATCACTTGTCTTCATCTGTCTCTTGGAATTGTGTTCTTTCTAATGTTGTTTCTTTTCAATAAAATTTTCTCAGTTTCCTTCACTCTATCATCTTTCATCTTCAGTAACCCCTTGTGTCTTGTTGGCTTTATTGCCTTGCTTGGGTGAACTGATTAAAAAGAAAAAGATTGACAAAAGACTTTTCAGAAAATCTAACACCATTTTAAACTGGCTAAACCATGTAAACTCATAGCACAAATGTTCCTTTATGTAACATTCATCTAAGATGTGATAACAAACATTGTACTCATTAAACTCTTTTTTTTTGTGGGAATTAAACAGTAACAAAATCTATTAACAATTTACAGCCTGATAAAAACAAAAATAAAACTGACAAATTGAATTAACATTTTCTTGTTAACTTTTTACTCTGATTTCCCAGGGGTTTGTTCCAAATTTGCTGATGTTCAGTGTGATATTCCTTTCCAAACAACTTCATTTATTTGGATACATCAGAAGTATTTTTGTTCTCTTAATCACTGCAAGTTCCTCTCAAAAGCTGCTGTATACTTTATAATTTACGTTTATGTAAGGCTCAACATTTATCTTCCAATGATCCTATTTAGTTTTAATGTTTTAGATGACTGGAAGTTGTGTTTTTTTACCTTGTCTTTTAAAGCATCATAGTTAAAACATGAGGTTTATCCTAAATATTGGTTGGCTATATTATGTCAGAGAAGAGAAGAATGGGTAAAAATTCATGTAGAGAAAAAGAAAGAAAGAAATGAATAAACAAAATCTAGGTAAGAAAGAGAAGAAAAAAACAAATGAAAAAGAAAGATGAAAGAATGAAATTTAAGACAGAATAAAAGAAAAATACAAAGAAAGAAAAAGAAAGAATGGGTAATATGAAAGAAAACAGGAGAAAAGCAAAAACAAAGGAGACAAGAAAGAAAGAAAAAACAAGATTAGAAGAGAAAGGGAGAAAAGAAAGAAATTAAAATGAAAAGAAAAAACAGCAAAAAAAGCAATTAGTTTATAACACATCTTAATGAGTTTTTACCCTCTCGAGAACTTCTGTCTGTTTTTTTTTTGTTTTTTAAATGCTGTACATGTGGTATCCTCTGATGAGCTTTTCTAAAAGTTACCAAGTAATGTTGGAGTTGAATTTATCTCAAACTTGTGTTTAAAATCAACAAAATTGAAAAAAAACGATTTTCATACATATCCAAGCTTTATTTCAAGGTAGAAGTCAGCACACTTAAAATTGTTAAAGTAGATTCGGTATTATGGTCAGATATTCTTTCATTTCCTTCCACTTGATGAATTCTGCAAGAAGCTTCTTTGGCTTTGAAGCCTAGTTTAAAACAATGCCACGAAAGTTACCAGAATCTCAATACTTATACCTGCCATTTTAACACCTGAAACACAAACTGTATCTGAAAAGAATATTGATAATATGATATGTATTAATTATAGGATTAGCTTTAAGGCCCAGTTTAAAAGAATGCCTCAAAATTACCAGAATCTCAATACTCATATTTGCCATTATAACACCTGAAACAGAATGTACAGCTGAATTTTCCTGATACTGATACAACATATGGGTGTGTGTTTGTAACAAGTCAATTAAACCTATCAAAATATGTAAAATTACTAGAGTTTTTAATATATTTCTAAGTGAGCTGTATTTTCCTCATAAACTTGCTCACGAGAGAACCAACAGAATAATAGTCAATAAATTAATAGGATTCAATGGAAGTATTGTTCATTTATTCAATTTGACCTTATTAATTTTATATACACTCACACACACATACATATATACATACATATATATATATATAATATTAATAACATAGCTGAATCATATGTAGTCTTTAGATATGAACATGAAATAAGCTTTGAAGAAAAACTTATTTTGATCCATCCTAATATATAATTTTATTATAATATGGCATCATAGTCTTTAGATGTGAGCATAAGTTTTGAGTAAAAAGTGTATAAAAAATGAAAATAATTTTGATACACCCTTAATAATAATCTAGTTGTTTCATAGTTAGTCTTGTGATGTGCACATGGAATAAGCTTTGGTGTAAAGGCCTGTAAATAAACAAAAATATAATAATTGTAATAATATCCTAGAATCACCATCGATAGATATGTATAGGTATGTATACTTTGGAGTAATGACCATAAAACATAAGAAATACTTTTATACATACTAATATGTTTTTGTTTAGTGTGTGAATGAATAAATTTGTCACATCCATTTATAGGAAAAGGCAAATCTTGAGCAGCCTACAGAAAACAAGAAATTTTGTCTTAAATCCAACTGGAAAGACCTCTTCACTACTATTTATTTATATTTGTAAACTGAAATACTGGCTTTGTAATGTTAGAAGTAATCAGTAAAAACAATAAAGAGAGTAGCATCCATGATGATTCTGAAAAAAACAAAATCAGGATATAAGTTAGGCAAAACTATTAAACAAGTGTGGAAATATCTTTTAATGGTTTCTTGTCATATGGTTTGGTTGATTTATTTTATTTTACAGCATATCAATCTCAATGGGTTATTTAATGCCAACAACATTTTTTATTGCATGTAATGTTTTGTTATGTCAAAAATTTGTTTTTGGTAACAATTTTTTTCAAAAAAGTCTTGCTGGTGATAGTTAACTATTTGCCAATAGCTGGGACCCTAACAGGTGCTACCACGCTGGGTCATGGTACACCTGGGAACACCAACAATTAAGAGGCAGTTCCACGCTCCTCAAAACCTCCTGATCAGAGGCCTTGCTGCTGGACGTAGTTTAACGTCTTACCCAGGATGGTCTTGTCATATGTGTAGCCAATGAAAAGGCATTAGTAAAGCATGCTGTTAATTAAAAACAGACAAATGAAGTGTGTCTACATTTGAATGGGAGAATAGTAAGAGATTTACTTTGAATTTATACACTAAAAATAACAAGTCACACATGCATGAAATAACTGAACAAAACCTTTCTTTCTCTGCAGCTACAATTTTCTCAACATGATTAGAGATACTTATTCAACTTAGCTTAGTCTAGTACAAAGCTACAATACTTTTACCTGCTGAAACAATTTAAAATCCAATAAATGAGTTAATTAATAAATTAAAATTAAAAAAGGCATGAAATATGCTTTAATTTTATGTAATGATATACTTTAAATGTGGCAAAAGAGAAAGTCACTTAACGTGAAAAAGGGCAGTGTGTTCTGTACAAAATGCCGAAGACAAAATAACCAAAATAGGAACAAGTCAGTCGCAGCTGTTGACATAAATGCATCTTGGATATGCTAATATCATTTGTCCTGTTCAACTGTCAACCAATGAAAAATATTTTCTGTTGATAAAAGTGGCTAGTGTTCTTGAATTATTTTGGTACCTCGTCTGTCAGCTTGCATGTTGAAAATTGTGGTCCCTGAATCTTCAAGTTTGGATTGGTTTATTTCATTGTAGAATTGTGCTGCCAATTTTTGAACATTAAAAACCTAGAACATTTCACAGCACACTGACGCACATTGAAATCCTCACAATATTTACTATTATTGAAGTTATCGCTAACATTTTTTGTCAAGTTTTACAAGCTCTATGTTTTGTTCAGTTTCAAAAAAACAAATCGATGAAATTTGAACAAGTTGATTTGTTTGGAAATATATTTTGACAAAAACTCTACTTCACAGTTAAATAAATTCTTTAATTTTATAGGACTATGTTTATGTAAACAATATTTTTTTTAAGAAAATGTCATTTTTTTTTCCCTTTTCCCTTATTAACAGTACATAATAAATTCTTAGGATTTCTTACTCTTAAGCATGCAACATTATGCATAAATATTTATTTCTGATGCCAAATTCCGACTTTTGTAGCATTTAGTCTTGTGATTTGTTTACAGTTCTTGCAAACACAGGATGAATTGGAAACTGGATTCTTTTATATGCATATCAAACTCTTGATAATAACGGCAAAGCTCGAGCTGTGGCTGTAGATATCTTGAAGGTGTTTGAAAGCATGCTGGTCTTCAATGTATGATGCAGGTCTACAGTATTACTGGACAATTGATTAATCCAATCACTCCTATCAAATCGTGAAGTTTGTTTTGAATTGCTCACTTACAGATCCTTTCACATGAATAGGGGTGTCCCCAAGGCTCTATCCTCATGAAGAGCAACACACTGCACTCTCTTGGTCTTACGTTTTCAACCAGCTTGAAGTGGAACAACTACATCAAATCAATAGCTGCATCTACTCAAGGAAAGGAGGGTTGCTCTGTCACGCCGGAAGGTTTTTCTCAATAGAACCCATGTTGCACATTTACAAATCTACCATTCATCTGTGCATTGGATACTGTTGTCATATGTGGTCTGGTGCTCCAGATATTCATTCCAATGTTCTTGACAAAATGCAAAGAAAGATCTGCAAAGTAATCGATCCGGACTTGGCATCTCAACTTCATTCACTTTCTCACTGACATGACATGGCTTCCCTCTGTCTTTTCTACAAATATTTTCATGGCAACTGGTCTGATGTGCCCAGACTCCATAAATTTAAGTGTGCTACTAGATTGGCATCAATGTCTCATCCTTTTACTGTTGAATTATTTAAATATAACTGCTGCTTCGACCCCAACAGTTACTTTTCTCGCACTTGACGACAGTGGAACTCACTTCCTCTGACTTAATTCCCTGATAGTTACAATCTTCAAAAATGTAAATGCAATGTCAATCGCCATCTTCTATCTTCTTGAACCCTGTTCAGATTTTATCCTTTCCTTCCTGCCACCCTATATCCAATCTTTTCTTTCACCTTATTTCTCTGTAATCCTCTTGTATACTTGTGGCATACCCACCTTGATTGGAGTGAAATGATTAATATATATATATATATATATATATATATATATATATATAAACTTAAAGAAGTGATATGAAAAAAGCAATTATTATTAAAGAAGTACTTGTTATTTTCATCATTAAATTGTTTTTGGATGGACAGACTAACAGAAGTCACAGAATTTTATACTCACAAAAGACATTTATTAGTCCAAGTACATAGTTTCCATTGTTTTTAACAACTGTCTCCCATCTTTTCTTAGTCCTGGGTATGATGATAAACTGCACCGGGCAGCAAAGCTTCTGATCAGTAGTAGAACCACCTCTTAATTGCTTTTGTTCCCAGGTCAACCCTGACCCAGTGTGGTAGTACCTGTTAGGGTCCCAGCTATAGACAAATAGTGAACCATCAATCAAAAGAAAAACACTATGAAAATATAAAAATACATATTTATAATAAATTACCAGCAATACATTTTTATATATAAAAAAAATTTACTACTATATTTATAGTAAGATTACCAACAATACCTTTTATAGCAAAATGACCAACAATACATTTTATTTGTAGTTGAAGGCATACAATTGTGTTGAAAATATATTTAGCTGAAGCCATAAAATTGTGTTCAAAATATTTAGATTTTGACATTAAATAACCCATGAAGGTGTTGATATGCCACTAAAAAATCAACTTACCAACCCATCATTCTACAAGCTTGTTGATGCCATTTTTTGGAAGAAGGTTGTGAGGTAGTTTTCAACTGACTTAACAGTGTCAAATTTTTTATCATTTAAATTGTTCTATAGAAAATGAAACAAATGAAAATCTGAAGGAGACAAGTCAGGAGACTATGGTGGGTGCTGCTAGAGGGTGGTGTCCCATTTCAACTCTTTAATCTTCTGCAAGGTCTGTTTTACAACATGCAGTCTTGTGTTGCCATGGTGGAAAATAACACCATTTGAATTTGCTAAAATGAGTCAATTATCTTGAATAGCTACATTGAGATTGGTAAGTTGGTCACAATACTTCTTTGCCATTATTGTTTCATCAGCTGGAAGAAGCTAAAACTGATCCCTTTGCAATCCCACAAAATGGGCAGTAACACCTTCATTGGATGCAAGCCCACTTTAGCTATGGGTTTTGCACATTCACAAGCTTGTTTCCAGCTCTGTTTGCATCAAACATTATTGCCTATGACAATTCTGTCCAATGTTCACCAATGTCAGAAGGTAACCGAGAACATTGTTGATCATTTAAGTTAAAATCACCCTGACAAAATCTGCCAAGACAGTTTAAGTGCTGGAGCATGATCCAAATAAACCTCTGAATGTTTTTTGTTGCAGTTCTAACACTTTTTTCTAAAATTCATAGAGAATAATTTAATGAAAATGTAAGTTTTCATTCGCCGCCTTTAAGGCATTCATTTATGGACGAAAGATCAACATTTAATAGAGTTTGACTCCTGACTGAATGAAGCAAGGTTTCAATGTAGAACACACCAGAAACAAGCACCGGTGCCAATCTGCGGTCATTTTATATTAGCAATGAGAATTGGGCACAAACTTTTTCAGTCATCTGATATTTTTATTATAAAAATGAATCTTATCTTCATTCAGCCTGTAATATTTTTTATTTCTCATGTAACATATTGACATCCTATTCTTATAGCTTGTTTATACATCTCAAAATAATAGAAATAATAATCTTAAGTTATCAAAATTTCTGAGATGAAGCATTGTTATTTTTGATAAGGTTTTATTTTTGTTATTGCTCATTCTCACTTACTAGTAGTATTAGTAACAAGAGGTTGCTATAAAATTATCAATTTAAACCATTTCCCAAAATCTCACCAAGTGGCCAAATATTAGAATCTATTTTGGTTGAATTGACTAATTTTCAGCATTCTCTTGTAGTTAGAATTTCTTAGATGAATAAAATTGTCATTACTATTTATTGATTTTTTTCTTTTTACTTTATTGTTTGTTTACACTTCATAATAGTAGATGACTTAAGTCTTAAGTTGTCAGAATTTTGAAGATGAAACATTGTCATGATTAATTGTGATGATTTTTCCTTTTCACTTATTTTTTTCTTGTTTTTTGACACTTTCTAGTAGCAAATGACATAATAGTCTGAAGTTGTTGGGATTTCTTTCATTATTTTTTTCATTATTTTTGTTACTGATTTTTCTTTTGTTTTATTATTATGGCTTTATTTAAATGTAAAATTATGAAAATTTCAATAAAATAGGAAGAAAATATGATTACAATTCAAATTTTATTTAATTCTATTTTACAAAAACCACTAAATTACATCATATGTTTATAAAAACTTTACTAAAAAAAGTTTATAAAAAACTTTGTAAAAAGTTTATAAAATATATAATTTATAATATGTATAATATATAATAATTATATAATATATATATGTTATATAATATATCTATAATATAATATGTATAATATATAATAATTATATAATATATATATATGTTATATATCTATAATATAATATGTATAATATATAATAATTATATAATATATATATATGTTATATATCTATAATATAATATGTATAATATATAATAATTATATAATATATATATATATGTTATATATCTATAATATAATATGTATAATATATAATAATTATATAATATATATATATATGTTATATATCTATAATATAATATGTATAATATATAATAATTATATAATATATATATATATGTTATATAATATATCTATAATATAATATGTATAATATATAATAATTATATAATATATATATATATATGTTATATAATATATCTATAATATAATATGTATAATATATAATAATTATATAATATATATATATATATATGTTATATAATATATATATAATATAATATATATTATATATAATATATGCTATATAATATATATAAAATATAAATACTTTCATAAAAAAAACGTTTTCTTTAATTTACAACTTTTTGTTGTTTTTTCTATATATACATATTAAGAAAGTATACGTGGCTTCTCATTATGATATATATAATATGATATATATAATTTATAAGTTTATAAAAAAAAAACTTTATTTAAATGTAAAATTGTAAAAATTTAAATAATATAGGAAGAAAATAATATTACAATTCAAATTTTATTTATTTCTATTTTATAAAAACCACTAAATTACATCCTTATAAAAACTTAACACATGTGCCACTCTGCTTAATGTATGATAGAGGAGTTTGAACATCAGACTCTTTTGTACTTAAGAAATTGATAAAAACATGATTCTTTACATGAATCTATATTAAAAAAATGTATCCAATTTTTGACAGTATTCCAGAGCCTGAAATTATTTAATTTTTTTTAAAAATAAAAAGCAAATTTGAATAAATTTTGCCAATTTCACTTTACAACAGGTTTTGACAAAATTAGATTCTATATAATATTTTAATGATAATATTTAAATAACTTGTCTTTTTATGTTAAATTTCTTCAATATATAATTTAATTTCAACAAAAACAAAAAAATAGAGATCCCTTTTTGGTTAGTCTAAAAATTGAATCCATGTACTTGTGTCTATGTGTAAAGAAGACATTTTCCTTCAAGCAGTGACAAAACTTTTCAGAAAAAGTTCTTTTATCCATTTGGAAGCTTTTTATAATCTTGAGATGGGAATCAAGAAGATACGAGACAAAGATAAGGTTCCATAAAGATTTGTACAACTTTTATGACCAAAATGTCAACTCGTGATGATTCCACTTTTCACAAGTCTGGCTGCCATTTTTGTTGCTTCAAGCAACAGAACAACTTGCTTTCATTTTTTTTTTTTTGTTTTCTTTTGCACTTGTAACTGGAATGAATTCTGTTCTGTTTTTTCAATCCTTTTTCTCTGTTCTTTCAGACAGATTCTTAAAATATCCAAAACATTGTTTTCTAAATATTCTTTCTAGTATCATCTATTATTAAAGAGATTACCATTCATATGCTTTTATTCCTAATTCTTGTTTTTTCATATCCAAGTCAGTCCAATCTCCGGAAACCAAATCCATGCATTTTTTACTAATGATTTCCTTATTCTCAGCAACAAAATGAGTAACTTTACATTTTCCTTCTTTTCTTGTGACTGGCATATTTTTCCCTAAATTCAATTTATGTCATTCTGAATTTGAGAGAGTCGGTATATTAAAAGAAATAAGTGGCTATGGTAGTTGCACCTATCAATAAAGAGATAATGTTTCAGTGCACTGTGAGGCTTAACCTTAAGTAAGTAGGTCAATTTTTGTATTGTCTTATTTACTTATTTTTAGCATGTGTACTGACATGGTGGAGTAATAGTGGCTCAGATTGGGGAATCGGAGAGCTGAGTTCAAATTCAATCAAGTCCATTGCATTCACTTACAAGCTTGAGAAAGTCATGAATCCATCTCTTTTCCCCCAAAATATGGGTTGAATAGCATGACAGTTGTCCTATAGCATTTGTTTAGGAGAAGGTAAACTCTGAATTCAAACCAGCCTGAAGAGGTTTGGGATCCATCAAACTATCTTAACACACCACTACCACTACTACTACTACTACGGTTGCAGTATGTGATGACCCTAATGGTTTATGGATTTCATGATCATGACAGATAAAAAAATTAATTGAGCAAGTACACAAAAATACAATGAGGTAATCCTAAGAAAACTAGAAGTCCTACCAGGATTTATTATTGGTGGACACAATCTTAACAACATATATATAAAGATGACACTCAGGAAGGAAATGTCAGGAAATTCTAAAGCAAGAAGAAATGACAGTTGTAAAAAAAACAAAAAACAGAATGTATAGTCATTAACAAGAGGAACAGCCCAGGATGTGAGTTACAGACTGACAGGAGGAAGCAAATGAAGAAATTTATGTTGTTCTAACAGGTAAAAGAACGTCTGACAGAGAAAGATGCTGTTCAAAAGCACAACAGAGTATTAAGAAACAGGAAAATTTTGTTAGAAACAAAGAAAAGTTTGCTGAAAAGAGTGCAGTTCTCTGTGACGGTGAATGTGGGACAATTTCCTCATAGATGAAGAGAAGACTTTAAGAAGGATGCTGAGAATATCATGGAGTCAGGAAACTAGAACAAAAAAGGGAACAACAACAAGAAAATTGAACGGTTCTTCTTGTTCACTTTTTTATTCTAGAAAGAAACTGAATTACTGGGACATGTAATGAAGAAATAGGGCTTGGAGAATCTGATACTCACAGGACATAGAGAAATCAAGAATTAATTAATCATTTAAAATTTAATGAAAACTTTTCAATGCAATATTGTTATTGAGGTTTATATCATTTTCATGACTTCAGATGAACTATATATATATGATGATGATTGTCACTTCTTTTCAGAAAACCATCTCTTCACTTGGAAGCTATATATATATTCAGTTGTACGGATATTAGTTTGTTACCATGGGTTTCATGCATTTGCAATCATCTGACAAACTCAAAAAAGCATGAAACCCAGTGTTACAAACTAATATCCATACAGATGAATATGTTATCTCTATCACAGATATTGAGCACTTAGCACCACACACACACACATATATATATAGAGAGAGAGAGAGAGTAGTGATTAAAAAATAATGGGTGACAGCATATTCATATTTTTGGGAATAAAATTTCAGTGTTTTATAGTCTGGTTATAAAGAATGTCTGATAATATCTACTAGAAATAATAAAATCCTCCTATGTTTGAAGAGAAAATTGAGTTTCCCAGCTTTTATCAGTTGTATAATCTACATCAAATGATATGTAAATCTCCTTCACCTGAGGAAGAATAGTGATGAACCCATTATACATCTGCTCATAAAATCATGCATGACACAGGTAATTCCATATGGCATTTCTCTTCAATCCCTTTTCATTGTGAAAGCATGAGATCTATATTAGTTTGATCATTTTCCTGCTTGCTTTATCTATTCAGCTTCTTTTCATTTTCTCACCTTTTAATCATGTTAGTTATCTGTAACCTGGATCTTCACTGAGTGAAGGAGGTGGATTCTGCTGCCATATGAAAAATTATCCAGTTCACCATTTTATTCAGCTATCAAATGCTCTTCAATTCTGACTTTCTGCAGTTGGTACTTTTTTTCTATCTTTACATTTAGATTGTTCTTATCAGTGTATTTGATAATTGTTTTGTCTTTTCAGCAGTTAAAAACAAATATTTTGATAAACACAAGCTAACAAAAAGAGATACCTTCCTTCTATATAGATTGTTTACCTGAAGAAATACTTTTTGTATTTAAAAACATCATAAATTAATCCCAAATACTAATGTAAATTTACAGAAATAATTGACTGAGTTGTTAATTTTACATTAAACACAACTCCTCTTGAACTAACATATAATATATATATCAGAAATTCCTTTTCCTTCTATATATATATTTAAAACTTGTAACCTTATAGTTAAAAATAATAATTCACCTCCTACAACAAAATTAAATAGAGCAAATATTATTTACGAATTCAAATGTCCATTAAGGAATTGTATTCCTCAAGAATCAACTTTCGTAAATAATTATATAGGCCACACTACAAATCGTTTAACACGCAGATTAACCCTACACCTTTCTGACAATAGCTCAATTGGATCCCATTTAAATATTCATGGAGACCTACCGGACACTATTCGGAATATACTTGTCGACAACACTAATATAATAGCATCATCCACTT
The DNA here is from genome assembly GCA_964036315.1 of Acanthosepion esculentum. Classification (NCBI taxonomy): domain Eukaryota; kingdom Metazoa; phylum Mollusca; class Cephalopoda; order Sepiida; family Sepiidae; genus Acanthosepion; species Acanthosepion esculentum. The sequence continues at coordinate 11,358,809 of OZ038503.1, forward strand.
GCAAAAAAAGGCTAAAAATAATGGAAGCCTTACTTATAAAATTAAACAAACCAACACTTAATAATATTAACTTTGAACATGGACATAATATCTTGACCGTGTTTTGAAACAAAAAATGAATCACTTTATAAAAAAACACACACAAACTATTTCTAATTCTAACAGTTGAAATATAATCCTTGATAATGGCTAAATGTATAGCCGAAAGCGCTCGGAAAAGAACATTCGGACAATTTTTATATAATTTATCCTCTGAAAAGAAAAACTTTATTAGATCGCACGAGAAATTATATAAAAAACTAAATAAAAGCACCTTGTCAGTCGTTTTTAATGAAATGTGCTTGAAAGAAGGATTGCTGCCTAAATACACAAATATATATATATATATATATATATATATATATATAATCATCATCATCCCTTTGACTTTTGCAATCATAGGGAAGATTTGAATGCAGAAGCCACACAAACTCTCTTCTTCTTTTCCACAACAGTCTATTAATGGCAGCCATCAGCAGTTCTGGCACAGTCATACCTGTCCATTTTTTGACATTTTCCTGCCAGTTTTTGCATTGGTGTCCTCTCCTACGTCCACCTTCAACAGTACCTTGTATGATGGTCTTACACAGGCTGTCATGCCTTGTAATGTGTCCAAACCACGCCATTTTCCTCCATTTGACAGAGAAGAGGTTCCTGGTGCCCCACAAATCTTTCAACCCTTTTCTGCACAAACTCGTTTTTATTGTTACCAATAGAAAATGCCAAGGAGCTTTCTCATGCATTTGTTCTCAAACGCTTGGATCCTCCTCTCTGTATCTTCCAACAGTGTCCACATTACACATCCTTATAGGAGAATGGGAACTACCGGCGATTTGTACAGTCGGTACTTTCTTTGAAAGCTGATTTTGCTCCTCCATATTCTTGACAATTTCACCATCGCTGTCATGGCTGCGGCAATCCATGTGTGTATTTCTGAATTGCAGGAACCATCTTTAGACAAGATTGCACCTATTTAAAACTGGACATCTCCTCCAGTAAATTCCTATTTACAGTAATGTTGACACAGGTGTTACTGTTTGTGCTATTCACCATTACTTTGGCGATATATATATATATATATATATATATATATATATGCACTTTTCATTGAATAGGACAGACAAGGTGCTTTGATTTAGTTTTTTATACAATTTCTCATGTGATCTAATAATTTTTTTCTTTTCACATGATAAATTATATAAAAACTGTCCAAATGTTCTTTTTAGCTGAGTGCTTTTGGCTGTACATTTAGCCATTTTCAAGGTTGTAATATTTTAACTGTTATATAATATAATAGCATCATCTGCACGCAAAAAAGGCTAAAATAAATAATAGAAGCCTTGTTAATAAAAACTATGAACATGGACATAATATCTTGACCGTGTTTTGAAAAATGAAAACATTATATAAATACATACATCCAACAAACTATTTCTTGTTAACAGTTAATATATTTTTAAAAAGAACATTCAGACAGTTTTTATATAATTTATCATCTGAAGAGAAAAAATTATTAGATCACATGAGAAATTGTATAAAAACCTAAATCAAAGCATCTTGTCTGGCCTTTTCAATGAAATGTGTATGAAAGAAGGATTTCTGCCTAAATACACAAATATATATATATATATATATATATATATATATAAAAAAATATAAAAGTGAAAATAGAAGTCAACACTTAGAGGCGACAGTCTGTTTCATGCTAGATGCAATCGTCAGGCCACGAGTGCTGTTATTTTTCTCGGCTATTTATATATACTGGTCAGTGGTGCATTGTGGGTAGTCTTTTTTGGCAGATATTTTACCGGAAGTCATTTATATTTTTATTTGTGTCAAATTATTTTGCTTGTTTTTATTTAATTTATTTTTGTTTTTTATCCTTTATATTTATTTTATTTTTATTTTTATCAGTGTTTTTATTAACGTAGTAAAAATTTGTTTATATAGCTTATTGTGGGTAGTCTATTATGTTCGGTTTAACTATTCTTTTTGATTCTATTTTCCCTAAAACTTTGTCATTGTTCACATCTTTGATCCATGGTATTCTCAACATCCTTCTGTAGAACCACATTTCTGTTGTTTCAAGTTCCTTCTTTATCTATAAGGAGACTGTCCAATATTTACTGCCATATAGGAGGACTGATATTACATAACAGTTCAGTATGATTTTCTTTGTTTCTAATGAAATTTTTCTGTTTCTTAATACTTTGCTTAGTTTTTTGAAAGGCATCTTTTGCTATTCCAGTTTGCCTTCAGATTTCAGTGTTGCACTTTTCATCCTATTAAAATGCACTTTAGCATATTCATTCATATATTCAATTTAATGCCATTCATAATCATTTCCTTTATATATTTATCATATATTTTTTAACATCAAATTTATTTCCTTAAACATACAGCATTTATATCAACACAGTCACCTATCAACATGCTGCAATTATTATGAATCTGTATCATGTCTACAGAGTACAAATGAAAAAGATTTTACTCATTTGTTTGATTTTAAAATTTTAAATTTAAGTCAATGTACCCCAGAATTCTTAGCAGAAAGAGCAGCCATCTTTTAAGATGGCTGCACTTTCTTCATTGTGAAATCATTCATATTTAATTCATGCGATTTACTGCTGAAGAAACCAAATTTGATCTTCATAATAATTCTTCTCATGAATTGTTAATCTAAAAAGAAAAACATCAAAAACCTAAGTAATGCATATTTATATTTATATATATATTAATATTCCAGTGAATACAAATTGTTAATGGATTCTAATTGAAAAATTCTTCCTTTCTTTTTTAGTATTTTCTAATGACATGAATAATAAGTTTGGTTAGAATTGAAGATAATTTTTGTTTGTTTTAAATTCAGTTTGCAATATGAAACATATTAACTAAAATGGCTTTCGTGTGGTGAATATTGTTGGCGTTTTTATTTTTTTACCATTTTAAAATATATTGTACAAACCATTTTCAAAACACAATATACTAGAATGTATCAAAATTATTTTCACTCTACATACATACATACATACAGGGGCTGGGGTCTCCTACTGAACTACATCCAGCAGTAAGGATTGGAGCTTTTGAGGAGTATGAAACCATCTCTTAATTGTTGATGTCCCCAGGTCCACCTTGACCTGGAGCAGTAGCAGGATCCCAGCAAGGGGCAAATAATGAACCCCAAACAAAAATCAAAAGACAAAATACATTTTTATAATAAAAATATCAGCAACAATGCATTTCAAATTAGCAATGATGCATTTGTTGTAATGAAATTAGCAATGATGCATTTGTTGTAATGAAATTAGCAATGATGCATTTGTTGTAATGAAATTAGCAATGATGCATTTGTTGTAATGAAATTAGCAATGATGCATTTGTTGTAATCAAATTAGCAATGATGCATTTGTTGTAATCAAATTAGCTATGATGCATTTGTTGTAATCAAATTAGCAATGATGCATTTGTTGTAATGAAATTAGCAATGATGCATTTGTTGTAATCAAATTAGCAATGATGCATTTGTTGTAATCAAATTAGCTATGATGCATTTGTTGTAATCAAATTAGCAACAATTCTTCTTTGGTAAAATTAGCAACAATACATTTTATATTAAAGTTGAAGACATGGCATATATTGTCATTTTTTTAAAATTTGCTATGAATTATTTCATTTGGTTTTATAAGATTTTTTGGTAAAAAAAAATGGAGCTATGTAATTATAATTTAATCATGAAATAATGTCATTCTCTAGAATTAATTATAAAAGTTTGAATTTTCATATCTAGATTTAGGCATCAAATTACCTATATGGGTTGATATGCAACTAAACAAAAACAATCAACCAAATATATACATACATACATGGCGATGTAAGTCAACTTGTGCCTGAGTAAGACCACCCTCAGGTCTCATAATTCCCAAATGAAGTCTCTAGGGTTGATGATGTCCATAATGGCTCATAAGACCTGTAAGTGACCTGCAAATCATTGCATATCGATTACTGGTAAGTCTTCCAACAGCAACCTAATTTGCATGTTTAGCTTTATGGTGCTGAGTTGAGTCTACTAGCTGACCTATAGAGTTTGTTACAAAAAAGTATTTTTGGGTATCATATTGGTAGATAAGGATGTTTCTGTGTCCACATTGGTGACTGAGGTTGCCTGCCCTCAAGAATTGGATATGACCACCTTCATCACATGAGCAGTTCTCTTCAGGAAGTGAGTTGATATCTTCCATACATTTTTGCTCTTCATATATCTTTACATCCTCCTCCTTCTGAAAGTTTTCCAATGCTAACAGTCAGATTTTCCTCTATGTTGTGTTTTAAAGCTTCCTAATTGGTAACTGATGTTTGCCCACTTCTCGACTTTATTTCATGGGACAAGTTGCCGCTCTTAAAATGCTTCAGCCAGTTTTGAGCAGAACAGTCAGATATGTTTTGATCACATTCCACTTTCAATTTGTTTGAGTCATATCAGCAGCTTTGTGGCTTAGTTTAAAATAATGCCTCAGAATAAACTGAAATCAGTATTAAAAGAGCTATAAAATTCAGTGGATTTGTGAAATCTAATTTCCTGAAAAACTGTTTTCTTAAAAGGATTAACTGTTTCATCAATGAATGCTGAATGTTTCAACATTACCCTTACACCATCATCAGCTTCGATACCAGCTTTCACCAAAGAAGAGACCTCGCTGGCATATTTATGAACAGATGATTAAAAATATAATTCCAAGAGACATTGAGAAGGAAGTCACAAAATGAATCAAAAGCAGAATAGCGTACTTCAAAAGAAAATTTTTGTTTGCAGTCATTTGAACATTATTTTTTTTTACTTAGTTTATGAACATAAAATGTTCAGTGACTTGAATATTTAAACACTTCTAACTGCTTTTACTTGTTCGAAACTTAAAAGCAAACAAAATAAAATATTTTCTTAGTTTTCTTGCCAATGAAAGAATTTAAGGCACATGATATAATTTGGAACCTTGATAAATTCCTCCATTTATTTGGAATTAAATTTGTAAATGTAAATGAAATTTCATTTGGAAGTACTACCTGTTTCAACTAAAACTTCAAATTGCTACAAAACCAAAATATCAACCTGTATATTTGAGTCTTAAATAGCCTTGTCAGACTGAGATTTTCATAGGGATGTCATACATGGCACCAAATCTGTTCAGAAATACCTAAACTCTCAGCTGTATGCAACCACTTTCTAAGATGAGTGGTTAAAAATGGCTTTGAGCGAGTAAAGACTATGGGTTTTGGCAAAGACCAGACTTTTTTGAACCTTGTGAACTGGCACTACAGAATCACAAACAAAGAACTGTACCAAATAACAGAAACCAAATCACTTGAGGACTTTCAACAACTAAAATTGATATCACATGTAATTTGAAGAGAAAATAATGGCATAATGAAGATATTAGCATTCCACACTACTTCACATAAAAGATTAGGAAGGAAACCTCCATCAATACTGGGACAAGTGATAACAACTACTGGACTAAAGAAACCTATCTAGTTGAAAAATTGTTTTAAGAGAAATATTGTATAATTTTCAACCAACAGTAGTACAAACTGACCAGTTACTGAATGCTGAATGTTTCCTTATAAGGAAATGGTTAAACTTACCTTTACACATGTTGTCTGCATGGTAAACATGAAATGTGGCATTGGTGTTCCATGTTCAAATTCTAAGACATTTTCATTCACTTCATGTTTCTGTCCTATGAAATTGCATGCAAGCATCTTACTCCAGTTATTGAATAGCAGGTCAGATTGGGTTCACTTGCCTTGGGTGGCAACCAGCCTAGGAGAAGAAAAACTGTATTCAAACACCTGATGCCTGTAGGTATTTAGGGGTGAATAGAGGGATTAGAAATAGACCTAGAAAAATTATGAATGGAGAGTGGAGACTCTAAGGTGTTTGGTATTCATCTAATAGCTACCGCAATACCAAACTGTATTAGTTCATTTTCCCTTATAGAAACTACTGGTAAAACTAAGATGGGTAGACCAAAATCTCCATATCCCCCAGCCAGACTCAACACATTATGCAGAACTCTGTTACCATCCAAGATGGACATCTATCAATGCAGAATGACCAATCAAAAATTATTGATAATTTAAGGATCAACCTTTTTTACCTTGGTCCTGAGTGTCAATGCACTTTCTCTGAAATCAAAGTGTCACTCTCCAGCCTTCTATTTATACTCAGACAATTGTGTCCTCATTTTGGTTGTGATCATCACAGTATTTCAAACTAAACCCTTTATTTAATCTGTAGGAGTACAGTGTTCTTATTGTGCTGACCATATCTAAAGTTATTCTGCATAGTTTTCATTGCTTGTCTTGTTTCCACTTAATCAAAGTGTGATATTAGCCAAAGGGACTGGCATATGACTTCCCAGGCTTAGAGACTTGGCTACTTACTAGTAGAGTTAAAATTATGAAAAAAAAATTATAATGTTCTGTAAAAATATGAAAATAGACATTATTTACATTGTTCAGAATCTTGTCCTCATCTTTATTGTCATATTCACAATGTTTCGGCTGTTGTACACTCCAGCCTTCTTAAGGTGATTGGAATTTTGAACTGAACCCTTTATTTCATCCACTGGAGTAGATTCTTCTAGTTCTACAGGCCATGCCTGAGATGAAGTATTATAACTATTTACATTGTTCGGACTGTTGTACTCATCTTTATTGTTATGTTCATGATGTTTCAGCCATTGTACACTCCAGCCTTCTTCAGGTGATTGGAATTTCAAACTGAACCCTTTATTTCATCCACCAGGGTAGATTGTCTTAGTTCCATGTGCCATGCCTCTTCTAGATGTCTCAGTTATCTCCCTTTATCTCAACTGTCCAAGTTTTTGTTCACTGCTGCCGTAGCCAGGTATTGAACTCAGAACTATTTGGGTGAAGTCACTGAATCCATCCAACAGTCTGAACAAAGGTAAATAATTACAATACCTCATCTTAGAAATTTCGACCGATATGAAAATAGACATTTATTAAATCTACACATACATGCGTTTCATTTTAATTTCTGTGAGTCTGCCAGACATGTAACTCTTGAGAGATACAGAAACTATCACAAGTTCTTTAGCTACTGTTGGTCAAAGAGGTAACACAGTAATTAGTAGCTAAATCTGAAATTCTCCTCTAAGACACTGTGTCTTTTTATCATTTCTTTGAGTTTCTTTCAATTTGTTATTGTTTCTGTTTGAAAAGGGTTATCTTTCTTTTGGTATTTCTCCTTTTGAGAGATTTTGTTTAATCATTTAACCCCAAGCAAGGCAACAAAGCTACTAAGATGCAAGGGGATACAGTGTGAAAGGAAAAGAAAACATTAAGGAGTGAGAACAATAAAAGAACAGGAATTAAGAAGCCAGAAGAGAGTTCCACAAGCAAGAAGTGCAATAAAAGAAACTTTTAGCACCGAACTTACAGTTACATATAACCATTTCAATTGTAAAATAATGAGACCTTTCTACCAATCTAGTACTGCGCTTAAATTCATAGTCTAGGTACCATAGAAGAAAATTCATCAGAAAAATTACCATGAGAGTATTTATAGAAAAGGCACAAGGATGCTACATTATGGCAGTGGGAAAGGGACTGAAGCTGAGATGCCATATCAGGACCAATAACGTTGCAGATTCTTCTTTGGATTTTATCAAGAATCTCTCAATATATAGCAAGAGCACCAGACCCTATGTGCCAGCAATAATCTAAATTTGTTATTCGTTTTTGCTTTTCACAGTGTCTTTCCTAAATAAAAGATGTCATTCTTAAGTATGGACCTTTTTTTATTGAGACTGGCAGTCAGTTACATTTTCAGTAGAATCAAAGTGTCACTTGCCACCCTCCTGTTAAAAATCAAAGTGTCATTTCCAAGTTCCCTTATTAGTCTGTAAGATGATAACACTACACATATCCAGAGTATTGAGTTTTTTTCTTGTCACCAATTGTTGCTTCATTAGATCCATCTTCATGTTCCTATAATTTTGAAAACACTTTATTTAATCTATGGAAATAGGGTGTTCTCATTGCACTGAGCATTTCTTAAGAGCTCATATGAAATATTTGCCATTATGAAGTTTTGTAATTAAATTTTTATAGTTATCAGTAGCCTATTGTTTTTTGTTTTAATCCTTTTAATTCTTATCTTTTCCAGATGGACTCCCTTTACTCACAATCAACAGCAGATTCAAAGTGTTGGATACAGGCTTAAAGATAATCAATATCAGTCATGGTGATGAAGGCAACTATACATGTACGGCTGTCAATGATGCTGGAAATCAATCAGTCAGTGGAGTTCTTACAGTGGAATGTAAGTAGCAAATTCAAGCACTGGTATCATGCCCACCATTATACAGTCATAATTTTAACTCGTTTTTACACTCATTTATATATATATATATATATATAGATAGATAGATGGTGGACTCTCCTATTGTGAACGATAAAGGTCAGCAGTAGATGGTACCTTTCATATTACACTTAGGCATTCTAGCTGGGACTATTGTGGAGAAAATCAGGTAAAGAACAGACATATTTAATTTGTGCTTTCTTAAGTGCAATACTAGACCAGCCTTGCTGCAGGCGACAAAGCCACACTGACAGATAAAATTTGTTAAAGCAGGATTTTGATGGTGTCTCTGCTTCAGAGCTTGACAAAGCTGATCCTGGTGCTTCAGTCTACTGTCTTCAAAACCCTTTAACTTAATGAAACATGTCTTACGCCACTCCTTTTGGTTTGATGCTTGTGCTTCCCAGGTTTTCAGATCAAAGTTGAGACGTTTCAAGTTGTCTTTCAATTTGTCTTTGTAGCATAAGAGTGGACATCCAACTGAACACTTGGAGTTTGGTAGTTGTCCATACAGCACTTTCTTTGGAAGCCTATACTCATCCATTCTCACAACATGACCAGCCAACCTAAGTTGTATCTTTGTTAGAATGGTTTCAATGCCTGTGATGTTGTTACATTTCTTCAGTATTGCAAATATATATATATATATATATATATATGTGTGTGTCTGTGTGTGTAATTTGGCAGCAAATATTCTTTTAAACATGTTGTGTTGAATGTTAAAGACAACATCGTCCTGCATATTTTCTTTTGAATTTTCTCATATTTTCTAATGAGACTTTTTATTTGAAAATGATATCGAAATAAATATTGTCCGTACGATACCTAGTACTTTCAAACATCATTGTTCATCTTCAGGGTCAAAATTTTTTTAGTCAAAATTCTTCAAAAACATTTGCCAACTGTCTTGCAGCATAATCATGTTGCTACATTTTTTTTACAAACTAAATAAACATTAAAATCCTTTTAATTTCAAAAAACGTGACGACGCCATCACGTGCATGGCGAAGACCTTTATCATGTGACAGCGTGAAAAAGATTTTCATTATACAAGCCAAAAGATCGAAGAATACATTATAAAATTTAAATATATTATAAACATTGTAGGATGTTTCCAGAAATATTGTAATCTATACGATTAATAAGAGGTCTTTTGCTTTTAATATGTAATGCTTCTAAGATTTTAAGGCGTCTAATGTCTGTATGTTTATCTATAATTTTAGTATTATCTATAAGTATTTTACGTATATCAGATTGCATAAGGGAAACAGTATGTGACATAATATGTTGTTTAATGGAGCTAGAATTATTAAGATGCATAGTTAATCTTCTGGAGAGCCGGGTGGTTGTAAATCCAATATATGTATGTGGACCAGAAGAGCATTCTTCCATAGGACATTTAAACTCATACACAACATTGGTTCTATCAACAACCACAGCAACTGGAGAAGGGTTATTGCTCACCATCAGGTTAGAGGCCCTAAATTTACTATAATATATATTAAGTCCTAAGGCTTTGTTAGAATCAACAGGAAACGCATTATGGTGTATTATAGACTTAAGGGCCTTTTCATCCATGCTGTATTGTCTATGCATTTGTCCTCTGTAAAAGAGGTTAATTGAGGATAATTTTCTGGGTGTATCTCTTGTTAGGTCTGAGAAGTATCTATCAAATTCATTATCAACTAGATAGTTAGGAAAGCCGTTATTAATAAGGGTTTGCTTGATGTTAGTCAATTGCTTATGAAATATTTTATTGGTAGAAGAGATAAGTTTTGCTCTAGTAACTAGGTTAAAAATAATTGACCGTTTATATTTAATGGGGCATTCACTAAGATAGTTGAGGGTGCAATTGTTATCACTTGTAGGTTTTTTGTATACAGAAGTGGTAAAAGTGTCATTACTAGTATCTATTAAAACATCCAAAAAAGGGATCTTATTATCTTTTGTCAGTTCATGTGTAATATTAAGTACTGAATTATTTTTAAAGGCTTGTTGCAAAAAGGTTAATTCCTCGAAATTTTTAGCAAGTATAAGGATATCATCAACATAACGGAGGTATACGGTAGGGGTTTCAATAATACCAAAAATTTTATCTTCAAGATGTGACATATAAAATTGCTAAATGTTGGACCAAGGACAGATCTTATAGAGACGCTGTCCACCTGTAAATAAATATTATTAAGGTGGTCATAGAAAGGAATCTATGATAAACTGAATAATGGAATGCTAGCTTCCCTTGACGTGGAAAGTCTATTTACTAACGTCCCCATCATTGAAACTATTGATATAATTACTAATTACATCTATAACAACCCTCTTATGCAACCTCTTAAAATTAATCCAAATATACTCAAAAAAAATCCTTTTAATCTGCACCACACAGATTCCTTTCTATGACCACCTTAATAATATTTATTTACAGGTGGACAGCGTCTCTATGGGATCTGTCCTTGGTCAGATCCCATAGAGACGCCGTCCACCTGTAAGTGGATGTTCGAAAGTACTAGGTATCGTACGGACAATATTTATTTCGATATCATTTTCAACTAAAAAATCTCATTAGAAAATATGAGAAAATTCAAAAGAAAATATGCAGGACGATGTTGTCTTCAACATTCAACACGACATGTTTAAAATATATATATATATATATATATATATATATGCTAAAAATAATGTTTGAAAGTAATAAAAATGTTGGATTAAGAATAAATCCATAAGTTATTTAGAAATTGCTTTGTTTACATTTTGAATACAAAATCAAGAATAAAGGGCTTCTGAGAAAACCTGAATGTGGAGTGTGCATTTCTTAAAAGGGTAAATAGAAGATTGCTCTGCTGTGGTGCACTCTGTGGGTGAGCAGTCTGAAACATGCCAGATCAAATTGTTGTTTCTCCTACAAATGAGCATGTAGGTTCAAGTCCTGCTGAAGATCATATTTTCTTTATTAAGTTTTCTTTTTTTGTGCAAACTGATAGACATAATAATAATACACAGTGTTTAAGAAAAAATTTTTACAAACTGGGTGTGTATTTCAAACATAGGTATCCACTAAAGATAACATTTGAAGTAATAAAAACCTATATATATTTAAATAATGAAAATATAGTTTCGAGATATGCGATATTTATGGTTTAGAGTGCTCAGTATCAGGAATAGAACATATGTAAATATAAAAGTGGACACTGAGGTTAAAACCGAGCAGCAACAGTCTGTTCCGTGCTTAAATACAATATTCAGACCTGAAAATTGCATTTAAATACTTGGATTTAAATACTTGGATTTAAGACGGTTGCTGCTTGATGGTGTCCTCAGTGTCCACTTAAAATATGTATATATAGAGCTGGCTACTTGCATTCGAGGATACCTGTCTACTAGGGCGGCTAGCCAATCCCCATTGCAGATGCTTCCTCGGGCATTTTTGTGTTTATTCAACACCCACAGAGCCCACCTGTGGTTTATACTGCAACTATGCTGAGCAGACCTTAGTTACAGTTTCTGGGAAAGAGCATGTTATCTAGCGTGATCAACAATTTGAACAAGGCCAGCATGCTCAAGCTCTCGTCCACGATGACTTGTGGCTGTATGCTAGCACAGCTATCGATGGCACCCAATTTCACTCACAAGGCTTGGGTCAACCCATGGTATCATTTTCAGGCGCGTTCCAAAGGTGCCACTTTGTGGGATCAACCCCTCCAGTCCGATAACATCAAGAAGTCTCCTTCCCAACAAATCGTCTATGGTGAGATTCAAACCCAGGTCTCATTGTCAGAATGTGAACATTCTAACCACTCAGTTACATGCCCATAGAATATATATATATACATGCATACATAGGATATATATATATATATATATATATATATATATAAAAAGAAATATAGTCTTAAAGTGTGCTATATTTATGGGATAAAGTGCTCAATATCAGAGATAGAGCGTGTGTAAATATAAAAGTGAACATAGAAGTCTACACTTAGAGGCGACAGTCTGTTTCATGCTAGTGCAATCGTCAGGCAACTCTGCCGATTGCACTAGCATGAAACAGACTGTCGCCTCTAAGTGTAGACTTCTATGTTCACTTTTATATTTATATATATATACACATACATACATAGAATATATATATATATATATATATATATATATATATATATATATATATATATATATATATATATACACTCATGCATACATAGAATATATATATATATATATATAGAATATATATATATATATATATACATAGACATGCATATATAGAATATATATATATATACACATAGACATGCATATATAGAATATATATATATATATACACACACATAGACATGCATATATAGAATATATATATATATATACACACATAGACATGCATATATAGAATATATATATATATATATATTCTATGTCTATTGAATTTATCCATCATATTTTTTAAACTGCAAATACACTTCCACAAACATGGCTGATAAATTCATTCATTTAGCCCATTTTGCACCGCCGTTGTGGTCACCACTCCCCTCCATCTCAGAATTGTGGTTCATGGTGACATTCAAGGCAGAAGTGTGCAATGGCTTACCACTTCATTTTCACCAGGGATGTTGAGTTTACTCATGCCTTCTCTCAGAAATTAAAGAGGTAAGACCTACAAGCCTGCAGATTGTTTTCCTTCTCCTAGACTGGTGATAGTATAATGGCGTGTGCTGCCCAAACTACATGTTCCCCACACCCCACCTCTTTTTCATACTGACAACACCCTGAGGAATACAGGATATTAGATTTAGGGACAGATTGGCTGCAGGAGCTGTCAGTGTTGACAGTCAACCACCGCTGTGGTTCCACTCCTGGTTTTCTGTCTGTCATAGACTTTTTTCTATGTTTTGGAGTTGACTGCAAAGCAGCAAATTTTCCTTCTCCTAGATGGACTGCCTTCCTAAGCTGTTGAGCTCCATCTACCTGAAATAGCTGGGCTTTGTTGTCAGAGTCTATTTGAGACACATGCCATGGAAGCGTTTTATAGACAGTGTGAGCTTGTCTCCGCTATCACCCTTGACTATGACAACTTTTGGAACATTATGCGTCTATATAAGCATTTATATCCATTACGTGTTTTAGAAACTCACAGGTGACAAAAAGTCAAGAAAAGAAAATGGAAAGACTTTTAAGTGTTATTATATAGGAATTAAATGTAAATTTTGTTCAACCTAAAGAAATATGGTTTCGATATATAATTTATGACACAGTGACACTGTTGTTTCTTCATAGATATATTGAGGTTTCTGATGGTTAAGAATAGAGAGTTAACTTGATTTGAATTTACCAGAGCTTTTCATGTGGCACTCATTAAAATGAGTGAACAACTTCCTTTGTTCAAAACACTTCAGCGACATACACCAAATCACTTAGAATGTAAAGCAATGTCTGATTGTCTACAATTATGTGACAAGGAAGTCGGTTGGTTTATCACTCAGTCTCTGGATTAAATGCAGTGTTGGGTCTGCAATAGAAAAAAAAAAGGAGAAAGCCACAGATTAATGCAGAAATCATTTGAACTTTTTATTCTTGTAAAATGAATTAAGTTCTGTCTCACTGTACAGGAAGTAGAAACAGGAGGTGATTACAACTTAGTAGATAGTGATTTAAATATTTCTCTAACAGGTATTTATATTGTCTGTACTCAGTATGTTCAAAAATTACCAATCATCACGATGTATTCTTTAATATTGACTGCCAGAGATCAGTTACAAAATCTGACTTCAAACACTCACTTTAGAATAGACAGTATAGGTAATAAAAAAATTTATGTTTTAATTTATAGCTTCAACTGAAGTCTTAACATTGTTTTCACACTAAAAGTATCACTTCAAATAAACTTGTAGTTGGTGTCCACAAATGAAAAAGTATCAGAAAATGAAAAGCATGAGATAAGTCATAGAGAATGTCATAATAAAAACTGCCAACCCGAAGCTAACTCATATGTATCAAAAATGACTAGAATAAGATAACTTGTTGAGAGTGTCATAATAAAAACTGCCAACCCAACTTGGACGTATCAGAAAATAACAAGCATGTGATAAGTCATAGAGAGTGTCATAATAAAAACTGCCAACCCCAAGATAACTCGCATGTATCAGAAAATGACTAGAATGAGATAAGTCATAGAGAGTGTCATAATAAAAACTGCCAACCCCAAGATAACTCGCATGTATCAGAAAATGACTAGAATGAGATAAGTCATAGAGAGTGTCATAATAAAAACTGCCAACCCCAAGATAACTCGCATGTATCAGAAAATGACTAGAATGAGATAACTCATAGAGAGTGTCATAATAAAAACTGTCAACCCAACTCGTACGTATCAGAAAATGACAAGCAGGAGATAAGTCATAGAGAGTGTCATAATAAAAACTGCCAACCCAACTCGTAGCATGAGATAACTCATAGAGAGTGTCATAATAAAAACTGCCAACCCCAAGCTAACTTGTATGTATCAGAAAATGACTAGAATGAGATACTCATAGAGAGTATTCTAATAAAAACTGCCAACCCCTAGATAACTTGTATGTATCAGAAAATGACTAGAATGAGATACTCATAGAGAGTATCCTAATAAAAACTGCCAACCACTAGATAACTTGTATGTATCAGAAAATGACTAGAATGAGATACTCATAGAGAGTATCCTAATAAAAACTGCCAACCCCAAGCTAACTTGTATGTATCAGAAAATGACTAGAATGAGATACTCATAGAGAGTATCCTAATAAAAACTGCCAACCACTAGATAACTTGTATGTATCAGAAAATGACTAGAATGAGATACTCATAGAGAGTATCCTAATAAAAACTGCCAACCACTAGATAACTTGTATGTATCAGAAAATGACTAGAATGAGATACTCATAGAGAGTATCCTAATAAAAACTGCCAACCCCAAGCTAACTTGTATGTATCAGAAAATGACTAGAATGAGATACTCATAGAGAGTATCCTAATAAAAACTGCCAACCACTAGATAACTTGTATGTATCAGAAAATGACTAGAATGAGATACTCATAGAGAGTATCCTAATAAAAACTGCCAACCACTAGATAACTTGTATGTATCAGAAAATGACTAGAATGAGATACTCATAGAGAGTATCCTAATAAAAACTGCCAACCCCAAGCTAACTTGTATGTATCAGAAAATGACTAGAATGAGATACTCATAGAGAGTATCCTAATAAAAACTGCCAACCCCTAGATAACTTGTATGTATCAGAAAATGACTAGAATGAGATACTCATAGAGAGTATCCTAATAAAAACTGCCAACCACTAGATAACTTGTATGTATCAGAAAATGACTAGAATGAGATACTCATAGAGAGTATCCTAATAAAAACTGCCAACCACTAGATAACTTGTATGTATCAGAAAATGACTAGAATGAGATACTCATAGAGAGTATCCTAATAAAAACTGCCAACCACTAGATAACTTGTATGTATCAGAAAATGACTAGAATGAGATACTCATAGAGAGTATCCTAATAAAAACTGCCAACCACTAGATAACTTGTATGTATCAGAAAATGACTAGAATGAGATACTCATAGAGAGTATCCTAATAAAAACTGCCAACCACTAGATAACTTGTATGTATCAGAAAATGACTAGAATGAGATACTCATAGAGAGTATCCTAATAAAAACTGCCAACCCCAAGCTAACTTGTATGTATCAGAAAATGACTAGAATGAGATACTCATAGAGAGTATCCTAATAAAAACTGCCAACCACTAGATAACTTGTATGTATCAGAAAATGACTAGAATGAGATACTCATAGAGAGTATCCTAATAAAAACTGCCAACCACTAGATAACTTGTATGTATCAGAAAAGGACTAGCATGTGATAACTCGGAGTCAGTGTCATAATAAAATCTGCCAACCACAAATTATCTTATGGTTGGCAGTTTGTGTTAATCTTTTTTGTATATGATAAAAGTGTTTTGGATGTGTGGTCAGCAACTAAAATGGATATAATATTTCAAACAAATATATTACAAATTGCTTTGTCAGTAAATGGTAAATGTTTCCAAATAATGAAATGGCTAATATTTCCATAACCATTTCCTTTGTACAATTACTGACAATATATTTCTGTGTAGGCAAATCTTTCTCCTTGTACCTCAGTATTTATTACATGGAGTTTTAGGTTAATAGCATTCATGGAAATTATTTTTTTCTTAAAAATTTGATCAGAAATAAATGCAAGGTCTTCAGTTAAAGAAGGGATAAAGCCAATAATGGATGGCATCCCAATTTTCCAGGAACCAGTTCTATAAAGGCAGTTAATCTTTAGGAAACTCTTCTGTATCTTATTTTCTTTTCAATCTGAGAATGGAAACAAATCACTTTCTAGTTTCAAAAAGAATTGAACCATTTTGATAATATAATAGATAACATTCTGTTCTAATCATATTTCTGTTCAGAAGTTTAATGCTTTTTGACTCTAGTGTCATCAGCTGTGTTATGGTTTCTTAGCCACATTCAAAGTGAATCGTTGCAAAGATCCAGTGGATGACCTATAAAATTTATGACTAGAAGATTTGCCACATTTTTAACTTCAAGATTTCTTTTGTCAGAATAAATTATGTTCATCAAAGAAAACCCTCTTTCAGCCTCTTCAGAACTTACAGTAAAGGTGTTTATTATATTTTTAGTTATTATATATCAGCTATTAATATATTAGACTATTTTTGGATTATCCAACAGCCCATTCACTAAGCTTTTATAATTTTAAGAATCAATTAGCGCAAACCGGTAGGCCACAACCACTGGATAAAGCCTCGGATTAATCGGGAAGTCATTATTATTATAAAATCAGTTAAGTGTGTCAATGAAGATCAAATGTAAAGCAGGTAGAGTACATATCAGATTTGATTTGTTTTTTACAGTTTATCAACCTTTTGTAGTTTATTTAAAGCTGAAACATATTTTTGGATTGTAAGAATAATTCTTCTTTTTTGCAAATGAATATTACCAATTTTTGGAGATAATGATTTTCAAATGCAAGTATTACCATTTTTTGGAGATAATGATTTTCAGATGCAAGTATTACCATTTTTTGGAGATAATGATTTTCAGATGCAAGTATTACCATTTTTTGGAGATAATGATTTTCAGATGCAAGTATTACCATTTTTTGGAGATAATGATTTTCAGATGCAAGTATTACCATTCCAGCCATAGCTGTGGTGAGAAGAGGTGTATTCATACCTTTTCTCATAAGTGAATGTAACAAACTTGTCTCTCCAATTTGTCATTCTGAGCCATTATCTATTACATCATCCACACATCCAAGATTGGAGAATCTTTTATTCCCAAGCAGACGTCCATCTAGATAATGACCATACTTGATATTTCTTAATTTTGGTGACCACAGAAGAAATGGTGCACACTGATGATTAGAACTTAGGGATATTTATATAAGCCATGCACAGTATGTTAAAAAAAATAGTGCCTCCCATCACTATGTACTTATTCCTTAAAATAAAGTACTGCATAGTTTATGCATAGGTCTTTTTTGTATCAAGACCATTATCATCTGTTCCATGGTCAATGTGGTTGTAGAGTCACTCTGAGGTTGCCTAGCTTCATACACATCTCAGTAGGTATTCATTCATGTGTAGGATGTCTTGTGTCTTCTCCAGGTCAAACCACAGCCAATCTCCTCTGATTTGAAGGATCACCTTGGTCATGGAGACATGAAGAAAACTCTCCACACGAGCTGTTAACTTCAGTCAAGAAATTCTCTATCAGTATGACTTGTACTAAATATCCTTATGTACCACATTACGGATTGTTCTCTCAGGCACCTGGAGATCACTGACAGTAGCTAACATCCAGGAGAATGACTCATTGTACCTTCTCAGGTTAACATTTAGTTTGTAGATCATATCAAATACATGAATCACTTTATAAAACATACATATAACAAACTATTTCTAATTCTAACAGTTGAAATATAATCCTTGAAAATGGCTAAATGTATAGCCAAAAGCGCTCGGATAAAAAGAACATTTGGACAGTTTTTATATAATTTATCCTCTGAAAAGAAAAACTTTATTAGATCGCATGAGAAATTATATAAAAAACTAAATAAAAGAACCTTGTCAGTCATTTTTAATGAAATGTGCATATATATATATATATATATATATATATATATATGACTTTTGGTAGGTTAGCACCTATTAAGAAGTGGAATTATCTGTTAGCTCACAACCCATTACCCTCCAAAGCCTATGGCCATGTATAAGTGTATTTGCCCAATCACATAAAGGTACATCAAATTAAATAACTTTTCTTTAAATCACGTCTATGAAATCTAGGATATCAGGAGAATTCCTCTTCTTAAGAGATTAGCGTCTAGATGGGTGACCACTTAGTAATAACAATGTGCTCTAAGCTTGGATGTGCAGTTGATCCAATGAATAATGCCTTGGAATTGTTAATCAGAGAGCCAATTCCCAATTCCAGTTGGCTTCATTATATTCACTTACACACAAATACCATTCGGAAAGGTGTAAATCCACCTCTTCTTCTCATCCGGTCTACATATAGGAGTAGGTAGGCTTTCCTACCGCCCGGTCTACACTCCTCCCCCCTCTATTGGACACGTTTAGAGGCCCAAATCTTGTTTCGTGTCTAGGAAGGGGTCCCCAGATTTCTCTCTCTCTGTCTCTTTCCCTTCTCCACATCCTTTCATTTCTCATTCCTATCTGCTCTCGCTCCGGATCTTTTTTGGCCCCCTTGCCTTGATCGACCCACTGTCTTTCTCTTTCTCCACATCCTCTCCCTTGCCACTCCTATCTGCTCTCCCTCCAACCCCCTCTTTAACCCCTTGCGTGATAGTGGCCTCCGGCCTTGCTTGGGGTGATATGATTTTTAAAAAAAAAAAAAAAAAAAAAAAAAAAAAGGTATGGATTAATTAGTAAGATTTGTATACTGAAAACAATTGTTATTTCAAAAAATTTCTTACAATCTAAAAAATATTTACTGACTTTAAATAACCTGCAAAGGGTTGATAACCCATAGAAAATTTGGTTGATTTTGTTTAATGGCATATCAACATCTATGGGTTATTTAATGCCAAAATCTAAATATTTCAAACACAATTTTATGGCTTCAACTAAATATATTTTGAACGCAATTGTATGCTTTCAACTATAGATAAAATGTAAAGTCAACAAAGTTTGAATAAATCAATGGTTACCAGAAAAAACCTTCAGGAATTAGAAGGTGTAACCATTGAAGAATGGAAGAAAATCCCAGAAAAGACTTGTTCAAAAGACTCTCATCAAAAACCTTAGAGAACGATTGCAACAAGTTATAAAGGCATAGTAACTGGACATACAAACATATAAAATGCAAATTCTTCTATGTGGCATGTCCCTTCAGGCCGTTGTTGGTCATGGCTCTCCACAACTTCCTACTATTTGTAGTTTTAGTAAGGTTTTTTTTCACTATCCCTGTTCTGCCATCCATTTAAACAAGCTCATTAGCTACTTAGTGCTTTCCTCCAGCTCTCAGTTGTCCTGTGAATGTCAGATTCTCCAAACCTCTTTCCTTATTAAGTGTCCAAGAAATTTCATCTTTCTTAATAATTCTAAGCATAAATATCTTTTTTGTTTCCATTTTCCTTAACTTTCCTCATTGCTCACATGTTCAGTCCATGGCATTCTCAGCATCCTTCTGTATAACCACATTTCTGTTGCGTCAGGCTAACATTGCGTCTGTGAAGAAAATGTTCAGCATTCATTTCTGTATAGAATGACTAATATTGCTTAACAGTTCTGCACTCTTTTCCTCACAGATGAAGAGGAGGCAACAATGGTAATTTTTTTTGCTATGAAAATGTAATGCTGGTATTTTTACTATATTTTTTAATACTTTCATAATGTTTTGACCCTAGTTTGGGGGTTAACTATTTGCCCATATATGAGACCCTAACAAGTGCTATCACCCTGGATCAGGGTGGACCTGGGAACAACAGTAATTAAGAGGTGTTCTAACACTCCTCAAAACCTCTAGACTAGAGGTTTGGTGCCAGATGTAGTTTATCATCATACCCAGGACAGTAGGAAGTTGTGGTGAGACATGATCACCATCATTCGAAATTTTACTTACTAAAAACCTAACATTCATACTGTAGACTTTTTTTCTACCATTGTAACCACTGAGCTATTTAAACTTAATTGCAAATGTTTTGTTTGAATTTAATTGTTTTATACCATATCCATGACTGCAGTTATGAAGGGTGCTGAAAAATCTGACTCTCCTTCCAATGATCTAACCAAACATTTGAATTTTTTTGTAATCCATTCTTGGTTGGTTGAGAATTTTTCAGCACCACTTCATACATCTTGACAGCTCTAAGTATATAACTGTGCATTGAATTACAAATAAGTGATTTTTTTTTCATATCTTTGAAAACATGTCATTATTGATTTTGTCTTGTTACTATTAAGACACACTGGTCAGTGAAGAGATCATTTTCAGTATAATTAACCAGAAAATGTATATTTCAAACTGACACTTTCTTCTTGAAGAGCCATAGTTATTTTCAGTTTTAACCAGTTCCTTTCATACAAGTTTCTATTGTTCCATGTGATTCTCTGGTCATTATCACTTGTATCTTTGGTGACCCCAGATGAAAAATAAGAAAACCAGTTAACTTTAGATATTTTATAAATTAATTTCTTTGTATTTTATCTTCTTACTTGGTTTTATTTCATTTAAAAGTAAATATTCCTTAAGTCATGAAACTAATCATGAATTTTGTCTTAAGAAATATTTACTTTATATTTTATCCATACAATACTTTGGCCTCTCAAATAAATGGAGAGTGTGAAGTTCAGATAATGTTTAAGGGTGGGCCTCTTAATTTTTTAAATTTTAATGAGGCTCTCAAATAAATGGAGAGTGTGAAGATCAGATAATGTTTAAGGGTGGGCCTCTTAATTTTTAAAATTTTAATAAGCGTACCCTACTTTTTATTTGAGAGCTTAAAGGAATAGATGGGGAGATGCTCAAATAAAGTTGTTGTGGGTTCAAATAAAGTAGGGAGGTTTTTAACTTTGTAAATGTTAATAAGCATAAACTTATGTTTATTGAAAAGGTAAGAGCACAAAATGCAGACAATTATTAATGCCACCGAAACTGGGGGTGGGGTTCAAATAAAGTTTAATTCCATCCCCCAGTTTGTTCAAGACGCAAGAAAACAGAATGAAAACAAATAAATGGTGGGTGCAATTCTTAAAATGTTGGAAATTAAGAGTTCACCCCTGTCCTTATTTGAAGCCCTACTTATGTTTGAGGGGTAAATATATATTCTAAAACAATTAGTTATAGCAATATTAATTTTAAATGTTGTTAGTCATGAAGCATCGTTGGTGTGTGATTGGACTAAAGGTTAACAACACAAAGAATAGAATCAGAAAACCAAGTTCAGTCTCTGACAGGTACAGTTTGCATTCTTCTTTTTCTATATGCCATGTCCCTTCAGAATGTTGGCAATCATGGCTCTCCACAATTTCCTGGCCTTTGTAGCTCTTAATAAACTTTGTCTTTTTTTTTACCTCCCTTAAACCTTATTCTGCCATCAATTTACTCATGCTTTCTAGGTAGGCTATGCTTTGTTTTTTCTCTATCCCTATGTCCTGTGAATATCAAATTTTCCAAGCCGTCTTTCCTCATTATGTACCCTAGAAATTTCAACTCTCACTTTCTGATTTTAAGTATAAATGTTCTTTTTGTTTCCATTATCTCTAAAAGTTTGTTGTTGCTCACTTGTTCAGTTGATGGCATACTCAGCATCCTTCTGTATAACCACATTTCTGTTGCTTCAAGTGTCTTCTTTGTCGGTGAGGAGATTGTTCAGCATTCACTGTCATATAGTAGGAATGATATTGCATAATAGTTAACTACTCTTTTCTTTCTTTCTAATGAAATTTTTCTGTTTCTTAATACTATGATTAGCTTTTAGATGGCATCTTTCACTATCCCAATGCATCTTTGGATTTCAGTGTCACACTTTCCATCTTCTGTTAAAATACATCACAGATATTTAAATTGTTGTACATGTTTGATTTTGATATTTCCAATTTGTAATTTGCCTGTTGGACTGATCCCTTTTGCTAACAACCATTCCTTCTATCTTCTTGCAGTTGGTGTTTAGTCCTCCTTCTTGCTTTCCTTCACTACCAAGAAGTTCTTGTAGTTTCTTTTCAATGTCTGCTATCATCACTGTTAAGATTATGGCTGCCAATAAGGCTCTTTGAAAAGGCAAGAATCTACTTGCTCACTCCATAATGGAGCCTTTGAGCCTTGGAAAGACAATTTATCTTGGACATTTGATAAATTGATCAAGTCAATCAATTTCTATTCGTTCCCTGTAATCTAGTATAACATGTCACATAATACTTGGAGAAGTGAACCACCAACTAACACCCTTAGGCTTTCTCATTTACTATCAACCTACCTGCTGAATGGATACCATATGAAACTCCAAGTCAAGAAAGGTTATCTGAATATTTAATTTTATTGCCAGCAGAACAGTTCTTAATGAAGAAAGTCAAATCAGAAACTCAAGTTCAAATTACAATTCTAAAATACGTTTCTTTCTTAATATACATGGTGGCTGAAAAGTAACTTCCTATTTTATGTATGATGGACTCTCCCGTCTTGTACAAATTATAGTTAGACGGGAGAGTCCATCATACATAAAATAGGAAGTTACTTTTCAATCACCCTGTATATGATTAATATATATTTCTGTAAATAAATTCCATTTAACTATCAAATGCCCTCACCAGATAAAAATTCCATGTTGAGAAAGATGAGTTCATTAAAGTGAACAACAAGGTTCTAGAAAAAATGGAAACCAGAAGGAAACAGCTGAAATTTCTGGGCCACATGATGAGGAAAGAGGGCTTGGAAAACCTGATACTCACAGGACAGATTGAAGGCAAGAGAAACAGAAGAAAAGTGCATAATATAATGAGTGAGCTTAACTAAATAGATGGTTGAACAGGGTTTGTGAGAAATAACAAAAAGACAAAATTTATTAAAAGCTACAAAGGATGGAAAGTTGTGTAGAGCTATTATCACCTACATCCTGAGGGGACATGGCATATGAAGAAGAAGAAAATAACTTTAAGCAAATTAAATCTGTAGGTCTTAGCTATGAACTTTGAACTGACTTACAGCCACATCATGTTGAAACATCGGCTCCGTGCAAAGTTAAGCAGTGTCGAACCTGGTCAGTAGCTAGATGGGTATATCAGATGCTGTCAGCTTGGATGTGCAGATTGTGTAGTGGATAATGTCTCAGAATTGTTAATTGGAGGGCTAATTTCTGATTACCATTGGATTTGTTGTATTTATTTGTGAAAGGGTGATTTTTGGGTGCGGCATGGGTCCACCTATTTACCCTCCCACTATAGGTCGATTCATTGGACTTGTATCACTAAAACCATTGTTATCTCCATAAAAATAAAATTCCATACAAAATATTTAGATTTCAGCATTAAATAACCCATAGAGGTTGATTTGTCAAAAACAACCAACTTCTTTAAACCTCATTGACTAGCACTACAAGACCACAAACAAAAACTATACCAGATAAGAGAAAGCCAAATCATTTCAGAACTTTCAACAGCTGCAACAACTAAAATGTATAACACATATAACTTGAAGAGAAAATAATGACATAAACATTATGACATTCCACACAACTTTGAAAAAAAATTTAGAAAAGATGCCACCATCAGTGCTGGAAAGAGTGATAAACAGTTTAGACTTGAGAAACCTATTTTCCCTTAAATAATTGTTTTAATAGGAAGATTTTATAAATTTCAACCAATTATAGCATTGGCCACACAGTCAATGAAGGTGAAACATTTCCTTGTCAGGAAACAGCTAATATTACCGTTATCATTAGAGATGAAGGAAACAGAAATTCTGACTCAATGTCCAGGGAGTGAAGAAAAGTATAACTTAAGTAGCACTAGTTGCTCAGTCAATGAATGCTGAATGTTTCAATAGCTAACATCTTTACCATATATATATATATATATATATATATATATATATATATAGATCACCTATTATCAAATTTTGATGACTATTCCTTACATCTTCTTCATAAAAAGTACTTTGTGAAACTTAAACTGTCATCTTTTTTACCTAAGAAAATCATTGTTAATTGTTCTGATTCCCAATCGGTTTGCATTATTCGTTTGTGAGGTAAATTGGCTCCCAGCAAATTCTGCCGTTTTCCAAAAAAAAAAAACTAAAATTGTCATGAATGAGAATGCAACAAGGCAGCTGATGGTGATCCCCAAATAGTTTTGAAACTTAGAAGAGATGCTGGTATGAGTGTGCGAAGTTCCAAAAAAGGTAATTTGAAAGGCTTAAGACACCTAGGCCTTTTTTTGTTTTTTGTTATTAATGACAAACGGTTGAATTTTTCCAGATATTGAACATTAAGAATGGAATATTATGGATCTGGGGGTCATAAGGTTATTTTTGACAGGAACATAAATATTTCTGTGATATTATATTCTGTTCCAGTAGACATAGACCAGCACAAAAAGATGAAAAATTTTCAACAATATTTAAGTAAATTTATTGCTTCCTTAAATTACTGTTCAAATAACAGAGAAAATATGTAAAAATTTCATGTGTTTTCTAACAATCATTAACAGTCTTCATTGAATGAGAATATAGTTTCATTATACTCCATGACTTCTGTTATCTGTTGCTCCATATTCTAATTGTAATATTGTTTCCTTATAAGGAAACATTTGGCATTCATTGACCAAACGGTTAGCATTCTTCTGTCAAAAATTAATAAAAACTTTCTCTTAAAACAATTTTTCTGGGAAATAGATTTTTCAAGTCAACTTTTATCACTCATTTTAGTACTGATGAGTGTTTCCTTCCTAACTTTTTGTTTAAGGTAGTATGGAAAGTTAACATTTTTATTATGTTATTTTCTCTTTAAGTTACATGTACTATCCATTTTAGTTGTTGCTGTTGAAAGTCTTCAAGCAATCTTGTTATTTCGTAAAGTTCTATGTAAGTATGTAATACCAATCTAAGAGGTTTTATTAAAGATTTAAGAACTACAAGGATCCCTTGAAGCCATTTTAACCATTGATCTTTAAAAAACTGTTGTATACAGCTGACATTTTAGGTATTTCTGAATGAATTTGGTGCCACACATGACGTATAGATAAAATTTTTATCTAATGATACTATTTAAGAATATAACAAGTTCTTTAGGTTCTGCAACGTTATGCAGTGTTGGACAAAACTCTGACAGTTTTATTCTATGTTCAAATTCTTTACCTCCTGAGTCTGTCTATATTTCTGAGATGAGTTATTATGTACACTATTTACATTAGTCGGACTATTGTCCTCATCTTTGTCGCCATATTTGTCACAACGTTTCGGCCGTTGTACGCTCCGGCCTTCTTCAGGTGGTTGGAATTTCGAACTGAACCCTAGAACAGTCAACCTCAGTGATCGAAATAAAGGGTTCAGTTCGAAATTCCAACCACCTGAAGAAGGCCGGAGCGTACAACGGCCGAAACGTTGTGACAAATATGGCGACAAAGATGAGGACAATAGTCCGACTAATGTAAATTCTTTACCTCCTATAGTAAATTTGTTATAGGCTTACAGCGACATCACATTGAAACACTGGTTCTTGTACAATCACCAAAGTTAAGCAATGTTGAGCCTGGTCAATACCTAGATGGGTGATCACTTGAGAATACCAGGTGCAGTAAACTTCGATGTACAGGTGACATAATTAATAATGGCTCAGAATTTTTAAACAGAGAACTGAGTTCCAATTCCTGTTACGTTCATTATATTTTCTTATGGCTCTGTTTTCTAGCCAACTGTAATCTTGAAAAATTTAAATGCAATGTCAGTCATTATCTACTGTCTTCCTGATTACTCATCTATTGTCGTCACTCCTTAATAATGTTTCTGTTTTCTAATTCTTTCACACCTAGTAACCTCTTGTGTCTTATTGGCTTTACTACCTTACTTCAATTAAAAAAAAATTTTAAATTCCAGATCATAGTTTCTATGTTTTGGAAAGGTTGATCT
>OZ038503.1:11385607-11465607 GCA_964036315.1 Acanthosepion esculentum
AATATGACATAGATTTCTGTATATCAAAACAATATTATGCAAAAAGAAAAAATACAATTCAAAATAACAACAACAACATAAAAGCTGGAGCAGGAATTTACTCTATAGCCTGTAATGATTGCTACAAGAAATACATAGGAGAGACCTTGAGAAATTTAAATAAAAGTTTATATGAACACAAATGATATCTTGAAGTGCAGATAATATATTTAACCCTTTAGTATTCCAACATACCCACACCCACCCCTAAATATCGGCTCTCAGTGTTCAAACAACTGTAACCAACCTCATGTACAATCTGCTGTAATATAAGATGACATCATCACAAATAATGCAGGAAGCAATACAAACATTGAAACTTTTGAGAGTAGATGTAAATATTTTTTTTTAAATCTCGTTCTTTTGGTGTGCCTTTGTTTCCACTAACCATTACGTAGACCATTTCAAACATCCAACTTTCCAAACGTTTGGCTTGTGGCATTACCTTCAACTGTATATATTTTATGCACAATTTTATGGCTTCACCTACAGATATTTTGTATATAATTTTTTACTCTCAGGTAAAATGTCTGCTTTATAGATATAGAGTTTGTACATTATTTTGGTATAAACCTATTTCTTTGAGGTAAGACATTATGTTCATGGTTTTGGTATTTTTAAATAGGTTCCAAATGTTGTTTTCCTTGTAATATTTATGTCTTACAGGGGCAAAGTGAGTACATTCATTTAAAATATGTTTCATCATGGGTGCAGCTTGGCATGTTGTATATGTTGGTAAATCTTCAAGTATCTATTTGTAATAGGGCTCTGCCATGATTGTCTGATAGTATTGTAAGATAACAGGCTACACTATTACAACGCCACCAAATATTACATCAAAAACATAAAAAAAAAATGCTACAAATGCTACACAAATGCAATCATGTTTCGATGCATATTAACACATCTCATCAGGCATAAGTAAATAACTGGTGAGTAGACAGTTTATTGAGATTTAAAAACAAGATACAACCTCTTTTCATGAGAAAAGGAAGAAAAAGGAAAAAGAGTAAGAAAGAAAAGGGGGGAGATTGTTGCAGGGGGGTTTGTTTTGTTTTGTTTTATTCAGATCAACCAATCAAATGGTTTACATTAAATTCAAAGTAAGGGCAAAAAAATGTAAGTTAAGAAGCAATCATACATAAGAGGTCATGACCCACAGATTTAGAATCATAGATGGCATTGAGACGTCACCAAATAATCAGTGGGATCTTTTGATATGATATCGTGGAGGTATGAGTGGGCGAGGAGGGAGAGATCAACCCCCATGCTATCATGCTCCACATTAGAGAGAGATCTACTTCTACATTACTTCCTGTAACTATGCCATCTTCTTTCTTTTCACTCTCTCTGTCCTGTCTGACCATCACTAATTTTATACTAATGAATAGATGAAAATGATCATTCACTAATGGTATCTTAATTCCAAGTGTATGAAATATATATATATATATATATATATGACAAGTAATGAATGTCTGTTATGCCTGATCATGAGCTGTTCTAATGTTTGCTTTAACTTCTGGTGAAAATAAAGACAAAAATTGTCCAACAATTGGATATTTTTTTATTAAGTTGGTCCTAAGCTTTTGGCTCACATGAGCCATCCTCAGATTGGTCATACAGACATGAAACAAAGATATCCACTGTCAAAGCTGATATTTTGTTATTTTGATATAGAAGATTGCTATTCGACGTTAATGGTTACGGAATAGCAGACGCAGATTGTAAGGTCATGATGTGGTTCTATGACATTATACGATGCAATAGACTGAAGTATTACAACAGAACCAATGTCTAGATGCAATGTAATGTGTTGCGACTAGTTTGAAATGTAATTTTGTTGAATATGGGTTGCTTTGTTTTAATGTAGATGGTCTCCAATATCTGAAGTTTCTTTTTACTGTGTGTATGTTTGAGTATTATTGTGTTATCAACTAATATCTGTCTAATATTATGTACATGGTTATGATTTTCTAAGAAATGTTACTTAATAGAACTAACATCAGAAAGGTGACAGGTCAGTCTACAGGGGAGTGTGTTTGTAGTAAAACCAATATTTGTAGCAGGTTTATTATTAGCATCAGAGATACAATCTTTGAACGAGCAGGTAAACAGATACACTACATTGGTTTTTGTAGAGGATTTAGTTGTATGGTTATTAGAGACTGTGAGGTCAGTTGTTTTAAATTTTTATAATTTATGATGAGCTTAACTTGTTTATTATTATTAATGGGTTTAACATTTCTACCTATTATGTATATATTATATATATATATCAGTGTATAACATTGTAGCCTATGACGTCTCAATGCCATCTATGATTCTAAATCTGTGGGTCATGACCTCTTATGTATGATTGCTTCTTAACTTTCTTTTTTTCCCCCCCTTACTTTGAATTTAATGTAAACCATTTGATTGGTTGATCTGAATAAAACAACCCCCCCCCCCGCAACAATCTCCTCCCTTTTCTTTCTTTCTTACTCTTTTTTCTTTTTCTTCCTTTTCTCATGAAAAGAGGTTGTATCTTTTTTATAAATCTCAATAAACCGTCTACTCACCAGTTATTTACTTATGCCTGATGAGATGTGTTAATATGCATCGAAACATGATTGCATTTGTGTAGCATTTTTTTTTTATGTAATATCCTAAAATAAAGAATATTGCTCTACTTTTGTATTGATCCCTCTCTTAAATTGAATGTTAAGAATATTGGAATTGGACTCTTTTCATTCTCATTTTACATGGAAATATATATATATATATATATATATACATACATACATACACATACATAGTCTGCCAAAAAATATACAGACGCACTTCAGGAAAATCTTGTATTGCAATACTAAATTTATTCATATATCACAAGATTAATACAAATTACCTTTGGACTCTAGAACCACAAGAGATGCTCAAAATGGTCACCTGTAGCTTGAAGACATTTATTAATATGACAAACTACTGCTTAGCCAATGTCTGAATTGTTGAACATACATTTTCAATTTCTGGTCTAAAGGCTGCCAATGTAATGGCATTTGTTGAGAAAATAATGGGCTGCAATAAACAGTGTTATCACAATTTGATTAAGTTCTTCCTTTTCTGAGGTGTCTATATATATTTTTGGTGAAGTCTGTGTCTGTCTGTCTGTCTGTGTGTGTGTGTGTGTATATATATATATATATTAAAACAAAATCCAGGTAGGCAGTGACTGGCCACAACAATCACTTTCTTGTATTTGCATGCAATTGTCAGGTGGCCAGTGGCTTTAGTTTGTAGAATGGGTACCCTATATACCAACAGGTGAGTTCAATATGACAGGCCAACCAAACCTGCCTGGTGGGAAGGTAAACCATCTGGCCAAGATCAAAAATAGCTGAAAACTAAAAAAAATAAATAAGTTCTACTGGGAAAGGATTGCCAGTATAGTAAAGAAGCTAAAGCTTCAAGCCAAAAATGTACTCTGCTGAACCAGGCAAATAAAGTGGTGTAATGGAATATCCCACACTCCCTATCACTTATGTGGACTAGCTATATCAGTAGATATATATAGTGAGCACAGGCTATCTGTGGGGGCTTCCTTTGGGAATTACTAGCCTCCACCCGATTTCCTGTCTTTCAGTAGTGTATTCTCTTTTACAATAAACCTCTCTTTCTTTCATTTACACGTGTGTTGCTGTCCCTTAACTCAAGTACCACCCTTGTCTGTTTGTAACCTCTTTAAGGTACAACATAAAGTCACATCACAAAATATATCTTAATCTAAACTATGACAGCATATTAAGAAATGGATTAAGTCTGACAATTATTTAATATATTTCCTTTTATACAGTATTTTTATAAATTTATTTAAGTAAATGCTCTGTTTTTTTTTAAATAAACAGTATTAATTACATTTACCAAGCATAAAGGTTACAGGTTCAAAATTCCTCAAACATTCAGGCCAGTAAATGTAATTAATACTGTTTAATTAAAATACGGGCCATTTATGGCAACTATGCTGAGTGGACATCAATTAAAATTTCTAGGAGAGAGAGTGCTATCTAGCATGACCAACAGTTTGAACAGGGCCAGCATGCTGAAACCCTTGGTCACGATGACTTGTGACTTTGTGCTAGCGCAACCACCAATGGCTCCCCAAGGGTTCCATCTATCTAATTTCACTCACAAGTCTTAGGTCAACCTGTGGCATGGTTTTCCAGCACTTTCTAAATGTACCACACACTTGGATTGCCTCAGCCAGACCAGTAATATCAAGAAGTCACCTTCCAGACAAATTGACCTGGTGCAATTTGAACCCAGGTCTTATGGTCAGAAACAAACATTCTAACCACTCAGCCACATGCCCATATTAAATATATAAATTGATAAAATATATATATATATATATATATATATATATATATATATATATATATATATATATATATATATATATTATTGTTTCTTTGATTATCATCTAATGATTCCATGAATATCCCACTATACACTCAACATGATCTTCTTTGGATGAAGTTCTCCTCTCAGTTACTGAACTGGTTTGTTTCCTTGAGCTATTGATGATGGCGTTTAACATTCTGGGAAAGAATCCATATCTCATTACCAGTAACAAGCCTGTCTCAGAAGGGCACTTGAAGTTATTGTGTGGGCAATGACACTCATTGGTGATTCACTGGAGACATCCTCTAGACTAATATTGCCAGTTTTAAAATAGGAAAACCACCTCTTGCAAATTCTTCAAAGTAAGGGGGAAAAAATGTAAGTTAAGAAGCAATCATACATAAGAGGTCATAACCCACAGATTTAGAATCTTAGATGGCATTGAGACGTCATAGGCTACAATGTTATACACTGATATATATATATAATATATACATAATAGGTAGAAATGTTAAACCCATTAATAATAATAAACAAGTTAAGCTCATCATAAATTATAAAAATTTAAAACAACTGACCTCACAGTCTCTAATAACCATACAACTAAATCCTCTACAAAAACCAATGTAGTGTATCTATTTACCTGCTCGTTCAAAGATTGTATCTCTGATGCTAATAATAAACCTGCTACAAATATTGGTTTTACTACAAACACACTCCCCTGTAGACTGACCTGTCACATTTCTGATCTTAGTTCTATTAAGTAACATTTCTTAGAAAATCATAAGCATGTACATAATATTAGACAGATATTAGTTGATAACACAATAATACTATTAGTATGCTGAATGGATTTTACTGATGTACTTGTATTGATACTCTTATGAAACTCATAGAGTACAACATTCCTAATGTGTTCTTTAGTTTGGACAAACATAAGGGCAAGTTCATAACTATTTTATGAACTACATTCTTATAGTAATTTGCTAAGCATAGTTTAGTGGTGGCACAAGGCTGAAAGTAAAGAGCACTTAGCGAGGATTAAACTCTCTATTCAGTTGTAATTGATCTAGTGAGACAAGCTTGCTAACCATTACTCCATGTTGAAGTGCCCTAAACTTAGATATGCCACAAGGCTGAAATGTGGAGCAACCAATGAGGATTGACATCACTACCCAGTTGTAATTGATCTAGCGAGACAATTATTGCACTATATCAGAGTGCCATAAAATGATTTTCTAAGCATAGCTTAGATGTGGCATGAGGCCCCAAAATGGGGAGCACCCAGTGGGATCAAACTCACTACTCAGTAATAATTGATCTAGCAAGAGACCATGTTAATGTACCCTATCAACAATATTTATTCTAATCAGAAAGAAAAAAAAAAAGATATAAATTACTTATAGGAGTGTTGTGGGAGACAAAAGTTATCTTCCCTTAACTTAAAAAACTAATTAAGGATATTCACAAGAATTACAAACAGTCATGTGACATGATGAGAACCATACAAGACATTATTGTCATGTAAATTAAACAGTTCTTTAGTTCCAGTCAGTCAGAATAAGTGGATGCACATATTTTGGCCTTATGACAAATCCAAACAAATAAGTACAAATTATCATATTGTGTTTTAGTACATAATCTTTTGTAAACAATTGCATATATATATATATATATATATATATATATATTTACATTACAAAGAGTCAATCAACCTTGAATCAATCAGCAATTCAAGGTATGATTGACTCTTTGTAATGTAAATATATGCTGCCTATTTTATAATGTTCATATATATATATATATATATATATATATATATATATGCACAGCAAGGGTTTTTATTTGAAGACTTTTGCATTTCATTTGAACTTTTTTATATGTTTATATTGTTGTATATTCATTCACTTCATGAATGAAGTCATTGTTACATATTCATGAACAACAGTAGTAAAAAAAAATGTTCTAAATTACTTATACTAGTATTACTAAATGACATAAAGAGGCAATAGTTAATAAATTTTGTTCAATGTTTTCCCCTCAAAAATAAGGTAGACCATTTGTTTATTTGTTTTCGACATATTTCTCTGGTTCCAAATTTGAGTATTTTAGTATTTTAAATAAAGTCTATTTATGATTTGTTTCAAATGCTACAAAAACTGGAAAAATTTGTTTCCTTTTTTAGCCCTCAAGTGGTCTTCATTTTTAGAGCAGACTAAAGGTGTAGTTATCTGAAGATTACCTGAGACATGAAATTGACAGTCACTATTCAGTTTTTATTCTGATGTTCACACTGTTTATATCTATAAACACTTAATCTCCTATATTGAGGACTCTCCCTTCATAAATAAAGTAAATTTTAAACAATATATACAAGAAAAAAATTATACTTAGTTTTTAGCCAATGCATTTTGTCATCTGATGGACTTTATCAAGGCAAATGCATTATTATTTTCATTCATTTACTCTCTTCTACAGATATACTCCATCTGAGAATATTTACATAGACATACATATATAATTGGCCACTCGATATCGAGGATCCCCATTGCAATGCACAGCTAGCTAGCGCATATTGCAACATTTGCACATGCATTTTTTGCAATTTCCCAACTGGGAAATGCACACAGAGCCCACCTATTGGCGTGTGCAGAGCCAATTAACAGTTTTTTAGAGCGTTGGTGCGAACCCTAGCTTTGGCCCACGAGGTCTTCCACACAGTTTCCTCTCCCAAATTCCCTCACATGGTTTTTGGTGGACCCGTGGCTATGGAACAGACACTTGCCAAAGGTGCCCTACATACATACATACATATACATACATATATATATATATATATATATATATATATATATATATATATACAAAACATACATACATACATACATATACATATATATATATATACATATATATATATATATACATACAAACATGCATATATATATATATATATATATATATACATACATACATACATACATACGTGTATAAGTGTGTGAGACAGTCTCTTTCATGCCTGAACACAATTATGAGGCTATGTGTGTGTGTGTATATATATATATATATATATAAGACCCACATTCATACGCAAATTATTCATGATTTGTTGTTTGTTCATGATGCTGCTCTTGTAGCGACATCCTTTCAAGAGGCCCAACATCTAATAAATCATTTCTCTGCTGCATGTAAAGCCTTTGGTCTTACACTTAGCATAAAGAAAACTGAAGTTGTGCACCAACCTTGTCCTACTCCGAAGCAATTCTGTGGTGAAAAACAAAAACCACCAGTCTACAAATTTCCAGAGAGACCATTGAAAGTAGAAGACAAAGCCCTGAACTATGTAAAGTCTTTCACCTATTTTGGTAGCAAAGTCAACTACAGTGGAACTTTAGATGATGAAATCATGCATCGGATTGCTAAGGCTACCAATGCTTTCGAAACTGATGGGAGAGTCCATTATTATATATATATATATATATATATATATAAAATATGCTATATTTATGAGTTAAAGTGATCAATATCAGGGATAGAAGGTATGCAAATATAAAAATGGACACCGATGTCAACGACCAATGTACCACAGCGTGTTAACCTCAATGTTTACATACACTATATATATATATATATATTATGAAATGGAAAAAGTCCGACAATTATTTAAAGACATTTTTATGTTTAACATTGTTTTTATAGATACAAGTATTTAAGTAAATGCTCTATTTTATAATAAACAGTATTAAGTAAAATTTACCGGCCTGAATGTCCGAGACATTTTCATAGAAAATATTCGTCCTTCGACTTTGTCCATTTCATAATGTGTGACGTCATTTGTTTACATTTGATACGCCATGAGCAGTTATGAATGTACATGAAAGATTTATGGAAGATTGAAGTTTTATAAGCAGTAATTTCAACCATGCCAACTGATCGATCCTTTGTGGCTGAATCAGTTAAGGCACGTCAGGTTATATGACGGTTCCGTATAGGATACAGGTTCGAATCCTGTCGGGGGACGAATATTTTCTGTGAAAATTTCTCGGACATTCAGGCTGGTAAATGTTATTTAATACTGTTTATTATAAACAGAGCATTTACTTAAATATTTGTATCAATAAAAAGAACGTTAAACTTAAAAATGTTAATATACGTATATATATATATATATATATATATATATATATATATATATATATATATATATATATATATATGCAGAAATATAGTCTTAAAGTGTGCTATATTTATGGGATAAAGTGCTCAATATCAGAGATAGAGCGTGTATAAATATAAAAGTGGACATGGAAGTCAGCACTTAGAGGCGACAGTCTGTTTCATGCTAGTGCAATCGTCAGGCGACAAGTGCTGTTATTTTTCTCGGTTATTTATATAAGGGTCAGTGGTGCATTATGGGTAGTCTATTTTGGCGGTTACTTTTACCGGAAGTCGCTTATTTGTTTATTTATTTATGTCAAATTATTTTGCTTGTTTTTTGTTTGTTTTTTTATTTTTATTTTTATTTTTTATCTTATATATTAATTTATTTATTCTTTTATTTTGATCGGTGTTTTTGGTTAACGTAGTGAAAATTTGTTTCTATAGCTTATTGTTGGTAGTCTATAATGGCCGTCATTTACCGGAAGTCGCTTGTTCGCTTATTTATTTGGGTCAAATTGTTTTGCTTGTTTTTATTTATTTTCATTTTTATTTTTTATCTTATATATTTGTTTATTTGTCATTGATTAAATCTGTTTGTTGAATTTTGGGGTGTGATGTTGTGGTTTTTTCTGACTATTATTTAGGTGGGAACAGTTTTTAATTTATCTATTTAGGTTGGTTATCTTTATTAGTTTTTTTTTTTTTTTTTAAACGGCTAGTTTATCGTAATCGGTTGTTAGTTTATTTATATATTTGGATGTATTTAGATCGATTTATTATACTTGTTGTTATTTATTTGTTACACTATATATTTTTGGTTTTCGGTTTTTAAGTAACGTAGTGTATTATCTTTTATTAATGTTTTTATTATTATTATTTTTATTTGTATAACAGTTATAACTTTCGTCCGTTCTTTTGTTTTGATTTTATTTCGCATATTCTAACAGGTGTGGTTTTGTGATTTGTTTGGAGTAATTTATTTTGCTTATTTTATTGTTGTTTGTTTATATATTTATTTATTTTTCTATTTTAAGTTACGTAGTAAAAATTTGTTTTCATGTCTGCATTTTGAGATTAGCTCGGATCTTTTATTTAATAATTTATTTTGATCTGGGAAGGTAATGATAGCTATTTTTTCCTCCAAGCAAAGTTTGCAAGTTTTTGATAGGTTGTTGTAGGCTGATGATTTTTTCCTTATTTTCCAAGATATTTTTGGTGTGGTGTGTGTTTTGTTTTTTATTTCCCAGATATACTTAGAAAGCATTGTGCTGTTCGCATATTTACTATTTGTGAAGGACATTTTGTGTACATAATTTCTTTGTTTCCATGGTCCTTCGGTTACTCCTATATATACTTTTTCTTCATTATCTGCTGATTTTGTCGTGGCTTGGTAGATTACGTTGTTTTGTAAACAATTACCGCTTAAGAGACATTCGTTTTTTATTCTGCAGTTGCACGTGGGTTTAATTTGTTCGTGTGGTTTGTTAATAATTTTTCTGTTGTGCTTTTTTATTATTTGTGCCATGTTCTTGGTGCATAACAGAACGTATGTTAGATAAGGCCATCAACTTAGCTCAGGAACAAATAATAATAAAACCAAACGAAATCGACATCATTAAGCACTCCCGTAAATCATTATTATTTCACCAGGAAGAAGCATGGATAAAGAAAGATGGGATATTTGACACTACAATAGGAAGCTTTGACGGTGCAGAGACATGCAAAATCGTAGGTATTTACTTACTACACTAAGCAAAATAATAGATAGAAATGAGACAGGGCTCTACAGAGATGACGGTCTCATAATCTTAATAAACTGCAACAAACAAAAGACAGATAAAACTAGAAAAGCAATAATTAAAATTTTCAAAAATAACGGATTCGAGATAGATATAAAAACTAACCTAAACGAAGTAGATTTTCTAGATGTCACCTTCAACCTAAGAAAAGGCAAACACAAACCATACAGAAAACCAAATGATAAACCACAGTACATACCTATATACTCCAACCACCCGCCTTCTATAATCAAACAGATACCTAAATCAATTAACCGCAGGCTTTCCGACAATTCTTCCGATGAATCTATATTTAACAAAGCCAAGAAAGACTACGAAACAGCCCTAAAAGATAGCGGATTCCCAGCAACACTCACATACTCACCACAGAACACAAAAAAGACCAACAGAAAAAGAAATATCATATGGTTCAACCCACCGTACAGCAAAAACGTAAAAACAAACATAGGAAAAATATTCTTCAAGCTTTTACACAAGCACTTCCCGGAATCAAGCACCCTACACAAAATATTCAACAAAAACACAGTAAAAATCAGCTACAGTTGCACTGAGAACATGGCACAAATAATAAAAAAGCACAACAGAAAAATTATTAACAAACCACACGAACAAATTAAACCCACGTGCAACTGCAGAATAAAAAACGAATGTCTCTTAAGCGGTAATTGTTTACAAAACAACGTAATCTACCAAGCCACGACAAAATCAGCAGATAATGAAGAAAAAGTATATATAGGAGTAACCGAAGGACCATGGAAACAAAGAAATTATGTACACAAAATGTCTTTCACAAATAGTAAATATGCGAACAGCACAATGCTTTCTAAGTATATCTGGGAAATAAAGAACAAAACACACACCACACCAAAAATATCTTGGAAAATAAGGAAAAAATCATCAGCCTACAACAACCTATCAAAAACTTGCAAACTTTGCTTGGAGGAAAAAATGGCTATCATTACCTTCCCAGATCAAAATAAATTATTAAATAAAAGATCCGAGCTAATCTCAAAATGTAGACATGAAAACAAATTTTTACTACGTAACTTAAAATAGAAAAATAAATAAATATATAAACAAACAACAATAAAATAAGCAAAATAAATTACTCCAAACAAATCACAAAACCACACCTGTTAGAATATGCGAAATAAAATCAAAACAAAAGAACGGACGAAAGTTATAACTGTTATACAAATAAAAATAATAATAATAAAAACATTAATAAAAGATAATACACTACGTTACTTAAAAACCGAAAGCCAAAAATATATAGTGTAACAAATAAATAACAACAAGTATAATAAATCGATCTAAATACATCCAAATATATAAATAAACTAACAACCGATTACGATAAACTAGCCGTTTAAAAAAAAAAAAAAAACTAATAAAGATAACCAACCTAAATAGATAAATTAAAAACTGTTCCCACCTAAATAATAGTCAGAAAAAACCACAACATCACACCCCAAAATTCAACAAACAGATTTAATCAATGACAAATAAACAAATATATAAGATAAAAAATAAAAATGAAAATAAATAAAAACAAGCAAAACAATTTGACCCAAATAAATAAGCGAACAAGCGACTTCCGGTAAATGACGGCCATTATAGACTACCAACAATAAGCTATATAAACAAATTTTTACTACGTTAACCAAAAACACCGATCAAAATAAAAGAATAAATAAATAAATATATAAGATAAAAAATAAAAATAAAAAACAAACAAAAAACAAGCAAAATAATTTGACATAAATAAATAAACAAATAAGCGACTTCCGGTAAAAGTAACCGCCAAAATAGACTACCCATAATGCACCACTGACCCTTATATAAATAGCCGAGAAAAATAACAGCACTAGTCGCCTGACGATTGCACTAGCATGAAACAGACTGTCGCCTCTAAGTGCTGACTTCCATGTCCACTTTTATATATATATATATATATATATATATATATATATATATATATATATATATAATATGTGTATGTGCTTGTTCCTTTGGATACACACTGTTTTTAAAAAGTTTTTGAAAGTGGTTATAATTCATTTAATAAAGATTTATTTTTTTAATAAATGTATAGTTTAAGATTTGTTGATTTTCTGGAAAAAAAGAGACAAATTTTTTTAATATTATCTTCACTTACTTTTGTGCAGCACTGTATACCTTCTTTACA
Organism: Acanthosepion esculentum; assembly: GCA_964036315.1. NCBI lineage: Eukaryota > Metazoa > Mollusca > Cephalopoda > Sepiida > Sepiidae > Acanthosepion > Acanthosepion esculentum. The sequence goes on from OZ038503.1 coordinate 11,398,175, forward strand.
ATTCAGTGTGTTTTTTGTCCTAAAAAACTGATGTCTGACATTAATTAACCCATTACATTGATCAACCTAATCAACCAAAAACCTTTCTTCTATGATATAAATGATTCAAAAATATTACACAAATTATAATTTAGTGGGCTAATATCAGATTTTACTTTTTCAACCCTCAGAATTATTATGTTGATGATCTCTTCTTGAATAAACAGCAATGCTGATTAAAAAGCATAAAGCAGTTCTTTTCTAAAAGGCTTTATATTTTATTAATATAACAATAGAAAAATACCAAGATAAGTATCAATATACAACACAATAATAAAGACGCATACCTTAATATAAACAAGAATTACAAGTCTACAGAGACATGACAAAACTTAAGACACCTCATTAAATAATGGAAACAATTCAAAAATATTATACAAGTTTGCTGAACTTATCATTAGCTGATATTTCCTACAGTTTCAAGGCTTACTGCTATATCACTTTGAAATACTGGTCCTTATATGATCCCCAAAGTTAAGTGACATTGAGTCTGGTCAGTACCTAGATGGGTGACTGCTTGGGAATACCAGGTGCTGTAAACTTGGATGTGTGAGTCGTGTAATGGATAATCACTTGGAATTGGAAGTTGGAGAGCCAAGTTCCAATACCAGTCAAGTTCATTATATTTACCTATGCACAAATAGCCTTGGTAAAGGTATGAATTCACCTTGTTTCACTCAGCTATAGGTTAATTAGTATGACTTGTATGAGTAAATCATTGTTATCTCCAAGATATTCTTAAAATCTGAAACTATTTTCTGGCTTTAAACAACCTGCAAAAGGGTTGATTATCCCTGAAAAATCAATCAACTCCACTGTTTCAAGTATTGAACTTACCAGATCTGTTTACTCATGCAATATTTGACCAAGATGCATTAAAAATTCTTTCATAAAAGATTTTCTAGATAATTTTTGAATTTCTCAATTTATACGCGTTCAATAAGATTCATATCCACCGACTGACTTGACTATAGCTATTTACAAAGAGCCGGTGTCAACCAATATGGTGGAAACTTATTTGTAACAACTCTAGATCAAGGGAGATAATCAATATTCCCCCTTTTTCATTTTTTCTCCCTTTTTTAATGTTTAGAGCTAATGTTTCCTTGCTGTAAGACATCATGCAAATTCTCTGATGATGCCATAGATTTTATCAGGGGGTCAGCCAGTTGACTTCTGATCACTGATTTTGCCATTATTATCTTTATAATGGCTTCATCCAGTATCAACCTATTTTCTTCAAGTGTTCTGGAAGAATGTAGTGAGTTAACAAGGGATTTGTTGTCTGCAAAGCATTTAATTTGAATTTTGCCTTCACCTCCTTAAGGAATTTTCAGGTAGAATGCTGTTTCACTCGCTTCTTGCAGGGCCAAACATTCAGCTGCTAGTGAACACCTTACATTCCTCATCATTTTTCATGATTGCCAATGAAGAGGCCAGGTGTTGCCGTCTTTGTCAGCAAACAATATCAAGTATCTCCCTTGAGAGGCACCACCTGGAATGTTTTTAAAAGAAACATCAGAGAATGTTAATATTATATGCTTTTCTGTCTGTATCTCTGAGATGAGGCATTATGATTATTTACATTATTTGGCCTGTTATCCTCATCTTCATTGACGTATTCAGAACATTTCGGCTGTTGTATGCTTCAACCTTCTTCAGGTGATTGGAATTTTTCCTCAATATCTGTCTATATCTCTGAGATGAGGTATTATGATTACTCGCATTTTTTAGATTATTTGGACTGTTATCCTCATCTTCATTGCCATATTCACAATGTTTTGGTTGTTGTACACTCTGGCCTTCCTCAGCTGATTGAAATTTCAAAGCGAACCTTTTATTTCATTCACTGGGGTAGATTGTTCTAGTTCCACGTGACATGCCTTTTCCAGATGTCTCGGTTATTTCCCTTTAACTCAACTCTCCAAGTTTTTGGTTCACCACAGCTGTGGCCTGGTACTGAATTCACAACTCTTTGGGTCTAGTCACTGGATCTAACCAAATTCTTCTTGGATAACTTTGTTTATCTGAGACTTTTGGTGTCCCTTAAGCTGTTACTTAATTGGCAAGTATCAAGGGATATGTCTGGTCTTGTTTGATTTGCAATCCAGAGCAATTGCCCAGTGGTTGACCAAAACTCATCCTTTTCCCTCTTAATCAAACTCCCATTCTTATTTCTACTTCCTTCAAGCTGTATTGGTTCAAGGGAATCTACATTATTTGATTGATTCAAACAAATATATTCATTCAGCTTCTTGCTGATCATTGCTGATATTAAAATTTTGTTTCAGTTTATTTATTACTGAAGACTTGAATCAATCAGTTCCAGCCCAAAAGAAATCATTTATATGAGTTGAAATAACACCATGCAGATTTCCCTCACAATGGTAGAAAAAAATGGCTTCATCATATGTGCTCTTTCTCATTTGTAAGGAAATCAGCTCCCTAGAAATACACAAATTCTTGCTGCTTCATTGACACCATACACACATTTTCTCAGCTGCCAAATTTTATCTGTATTTGCCTCAGGTGGTGGCTTCAAAAATACATTTCTGTCAAATTCTTGTCCCTGTATGTATGGACTTTGTCCAGTGAATTGATTTTGCATCTTTTTGTTGCTGCCACTGCTATTATCACCCTAAGATTCATTTTTATGTTGGTTGGAGAAGCTGATCTAATAATCTCTTTATCTTCAAAAACTCTAGCTACCAATCTAGCTTGTATTCTACCATTCTTTTCTGTAGTCACCCTTCTCACTGAAATTCATTTCTGACCGATGTCTTCAACTTCATTATGTACATTGTAATCTCTCCATTTTTTTAGCTCTTTAAATATTGTCTATAATGTTTCTTGAAAATGAGAGTTGGTAATTGAAACTTCTTAGGCTCAATCTCCTTCCATTCCTTGCCGTCCTGGGTAAGACAATAAACTACGTCCAGCAGCAAGGCCTCTGATCAGGAGGTTTTGAGGAGCGTGGAACTACCTCTTAATTGCTAGTGTTCCCAGATTCACCCTGACTTGGGGTGGTAGCACCTGTTAGGGTCCCAGCTATGGGCAAATAGTTAACACCCAAATTTGTGTAAAATAGGTTTTAATACCAGAAATACATTGTAATAAATAAAATTATTACCAGCAATAATTTTTGAAGGAAAAATTATTATAAGCAATACTTAGAAAAAATACCAGCAATACAAATAGCTATACATTCTTTGGAAAAAATATGACCAGTTATAGATTTCTTCAAGGAAAAATATTCTCAGAAATAGATTTTAGAAGAAAAACATTACCAGCATTAAAAATTTTGTTGGCATTAAATAACCCATTGAGGTGTTGATATGCCATAAAACAAACCAAACCTTCCATTCCTTGACAGTTTTCTTCCAATCAATACATAAGGCTTTATCTAAGTTTTTATCATAAACATTTACACAGTCAGTATAATTACCTGTTGCTTTACCTGCCTGAGAAATGATCATTTATTGTTCTTGCTAGAACATGTTGGTTGCTTTTAGGTAGTTGGCTTCCTGGATAGAAGGTGTCACTCGGGACTTGTGCCTCATCAGGGTCCATAGAGTCTTAAATTACTTCAGGTTGATTAAAAACACTGAGATTTCATTGATCTCTGCTGATTCATCAAGTATATCCTCATCCCTGATCGTCTCTTCTGCCATAGAAGCTCTTGAAAATGTTTCGTCCTTGCTTGGTAAGTTCTTCTTATTTCGATTGGTGTTGGTTTTGAATTCTCCATTCGCATGCATTAAGCAGCTTGGGGGATCCCTTACATATCAGCCACTTACGATACATGCGCTTAGGTGAGCATCTGTCTTTTGATACATGACTGACGAGGCAGGGTTTTTTTTTCCGTAGTAGATTGCCATTTCTTTCTGCAGTAGACCAGTTGCCACCCAAGGCTATAGAACTTGGTCTGTCCTGCTATTTACCCATAGATGGGGGGAGAAGAGGAGGATTCATACCTTTTCCTAGAGTATTAGCATGTAAGTGAATGTAATGGATTCAAATGGAATTTGAACTCGGCACATGACTGATGAGGCAGATTTTTTTCCCGCAGTAGGTTGCCATTTCTTTCTGCAGTAGACTAATGGCCAGCCAAGGCTATAGAACCCAGTTTGTTCTGCTATTTACCCATAGTTGGAGGGAGAAGAGGATTCATACCTTTTCCAAGGGTATAAGCATGTAATAAATTCGACTGGAATTCAAACTTGGCTCTACTGATTCCTCAATCTGAGCTGCCACTATCCATTACTCCACCATGCATCCTACATATACGTATCCGTGTTTTACAATCACCATTTGACCTTCCACTCCAATCACACAATCATGTCCCATCCATGCTGGCATTCCCTCTATTTTATAGTAAACTCTGTCTCCATTTTGGTATATTTTTTATGTGAAATCTCTTGTACTTACTCTCAGTGCTCATCGAATCCATAGACTGGATTTAGCGCAGATAAAGGCCTGATGAACTGAATAAAGTGCCTTTAAGTTTTTTTACAAGAACTTCAGATTTTTATGTATCATAATAGATGATAGTTTGTTGAGGAGAACAGATGGAAATTTGGATTTTTTTTTCCAAACCCAAGAATAGCCATGGATATTAGCTAAGGCATTTTTTTCTGTGACTGCACGTGCCAATGCATCATTTAGGGAACTGTTTGCATCTTCCTTCACTTTAATCCCCATATCTGTCAGTATGCCATTACGGCACTCATTTATCCCATTGCTCTAGGGGGATTCAGCTACGGTATTCAGTTTCTCTCCCATCTCTTGAAAATCATCATTGGAAAATTCTTTTCCATTATCACTGAGTATCCTTTTAGGTGGACCAAAAAGTAAGAGCCACGCACAAAATACTACTGAAACGACATTCTCACTTCTTTTTGATGGGATAACGCATTCTGCACTGAATTGTGTGGCATGGTCATTTATATGCAGAATCAAGTTTCCATATCTGTCTATATTTCTGAGATGAGGTATTATGTACATTATTTACATTATTCGAAACTATTGCAAAGGCGTTAGTTAGATCCCAGTGACAGGACCCAAAGAGTGTGAGTTCAATACCAGGTTAAGGCAGTGGAGAAATTAGAAAGTGGAGGCAGAGGGAAATTAACAGGAGATAACTGATAACTGGCATCCATTAAACATGGCACGTGGAACTAGAACAGTCTACCCCAGTGAGAGAAATAAAGAGTTCAGTTCGACATTCCATCCACCTGAAGAAGGCCGGAGCGTACAATGGCTGAAACATTGTAACATGGTGACAAACATGAGGAAAATAGTCCGAATAATGTGAATAATCTAAATCTTTCAAATCCATAGCAATTGATTCATTACAGAATCATTGGGGAGAGGTTTATTATAATTTACACATATTTGGCAATTTTCAGAAATTGTTTCATTGCTCTATCATCAATGCCACCATCTATTAGAATATTTCTTCAGTCTACTGCCACTATGATGACTGAAGTGTTTAGGAATCTTCATACATAATTTCTTTTTTTCTGCATCATTTACTTGAATAATTTTATGAATATTATAAAAATGCACATTCATTGGCTTATTTTCATTACCCTAACATGCTGCTCTGGATTTTCTGTTCATTGCTAGCACATAATGTCCTGACAATATGAATTTAAGATTTAGTGTTTTCCCGAACATAATGACTTTGTCTTTTTGGAAGTTAATTGTGGTCTTTGCTTTTTTTTCATAGCATCATTACTAAGAAGCAGGGAGATATAAATATTGATAACATCAGTTTCAATTCTTATCTCTTTGGTCTGCAGTCTTTCTCTCACAGACACACCATCTGTCTCTTTTATAAATACTTCCATGGTAATTGTTCCGATGAGCTGCTATCACTGGTTCCCAGGCTCCATGAATTCAAGCATCCTATGAGGCTGGCATCCTGTTCCCACCCTTTCACTGTTGAAACTGTTAAATGTAGACATCTCTTCTATTCCAATAGCTTCATATCTCACGCCTATGGAACTCCATTCCTGTTTCCCTGATGACTATGATCTCCAACTATTCAAGTGTAACATCAATCGACATCTCCAGTTGCCTTGATCTATCCTCTATCCTTCTCCACATCCTTTCCTCTAACACTCCTATTTGCTCTCGCTCCAAATCCTCTGTAACCCTTTGCGTGATAGTAGCTTCCAGCCTTGCCTGGCGTGAAAAGCTTAAAAAAAAAAAAAATCTGTATTGGATGGAATCTCCACACAAGTTAGTGAAGGGTACATTTTGTTATCACCAAAATGAAATTTCCTGCCACCGTTTCGGTAAATCATTTGTTTCTTGCTCCTTTCATCCAGTGAATCAATATCGAATTGCGACCAATTTTCAGATCAGGCATTCCTAGTGAAACCACTATCCAGTGCAGCACATCCAAATGTTTCTCCAAGCAACCTACCATGATGTGTTATGTCTAGACTTTTAGCAAACAAGGTCATGTTCACTTCCTCCTCATAAAGAGCTCCATTTTCACAAGATTGATGAGAACAATTCTTTTCCCAGTGAAGGATGGATTTCCAAATAAAACATTTTATAGTTCTTTCGTCTTGGTCAATTAGGTTTTCTCTTACCAATGCTAGTTTTGGAGACTGCATCATCTCTCCTCTTGCTCTCTCGACTTCGAGATGCTCTACCTTGGCCACAAAATCTATTCCATTGTATGTAAAGTATATCTGCTTGTTCTGCTTTGATGCTTTCATTTCAGCTATAATTCTTTTCTACTTTTGAGACAGAAACGTCTTCTAATTTTCTAAGTTGGGTTTTCATTTTCTCACATCCTAATTTAGAAATTGTTGCTCTTATGACTTCTGCTTTACTTGTTTCTAGAGTAGTACTTTTCAAGAGTCTGTATTCTCTAATTTAATCTGACAGCTCAATCTTGAAAGCCTTAATTTTGTTCTAGAATCTCTCAAAGTCATTAATATAGGTTTCAATGGACATATCAGATGACCTCTAGTATTCTTCAAATTCGCCATACGCTATGTCTGCCCCCTGATACTCATCTTTTAGAAAGTCTTCATCCAGTTTATCAATTAGTTTATCAAGGCCATTTAGCTCTTCAATTGGCAATTCCAATGCTGTTTCTCTGGTTCTGCCCTCAAAAGATAAGGTAACTGCCAGTGCTTGTCCTTTTTTTCTCAGTTTTGAAACAAATTGCCCACTTCTCATTTCAATTTTCACCCATGTTTTGTATGCTTGGTATTTACCAGTTTTGTAGGTTTTTGAAACTGGCTATATTTTGGGGGAGTTGGGGGGGGGCATTGGAAAATAATGCCTTTAATTTGGATATAACTGACCTTGATAACTGTATAGCGAAGAAAACGGCGACTTACCTCGTCAAACCAAGCAACAGCGCATCGCATGTATCCTACGACAGAAAATGTGGCGATAAAGAAAATTACTTAGCAAAAAAAGGGGCACGTAATCCGCATGACATGCTGAAGATTGAATATTTAAATAAAAAAAAAAACAAGTCTGTCGCAGGAGTTGCTATAAAAGTATTTTGATATGCAAAAATTGAATGTCCTCTCCCAGCTGTCAATGAATGGAAAAATGCTCAGCCGATAAAAGCAGTTGTTCTCGAATTAGAAGAAGTCTGGTATTTTGGGTACTGCATTTGTTGGAGTGTGAGTTATTCAAGTCTGAACTTACAGATATTTGTTCTTTGTGTTGAGGAATTAATCTGCGACAAATATTTCCTTTGCTTTCAGAACGCTTACAAACTGTTAAACCTTTGCCTTATTCAACAGAAGAAAAACACTTAAACAAGTTAATTCCAGTTGTATATTCTCAGGACAGTAGAAATACTGAAAAAGTGCCTCTTTTACTAATCATTTTTTTTTCTTTTTTGGCAATCTGTTTCCTTTTTCTTTTATGCAATCTGTGTCCTTTTTCTTTTTTGGCAATCTGTGTCCTTTTTCTTTTTTGGCAATCTGTGTCCTTTTTCTTTTTTGGCAATCTGTGTCCTTTTTCTTTTTTGGCAATCTGTGTCCTTTTTTTTATGGTCATCTGTTTCCTTTTTCTTTTTTGGCAATCTGTGTCCTTTTTCTTTTTTGGCAATCTGTTTCCTTTTTCTTTTTTTGGCAATCTGTTTCCTTTTTCTTTTTTGGCAATCTGTGTCCTTTTTCTTTTTTGGCAATCTGTGTCCTTTTTCTTTTTTGGCAATCTGTGTCCTTTTTCTTTTTTGGCAATCTGTGTCCTTTTTTTTATGGTCATCTGTTTCCTTTTTCTTTTTTGGCAATCTGTTTCCTTTTTCTTTTTTGGCAATCTGTGTCCTTTTTCTTTTTTGGCAATCTGTGTCCTTTTTTTTATGGTCATCTGTTTCCTTTTTCTTTTTTGGCAATCTGTTTCCTTTTTCTTTTTTGGCAATCTGTTTCCTTTTTCTTTTTTGGCAATCTGTTTCCTTTTTCTTTTTTTGGCAATCTGTTTCCTTTTTCTTTTTTGGCAATCTGTGTCCTTTTTTTTATGGTCATCTGTTTCCTTTTTCTTTTTTGGCAATCTGTTTCCTTTTTCTTTTTTGGCAATCTGTTTCCTTTTTCTTTTTTTGGCAATCTGTTTCCTTTTTCTTTTTTGGCAATCTGTTTCCTTTTTCTTTTTTGGCAATCTGTGTCCTTTTTCTTTTTTGGCAATCTGTGTCCTTTTTTTTTATGGTCATCTGTTTCCTTTTTCTTTTTTGGCAATCTGTTTCCTTTTTCTTTTTTGGCAATCTGTTTCCTTTTTCTTTTTTTGGCAATCTGTTTCCTTTTTCTTTTTTTGGCAATCTGTTTCCTTTTTCTTTTTTGGCAATCTGTGTCCTTTTTCTTTTTTTGGCAATCTGTTTCCTTTTTCTTTTTTTGGCAATCTGTTTCCTTTTTCTTTTTTTGGCAATCTGTTTCCTTTTTCTTTTTTTGGCAATCTGTTTCCTTTTTCTTTTTTTGGCAATCTGTTTCCTTTTTCTTTTTTTGGCAATCTGTTTCCTTTTTCTTTTTTTGGCAATCTGTTTCCTTTTTCTTTTTTTGGCAATCTGTTTCCTTTTTCTTTTTTTGGCAATCTGTTTCCTTTTTCTTTTTTTGGCAATCTGTTTCCTTTTTCTTTTTTGGCAATCTGTGTCCTTTTTTTTATGGTCATCTCTTTCCTTTTTCTTTTTTGGCAATCTGTTTCCTTTTTCTTTTTTTGGCAATCTGTTTCCTTTTTCTTTTTTTGGCAATCTGTTTCCTTTTTCTTTTTTGGCAATCTGTGTCCTTTTTCTTTTTTGGCAATCTGTGTCCTTTTTCTTTTTTGGCAATCTGTTTCCTTTTTCTTTTTTGGCAATCTGTGTCCTTTTTCTTTTTTGGCAATCTGTGTCTTTTTTATGGTCATCTGTTTCCTTTTTCTTTTTTGGCAATCTGTTTCCTTTTTCTTTTTTGGCAATCTGTTTCCTTTTTCTTTTTTGGCAATCTGTGTCCTTTTTCTTTTTTGGCAATCTGTTTCCTTTTTCTTTTTTGGCAATCTGTGTCCTTTTTCTTTTTTGGTAATCTGTGTCCTTTTTTTTTATGGTCATCTGTTTCCTTTTTCTTTTTTGGCAATCTGTTTCCTTTTTCTTTTTTTGGCAATCTGTTTCCTTTTTCTTTTTTGGCAATCTGTGTCCTATTTCTTTTTTGGCAATCTGTGTCCTTTTTCTTTTTTGGCAATCTGTTTCCTTTTTCTTTTTTGGCAATCTGTGTCCTTTTTCTTTTTTGGCAATCTGTGTCCTTTTTTTTATGGTCATCTGTTTCCTTTTTCTTTTTTGGCAATCTGTTTCCTTTTTCTTTTTTTGGCAATCTGTTTCCTTTTTCTTTTTTGGCAATCTGTGTCCTTTTTCTTTTTTGGCAATCTGTGTCCTTTTTCTTTTTTGGCAATCTGTGTCCTTTTTCTTTTTTGGCAATCTGTGTCCTTTTTCTTTTTTGGCAATCTGTGTCTTTTTTCTTTTTTGGCAATCTGTTTCCTTTTTCTTTTTTGGCAATCTGTGTCCTTTTTCTTTTTTGGCAATCTGTGTCCTTTTTTTTTATGGTCATCTGTTTCCTTTTTCTTTTTTGGCAATCTGTTTCCTTTTTCTTTTTTTGGCAATCTGTTTCCTTTTTCTTTTTTGGCAATCTGTGTCCTTTTTCTTTTTTTGGCAATCTGTTTCCTTTTTCTTTTTTTGGCAATCTGTTTCCTTTTTCTTTTTTTGGCAATCTGTTTCCTTTTTCTTTTTTTGGCAATCTGTTTCCTTTTTCTTTTTTTGGCAATCTGTTTCCTTTTTCTTTTTTTGGCAATCTGTTTCCTTTTTCTTTTTTTGGCAATCTGTTTCCTTTTTCTTTTTTGGCAATCTGTGTCCTTTTTTTATGGTCATCTGTTTCCTTTTTCTTTTTTGGCAATCTGTTTCCTTTTTCTTTTTTGGCAATCTGTTTCCTTTTTCTTTTTTGGCAATCTGTTTCCTTTTTCTTTTTTGGCAATCTGTTTCCTTTTTCTTTTTTTGGCAATCTGTTTCCTTTTTCTTTTTTGGCAATCTGTGTCCTTTTTCTTTATGGCAATCTGTGTCCTTTTTTTTATGGTCATCTGTTTCCTTTTTCTTTTTTGGCAATCTGTTTCCTTTTTCTTTTTTTGGCAATCTGTTTCCTTTTTCTTTTTTGGCAATCTGTGTCCTTTTTCTTTTTTGGCAATCTGTGTCCTTTTTTTTATGGTCATCTGTTTCCTTTTTCTTTTTTGGCAATCTGTTTCCTTTTTCTTTTTTGGCAATCTGTTTCCTTTTTCTTTTTTTGGCAATCTGTTTCCTTTTTCTTTTTTTGGCAATCTGTTTCCTTTTTCTTTTTTGGCAATCTGTTTCCTTTTTCTTTTTTTGGCAATCTGTTTCCTTTTTCTTTTTTGGCAATCTGTGTCCTTTTTCTTTTTTGGCAATCTGTGTCCTTTTTTTTTATCGTCATCTGTTTCCTTTTTCTTTTTTGGCAATCTGTTTCCTTTTTCTTTTTTGGCAATCTGTGTCCTTTTTCTTTTTTGGCAATCTGTGTCCTTTTTTTTATGGTCATCTGTTTCCTTTTTCTTTTTTGGCAATCTGTTTCCTTTTTCTTTTTTAGCAATCTGTTTCCTTTTTCTTTTTTGGCAATCTGTTTCCTTTTTCTTTTTTGGCAATCTGTTTCCTTTTTCCTTTTTTGGCAATCTGTTTCCTTTTTCTTTTTTGGCAATCTGTGTCCTTTTTCTTTTTTGGCAATCTGTGTCCTTTTTCTTTTTTGGCAATCTGTGTCCTTTTTTTTTATGGTCATCTGTTTCCTTTTTCTTTTTTGGCAATCTGTTTCCTTTTTCTTTTTTGGCAATCTGTTTCCTTTTTCTTTTTTTGGCAATCTGTTTCCTTTTTCTTTTTTTGGCAATCTGTTTCCTTTTTCTTTTTTGGCAATCTGTGTCCTTTTTTTTTATGGTCATCTGTTTCCTTTTTCTTTTTTGGCAATCTGTTTCCTTTTTCTTTTTTGGCAATCTGTGTCCTTTTTCTTTTTTGGCAATCTGTGTCCTTTTTTTTTATGGTCATCTGTTTCCTTTTTCTTTTTTTGGCAATCTGTTTCCTTTTTCTTTTTTTGGCAATCTGTTTCCTTTTTCTTTTTTTGGCAATCTGTTTCCTTTTTCTTTTTTGGCAATCTGTGTCCTTTTTCTTTTTTGGCAATCTGTGTCCTTTTTTTATGGTCATCTGTTTCCTTTTTCTTTTTTGGCAATCTGTTTCCTTTTTCTTTTTTGGCAATCTGTTTCCTTTTTCTTTTTTTGGCAATCTGTTTCCTTTTTCTTTTTTGGCAATCTGTGTCCTTTTTCTTTTTTGGCAATCTGTGTCCTTTTTCTTTTTTGGCAATCTGTTTCCTTTTTCTTTTTTGGCAATCTGTTTCCTTTTTCTTTTTTGGCAATCTGTGTCCTTTTTCTTTTTTGGCAATCTGTGTCCTTTTTTTTTATGGTCATCTGTTTCCTTTTTCTTTTTTGGCAATCTGTTTCCTTTTTCTTTTTTTGGCAATCTGTTTCCTTTTTCTTTTTTGGCAATCTGTGTCCTTTTTCTTTTTTGGCAATCTGTGTCCTTTTTCTTTTTTGGCAATCTGTTTCCTTTTTCTTTTTTGGCAATCTGTGTCCTTTTTCTTTTTTGGCAATCTGTGTCCTTTTTTTTATGGTCATCTGTTTCCTTTTTCTTTTTTGGCAATCTGTTTCCTTTTTCTTTTTTGGCAATCTGTTTCCTTTTTCTTTTTTGGCAATCTGTGTCCTTTTTCTTTTTTGGCAATCTGTGTCCTTTTTCTTTTTTGGCAATCTGTGTCCTTTTTCTTTTTTGGCAATCTGTGTCCTTTTTCTTTTTTGGCAATCTGTGTCCTTTTTCTTTTTTGGCAATCTGTGTCCTTTTTTTATGGTCATCTGTTTCCTTTTTCTTTTTTGGCAATCTGTTTCCTTTTTCTTTTTTTGGCAGTCTGTTTCCTTTTTCTTTTTTGGCAATCTGTGTCCTTTTTCTTTTTTGGCAATCTGTGTCCTTTTTCTTTTTTGGCAATCTGTTTCCTTTTTCTTTTTTGGCAATCTGTGTCCTTTTTCTTTTTTGGCAATCTGTGTCCTTTTTTTTATGGTCATCTGTTTCCTTTTTCTTTTTTGGCAATCTGTTTCCTTTTTCTTTTTTTGGCAATCTGTGTCCTTTTTCTTTTTTGGCAATCTGTGTCCTTTTTCTTTTTTGGCAATCTGTGTCCTTTTTCTTTTTTGGCAATCTGTTTCCTTTTTCTTTTTTGGCAATCTGTGTCCTTTTTCTTTTTTGGCAATCTGTGTCCTTTTTCTTTTTTGGCAATCTGTTTCCTTTTTCTTTTTTGGCAATCTGTTTCCTTTTTCTTTTTTGGCAATCTGTGTCCTTTTTTTTATGGTCATCTGTTTCCTTTTTCTTTTTTGGCAATCTGTTTCCTTTTTCTTTTTTGGCAATCTGTTTCCTTTTTCTTTTTTGGCAATCTGTTTCCTTTTTCTTTTTTGGCAATCTGTGTCCTTTTTCTTTTTTGGCAATCTGTGTCCTTTTTCTTTTTTGGCAATCTGTGTCCTTTTTCTTTTTTGGCAATCTGTGTCCTTTTTCTTTTTTGGCAATCTGTTTCCTTTTTCTTTTTTGGCAATCTGTTTCCTTTTTCTTTTTTGGCAATCTGTGTCCTTTTTCTTTTTTGGCAATCTGTGTCCTTTTTTTTATGGTCATCTGTTTCCTTTTTCTTTTTTGGCAATCTGTTTCCTTTTTCTTTTTTTGGCAATCTGTTTCCTTTTTCTTTTTTTGGCAATCTGTTTCCTTTTTATTTTTTTGGCAATCTGTTTCCTTTTTCTTTTTTGGCAATCTGTTTCCTTTTTCTTTTTTGGCAATCTGTGTCCTTTTTCTTTTTTGGCAATCTGTTTCCTTTTTCTTTTTTGGCAATCTGTGTCCTTTTTCTTTTTTGGCAATCTGTGTCCTTTTTCTTTTTTGGCAATCTGTGTCCTTTTTTTTATGGTCATCTGTTTCCTTTTTTATTTTTTGGCAATCTGTTTCCTTTTTCTTTTTTTGGCAATCTGTTTCCTTTTTCTTTTTTGGCAATCTGTGTCCTTTTTCTTTTTTGGCAATCTGTGTCCTTTTTCTTTTTTGGCAATCTGTTTCCTTTTTCTTTTTTGGCAATCTGTGTCCTTTTTCTTTTTTGGCAATCTGTGTCCTTTTTTTTATGGTCATCTGTTTCCTTTTTCTTTTTTGGCAATCTGTGTCCTTTTTCTTTTTTGGCAATCTGTTTCCTTTTTCTTTTTTGGCAATCTGTGTCCTTTTTCTTTTTTGGCAATCTGTGTCCTTTTTCTTTTTTGGCAATCTGTTTCCTTTTTCTTTTTTGGCAATCTGTGTCCTTTTTCTTTTTTGGCAATCTGTGTCCTTTTTTTTATGGTCATCTGTTTCCTTTTTCTTTTTTGGCAATCTGTTTCCTTTTTCTTTTTTGGCAATCTGTTTCCTTTTTCTTTTTTTGGCAATCTGTTTCCTTTTTCTTTTTTGGCAATCTGTGTCCTTTTTCTTTTTTGGCAATCTGTGTCCTTTTTCTTTTTTGGCAATCTGTTTCCTTTTTCTTTTTTGGCAATCTGTGTCCTTTTTCTTTTTTGGCAATCTGTGTCCTTTTTTTTATGGTCATCTGTTTCCTTTTTCTTTTTTGGCAATCTGTTTCCTTTTTCTTTTTTTGGCAATCTGTTTCCTTTTTCTTTTTTTGGCAATCTGTTTCCTTTTTCTTTTTTGGCAATCTGTGTCCTTTTTCTTTTTTGGCAATCTGTTTCCTTTTTCTTTTTTGGCAATCTGTTTCCTTTTTCTTTTTTTGGCAATCTGTTTTTCTTTTTTGGCAATCTGTGTCCTTTTTCTTTTTTTGGCAATCTGTTTCCTTTTTCTTTTTTTGGCAATCTGTTTCCTTTTTCTTTTTTTGGCAATCTGTTTCCTTTTTCTTTTTTTGGCAATCTGTTTCCTTTTTCTTTTTTGGCAATCTGTGTCCTTTTTTTTTATGGTCATCTGTTTCCTTTTTCTTTTTTGGCAATCTGTTTCCTTTTTCTTTTTTGGCAATCTGTTTCCTTTTTCTTTTTTTGGCAATCTGTTTCCTTTTTCTTTTTTGGCAATCTGTGTCCTTTTTCTTTTTTGGCAATCTGTGTCCTTTTTTTTATGGTCATCTGTTTCCTTTTTCTTTTTTGGCAATCTGTTTCCTTTTTCTTTTTTTGGCAATCTGTTTCCTTTTTCTTTTTTGGCAATCTGTTTCCTTTTTCTTTTTTTGGCAATCTGTTTCCTTTTTCTTTTTTGGCAATCTGTGTCCTTTTTTTTATGGTCATCTGTTTCCTTTTTCTTTTTTGGCAATCTGTTTCCTTTTTCTTTTTTGGCAATCTGTGTCCTTTTTCTTTTTTGGCAATCTGTTTCCTTTTTCTTTTTTGGCAATCTGTGTCCTTTTTTTTATGGTCATCTGTTTCCTTTTTCTTTTTTGGCAATCTGTTTCCTTTTTCTTTTTTTGGCAATCTGTTTCCTTTTTCTTTTTTGGCAATCTGTTTCCTTTTTCTTTTTTGGCAATCTGTGTCCTTTTTCTTTTTTGGCAATCTGTGTCCTTTTTTTTTATGGTCATCTGTTTCCTTTTTCTTTTTTGGCAATCTGTTTCCTTTTTCTTTTTTGGCAATCTGTTTCCTTTTTCTTTTTTTGGCAATCTGTTTCCTTTTTCTTTTTTGGCAATCTGTTTCCTTTTTCTTTTTTGGCAATCTGTGTCCTTTTTCTTTTTTGGTAATCTGTGTCCTTTTTTTTATGGTCATCTGTTTCCTTTTTCTTTTTTGGCAATCTGTTTCCTTTTTCTTTTTTTGGCAATCTGTTTCCTTTTTCTTTTTTGGCAATCTGTGTCCTATTTCTTTTTTGGCAATCTGTGTCCTTTTTCTTTTTTGGCAATCTGTTTCCTTTTTCTTTTTTGGCAATCTGGGTCCTTTTTCTTTTTTGGCAATCTGTGTCCTTTTTTTTATGGTCATCTGTTTCCTTTTTCTTTTTTGGCAATCTGTTTCCTTTTTTTTTATGGTCATCTGTTTCCTTTTTCTTTTTTGGCAATCTGTTTCCTTTTTCTTTTTTGGCAATCTGTTTCCTTTTTCTTTTTTTGGCAATCTGTTTCCTTTTTCTTTTTTTGGCAATCTGTTTCCTTTTTCTTTTTTGGCAATCTGTGTCCTTTTATTTTATGGTCATCTGTTTCCTTTTTCTTTTTTGGCAATCTGTTTCCTTTTTCTTTTTTGGCAATCTGTGTCCTTTTTCTTTTTTGGCAATCTGTGTCCTTTTTTTTTATGGTCATCTGTTTCCTTTTTCTTTTTTTGGCAATCTGTTTCCTTTTTCTTTTTTTGGCAATCTGTTTCCTTTTTCTTTTTTTGGCAATCTGTTTCCTTTTTCTTTTTTGGCAATCTGTGTCCTTTTTCTTTTTTGGCAATCTGTGTCCTTTTTTTATGGTCATCTGTTTCCTTTTTCTTTTTTGGCAATCTGTTTCCTTTTTCTTTTTTGGCAATCTGTTTCCTTTTTCTTTTTTTGGCAATCTGTTTCCTTTTTCTTTTTTGGCAATCTGTGTCCTTTTTCTTTTTTGGCAATCTGTGTCCTTTTTCTTTTTTGGCAATCTGTTTCCTTTTTCTTTTTTGGCAATCTGTTTCCTTTTTCTTTTTTGGCAATCTGTGTCCTTTTTCTTTTTTGGCAATCTGTGTCCTTTTTTTTTATGGTCATCTGTTTCCTTTTTCTTTTTTGGCAATCTGTTTCCTTTTTCTTTTTTTGGCAATCTGTGTCCTTTTTCTTTTTTGGCAATCTGTGTCCTTTTTCTTTTTTGGCAATCTGTGTCCTTTTTCTTTTTTGGCAATCTGTGTCCTTTTTCTTTTTTGGCAATCTGTGTCCTTTTTTTTATGGTCATCTGTTTCCTTTTTCTTTTTTGGCAATCTGTTTCCTTTTTCTTTTTTGGCAATCTGTTTCCTTTTTCTTTTTTGGCAATATGTGTCCTTTTTCTTTTTTGGCAATCTGTGTCCTTTTTCTTTTTTGGCAATCTGTGTCCTTTTTCTTTTTTGGCAATCTGTGTCCTTTTTCTTTTTTGGCAATCTGTTTCCTTTTTCTTTTTTGGCAATCTGTGTCCTTTTTCTTTTTTGGCAATCTGTGTCCTTTTTTTTATGGTCATCTGTTTCCTTTTTCTTTTTTGGCAATCTGTTTCCTTTTTCTTTTTTTGGCAATCTGTTTCCTTTTTCTTTTTTGGCAATCTGTGTCCTTTTTCTTTTTTGGCAATCTGTGTCCTTTTTCTTTTTTGGCAATCTGTTTCCTTTTTCTTTTTTGGCAATCTGTGTCCTTTTTCTTTTTTGGCAATCTGTGTCCTTTTTTTTATGGTCATCTGTTTCCTTTTTCTTTTTTGGCAATCTGTTTCCTTTTTCTTTTTTTGGCAATCTGTGTCCTTTTTCTTTTTTGGCAATCTGTGTCCTTTTTCTTTTTTGGCAATCTGTGTCCTTTTTCTTTTTTGGCAATCTGTGTCCTTTTTCTTTTTTGGCAATCTGTGTCCTTTTTCTTTTTTGGCAATCTGTTTCCTTTTTCTTTTTTGGCAATCTGTTTCCTTTTTCTTTTTTGGCAATCTGTGTCCTTTTTTTTTATGGTCATCTGTTTCCTTTTTCTTTTTTGGCAATCTGTTTCCTTTTTCTTTTTTGGCAATCTGTTTCCTTTTTCTTTTTTGGCAATCTGTGTCCTTTTTCTTTTTTGGCAATCTGTGTCCTTTTTCTTTTTTGGCAATCTGTGTCCTTTTTCTTTTTTGGCAATCTGTTTCCTTTTTCTTTTTTGGCAATCTGTGTCCTTTTTCTTTTTTGGCAATCTGTGTCCTTTTTTTTATGGTCATCTGTTTCCTTTTTCTTTTTTGGCAATCTGTTTCCTTTTTCTTTTTTTGGCAATCTGTTTCCTTTTTCTTTTTTTGGCAATCTGTTTCCTTTTTCTTTTTTTGGCAATCTGTTTCCTTTTTCTTTTTTGGCAATCTGTTTCCTTTTTCTTTTTTGGCAATCTGTGTCCTTTTTCTTTTTTGGCAATCTGTGTCCTTTTTCTTTTTTGGCAATCTGTTTCCTTTTTCTTTTTTGGCAATCTGTGTCCTTTTTCTTTTTTGGCAATCTGTGTCCTTTTTCTTTTTTGGCAATCTGTGTCCTTTTTTTTATGGTCATCTGTTTCCTTTTTCTTTTTTGGCAATCTGTGTCCTTTTTCTTTTTTGGCAATCTGTGTCCTTTTTCTTTTTTGGCAATCTGTTTCCTTTTTCTTTTTTGGCAATCTGTGTCCTTTTTCTTTTTTGGCAATCTGTGTCCTTTTTTTTATGGTCATCTGTTTCCTTTTTCTTTTTTGGCAATCTGTTTCCTTTTTCTTTTTTTGGCAATCTGTTTCCTTTTTCTTTTTTGGCAATCTGTGTCCTTTTTCTTTTTTGGCAATCTGTGTCCTTTTTCTTTTTTGGCAATCTGTGTCCTTTTTCTTTTTTGGCAATCTGTGTCCTTTTTCTTTTTTGGCAATCTGTGTCCTTTTTCTTTTTTGGCAATCTGTGCCCTTTTTTTTATGGTCATCTGTTTCCTTTTTCTTTTTTGGCAATCTGTTTCCTTTTTCTTTTTTTGGCAATCTGTTTCCTTTTTCTTTTTTTGGCAATCTGTTTCCTTTTTCTTTTTTGGCAATCTGTGTCCTTTTTCTTTTTTGGCAATCTGTTTCCTTTTTCTTTTTTGGCAATCTGTTTCCTTTTTCTTTTTTTGGCAATCTGTTTTTCTTTTTTGGCAATCTGTGTCCTTTTTCTTTTTTTGGCAATCTGTTTCCTTTTTCTTTTTTTGGCAATCTGTTTCCTTTTTCTTTTTTTGGCAATCTGTTTCCTTTTTCTTTTTTGGCAATCTGTGTCCTTTTTTTTTATGGTCATCTGTTTCCTTTTTCTTTTTTGGCAATCTGTTTCCTTTTTCTTTTTTGGCAATCTGTTTCCTTTTTCTTTTTTTGGCAATCTGTTTCCTTTTTCTTTTTTGGCAATCTGTGTCCTTTTTCTTTTTTGGCAATCTGTGTCCTTTTTTTTATGGTCATCTGTTTCCTTTTTCTTTTTTGGCAATCTGTTTCCTTTTTCTTTTTTTGGCAATCTGTTTCCTTTTTCTTTTTTGGCAATCTGTTTCCTTTTTCTTTTTTTGGCAATCTGTTTCCTTTTTCTTTTTTGGCAATCTGTGTCCTTTTTTTTATGGTCATCTGTTTCCTTTTTCTTTTTTGGCAATCTGTTTCCTTTTTCTTTTTTGGCAATCTGTGTCCTTTTTCTTTTTTGGCAATCTGTGTCCTTTTTCTTTTTTGGCAATCTGTGTCCTTTTTTTTATGGTCATCTGTTTCCTTTTTCTTTTTTGGCAATCTGTTTCCTTTTTCTTTTTTTGGCAATCTGTTTCCTTTTTCTTTTTTGGCAATCTGTTTCCTTTTTCTTTTTTGGCAATCTGTGTCCTTTTTCTTTTTTGGCAATCTGTGTCCTTTTTTTTTATGGTCATCTGTTTCCTTTTTCTTTTTTGGCAATCTGTTTCCTTTTTCTTTTTTGGCAATCTGTTTCCTTTTTCTTTTTTTGGCAATCTGTTTCCTTTTTCTTTTTTTGGCAATCTGTTTCCTTTTTCTTTTTTGGCAATCTGTGTCCTTTTTCTTTTTTGGCAATCTGTGTCCTTTTTTTTATCGTCATCTGTTTCCTTTTTCTTTTTTGGCAATCTGTTTCCTTTTTCTTTTTTGGCAATCTGTGTCCTTTTTTATGGTCATCTGTTTCCTTTTTCTTTTTTGGCAATCTGTTTCCTTTTTCTTTTTTGGCAATCTGTTTCCTTTTTCTTTTTTGGCAATCTGTTTCCTTTTTCCTTTTTTGGCAATCTGTTTCCTTTTTCTTTTTTGGCAATCTGTGTCCTTTTTCTTTTTTGGCAATCTGTGTCCTTTTTTTTTATGGTCATCTGTTTCCTTTTTCTTTTTTGGCAATCTGTTTCCTTTTTCTTTTTTGGCAATCTGTTTCCTTTTTCTTTTTTTGGCAATCTGTTTCCTTTTTCTTTTTTGGCAATCTGTGTCCTTTTTTTTTATGGTCATCTGTTTCCTTTTTCTTTTTTGGCAATCTGTTTCCTTTTTCTTTTTTGGCAATCTGTGTCCTTTTTCTTTTTTGGCAATCTGTGTCCTTTTTCTTTTTTGGCAATCTGTCCTTTTTTTTTATGGTCATCTGTTTCCTTTTTCTTTTTTGGCAATCTGTTTCCTTTTTCTTTTTTTGGCAATCTGTTTCCTTTTTCTTTTTTTGGCAATCTGTTTCCTTTTTCTTTTTTTGGCAATCTGTTTCCTTTTTCTTTTTTTGGCAATCTGTTTCCTTTTTCTTTTTTTGGCAATCTGTTTCCTTTTTCTTTTTTTGGCAATCTGTTTCCTTTTTCTTTTTTTGGCAATCTGTTTCCTTTTTCTTTTTTTGGCAATCTGTTTCCTTTTTCTTTCTTTGGCAATCTGTTTCCTTTTTCTTTCTTTGGCAATCTGTTTCCTTTTTCTTTCTTTGGCAATCTGTTTCCTTTTTCTTTCTTTGGCAATCTGTTTCCTTTTTCTTTCTTTGGCAATCTGTTTCCTTTTTCTTTCTTTGGCAATCTGTTTCCTTTTTCTTTTTTTGGCAATCTGTTTCCTTTTTCTTTTTTTGGCAATCTGTTTCCTTTTTCTTTTTTTGGCAATCTGTTTCCTTTTTCTTTTTTTGGCAATCTGTTTCCTTTTTCTTTTTTTGGCAATCTGTTTCCTTTTTCTTTTTTTGGCAATCTGTTTCCTTTTTCTTTTTTTGGCAATCTGTTTCCTTTTTCTTTTTTTGGCAATCTGTTTCCTTTTTCTTTTTTTGGCAATCTGTTTTCTTTTTCTTTTTTTGGCAATCTGTTTCCTTTTTCTTTTTTTGGCAATCTGTTTCCTTTTTCTTTTTTTGGCAATCTGTTTCCTTTTTCTTTTTTTGGCAATCTGTTTCCTTTTTCTTTTTTTGGCAATCTGTTTCCTTTTTCTTTTTTTGGCAATCTGTTTCCTTTTTCTTTTTTTGGCAATCTGTTTCCTTTTTCTTTTTTTGGCAATCTGTTTCCTTTTTCTTTTTTTGGCAATCTGTTTCCTTTTTCTTTTTTTGGCAATCTGTTTCCTTTTTCTTTTTTTGGCAATCTGTTTCCTTTTTCTTTTTTTGGCAATCTGTTTCCTTTTTCTTTTTTTGGCAATCTGTTTCCTTTTTCTTTTTTTGGCAATCTGTTTCCTTTTTCTTTTTTTGGCAATCTGTTTCCTTTTTCTTTTTTTGGCAATCTGTTTCCTTTTTCTTTTTTTGGCAATCTGTTTCCTTTTTCTTTTTTTGGCAATCTGTTTCCTTTTTCTTTTTTTGGCAATCTGTTTCCTTTTTCTTTGTGTGAACCACAATTTTTTTTTGTTTGTTTTTGTAATCTATTTTGTTTTTTGTTTGGATCTGCTACCATGTTAGCTATTTACGCATGATGCGTTAGTCTAGACTTTTAGCAAACAACGTAATGTTCACTTCCTCCACATAAAGTGCTCCATTTGCACAAGATTGATGAGAACAACTCTTTGCTCAGTAAAGGATGGATTTCCAAATAAAACATTTTATAGTTCTTCCATCTTGGTCAATTAGGTTTTCTTCTGCCAATGCTACTTTTGGAGGTTGCATCATATCTCCTCTTGCTCCTTCAACTTCCAGCTTCTTTACCTTGGCCACAAAGACTATTCCTTTGTATGTAGAGTGTATCTGCTTGTTCTCTGCTACCATGTTAGCTATTTACGAAGAGACGATGTCAACCAATATGCTGACTATTTATATACAACAACTCCAGATCAAGGGAGATAATTAACAGCAACAACTAAAATGGTTAACACATGTGACTTGAAGGAGGAAATAACATGGTCAAGATGTTGACATTCTACTCTTATTTTTAACAATGATGTTTACTCTGTACAAGGCTCAAGTGCTACTTGAGGCAGAGACTTACCAACTAAAAGGTACAGTTTATGTGGATATGAGGGGAAAATGATGGTTAACCCTAGGCTTGAACAAGTTAAGATTGTAGAGATCTAGGAAGCATCCTCTTTTGGAGTTGGTTCCACAACATTTTGGTTTGTGGGAAGAAGCTATTCGAGTAGAACTTATATTTCACCAATGGGATACAAAGGGAATAAAGGGGGTTCACTAAAATATGCATGACATGGCGCGTTTTAGCCGTGAAGGTTAGAACTGGTGAAACTAAGAAGTAGGGAGAGGCTTGTAACATTTCTTCTGTGGTAAAGGGGTTGTATAGTGGAAAATAATTCCTCACCCACAAGGCTGCTATTAAAACGTAATAATAAAACTTCCATAAATCCTTTTCTAAATCAATCCAAAATTTCTTTGATAAATCCAAAATGACCCAGATATGTTCAATAGGATTCTCATTGAAGGATTTAGTACAAGAAACTCCTTTTTTACCAGCGAGTTTCACTTCTTGCTAAATGCTGATTCATCAGTGCACAGGCCAATGGTATTTTTTTTCCTTTTTTGTGGAACTTCTGACCATTAACAGACTATCAAAAACTGATTTGACTATAAGAATCACTCAATGCTTTTCTGAATTACCATTCTAAAATCTATCACAGAACTTCATCCCCCATGAAGAAAATAATGCATGGGCCTCCCAGAGAAAGCACCTGTTCATTGTGATTAGTAAGAGTTCTGGGTCTGCTGGGTGATGATAGAATGTCACTAGTTTGGTCTTTGTGGCATTGAATGTGACCAGACAATTTTTCCCCACTTCAAATAAAAGATTAGGAAGGAACCCCTCCCACATAGGTTGTTGTAATTAGATTATATTTCTGAAATACAATATATTTTATCAGTTAATCGTCAGAAGTTCTGCAAAAAAAAGGAAAAAAAATAATCTGGATGTTTTGGTGTTTTTTCATTGGTCTGCACTTTGGTAAATCAGTACAATGCAAAAAAAAAAGTTTCTCACTCCAAAATTCTTCACTGAGAATATTTGCTGTGTAAGGTATGTCTGTAATCCCTCAGATAGGGAAATTTCTCATACTCACTGCACCCTCTCCATCACTGACATGTAATCAGCAAAATTTCCCTACTGGAGACAATAAAAGTAGCCAATATAAACCATATGTATTAAGCTATTTATTACAAGAAAACCTTTCTTCTGGTGAAGAGACAGTGTAACTTTGATTTATTGGCCTGAAAACAGCAGTGGAGACTAACACAGTGATACAACTGAGATGACCCACTGCAGAACAATATCCAGTCACATATGATACTGTGACAATAACACAAACTCATTTGATAAAGATACTATACTGTTGTTGTTGAACTGAATTTATGAGGAATTTCCAATGTTACACTTCTCAGCCAACATTTAACTATTCAACAATTGATTATTCATTAATTCTTTGGTCCCCAAATAATAAAATGACATTCACATCACATTGAATATTCTGTGTCTCACATTCTGATCTTAAATTCACAAAATTGAATTTATGACCCATCTGTTTTCTCATGGCAAGAACCATTAACAAGTGAAATCACTTTGTCAGAAACCATTAGCCAATCAACTTCTTTTAATGAGTGCTATCAGCCAATCAACTTTAATCTGTCTGTCTCTAGTTTTGTCACCACTGATGGCTTGCAGCATTTGTATTTGATCTGTCTGATTTTTTATTAATTCAAATCAAATTCTTTTCAGTTCTTCTCAATTCTCTCTTTTTTTATTATTTGTTTGCCTTTTTTGTAACTTTCTATTTTGCTTTTCATTGGTCAGATTTTCATGATTCATTTACAGACCAAATTTGATGTGACTTTTAAAATGTAAAAATCTATTTCTGTGAATGTGTGTGAAAATAGACAGATTTTCCTCAAGAAATATCTGCACATTATTTTTTGTCAATAAACTTTAAAAGAATAACATTAAATGTTTATATTTAAATAATGCTTTTAAGCGCAGTCATCTCTTGGTGTTGTTGGGAGTTTTTTCCCAACACTCTCATGGTTACTAAAATCCACAGATGTTCATGTCCTTTATTTAAAATGGTACCGTATTTGCCTGTAACCTTTTTGCATCCTGGTATAAACTTAAATTATTTCTTGATTATTATGCATATATAGAAACCTTTGTAGCTGTTGAACTTAGAGGAACATATGACCACATCAATGGAGACTACTACTTCTCATCAATTAGAAACTGCCATGCAAACACAGATTCCATCAATGTTTAGATCAGATGAAGGAACTATATAGGTTCACAAAGTCATAAATGCCTGGTTAGGAACCAAATCACAAATCATTTTAAACCCCATAAAGAGTATGACAAGGAGGAGCCCCTAGAATCAGAGTCTTGATTCACTCAGCTTATGGTTAAATTATTGCTTCCAGGATCAGCACTTCTGCCTAGAATCAGAGTCTTGATTCACTCAGCTTATGGTTAAATTATTGCTTCTAGGATCAGCACTTCTGCCTAGAATCAGAGTCTTGATTCACTCAGCTTATGGTTAAATTATTGCTTCCAGGATCAGCACGTAAGTTGTGGCTTATGTGTGTATTTGCTACCCAGCAGAAGTACTGAACTGATAGAATTCAGCTAATGTAAACTTGTCCTTTACTAAGTTGACCTGTTCCACCTGCAGTTGAAATGTGTTCTAGCCATTGAGTTCTATATAAACTTATGGCTTTTCCACTTGGGTCAGATAGATCAATCTATTTGACAAATGAAGTTATATCAGATTAAACCAACACTGCTGACTACTGTGAAAAAGTTCCTGGTAAAAGTTTAGGTGCATGTTACGTTATTTATTAAGGGATTTGTAATTGCAGAACCAGAACTATTAACAATCATATGCAGATTTCCATGTTACCCTCGATGGATCTTCATGAAATCCTGCAGAACACATGGCAGGACTGGATCGCAAACATTGAAGTTCTCCTCCGTGCAAAGATGGAGATCCTAGAAACCATTATGTCTTGTCACTGACTTTGATGGGTCGGACACCTTGCCCGAATGCCAAATATCCACCTACTCAAACAAATCGTCTTCTCAGAGCTTGCATCTGTCAAGAGACTACATGAAGCCCTACATTGCTCTCAAGGATCAGCTCAAAAACACCTTGTTGGGGACAGAAATTGATCCAGTTAATTTGGAGACAGAAGCTGCACAAAGAACCAATTGGAGAAGTGCAGTGCACAAAAAAAAATCCTTCAAAAAAACCCAGAAGAGACAAAGAGAGCCCCCAAAAAAACCAAAGCTCTCCATCCCCTGAACCTTCCTACCCTACCATGTGATGGCTGTGGACGTCTCTTCAAATCCAACATAGGACTCATTTACAAGACAATTATTCCTACTATATTGAGTTGGAACTGCACTGAAATACCCTTCTATTAAATGGAGATAAGCTTAATGATGTCAAGAGTATACGAATTGGAGAGCACTGATTAACAACCTCATCTTACAGTTCATCACTTTCATAATAGGTTTGATCCTCACTATGTGCCACTGATTATAACCTGGTGCCAAACTGAGCTGTTTACTGAGATTTGCTTAAGGTCTGAAATAGGAGCACTCATTAGTATATTGTGTTTGATCCTCAGCTGTTGATCCACATTGATAGTCTTGTTCCTCAGTCATACTCTCAGTGAGGTTCTTTGCCTCAAACATCTATTGAGTTTAAAGGTCATTCCAGACTTCAAATAGAACTCGTTCATTCATGCCATTTCTAATGATGCTTGAAGTATGATCAATTCCTTGTATCTCTCCAGAAAATACCAAAACTCCAACTGCTATGCAATATCTTTGAAAGAATCAAATCGGATCACGAATGGAGTATTGATGCAATAACTAGACTGCTGCTACTAAATCCTCATTGCCCAGGTTTGGGTTATGAATTATTTTCCACCCTGCAACCCTTATCCCACAAATCAATTGTTGCTAGTTTTTCACTACTCTTTTTCTATTACTACCGTAAATGTCGAAAACAAGTTACATATTCTGACTTCTGAGACCTTCACAGCTAGGGCCCACCATTTCCTTCCCTTTGTATTCCTTAGGTAAGGATTAAATCCCACTCTGACAACTTCCCCCCACCCACCCAAACCGTTACTTTGTAAAATGGACTCCTGAGAGGATCCTTCCCTGGCCACTACAATCTTAATCTCTTTAAGCCCATGGTCAACCAGTATCTAACATACACATCCTCATAACATATACTTCTTACTTCCTCCATTCTCCACCATTACAATCTCATTCAGTAACCCTCCACCTTGAGTGGCTCTTGGGCCTTATATTTGGTGAACTAACATAAAAAAATTGTGAGTGTAGTAAATATTAATATTATGCTTAGCTGAGCTTGGCAAAAGGCCACAGATATTCGGATTCAATAAGAATAAAACTCTCTACAATAGTAACAGTCTGTAGGACACTGCTCAGATGTCAAATAAATATTCCTCCCACCCCTGCTTGTTTTTTTTTTGTTCTATTTTTAAGCATTTCACCCCAATCAAGGTAGGAGTGCCACTAGTATACAAGGGATTACATAGAGTGAGAACAAGAGTAAAGAGTGGGGGGGTGTTTGAGGAAAGGATATACAGAAGGATGGGGATCAAGATCAAGGCATCAGAAGATGTCAATTGACATTATATTTGAAGATTTGAAGATTATAGCTATCAGGGAAGCAAGTAAGAGGAAGGGAGTTCTACTGTCATGAAGTGCGAGAGAAGAAGATGTTGAAGTTGAAGCAGTTACATTTAACTGTTTCAACAATGAAATGGTGGGACCGAGATGCCTACCTAATAGCATGCTTAAACTTATGCAGAAAGTAGCTCATCAGAGTAGTTGCCATGAAAATATTTGTAGAAAAGACAGAGGGAAGCCACAGCACATCTGTGAGAAAGTGACTGTAGATAAGATGCCAGATTTTTCCGTACATCACCTAGAGTTTATTAGCAAGATGTCATGGAAATATTTTTAATTTTGTCAAAGTATTTTCTTAATAAAATTGATGTAAATTTGTTTTGTGTTTTTTCAATTACTTGTTATAGCTAATTTAATCTCCAGACACCCCATTTATTGACACCCCCTCATTTATTAGATTTTCTCATTTTTTTCAACTCCACATTTTCCACCATTTATTATGTTTTTTGTTTAAGCTTTTTTTTACAACCACCCTAATTTTTACAACCATCCCTTTTATTTGGTACACAAGAGTAGGATGCTAACCACCACATGACAGCCAGTTGCTTTATTCATTTTAGTGAATTTTAAAAATATTATATATGACCTTATATTATTTTAGTTATCAAATTTTATAATGTGGAGAAGGTTGTAATGAACTGTTCTCAAGCATGGACTGGATACTTTTTGTTATTTGACAGGACTGTGACTTTCATCACTATATAAAATAAAAGCTTAGGAACCAATCAATACAAGAAAGAGCTATAACAGTTAGTGGACTTGAAGTCTCTTGAACAGTTGTTTTCAGAGAAAGATTTTGTAAATTTTAACTGCCAGTAACAATAACTGTTGAACCATTAATTGCTTGATGTTCCTTATAAGGAAAAGAGTAATAATACGATAACCATAACCTTACTGACATCACTCAACTGCCTTACATTTTTACATGTTGGCACTCAACCAAATAGAAGTGGCAGGAAGTGACATTACAGTAGCAGTGAATGTAGTCTTCATTCAACTCTTCATGAATAAGCAAAATTATATATTTTGTTCATATTTTAATATATTTAATTCTTGTATTCATTTTTTGAAAATCAAAATTGCTATAAATTTTCTAAGAGTCACATTAAGATTGAAATAACAGAGATGATGATAAAAAGTGTGCATGTCTGTGATTTGTAATTAGGAAAGTTCCCAACTTGTTCTTTTTTTGAAAACTAGGATTGAATACACAGAAAAGAAAAAAAAACAGTTTTAATTAAAAGAACATATTGAAAACTTTTGCATCTAGACTTATATATATATATATATATATATATATATATATATATATATATACATACATACATATACATATATGACAACTTACAAGGTACTGCAATTTTCTTGTGGAAAAATGTTCCAAATTGGGAAATAAAACATTCCTATTACTCTAGATTCATACATAAAAACCCATACATTCAGTTAAAAAGACAAAAAAATCACCCTTGATAATCGTAAAAAGAATAGCTGAAATTGCTCAGATATGCAGAACATTTGGACAAGTTTTAGACACTTTATGTCCAGAAATGAAAAGACATATATGAACACAGGTAAAATGAAATAAAAAGCTTAACCACAGTATATTGACTGTCATCTTTAATGAAACATTTATAAAAGAGTGATTGCTGCCAAAATACACTATATATATATATATATATATATATATATATATATATATGTATATACACAAACACACAAATTGTATAAGCTAACCTATAGGTAAGACGAAACCCAATAATCTAGTTAAATTTTTGTGATTTTATCCTGAAATCTGTAGTATAAGATGACTGACTGGGTCCGATATGACGTAATTGTAAATGATGACATTTATGATGATTTATCTTTGCATCAGATGGTAATGATCATCATCATTTTGAAGGAATTATATATGCATCTTGTGTTTTTCATTCCTTATGAGAAATGAAGATTTTAAATGTTTTGTTCTTTGACACCGCAAAAAAAGTCTAAAGGATGCTATTGAAAAATAAAGTTTACATGTTATATTAAATGTTGTTGCTATTTAACACCAGAATGATAATGAATTTTAATTAGAAATATACATTGTATGTTATTCTAAGAATTGTTATTTAACACAACTATAAGAAATAATGATTAGTGTGAACGCAGCTCTACAAATCAAGAACAAAAGATTTGTTTGTTACTTGTGTGTGTTGCTCAGTGTAACTTTTGCAAATTGCTTAATCATCTCTTGAATATTGCATTTCAATGTGAAATCAAAAAGTAAAAGTAGTTTTATTACATTTATAACTGTAGTACAGTGTTATAATGTGAATGGTTTCAACTAGAAATATTTACATCGGTAGTTACCATTCAGAAGCAGTTGTTAGCCTACCACAATCCATGGCGCAAGCATACTAGCATACATACCATTGTTGATACACCACAGGATTTAAGGTTAGCTTTTTGTAAGTGTTGTTTCAGAAGATCCCCTATTTGGGGAGATGGGGGGTTGAGGTTTAAGATTTTAACAATAGCTTTATTTACAGAACTATATGGTATGTATGTATGTATGTATGTATGTATGTATGTATGTATGTGTGTGTGTGTGTGTGTGTGTATATATATATTATACTTGATAAAATTCAAAATTAGTCTGCATTTGGCCAAAGTTGAAATCTTCCGCAGTGTATATATATATATATATATATATATATATATATATGCCAGAGTAACACAAATAGTGAAATATTTGTTAAAACTGAATGTATTAAAAGTGCTCAATACAAAATCAGAAGACCAGACTTGCAGAGCTGCTGTTTAATATTTACAAAGGATGGAAGCTGACCAGAGCACACTACTGTGGTTTCAACCTATCTGGTCTCCAAGGTGGTTTGTTCAGCAAATCAACACTACAGACCTCAACAACTTAAGCACTTTCGAAATTGGAACTTTAACCGGGTTCAAATAACCCCAAACTAAACTTCATAAAATGTCTGCATTTGGTCATGATCTCTGACCTCCCATTCAGCAATTCATCACTGTTTTTATATGTTGCTATCGCCAGTTTCTCTTCTTGGCATAGCGTACACATATTGCGGACTATTATGTTAGTCATTAAATTTCTTAAAATGGTCCATTTAATGCTTGGACTTTTGCTTTGTCTCTCTATAAGCTTTCAATAGTAGTATGCTCTGTCAGCTTTTATCCTGTTTAAACAATATATATATATATATATATATATATATATATATATAATATGAAAAATATCATATATACTGTTAAACATTCAACTGAAATACAATTTATACAAATGCAGACAAATGTTGAATTTTATCTAGTATAAAATATATATATATATATATATAAGTCTATACCATATCCTTTAGACTTAGTCACATACACTGTAAATATTATATTTTCTGCATCTTACCAAGCACACATGTTACTGAAAATTTCACAGTAATAAACTGATTGTAATAGACCTATCCTGAGTTTCTGTCAATCAGTTTATTACAGGGAAAACATTCAACCTGTTATTTATACTGTGTGTGTGTGTTTTTGTTGAGGTAAAAAAACAAAATGAATATAAATTTTGGTATGTTAGGCAACTGTTTCTTTTTTAACCCAAAACATTCCAAATCATGTTGTATGACTTATAAATACTAAATGGTAGTCTTAATAGTACTGAGCTAAATGAATATAAATATTTAATTTAATGTTTTTTTTATTCATTTTTCTTCTTTAACCATATACAGCTTCACTTGTTCCCAGGATACCAAAGCATAAAATAGATGTGGGTAAGTTCTCTGAATTACCAGAAAAAGGTGTTTATTTACAAAATTTCACACACCCATCTTTTTGTTGTGTTTATCATTTGCTTAAACTGCAGTTTTCAATAGCTCCCTTCCATTGCACTACAAGAAAGAAAAAGACACTACAGAACATTTTGTGAGATTTTATTTTAACCTGATGGCATGACTTAGGAGACAAAAGACACCTATAGATGTTTGCTAAGCACCCATTAAGAATTGAACTCCCTCCACTGAAGGAAAATTACTATTTTTAATATCATGAGAACTGTTTTGCACAACCTTGTGTTTTTACACACTGTTAGCTATCTCTTTTTCCTTTATTGTTCCCCTTCTTCTCAGGATGGCAGTACATTAGACAACATTTCTGAGAGTATAGAAACTGCACTCTCTCTTCATCCATCTGTGAACATCTTTGTGTTCAGTGATTTTAATGCACATCATGATACTGATTTAGACATTCTAATGGTACTGATTTTGTCGGTATTCAGGCTTTTAATTTTTCAATTGATCATTCCCTTACTCAAACTGGAATCCCCTACTCATTTCCTTATTAAATCTGAGCAACATGCTTCTTGACTTGATTTATTTCTTATCTCCTCTCCTCTCTCTTGCCATGCTTCACAACACTGCCCTCTTGGAAACTCAGAGAACTAGTGTCTATTGATATTTTGTTCCGGTCATCTATTAGACCAGAACCTCCTATTCATAAAACCTCTTTTCATTACCAGTATGCTGATTGAGATTCACTCTGTAACTTTCTTCAAGAAACCCCTTGGATTGATATTTTTAAACATCCTATTGAGAATTGCACAATTGAGGTTTCTTCTTGGGTCAAAGATATTTTTATTCCTTCTCCCAAATGCCAGGTGAAATCTCGATCCTCTTCATGGGTCACGCCAGCATATTCTGCCATTATAGCTCACATGAACCACTATTTCCGGCTATACCAGCTTGACAGTTCTGATCACAACAGACGCCTGTTCATGGCTGCGCATAATACATGTAAACATGTCCTCAAGGGAGTTAAGTCTTTTTTTGCTGAGAGAATGAGGCATCATATTGCATCTAACAACTTTGGTTCTCGTGATTACTTGTGGTTCTGCAATAGTGTATTAAATAAGAGTAAGTTTTCTATTCCGCCTTTCTTCAAACAATTTGAGATGTTCACATTTGCTGATAAAGCTAAATATTTCACCAGTAAATTCTCTTTAAACTTTACTCTTGACTCATGTGGAGTATCCTTGCCTAACTTTCAACTTAGCGATTCTCTGTTGAGTGATATGCGTATAAATCCTTCTCTGGTTCCTGCTATTATCTCTAATCTGGATCCATACAAAGTATGTGAACCTGATGGTATCCCTGTAACAGTCCTTCAGAAGTGTGCTCCCGAACTGACTCCTGTTCTCTCTAAACTGTATAATGCCTCACCGCTTCTTGCTTTCTTGCTTGTTGGAAATCCTCATCTGTTGTACCAGTCTTTAAAAACTGACACAGTTATCAACTTATTAGCTTTGTACCTCCTTTTAGTAAACTACTAGAGATCCTAATCAATGCTGAATTAGTTTAGCATCTCACATCACAGAGCCTTTCTTTCAGTCAAGTAATATGGCTTTCATTTCTCTAGGTCAACCGCTGATGTATTGATGATAATTGTGGAAAGAGTCTACCAAGCTCTAGATAAAATGGGGAAGCCCGGACTGTTGCTTTGGACATCTTGAAAGCAATCGACAGGTTTTGGCATACCTATTTTCTTCACAAGTTGAAAAGTTATGGTATCTCCAGAGAAATTTTTGAACTGATTTAGTCTTTCTTATCAAATTATGAAATGAAAGTTATTCTGTATGGCCACCTCTTCTAAATCCATTTTTACTAATGGAACTGTTCCTCAGGGCTCTATCCTTAATCCTAGTTTGTTTTTAATCTTCATTAATGATCTTCCCCATGGTATCAGTTCTCGACTTGGTTTCTATGCTGATGATACAACCATTTACTCCGGTCTGTGTAGTAAGTCTGATCAGTTTCATAAGATCCAATTGGCAGGGGATTTCAAAATCAACCTACAGTCTGTTGTTAACAGCGACAAAGAATGTCTTGTTAATTTGAACACCTCCAAAATAAAACTGCTCTATTAATCCTCAGAGAGAACCCTTTCTGCCTTCCGTCAGAATGGCTGATGCTAACCTCCATGTTTTCTACTGATATAAAGTGGAAAGATTATATTGAATCAATTGCTAGATCTTCTGCTAAGAAATTTGGTTCACTCTGCCATGCCAGACAATTTTTCCCTCCAGAATCTATCCTACATATAGATATATCTACCATTTATCCATGCTTTGAATATTGCTGCCACATATGGTCCAGTGCTCCTGCTATATATTTAGAGAGTCTTGATAAAATTCAAAGTAGAATCAGCAATATTATTGGTCCTGACCTGGCCTCTTGTCTTCAGCCACATTCCCACTGCCATAAAGTTGGTTCACTGTGTCTTTTCTATAAATACTTTCATGGTATTTTTTTTTTTTCAGATGAGATCTTCACTATGACTTTATGAATTTAAGTACAGTACTAGATTGGTAACAAGGTCTCACCAATTTACAGTTGAATTGGTTAGATGTAACTTTTCTCGCACTTCTCACTTGTGGAACTTTCTTCTGGCTCCATGCTTCCTAGTCAACTTTAATCTTAAAAAATTCAAATATAATGTCAATCGCTATCTACTGTCTTCCTGATTACTCTTCTATTTTTCTCACTCCTTAGTAATGTTTCTGTTTTCTAACTCTTCCCCACCCAGTAACCTATTGTGTCTTAGTGGCTTTATGGCATTGCTTGGGGTGAATTTGATTAAAAAATAATACTAACATTCACCCAAAACAAGGCCCAAAACCACACAAGTTAGATAGTTGCAGAATGTGTTATGTGATATAAAAATAAGATGAGGAATTAGAAAGTATGAGGATATGTAGGATAGATAATAGTTGACCCTAGATTTGAAGAAGTTAAAATTGTAATGGTTGGGGAAGTATCCACACAGGAGTCTGTTCCACATGGCAATGCTTCTTGAGAAGAGTCTTATGAAGTATATTCACTTGCATTACTAAACCATTATCTCCTCCCCTGCTCAAAGAAAAAAAAAATTCTTACAATCTAAAAATATTTCCTGCAAAGGTTTTTAAACCATAGAAAACCAATCAATTAAGTTCATCCCAGAATTCAGTTGGAACTTGCATATATAATCTGTTGAGGGATCGCCCCTTTTTACATGAATGGACTCACCCAGGGTATACATATACTACTGCTAGTAAATACCCAAAGAGTAATAGAGAGAGTAGAGTTGGTCGGTAGATGAATCACACACAGAGACGCTGCTAGAGTGACAGTAACGAAACACGTAGACTCAGTAAGAAGTCATACAGCGATATGTCGATACCAAAGACTATATATATATTTTCCTACTAACCCGAATTCCTGGAACTACTAACCTGTATTACCAGTTTGTATTATTACATTAATACATTTATTTCCCTATATTCATTCTTGGCATTTATTATTATTTGATACCGGATTTCATCCCAGAATCCACAACAACTTGGCAATGAGGAATTCGAACCCACACGGAAGGAAAACGAAACAAAATTCTCCCTCGTTGTCCACAACAACTTGGCGATGAGGAATTCGAACTCACACGGAAGGAAAACGAAACAAAATTCTCCTTCGTTGTCCACAACATAATCGATTGCTAAAGATGCTGGTAAAGTGGTTAGCACCTTGTACCACTTCAGAAAGTATTGGACCTGCCATGCTCTATGTTTACAAGAGTCACACTAAACAAGAAATGAAGTATTGTTTGTTATATCTCAGTTGAAGGTGCCCAATTTTCACTTTCCTGTCTTGACAGAGTTCAAAAGTGTTTGTGAAGCTCTGTGGATGATGAATTATTTTCAATCCTACAGCCTCTTTCCCACAGATGAAATATCGCAAACCTATTATTACCCTATTGCTGTTCCCATGATAAATATTCAGACAAACTATTTTCATTAGTTCTACTAGTTTATATTTTCACTGCTAGGACCTGTCATATCATGTACACAGGGTTGACTCATCTTCATTCCCTATGTATTCCATTAGTAAAGAAGTTCAACTCAAACAGCATCTTCTCCAGAACTGTTACTTTGTAGAACAGATTCCCAAGAGGATTCTTCTTTGATTGCTATGATCTTAACTTCTTCAAGCCTAGGGTCAACAATTATCTATCCTACATATTATCATAGTATGCCCCTCTTACTTCCACTTATTATGATGCTGCAGCAACCTCATTCAGTAACCCTCTTTCTTGAGTGGCTCTATCTGTGCTGGCTGAACAGTAGCATAAAAAAAAACAAGAGAACATATTAAACCATGGACAAGAATCAGAATTAACAAGAATGCAACAAGGTAGCTGTGATGGCAATCCTGAATGAGGAATTTGCAGACTGTCTTGAAAAATGCAAAAGACCCTGAGATCTTAAAAGAAAATGTTGTTGCAGACTAAGCTGCCATTACTGTTGATATTTTATTTTTTATAAATTCATAGGATGCTTTCTGGATGATAATAAAACATAACAAGCAAACTGAGTTCAAATTTCAGCAAAATTTACTTGCATTCACTTGCATAAGGCATGAATACAATTCCCCTTGCATTCTTACTTTCATAGCATCTGTGTTGTGAGTAAGCCACAGTAATTGCCAGAAAAGAGTGTATTGGAATAAAAACTTGGTCATGCACTTAATCTCTTTTCTTCCTTTTCTCGTGCCTTGTTCTGAGAGATTTCAGCTCCAGGACTGCACCCCCCAACCTCCTATTGCATGAAAATGGTTTTGAGTTACCCTGACACCTTTACAGCACAGTTTGCAGGAGACAAAACCATTTAACTTCAAACCATTTTTCCTTCACCTACATTAAATCTAACCTTTTGTCACACTTGCCCTTATTGAGAAAAGAATAAATCTGAATTAAATTACCTGCTCATCAATGGCAGCAAAAAGCTGTTACACCTATTAGCAACCTTTCTAGGATCCAGTATCACATTGTAATCAGTCAAATTCTAGCCAACTTTGTGTGTAGTGTTTTCTAACTCACATTCACTTAATACTGAAACATCTGTGCTAATGACAGTTCGAAATGTAATGCCATAGTGACCTTTTTCTTTTTACATGATCCCTTAAGTTAAGCACAGCTGTGTTTGGTCAATAATAAATTAGTGACCATTTTTCAAAAAAAAAAAAAAAAGATATGGTAAGTAAAAATGTGTATGCTTTTCAATTCCACATCACCAAAAGGATTTAGACTCATAGGAAACTAACATACACACACACACACACACACACACACACACACACACACACACATATATATATATATATATATATATATATATTATCTGCAAAACTTAGTGGAAAGTGCTCAATATCCATGATAGAGCTAACATATTCAGTTGCACGGATGCATTTGTCTGATGATCACAAAAGCGTGAAAGCCAGAGTTACAAACTACTATCCATGTAACTGAAAATATAAATATATATATATATATATATATATATATATTGAATAAAAACAGACCACTTTAAGGTTTCATGTAATAAATTATTTCACCACAGCCCTTTTAAAGGACTGTGGATCATCAGATTTTACTTCCAAAGGTTGAAACGAAAAATGAAAAGAAATTTACACATTTTTGGCGGGCAGTACTAAGTATATGTAAATTAACGAAGTGAGGAAGTCAGGGGGAAGAGAGACATTATTGAGTTAGATGTAACATTTCTATTCTTTCAAATTTAAATTGTTTGAGGAAATCCAGACATTGACACATTAAATCGGTTAACTGAACGGAAGTTATATATTGATATGGAAGGGGGAGAGGAGAAAAGGGCATAAAGAGAGAAAGAAGTTATGAGAGAAAGTGTCATTAACTTTCTTTGGAATGAAAGGCCTGAATTAGGCGCTGTTGTTTGGATTTACTTTGAGAGTTCATAAATATTATAATGTTTGATATAAGTTTGAATGTTTAAACAGTCTATAAGGAATTTAATTATTTGTTTGTTAGAGTTTTTTTTTAACACTTTATTACAAAAATTTTGGGTATTTAATATGAAATAGTTGATTAGAAAAATATTCATAGAATTTACATTAAAATACTAAAATTTTATTTTCAAATATAAGTTTACTTCTAGTTATAATTGATTATTAAGGTGATATCTCTATCAGTTTGAATTTTATTCATGAATTTAATTTGCAACTATTTTTAGATTGGTAATTTCTCTTAAAATTTAGTTTTTAAGTTAATATGGAGTGATATCTGAAGGTAATATTAGAGATCTCGCTTTGTCATATATTGTATACACATCTATGCATGTTTCACATATACATACGTTCTTTTACATGTGCAGTCACTCATACATGTACACATGTACCGATATACACGGGCAATTTCATGTATTAATACCTACATATATCTTTTTAAATGTTTCTGCATACTTATACATATATATATAGGTGTGTCCTTAGAATTCCCTAAAAAACTTCTCTAAAAAATATTAGGTGATGACTTTAGTATTCAATTATCAAAAATCTAAATATTTTATCATCAATAATGATTATTAAAGGGTAATACATTTAAATTCAATTACCAATTTTTAAAAAATTTTCCTCTGTATTGTAAAGAATATTAAACTCACAATTCCAAATGGAGAATATTAAGGGAGAAAATGGGGTAAACCATCAATAACAGACCTGTAAGTGCTTTTTTTTTTTAAATTGCACACACCCATAGATATACACACACACATATATATATATATATATATACACACACATGCACACAAATATATAAACACATATCCATATATCTACACATCCATACACATATACACACACATATATATATATGTATATACACATACATACACACATACACATGTAGATATACACACGTACATACATACACACATATACATACATCTACACATACATACGCACACACACGCACACACACATATATATATATATATATACATATATACACACACACATACACACACATTCATACATATACACCTATACACATATATACATACACATG
Organism: Acanthosepion esculentum; assembly: GCA_964036315.1. NCBI lineage: Eukaryota > Metazoa > Mollusca > Cephalopoda > Sepiida > Sepiidae > Acanthosepion > Acanthosepion esculentum. The sequence continues at coordinate 11,435,282 of OZ038503.1, forward strand.
TATACACATATACACACATATACAAAAAACATATAAATACATACATACATACACACACACACACACACACACACACACACACACACACATACATACATATATACATACACCCACATGTCCGTATATGCAGAAAATATGTCAATATTCAAACGTATCTCCATTATTATATTTCACCCATATTATATATACGAACTCACAAATTCATATATTTATACATACATACATACACAGATTACCCACAATCACATATCTGTGGCACGACACACATATACCCATATATACATACACCTACACACACACCCACACACACACATCCACACATATATTATATGTATATATATATATATATATATATACATACACACACACATCCACACATATACATGTACTCACATACCCATATACATACATATATACACCCATATATACATGCAACTACATATATTTACAAAAAAAAAACAAAAAAAAAACCCAAAAGCCCACCTATATACCTACACGTATATATACATACATATCAATATTCATACCCGCCCACTCCAAATATGTGTTCACAATACACAATTACAACAAAGCATGCCTATTTTTCTATATAAAAGCATATACATATACATGTCAAAAGACATATCAATGTTCCAGTTCAATTACATAGTTATATACATACAGTTATGTGTTCACATTCATATGTGCATAACAACCTTTCAAAAGCAAAAAATAAAGATCATGTAATATTAGTCTTCCTATATAGTTACTTCTAAATATGTTTCGTTAGGTTGAGGTTGTTCTTATGTCAGCATTTAAAAATTAGTTCATTATGTCTGTTTAGTAATACATCCAGATCTTTATGCTTTATTATGAGGATCTTTTCTTTTAGGCATAAGTCGCATCTGTCTCTGAAATTTATTGGAGTTCTGGCTCTCGAGATGATCTTCCACTTTATTTGTGTGGTTAAGCTACCCTTCAATAAATCCCAATAATACTTTGACAGTGCCGTTTGGTTCTTTTTAAATTTATCTTTGAAGGACTGGCGATGGTTATAAAATCGATGTTTCCAGCTTCCTACCGATATTCCTATGTATATTTTCTTCTGTTCCATATTCTCTTTGGGGAAAATTGTTGCCTCATATATTACATTTTCCGCCATGCACACTCCTTCAACTGGGCAATCTGATCCTGTCCTGCAATTACATGTTGATGTTCTCATTTGGGATGCATTACGATCCGTCTGTATTTGACTGTTATGAAGATCTCTCAAAATTTTGCTATTATGTGAGCTAATAACTTTTTCTATATTGTTCATGCAAGAATAGTTGATCTATAAATTCATTTTGTTGAACGTCTTTTTTAAGAGATCATTTATGTATATATATATACATACTGGATTCTCCTATCATTTTCGACATATGAATGTCAAGCAGCTACGTTCTTAGAACTAACAACCAGACTATCCACACGTATCATTTGATTAGAGTGGGTGAAGGTTTGTGCAGAACAAACCACACTATTTGGAAGAGCTGAATACAGAAAACTTGTGTACAATATGCCACAAGGTCGCCAAAGAGTCCTCCGTATATTTTGAATTCCGAAAAAAAAAAATATATATATATCTCAGTGTTGGTGGATGGTTATTGAGTCTTGTCTGGTTGATCATTACAACTGAGTAGTGATTTTGATCCTCACTAGGTGTCCCATACAAAATTTTGGCACTAAATTAATCTAATCAAATCAAAAATATATATATATATATATATACACGACTCTCCCATCCTTTTTCAATGTATGAAGGTCAAGCAGCTCAGTCCTTAGAACCAACAGCCAGACTACCCGCACATATCATTTGATTAGAGTGGTGATGGCTTGTCCAGCACCAACCACACTTTTTGGAATAGCTGAATATGCAGAACTGGGGAACAGTATGCCACAAGTTCCCCAAATGATCTTTTATATATATATATATATATATATATATATATATATATATATATAAATAAATGGTGGTACTCACTTGGAAAAATTTTGGATAGTTCCACTTGCAGTAGAACAAATCGGTACCCAAGGAAAAATGAGGAATAAAAAAAGAAAGAACCAAGAATATTAAACCAAAAATAATCATCCAGTGTTCAAGCTCTATATCCAAAGAAAAAAAACCTCCAAAACAAGTAAAAAGACAACTATGTAAAATGCTCAATACACAAAGTAGACCAAAACCTAAGATAATCTTAAGGAGCCAGGCAAACCTACCTACGTTTCACCTAAACGGATTGTCAGGGCTATGCACCGGCATAGCCCTAACGATCCGTTTAGGTGAAACCGAGGGTAAGTTTGCCTGGCTCCTTAGGATTATATATATATATATATATATATATATATATATATATAATGTTCAATACTTATCAAGAGTAGACTCAGAGTTTAGTAATTTTTCAATCACTCATCAGTAATCTCAATTTTTATACATGGAAAAACATTTTTATAATTTTTTTCTATATCAGAACAATTTCAGGAATATCTTATTATAAGCTTTTAAAAGATACCTTTTAAAAAAAAACATGCTCACTGTATTAGTTCAATGTAATGGGTCTGGCCATAATTTTAATTTTTAAAAATTACTTAAATTACAAAAAAAATGCAATTTACTCAGATGAAAATGTATACAAAGTGCTTTAAATGCTTGATCATCCACAGTCAATTTATTTCCAGGTTATTACATTTCACCTTTCCTGGCAGATCTTTTATTATCACAATGGGGAATATTTAATAACAAAAATGATAAAAAACAAACAAAAAGAAACTAAATTAAATTAATTCTGTGTATCCCCAAACACATATTTAAAAAAAAAAAATTTGGAGCCTGTTGTAGAGTTATTTCCTCAGTGGAAACTGTATTTGGACTAAATTCGGTCCTACATAGGTTCAATGTACAAAAATGTTAGGAACTTGTTATAATAAGTATTACGCAGAGTAATCTAGTTGTGGTCGCGGACTACTTTCGTATTCGACTCCCGTCGACCCTCACTGACTCCTACTTATATTAGATGGGAGAGTCTATTATCTTTCAACTAGGTGTGTTTCATCATAACATAACCCCAAGAAGATTGTGAGAGATCCATGTAAAAAACAGTCCAAGGGACAAGATATTCAGTTCTATATAGACAATTAAAAAATTGAGTATCTTGTACTTTGAACCACCTGAAGATTGTGGAACAGCTGTATAACAAACTAGGAGTTCACATGAAGCTTTAAGCCACAGAGAGGCAGCAATATTTGAATATTGGTTTTCTATATTTCTCTCATATATATATATATATATATATATATATATATCATATTATAATTCTGATTGTTTCTTCATTCCTTAATTAATTAGTTACCATTTACATTATATGCTACCAATACCTCATAAATAATGAAGGAAGATGATATGTGGAACTCAATGCAATTTCATATTGGCGTTTCTGTTAGAAAACTTTACAGTTTAAGGACATTATATGAAACTACATCATTAGAGAAATCAAAAAAAATATCTTCAGCCCTGTAATATGGATTATGAAAAATTCGTCTGTTAGATTTTCTTTTTTCCTTAATTATTGAAAATATTCTAAGGTCCTGTTTCATAGACTAAAGAATATCTTAAGCTAATGGCTTTTCTTGATTTCCTCTATCATGTTTTCTGATGTAATATTCTTAAACCATAAATTTAATAGAAATATCAATACAACATCTATTTTGGTTCATCTCTTCTTCTCCAGATAAATAGTACCTATGTTTTGTTCCTGTGAATGAACAGAGAATGGGAAAAAGTAATAGAACTGACATTAAGAATTATGAACGATTCCTGCATAGAGTTGAACCAAACATTCTCCCAATATTCCCTGACAATATTCCCATTTATTAACCTTCTACCAAAAAAAATGTGGGTAAAATCACAAAGTGTGACTGTTCACAGGTAAGGGGAATAAATGTAACCTCTGCCTGAGCAAGAAACTAGCAATTCTAGAAAATATGGGAAATGGCAGAATGCTCAACAAGAGGCAGTAGCTTGTAATGTTTGTGTGTTTGCTTAATGGCATATCAAGTACTTATGGGTCATTTAATTCCAAAATTTAATTTTCTTGGGAGTAATTTTTAAAAAATATCTATTGCTTGTAATTTTTTTTTACTATGAAAATGTATTTTTATACTTTCAGTTGTTTGCCCATAGCTGGGACCCTAAAAGGCACTCCCACACTGGGGCAGATTAGACATGAGAACGACAGCAATTAGGAAATGGTTCCACACTCCTCATATCTTCCCAATCAGAGGCCTTACTGTCAGATGTAGTTTATTGTCATACCCAGGATGGAGCTTGTAGTGTTCTGCAAGCATGTGTGCAAGTATCTGATGAAAAACGTTGGTGTAGGGTGAAAATATAACACCTACCTGCCTCCCCTGTAAAGCAAGTCATTGGGGCACCTGTGTGAATTTGCCTTATATGTCATGTTTTACCATATTTGGTATCCAGTCCTCCTCTGTTCTACCCCACCTGCCACCATCATTAATACTATTGGATTATTTATTATATACTACAAGCTGCAGGGTGGGGACCCTTTTTGATGAGTATTACATTGTTTCTTTTATTGCCTGTCAATTGTGAGACTAATATTAACCGACTTTACATCCAAATAAATCTTCTAGTTGCAGACAGCAGTAAAATCTAAGTGTCTTGTTTTTCCTTCTACATCCAAAATGGCTGAGTGGTTAGAACATTTGCTTTCTAACCATGAGACCCAGGTTCAAATCTCATCATGTTTGATTTGTCAGGAAGGTAACTTCTTGATGTTATCGGTCTGGAGGAGGTGATCTTAGTAAGACAGCTCCTTTGGAAAATTCTTCTAAACCATACCACAGGTTGACCCAAGCCTTGTGAATGAAATTGGGTAGACAGAACCCTTTGAGAGCTGTCGATGCTTGTGCTAGCATGAAGTCGCAAGTCATCGTGACCGAGGGTTTGAGCATGCTGACCTTGTTCAGGCTGTTGAGATAACACACTCTCTTCCAGAAACTGTAATGTCCACTCAGCATAGTTGCAATATAAACCATTTGGGCTGTTGAACAAACCCAAATATGTCTGAGCAGGCACCTGCAGCAGGGATTAGTTGTCTGCCCTAGTAGACAAGCATCCTTAGATATGAGCAGCCAGCAATCATATATATATATATATATATATATATATATATATATATATGAACCTCATGTGGGTACATAGAAAACTCAAGAGACAAATAAAATGGAAGATTTTTTTTTATTTTTCATTTCTACAGACATTCAACTGAGTCACCTATTTTTCAGGAATTCTTGATTTTAAAATTTTTTTTTTTTTAAATTTTTTTCTATCTTTAAAAAAAAATGAACTGTCACTCAGCATGGCATCAGAAACCAGATCAAAGAACCTGGAAAACATAGAAACTGTGTTCCTCCTGGTTCTTGTGGGGGTATTTTTTTTTATTATTTTGTAAGCACACCATCTAAATGTTTATTTTCCACCAAAATGGCTCAGACATAATTCTGATATGAGGAAGGAGTATTTTATTTGATATTATTTCAGTATTTTTTATTTAAATTTATCTAAGAGGAAAAGAACTACTTTTCCATTTCACCTTAGTTATTTAACATACTTTCGTAAAATATGTTTACTTTTCATTTTTTATTAACTGTTACCAAATTATTAGGAGGAAAATCAGTTTTTTTTTTCTTTGCTCTAAGTTTTACTTCTTTTATTTTTCCAGATCTTGTTACATGTGATCTCTATGCAACCCTATTCCAACTAGTCAAATGGAATTTTATTTTTCGAAACTAAACTTTTTTTTCAGTATTTTATTTTCAAAAATAAGATAAAAAATTTACTTCTGTCAAATATTATTTTTTCTCTTTTATCATTCTTTTCACTTCTTCTTCTTTTTCATTCTGTTTCTTTCCTTGTTATTCTTTTTATTTCTTCCTTCCTTTTTTCATTGATTTTTTTTGTTTTTTATTGTTCTTCTAATTCCTTTACTTTTTCTTTGAATTCTTTTCTTTTTATCCTTCTTTTCTTTTTTCTTTTTATTCTTTCCCTTTTCTTCTTTGTCTTTCTTCATACTCATTTTTTTCCATTTTTCTTTTTTCTTTTCATTTCTCATCACTTTCGTCTTTTACTCTTCCTTCCATTTTCTTTTCTGCTTTTAGCTACCTCCCACCTTTTGTTGTATTGTCTTACACATGCAAAATAAGAATCCAGTTATATGCAAGCTGTATTTTTTTTTTAAATCAATTAAATATCTGACTTTGTTTTAAATTTCAGCTGGTCCCCATTTTCTGTCATTTCCACAAAATACTGTCACGCAAATGGGTCATTCAGTGATATTTGTTTGTGATGCTGTTGGTGACCCAAAGCCAAGGATTACATGGACTTTTAATGTAAGTTTCTAAATAAAATATACATTACAAAGTTGTTCAATATTTCAATGATTATTTACATCATCTTTGTTGCATAATGTTATATTCCGTGCTAATAGGAATATAGACTTGACAAACATGGTGGATAAATTAAGTAAATGTTTATTGTAAAAACCAGTACAATAAGAAATAAGGTAACAGTTATGCACATGATTGTTGCAAGTCAATCCAGTAGTGAGTGCTGCTATTGGAAGGTCGGTAGTTCTCATGTAATTCTGAGTCGTACTCAACAGACCCCAGATAGATGATATTTAGCCCCCCCCCCCCCCCGAGGGTTGCATGTGGCACAGGGCCTGGTTTAACGTGGGTTTTCCAAGCTGTAAGCTCGCCCAAAAAATGCCCGTAAAACCCGCATAACGGGATCGGGTTGGTCAACCTCCCCGAATGAGACTCTGCCCTTCGGCAGACCCTCATCCGAGTTCCTCTCTGCCCTTCGGCAGACCCTCATCCGAGTTCCTCTCTGCCCTTCGGCAGACCCTCATCCGAGTTCCTCTCTGCTCAAAGGCAGAGTGTTCGACCATCAAGCCAAAAAGATTTCAGCTAGACTCCTGTAGTCTGTTGCCTTACGGATACTTATAGATAGTTACTACCTATAATGTAGAACTCAGCTCCCCAATTTATCATGCCAAGCTGTTATCCATTACTCCACATCACACATTTATTATGATACAAGCAGTAATTAAGATAACGAAGCATTTGTTGTTTGGGGGGAGGGGTATTTTATGATAAGGAGCATCCAAACCAGAATAAATACAAGGTACTAAAAAGGGAAAAAGAAAAGAAGGGGGCCCAAATCCTTTTCACCATTTTTTATTACATGCAACAATACATGACATAAATGTGAACATGGTACTTACAATAGACAAGGTTTACAGTCATTTAAGTTCTTTGGTAACAAAGAAAAGAATACTGAACTGTAACGTGACATCTGTCCTTCTTTATGGCAGTGAATGTTGGACGATTTCCTCAGAGATGAAGAAGAGACTTGAGACGACAGAGATGTGGTTCTGCAGAAGGATGCTAATGATATCATGGACCAAGTGTGTTAGCAATGATGAGATCTTAGAGAGGTTGCGAACAAGGAGGATGCTTATACTTAATATCAGGTAGAGGCAGCTGAAGTTTCTAGGACACATAATGAGGAAGGAGGGCCTGGAGAATCTGATACTCATGGGTCGAATAGAGGGAAAAAGAGACAACGGAAAACAATGCGTGACATACCTGGCGGACTTTAGCAAGTGGTTGACAGAACGTGGTCTGTGGAAGGTAGCAGATGGAAGGAACTTGTTGAGAACTGCAAGGGTAGAGGGAGGTGGAGAGCCATGATCGATTAAGGCTTATACTTATCAGGAAGAGGCAGCTGAAGTTTCTGGGACATATAATGAGAAAGGAGGGCCTGGAGAATCTGATACTCATGGGTTGAATAGAGGGAAATAGAGACAAGGGAGAACAACACATGACATACCTAGCGGACTTAAGCAAGTGGATGACAGAACGTGGTCTGGAGGAGGTAGCAGAGGGAAGGAACTTGTTGAGAACTGCAAGGGATAGAGGGAGGTGGAGAGCCATGATCGCCTGCACCATGAAAGGACATGGCACATAAAAAGGAAAGTTTACTACCTTTGAGCTAAGGTGAGGTGAAGTCGTCATCTACCAGTATATATTTTCATCCCTCATGGTGTGAGTCAAGACATCGGTTGCAACACGTGTACAACCTCTTCCTAGGACCGTACTGACTCGAATTGTATCAAGGGCCACAATTCATCTCAAATATCCTTACTGTTTCAAGGGAATTAACTCAACTCGTCTTATCTGCTTGCTAGGTGGAGAGTTCTATCTAAAACCTTACACAGTCATCTCTTGGATGCATATGTATCACCCTCCATCCTTACTTATTACTTTGTAGAGCCACTTTCCTGCAGTTACATCTGCAAGTCTTTTAAGTATGTTTGTACCTTTGTTGCATATCTAGAGATTGAAATTTTTGCCAATTCTTTTTTACAAAACTCAGATTCATTGAAGACTAACAAAAACAATAATGAAAAAGTTTACATTGCCATAAAGTGATCATATCAAAAGGACGTCAACAAAAAATCAGCTTAAATGGTTTATCAGAATCCAGTCAAGGACAAGAAATGTGCACAGCAGCTACAATCAACAACACCAGAGAGAGGATGTTATATAATACATTAGCATCAAAGGCTAATTATGCTTAAGCTTAACAGCCACCCCTGCTTACAAAGAGGTGGCTGGTAAGACTTAATATAAATTACAGATTGATTCTAAAAATATTTAAGCTGTTGTGTTTTTTTATATTACGACTTAATGATAACAATATTTTGTTACTGTTTCCTATTATTTTAATCACAATTATTAAATTCTGTACTCTTTTTTTTTAAATTATTTCACCTGAAGCAAGGCAACAATGCTACTAAGATGCATGATGTTACTGAGTGTGAAAGAATATAAAAACACATTATTAAGGAGCGAGAACAATAAAAGAAGAGGAATCAAGAAGACACGATTGACATTGCATTTAAATTCTTTAAGCTCGGAAAGCAAGGAGCCAGAAGAGAGTTCCACAAGTGAGCAGTGTAACAGAAGAAATTGTTACCATAGAACTTACAGTTATAGCTAGTCATTTCAACTGTAAAATGATGCGACTTTCCTGCCAATCTTGTAATGCGCTTAATTTGAAGAATCTAGCTGCTGTAGAGGAAAGTTCATCAAAGCAATTACCATGAAAGTATTTATAGAAAAGGCACAGAGAAGTTACATTACACTGATTGAAAAATGACTGGAGTTGAGATGCCAGGTCAGGACCAGTAACATTATAGATTCTTCTTTGGATTTTATCATTATGTATCTTCTTGTTGTAAGTTCATGTATAAGTCATTTTCCTAGCTTCTGAAATTTTTCAAGTGTCTGTAAATAATAGAGTACAGTCAGCCAAACAAGTTATAAAGAGCTGAGCGAACTTCAAGACACTTGCAAGATGGCACTGTAAACTTTTGCATCAACCAAATATAGAAAGTTGGAGGGAAATAAATCCTATTGCTGTGCACAACTGCAACAACCACAAAACAAATGTGATGCAACCACCAAGGAATGCTGTAGACCTATGAGGGTTGAAAATTGTGATCCAGACAACAAAGATCAGAATTCTTACGCTATTTACATTGTTCAGACTGTTGTCCTCATCTTTATTACCATATGTTTCAGCTGTTGTACAGTCTGGCCTTCTTCAGGTGATATATGTTAGAATTTTGAACCAAACCTTTTATTTTGTTCACAGGGGTAGATTGTTCTAATTCCACGTGCCCTGCCTTTGGACACATGGCACAGTGGATAAAAGCATTGGCTGACTGACCTAAAAAGTGACTTGACCCAAAGAGTTGTGAGTTCAATACCTGGCCACATCAGAGGTAACAAAAACTTGGAGAGTTGAATTACCAAGTGGAGTAAACTGAAAATGAGATATCCAAAGGGACGTCATGTGGAATTGGAACAATTTATCCCTATGGACTAAATAAAGAGTTGTGCTCAAAATTCCAAAGTATATCACCTGAAGAAGGCTGAAACGTTGTGAATATGGCACTAAAGATAAGGATAACAGCCCAAACAATGTAAATAGTGTAAGAATAGTTACAATACCTCATCTCAGAAATATAGACAGAATTCTTACCTCAAAAATTCATGGAATCAAGCAAATATATTCAACACAGATTTCTTTCTTTCTTTACTTTTCTTATTTATCAGTCATTCTCCTTTGTTTTTCTTTCATGGCATTCTATACTACAGGCCTGTTCATGGTGCAAAACCTCTGAGATATATTCTGTTCATTTATGATTTTCACAATTTTTTTTAACAATATTGCACAATCTTTTAATTCTGTGTTCTTCTTTTGATATACAAATCATAACTTTTTTTTTTACCTGGTAATTTTTATAGTGTTCTGAAACAGTGTTCTTCTTCTATGTGTTTTGTTCTTTGAGGATGTAGGCGAGCATAGCTCTCCACAATTTCCTATCTTGAAGTTCTTATTAATGTTTGCATTTTTACTCTCACTCCTTTCTATTCTTCTGTCATCCATTTACACAAGCTCATGAGGTTGGTTAGTCAACTTTTTCAATCTGCCCTTTTTGCCTTCAGTATGTCCTGGATTCTTCAAACCTTCTGTCTTCATTGTGTCCAAGATTTTTTTCACCTGTCTCTTTTTTATTTAACTGTCCTTTTTGTTTCCATTTTTCTTAAAATTCCTTATTGTTGTCCTTGGTATTCTCAACATCCTTCTGTAGACCTTCATCTCTGTTACTTCAAGTCCACTCTTCATCTTTGATGAAATTATCCAGCATTTAATCCTGCATAACATTAATATTACATATTGTTTCAACACTCTTTTCTTTGTTTCTTTTCTCGTAGTACTTTGAAAAGCTTCTAAAAGCTATCTTTTTCTATTTCAGTGCACCTTCAGATTTCAGTGTCATATTTTCAGACATCTGTTAATACACTTCCAAAATAGTTAAATTCCTATACTTGACTGACTTTTGACATCTCCAATTTATAGTTTGGATCTTGGGCTGTTCTTTTTTGCTAATGATCATACTTTCTGTTTTCTTACAGATGATATATTTATCATCTCTACATCTTTGCCTCTCCTATCCATATAAACTACCCCTTAACATACCCCTCTACCTTGAGTGCCCCCCCCCCGGGCATTGTATAGGGGTGAACCTTACTGGAAAAAAAAAAAACTTCTGAAAGAGATAGATTAGACTAGGAGATTCATGTTGGATATAAAATTTCTTCAGTATTTCTTCATGATTAAAATGATGAAAGAAATTATTTATCAAAACTGAATATCTGGATTTTTGATTCCTGTAAATTAATTTACTCTATCTGGTTACTGGAATATTTTATGAAATCTAGGTATCTATAAATAATGGCTGCATTAAAATATATTTATATTAACCTTTATCCCTCTATATGTGTTTTCATTTGTTGTATAAAATGTTTATCCTGCCATTGAAGGTGACTCTGATCCCTAAACAATAGTGTGTTTGAATTTCATAGTTGTGTTGCCATATCCTGCTATGGCAACAGAAAATACCTTTGAGTGAAATTAATAATAAGGATACTGCAATTGAGAGTCTGAAAAAAATGCAGTGGAAAGCGGAGTCATATTAATAATGCAGAGTGTTGAAGGTTAACTGTTCCTGATTGGTTAAATGCATTCTATTGTATTATTGGTCAGAAAAATAAAGGCTGAAATTCAAATTTTCTTGTGCAGGTATTCTTTTTTTTTTTTTTTTAACACATATATGCCTGCAGTAAATATAGTTTACTAAACTCTTCTCTACATCATAATATTTTAGCAACTGTTTTAGATTTTGCACATTGATGCCATCTCTCTTCTTTTTTTTTTTTTTCCATTTCACCCCAAGCACAGCACTAGCACACAAGGAGTTACAGAGAGTGGGAGCAAAAGTAAAGAGGTGTGATAGAGGAAAGGATGGGGAATAGATCAAGGCATCTGGAGATATATCAATTGACATTGCATTTGAATATTTGGAGATTATAGCTATCAGTGAAACAAGTAAGAGGAAGGGAGTTCCACAGACGGGAAGTGTGAGACATGAAGCCATTGGAGTAGAAGAGACGGCTACATTTAACCGTTTCGACAGTGAAATGGCGGGATTGAGATACCAACCTTTAAACCAAGCACTTTTTATATTCTAAGACCTTCCTCAACTAGTTTATTTCAGCATGCAGTCTGACAAAAAATACTTTCTGGAACTGCAAGCTTAATTTTTCATGTCTTTTTTTTTTTTATTATTTTCCATACCTTCTTTTCATGAATTCTTATTAATCTCAATAGTCATTCTGTGGAATCTCTGTATTTGACTATTTTTACTCCATGAAATTTTTTTTATTCATTCTGATGATTCACAACAGTTTTTTTTAGCACTTTCCAACTTTTAAGAAATGGAATTGAATTGTATTCTGATAATAAAAGCATGCTAAGATATTTGCTTTATTTTTAAAGTGAAGTTTTTTTTTTTTTTTTTTTTTCTTTTTTTTTTCAGGATTCATTTTCTCTGCCCCTTTCGGTGAATAAGTCTAGAGATGGCCACAGACTCTACATTGATTCTATGTCTTGGAAAGAAGTTGGAAAGTACACTTGCTTTGCAGAGAATTTACGTAGCATCAAAAACAAAACGGCTTACTTGTTTTTGCAAGGTAAGCAAAGAATCTGTTTATTTCCTCAGCTGAAGAATATCCAGTCAATAAATGGGTATGAACAGAATGCATTATATGGAAAGTAACTTAGACAGAAATAGATAAGTAGATATAGAAATAGATTGATAGGAATAGAATTAGATAGAAATAAAATTAGATAGTAATAGAATTAGATATACATGAATGGAATTAAATAGAAATAGATTTAAATATATATATATATAAATAGAGTTAGATAGAAATAAAATGCAATACTAATAGAATTAGATATATATGAATGGAATTATAGAAATAGATTTAAATATATATATAAATAGAATTAGATAGAGATAAAATGAGATAGTAATAGAATTAGACAGAAATAGAATTAGATATATATGAATGGAATTAGATAAGAATAGATTTAGATATATATGAATAGAATTAGGTAATCATAGAATTGTATAGATATATATGAATAGGATTAGTTATAGAGATAGATATGAATGGGGTTATAAAGATGGAAAGACATGAATAGAGATGGATAGATTGAGGAAGAATGGAAGAAAGTGGAACTAACTAGAAAAAAAAATGGTTCATTTTAAGAAATTAAGAAAAAATTAAATAAAAAAAAAAGTTTATCTCTAAAAGTCAATTATTTGAACAGGTACAAGCAATTAATGAATTGTAATTAATCTGTCAGTTTCAAAATATCAGTAACGCACCTGGTTGACAAATGCAGTTATAGAATGAATAGTTAAGAAGGCAACTGGAAAAATGTAGTGAAAAGAAAAAACTAAGATTTTTAGATAAAATGTTCCATTGAAACAGAAGAGAAAAGACTTCTTTAAATGCAGATCAGTTATATCTTTCCACAAACATCAAATGAACACAACTTGAATTTCTTTTTATTCCTTAGTTTCATTTCTCTTTCATTTTATTTCATTTCAAAACCTGCAAACACGCAAATGCCTCCAAACTATACATATTTGTGAACCGTGCATTCTGGGTAATTTTATCACTTTCTGTTCATCTTTTCATCTTTCAAACAAGTTGAATTGCGCTTCTGTAAGGTTTTTTTCTTTACATTCTTAATCCAGAAAAGAAGCTTGCATTTTAACAATTCATTTTTATTTTTCTAGTTTAAGTTGTAATTTTTCTTTGCTTGACATGAATATTTTAACTCATGCATTTTAGTATTTTCTGAATGAGACAAGTTGAACTTTGTCTGTGTAATTTTTCTGGCCGAGACAAAAATCAACTTAAACTTGTCACAGCCAGAAAATAGTGAAATGTATGTGTTAAAATATTAATGTCAGGCAAAGAAAAATTACAAAACAAAACTGAACTTAAACTTGTTATTGGTTAAATACTGGCAGTAGCATTTAAATCTTACTAAAGATTTTGATGTTGGCTTTTCTTATTGAATGATAGTGCTTTACTATTTCATTTAAATTTGGCTAAGAATAGAACTAAGTGGAGAGAAAATTATTGTATAATTTGTTGTTAACCATAAAGAAAGTTTTTCTTCTCAAAGAGCAAAAATGTTTTGCACACACAAAGAGAAATAAATTGTTCATGGCTATGTGGTTGTTAAGATAAAACCGGACAAAAGGGACAGGTACATTTTTGAAGAGTATCAAGAACATTGTTTCAATTACAGGTTACATAATTAACATCCATCTGTATTTCTGAGATGAGGTATTGTTTGGACAGTTGTCCTCATCTTCATTGTCATATTCACATTTCGGTCGTTGTATCCTCTGGCCTTCTTCAGGATCTGTCTATGTTTCTGAGATGAGATATTTAACTATTTACATTGTTCGAACAGTAGTCCTCATCTTTATTGTCATATTCACAACGTTTTGTTCACTCTGGCTTTCTTCAGGTGATATACATTGGAATTTTGAACCGAACCCTTTATTTAGTCCACTGGTGTATTTTGTTCTTGTTCCACGTGCCATGTTTTTTCTAAATTGCAGTTATTTTCCTTTAGTAACTCAACTCTCCAAGTTTTTTTTGTTCAACACTGCTCTGGCCAGGTATTGAACTCAAAACTCTTTAGGTCAAGTTACTGGGTTACTTCAATAAATACTTTTATCTACTGGACCATGTGTCCTCAAGGTGTTGAGTTACAAAAGCAAAATAGCTGAAACTGAGACATCTAGAAAAAGCATGGCATGTAGAACGAGAGCAATCTACCTCAGTAAATTAAATAAAGAGTTTGCTTCAAAATTCCAATATATATTACCTGAAGAAGGCCATAGCATACAACAGTCAAAATGATGTAAATATGATAATAAAGATGAGGACAACAGTCCAAACAATGTAAACAGTGCTCATATACTAAAAGCAATGGCAATCAAAATATATGCATGTAAGGAAATGGAATAAATTTCAATAAGACAATATTTTTGTTTTTATGTAACTGAGTAACAAAGGAGATAAAATAAACTCGTATGCATAAAATAGCTGGTATTCCTAAGTGGTCACCCACATAGGTACTGACCAGGCTCAACATTGCTTAACTTCCGTGATCTTGTAACAAAAGAGAAGAAAGACACTAGTATGCATGTAAAAGAAAGAAGACATTAAAAGTTAGGACTTTTGTGGGTGATATATGCACATTATTCAACCCCGTACATCCAGGCTTAAAATAGCAGGTATTCCTAAGTGGTCACCCACATAGGTACTGACTAAGCTCAACATTGCTTAACTTCCATGATCTTGTAACAAAAGAGAAGAAAGACACTAGTATGCATGTAAAAGAAAGAAGACATTAAAAGTTAGGAATTGTCTGTGGTGATATATGCGCATTACCCAACCCCACACATCCATGCTTAAAGCACCTGGTATTCCTAAGTGGTCACCCACATAGGTACTGACCAGGCTCAACATTGCTTAACTTCCGTGATCTTGTAACAAAAGAGAAGAAAGACGCTAGTATGCATGTAAAAGAAAGAAGAGATTAAAAGTTAGGACTTTTGTGGGTGATATATGCACATTATTCAACCCCGTACATCCAGGCTTAAAATAGCTGGTATTCCTAAGTGGTCACCCACATAGGTACTGACCAGGCTCAACATTGCTTAACTTCAGTGATCTTGTGACAAAGGAGAAGAAAAACAGAAGACATTAAAAGTTAGGAATTGTGTGGGTGACATACATGTACACACAAAATTTCAGTCACTAAAGGGAACGATATCCCCATGCTTAGGACCAAGGCCCTGATAGTGTTTTC
Source organism: Acanthosepion esculentum (assembly GCA_964036315.1). Lineage (NCBI taxonomy): Eukaryota > Metazoa > Mollusca > Cephalopoda > Sepiida > Sepiidae > Acanthosepion > Acanthosepion esculentum. Next base: position 11,451,210 of record OZ038503.1, read on the forward strand.
ACTACAGCATTGGTGGGAGGAACAGAGAGAGCAAGTAGAAAGTGTCACATTTGTATAGTTGTTTAACTGCACCACTTAATGACATTTTGGTGAAACTGGCAATATTAAGAAACATAATATTAAGAAAATAGTGGTTATTAGTGATCAGCAAATTAAAAAGAATCAATGTGGAATAATATTTGATGTTTGTGGTGGGGGGTCTGAAACAGGAGATGGGAATGAAATTAGAAACAGTATTGTACAATTGGCATAAGATATTTTATTGCCTAAGCAAACTAGATAGAAGTAACACATGAAAGAGAATGAAGGTGTGTCTGTAGAGATGTTGGTTTTCATATGCATGCATGCAAAGTCATATTAAAGATGTTGAGAGGCTTCCATTTGAGAATGGTTTATCTGTGGGTTCAGCAGAGTTATCAGATATGCTTGTGTAAATAAGCTTAGGACATTTATATGCTGACATTTGATATGCGGATATTTATATTTGCATGCAATGCAGCATGTGTTTCACCAGAAACCAAAGGACATCCAGAAGAAAAACATATCCCATCTAATTCCCAAAGAGGAAACAAGACACATCAAATCTCTAAGGAATCGAAAAAGAAAAGGAAACTATGCATCTTTGTCTTTCATACTGCATTTTGAAAGCCATCTAACAATTGTTGGAGGAAGTTCTTTGGCAGACAAGTGGGGCAATCTTGAAAATCTGACACAAATATAATAGTAGATTATCCAATAAGATTCAATCTCACTACACTAGAAATATGAGATGAGATTGCTAGCCATCACTTTACAGTACCAGATGTGGCATATAAATTTACCTGTTACTCATTTTATCATAAAATAAAAAGTTTTAGTCTTTCGTTGATAAAACTTTACTGGTGATTGTTATATTTATTGACCATATTTTACATGTATTTACAATTTAAAATGTTTACATTTTACTTTCACCATAATCTCTTCTTAACTGAAGTGTATACCTTCTTCACTACCTCTTCATTCAAATTGTACCACATCATCATAAGAGCTTCTTTCTGGTCACACACACTTGAGTACGAGATACTTAAAACATTGGTCTCCAATATGGGTCATATTGTATACCTGTTGGCTTAATGGCGGCAAAATTGCCTTGTTAAAAACCCATATAAATATCTTTCTCACCATTCCTACATCAAATTAGCCATGTGTGCAGGAACTCTGCTTTCAATAAAGTCATAATGACTTTCAAATGTGGCTGTCAACCAGGGTAACCTTCTCCAAAATTTGCTGGTAAATCTACCATTCCTTTTTACCGCTTCAATGAACACTAAGAGTGTTTTCAAACCATTACACCAGTTGGTTTCTGTCACAGGAAATGTGTTCTAACACCTTTGGGAATGTTTCCTGGTGAAGTGGCATAAAGCCTTCATGCTGAAATAACAGGTGAAATTTTATGCCACATCTAGTAAATTTGAGATGCTCAGCTTAATGTTGCACTAAGCCCTAATATTGTGTCATTACTCTCCATTTGGTAATCATGAACAGGCATATTGATAAATAGACTTTTACACTACAGTAAAAGGATAAAATATGTAACACTAGAAAAAATGGCTTACCTCCACTACAAAAAATACATTTTTGCACGTGTTTCATATGCAATACTCCCCAAAAGAAAATGGCGGCTTCACAAGACATATATTTAAAACAGATAGCCACCCTGAGTATGACAATAAACTACATCCACGCCCTGGGTAAGACAATAAACTACATCTAACAGCAAGACCTCTGATCAGGAGGTTTTGAGGAGCATGGAACCACCTCTTAATTACTGGTGTTGCCAGGTCCACCCTCAACAGGGGTGGTAACACTTGTTAGGGTGTCAGCTATGGGTAAATAGTTAACCCCAAAAATGGGGGTAAAGTAATATGAAAGTGTAAAAATAGGTTTTAAAACCAGAAATACTTTGTAAAAAAGTTATTACCAGCAATACATTTTTGAAGGTAAAAATTATTACATTATTACCAGCAATGCTTTTTGAAAAAAAAATATTACCAGCTATACATTTTTTTAAAAAAAAAAAAAATTACCAGCTATACATTTTTTGAAAAAAAAAATATTACCAGTATTAAGATTTTTATGAGCATTAAATAACCCATTGAGGTTGATATGCCATAAAACAAACCAAACCAAACCTAACTAAAACAGATAGATCTCAGAGTTGGATAGATTTTCATGAGAATCTCTTTTAACATATACAAATTTTAACTGTCACTCAATAAAAAGTGCTTAAAGAGGCAACAGTGAGAAGTGTGACTGCCATAGCAAACAGAAGACACATGTTTTTGGATTGTTTGACCTAAGTTCATACCACTACTCTGTCAGTCGAAGAAAACGGATTCTGGACATTTATTACAAGCCAGAAGAAACTGACTACAAAATACTTTTCTTGTATTGATCAATTTCTCTGTGGTTCAACTTGTTGAACATAAAGACATTGCGAACCATTCATGGAAGAAACACTCTACTGTCTTTTATGATTTCATTCCTTTTCTTGTTGCAATATAGGGTGTCCATAAAATCCCCTTACAATTTGTTGTAGCATACCTACAGACGAGAATAGGTATTCCCATAAATACAGTCGTGAATATTGTATGTGGTCTGCAGTTGGAGATTCATTGTGGAATTCACTTGACTCACTTCTAGCAGTCGACTACTACTTCTACACGCCGCTGGTGAATCTTATATGTGGTGTTCTTGACTTAAGTATTATCGTTCATTACCAACTTTCATGTGATTATTCTATTCAGTAACCTTCCCTAGCTTACAACACAATTTAAAAAATTTATTACAAAAGCAAATGAATAGACAAATATGTAGAAATTGTTACAAATTGAGGAGTAGCTATTGCAGTCCCCAATGAAGGGGTACACCATCTTGCTGGAAAATGATGGTTTGTTGAATCTAATTGTTGTGCCACATCAATTGCCTTTGTAATATATTTTTTTAGATTGTAAAGAGACTTTATGGGCACCCTGTATTATGAAGCAGAAAAACAATGCAGTATATTTTCTTTAAAATACACTTGCCAAGGAATATTGCTTGTCTGGTATTATTAAGTCACATATGCTACCTGGTTACCAGACATCTAAAACATAGACTACAAAATCAATATCATGGATTTCTCATACAAGAAAAGTGTTCATTATTGCGACCAGCAGCCCAATTCCAAGAAAGATTGTTTTTTTATGACAGACTTGTTCATGATTATTGTCATCTTAACATGTAATTCCAATTCCCTTTTACCTTACAGCTGCATCAGATTGAAGCAAGTTAAGCAATGTCAAAACTAGTCAGTATCTAAATAGGTGACCACTTTGGAATACTAGATGCTGTGTGTTTGGATATGCAGGTGGTGTAAAGGATAATGGCTTCAAATTGCTAATTAGAGAGCCAAGTTCCAATTTCCGTTGGGTTTGTAATATACACAATTTACTCTTGGGAAAGGTATGAATCAATGTCTTCTCTCCCTAGCTATGGGATAATTAGTAAAACTTGTATCACTAAATAATTATTATCTCCCCACAAGCAAAAAAAATTGTTACAATCTAAATAATATTTTCTGCCTTTAAATAACCTGTGAAGGGTTGATAAGCTGTAAAAGATCAATCAACTTGAATGTAAAATTAATGCCTTTTTTTTTATAATTTCAAACTACCCACTTATCTTAAAAATTTAGGAAAATATTGTCCATAATTTAATGTTTTAGTGAATTTTAAACTTTAAATTTACTGCACGTTTTTCTCTTATTTTCTAATAATGTCATGTATGGATGTCTGTACTTACAAAAATTCACACATTTATATACACAAAAAGAAATTCATTTCTATCTAAAATATTTGGGCATGTTGAATTGTAAGTTTTTCTATTTATGATTAGTAAATATAGCTTTTACTTAATAACAATATCACGTAACCGATAAGAATTAGTACAGAAATTTAAAAGATTTATAACTTTATAAATTATTCTAATTAAAACTCTTAAAAAATGAAAAAAAGATTCTTGTAAAAATTCATTATTCATCAAAAGAAAGGTTTTCCTGAAGACAATATTGGCTGTAAAAAATCTCATTCAGAAAAGCAATTAAAATCGTTTCTAATTAAGTGATGTCTTAGTTTTATTGCAGTTGTTGTTTTACGATTCAGAGCAGATTTTCTGTAACTGGGGCTTTTGTTTTATCAAAAGTAATTGATGATTTAAATTCTCCAAGTATTTCTTCATATAACTAATATAAACATTATATTGTACAAAATGAACTTCTCAAAATTTTATAAAATAAGTGGGTGTGGGTAATAGATGTAAAAAAAAAAAAAAAAAAAAATTTTTTGTAACAAAATTTGCAAAAAAAGAAATTTCATTAAAATCCAACAATTATTTGATTTTTTTAAGAATTCTTAAATATATATGTTTTTCACTGCAAAAAGTTGCCAAAATTTCTAATACTAATCTTTGAACCCCCGCTGCTGATGCAAGAAAAACAAGATTTTTAATCAGAATTATGAACATTTTCAAAAAATATGATTTAATAATCAAAAAAATCCTTTGGTCATTCCTTTTAATAATAACATAAATGTTTTGATGATATACTTTGTTTTTATTAAGTTTAGGGCATTTTTTCATCATGGTATGCTCATTTTTTCTATGGAGGTACCTATATACATACATATATACATACATATATACATACATATATATATATATATATATATAAATAAATAAATAATTGCTGGCCATTCCTAAATGAGTATTCCTGGCCACTAGGGCAGCTATCCAATCCCTTTTACAGACGTCTGCTCAGGCACATTTATATTTGTTCAACACCTGTAGTTTATAATGTAATTATGCTGTGCAGACCTTAGTTAGTTTGTGGGAGATAGCGCATTATCTGATGCGATCAACAGTCGGAACAAGGCCGGTACACTCAAACCATCATAGACAATGATTTGTTACTTCATGCTAGCTCAACCATCGACAGTTCCCAAATAGTTTTGCCTACCCAGTTTCATCTCATGAGGTTTGGGTCAGTCTGTGGTTTGATTTTCAGGCACTTTCCAATAGTGCCACATGCTGAGATCACCTCACCAGGTCGCTAGCATCAAGGTCACCTCCCTGATTAATCAAACATGGTAAGATTCAAACCCGGGTTTCATATTAACACACACACACACACACACACACACACACACACACATATATATATATATATACACGCAAACACTCGTTTTCTAAATGCTATGTCCTTTCACAACATGGGGGCTCATGACTCTCCACAGTTTCTTATCCTTTGTAGCTCTTAGTAAGGTTTGTTATTTCACCATCAATCATCACCTGTTCTGCTAACCATTTACACAAGCTACTTAGGTAGTTTATATGCTGTTTTCTCTGTCCCTCTTGCCTTCAGTATATCCTCTGAGTGTCAAATTCTCCAAACCCTCTTTTCTCATTGTGTGCTTTAGAATTTTCATCTGTCATTTTCTGATTCTAAGTATAAGCATCTTTTTTTGCTTCCATTTTCCTTAAAACTTCCTCATTAGTCATATATTTAGTCCATGGTATTCTCAGAATCCTTCTAAGCAACTATATTTTTGTTGCCTCATACACACACAAAATAAGTCAATAAGCCTGCCACTCAAAAATGAGAAAATCAGTTATTTTACACAATAAATATTTATTTTTCAACATGATCTCCTTCCTTGCCAATGCACTTAATTTAGTGGAGAATATTAATTACACTTGCCTCATTTGATCTATATTCCAATTGTAAGTAGGAAGTTCCAATCAGACAGCTTTTTCCTGGAAACTGCTACTCTGTGGAACAGATTCCTACATGTGTCCTTCCCTGGACACTACAATCTTGACCTCTTCAAATCAAGGATCAATCATTATCTATCCTCCTTATCCTCGTAATCTTCACTTCCTTCTACTTCCGCTAATATTCCTTCCTTCACATAAAACACTTCACTCGGTAACTCTCTACCATGATTTACTCTTGAGTTTTTTACTGGGTGAACTTTAGTCTAAAAAAAAAATTAATAAAAAATGTGTATGATGATATTTAAAAGCCAATTTAAATCTCTAACAGTCTACTTTCTGTGGTCTGTCCAAAATATATGGAGTCATTTTGAATAGCTCAGCAACTGTTTGCTTGGTCATGATGTAATTAATGGAGATTTTGCTGCACATGCAGAAAGAGGTGGCCTTTCATAGGGGTTATTCTGTTAAGTTCTATGCTTAGATGTTCAGCGTTTCTGCTCCTTCTCTCAAGTCAGTCTAATCTTTTCCAAATTTACCTATAGTTCAGCTTTGAAAACTCCAATTCATATTCTTCTTGTTCTATGTACCATGTCCTTTTGGGATGTAAGTGATCATGGCTCTCCACAGTTTTTTGTCGTTTGTAGCTCTTATATTTAAAATTGTTTTGCATTCCACAAGTCCTTTTTTATTTTTTATCTTTGCTTTAATTTTATCACATTTTTTTTTCACTTTGGTTTTTAATTCCCTTGAAGTCTTTTGAATCGAAGAAAAATTGACACAGCATTTTTCTTAAAAAAAAAAAAAAAAAAGGTTAATTTATATTGGAATTTTTTAGATGAGAAATTATCATTATGATCTGACTTTCTTTTCAGAATAATAATTGCATCTTGAGTGTTGTACTTATAACCCTCCAGCCTAAGCATGAAAATCTGTATGGAAACAATCCAACTCTATATGGATTGAATGAAGGATTCGGTTTAAAATTCTAAGAATGTTACTAAGTCAAATGATAGATACACAAAGAATGCAAAAGGTACAAAAACTGAAACACGTGTAAGACAACCAAGATTGACAGGCTGGGTCATTTAATATATAAAATGTCAGTACTTACATCATACTAAAACTTTCAGAGGTATTTCCACTCCTGAAAACTTGAAGATGTAGTTTTTTGTTTTTTTTAAGCTTATCACCCCAAGCAAGGCTGGAAGCCACTAGCACGCAAGGGGTTACAGAAGGTTTGGAGGAAGAGCAGATAGGAGTGGTAAAGGAGAGGATGTGGAGAAAGATAGTGGATCGATCAAGGCAAGGGGGTTACAGAAGATTTGGAGCGAGAGCAGATAGGAATGAAAGGTGAAAGGATGTGGAGAAGGGAAGTGGATAGATCAAGGCATCTCTGGAGATGTCGATTGACTTTACACTTAAATAGTTGGAGATTGTATTTGTCAGGGAAACAGAAATAAGGAAGAGAGTTCCACAGGCGAGATGTGCGAGACATGAAGCTATTGGAGTAGAAGAGACGTCTACATCTAACAGTTTCAACAGTGAAGGGGTGGGAACGGGATGCCAGCCTCGTAGGACGTTTAAATTCATGAGGCCTAGGAACCAGAGAAAGCAGCTCCTCGGAGCAATTACCATGAAAGTATTTATAAAAAAGACAGAGTGAGGCAACGTCACGTCTGTGAGAGAGCAACTGCAGACGAGATGACAGATCAGGGCCAATTACGTTGCATATCCGTCTCTGGATCTTATCAAGAACCCTAAGATAGTCTATCTCTATTGCAGTAAAATTGTCAAACATATGGCATTGTACCAAACTAAGCTAAGCTTTATATAAGGTTCATGCAAAACTTCCCAGCGCCATTTCTTGCTGTTATATTCCATGCTAAGGGAATAAACACATAACACCAGGTGGATACTAGAAGAAAGGTTTATTGTACACAATAAGTACAATATGAAATATAGTATAGGTACTTACTACCTATAGTGCAATCATTCATGGGGGTGCCGGGTTATTCTATTACATCACTTGCACAATTTTTAGCATCATCAAAACAATGCTGTCTTTGCTTTAATAGTTTTTTATTTACTGATAAGTATAGTTAAAAAAAATAAAGCAGTGGGGGAATCACTTGAAAGCAGGTTTTAGTATAGAAATGTATAGAGGATAAAATGAAGACAAGGCACTCATTTCAAAAAAAGAGACATAATGTAATTAACAACATTTTAGATTGGCAACTAGATTTCATCATTTTACAGTTGAATTGGCTAGATGTAACCATAAGTTCTTTGCTAACAGATTTTTTTCTCACACTTCTCACCTGTGGAACTCTCTTGTTTCCAGCCACTTTGATCTTTAAAAATTTTAATTCAGTGTCAATTGTTATCTACTGTCTTCTTGATTTCTCTTCTGTTATTGTTCTCGGTCTTCAATAATGTTTTTCTTTTCTTATTTTCTCACAAGCAGTAACCCCTTGTGTCTTAGTGGCTTTATTTCCTTACTTGTCGCGAAATGATTAAAAAATACATTAACAAAAGTATTAATGTTCTTTGGTGCTGAGAATGTTAAAGAAATAAGTAAATTTGGTATTTACCCAAATCGTTAATGTTTGTCAAATCAGTAAAGGTGCATTGATTAGACAAATTGCGAAAAACAAGAAAAATACTTCAACATGAACATACAGAAACTAACATCAGTCAACAGATAAAAATTTGCTTTTGCCATCTTGCTTGAGCAAAAAGAAATCTTTTTGGGTTAAGATTGTAAATGATAATGAAAAATGGATTGATTATGAAAATCGTAGTTAAATCCAGAAAAAAACTTTTACATTTCAACATCAATGGAACCTATTGAAGAAAAAAAGTCATTTTTGGATAAGTTTATAACTTGTCATGAACAATGGATTTATTTTGAGAATATAAAATGACGTGAGGGTGGTGTAATTGATACTGACTTGGAAATTGAAGAACTGAGTTCAAATTCTGGTCAAATTTGTTACGTTCACTTACATGCAAAAACCCTTGGGAAAGGTATGAGTCCATCTGTTCTCCTTCCAGCTATGGGTTAAATAGCAGGTCAGACATTGCTCGGTCGCCAATTTTGGCAACCAGTCTAGGAGAAAGACAACTTTGAATTCAGAACTCTATGTGGCTCTGACACTCTAACTTCAGCAAGATCTCTATTAGTTTTCACTGAGCCAGAGTTTTGCAAGGATCTATGTCATGGATTTATGCAACATTTTGTCACTGTAAAATTAAAATATTAGCCATTTCTTAATTACTGTTGTTCCTAGATTGACACTGATCCAGGGTGGTGGCACTTGTTAGGGTCCCAGCACTAGGCAAATAGTGACCTCCACTAAAAAAAAACTGGTGTCAAAACTCTGTAAGTATAAAAATACATTTTCATAGTAAAATAAAAACAGGAATAGATTTTCATAGTAAAAATAAAAAAAATACCAACAACAGATTTTTGTAAAACAAAATATTATACAAACTCCCAAGAAAATTAAATTTCGAGATTAAATGACTATTAAGGAGTTAATATGCTGTTAAACAAACAATTTTTAACAATTTAGCCTCAACACAATCTCTTGGAGAAAAATTCTATCTCTGATTATTGGTGTTTGTTTATCATGAATTTCTACAAAACTGGACAAAACTGTTGCGGTATATCTCTACAGTGAACAATTGCCTTGTTTGAATAAAGAATTGCAAATGATAATTCTTTTTCTGCTCAAGGGAATTGACTAGTGATTGTGTTGCAAGACAACAAACATCATATTTCAAATACAATGCCACAAACAATCATCAAATTGGAATTCTAACTTCCTTCTCAAGTGGAATATCTTCCCGATTTTTTCACCTTAAAGATTATCACTTGCTTCCCTCCAAAATAAATTACTTGTCTGGTCAGTGATTCTAAGACTTTCAAGGTTGAGAAAAGTTCCTGGAAGAATTCTTTGAATCAAAATTGGAGTCATCTTTTCACAACAGAATACACAATTTAGCTGTAATGTGACATAAGGCTGGCAATATACTTTGTTATCTAAAGAACAATTTTGTCAGAAAATGCTGGAACCTTTACATTAAATACGTTACTTTTTTGAATTTTGAAATATTGACAGTTTCCCAAGTTGACTCTAATTCATATTGTGACCTGTTCACGTGGGTGATCACATGCAAACATACATACATACATACATATAATATATATATATATATATATAGTAAAAAAAGGAAGAACAGTAAGATATGTAATCCAGTGTTCTTATTGATATTTTTATAAAACAGTGCTCAATGTAAATTTACAGCACATAAATATTATCAATTAACTGATTTAAAAACATGGTTTCATCACTACACAGGAATTACCATGTCTCAAAAACAGAAAACAAAAACTTCAAATACACTTATATTTAATTAAAAGCATTAGTTCTTCATCTTCACACAAATTTTGGAATAACTTATTTTAAAATTTACTGAGTTTTATATATATATATATATATATATATATATATATAATATATATATAGGTAGAAGTGACAGAGTACAAAAATTATCAATACTGTCCACTTTTTCAGTCAATTCATTAGCCATTTTCAAGGGGTTTTGTTTTGGTAGTGTTAATCTCTTTTCATCTTTTGACTGAGGTGTATTATTTGTATAATTTTGAATACTAGTAGAATTTATTCTGAGCCATTGCAGCTTGAGCATGGTTTGAATTTGAGTGAATGTCTTTGTATTTTTAAAAAAACTTTCAGCATGCCACTGTAATTGTTAAACAAGGTGAGCTTGATGGTGGGTGAGAGATGTTTGACATACAGGACTTCTCTTATAGTGTGACTTTTTCGGTAATTTGATTTACATAGAATTTTAGTGTTTTCGAACAGAATTTTTCTTTAGGGTTCATGTAGATCGTGGGTGGATAGATTTTTTTTTTTTCACTTTTCTCTGATAAATGACATGAGTACTCAAGGAAGTGGTAACATGCACACACATTTCCCAAAGACACTTATAGTGTTAGTTACAGTGATGTAATTTCAGTTCTAGTTGAGTTCATTAAATCCACTTATCCGCAAATAAACTTAGCAAATATATAAATCTGTCTCTTCATTTTCCTCTAACTAATAAATTGTTAAATTGTAAGGTAAACTTGTCTCTTTAGCTTTGGTTGACAACTAGTCTAGTCCCAAGAGAGTTGTTTAGAGACCTTGCAGTACACTGTGTGCACCCGTTCTCTGTATTTGGTTCTTCTAGGTGTGTGTGATTTCGCACAAACATTGTATGTGCTGATAGTCTGGCTGTTAAGTTCTAAGAACTGAGTAGTTGAACCATTCAAAACTTTGAAGATCATGGGAGAGTTTACACACACACACACACACACATATATATATATAAAAGTGAACATAGAAGTCAACACTTAGAGGTGACAGTCTGTTTCATGCTAGATGCAATCATCGGCCCGATGATTGCATCTAGCATGAAACAGACTGTCGCCTCTAAGTGTTGACTTCTATGTTCACTTTTATATTTACACACGCTCTATCTCTGATATTGAGCACTTTATCCCATAAATATAGCACACTTTAAGACTGTATTTCTTCATATATATATATATATATACACACACACATGCAAAATTGCTGATATCCCCTGACGAGTGGAGCGAGTGATTGCTGGAGGGTCTATCTATGAAACTCTAGAATTGGGATGCTGAAGATAATACCAGTTAGCTAAGTGATAAATTTTGTAGTTGGATTCTCTCTCTTTGTGTGTGTGTGTGTATATATATATATATATATATATATATATATATATATATATATATATATACTAATACTGATACTTGTTTGGGAAAAAGCTCATATAGATCAACTTGTAGATATGCCAAAACAAATCAGTACTGAGGAAAAAAATTGGAAATAAAAAAAAGAAAGAACTAAAAAGATCAGAACAGGACAAAACAAATCATCCAGCGCCTTAAGTCTTTAGTCCAAAGAAAAAAAAAAAACAAGCGAGAATTAAGACTAAAATGTAGAGTGCTCAATATGCTAAGTAGAGTGGGAATAACTAAAATAAATCCTAAAGAGCCAGGATAACCTACCCAGGTTTCACCTAAAAGGATCTTCAGGGTAAGCTGACCCTGAAGATCCATTTAGGTGAAACCTAGGTAGAGTTTCCTGGCTCTTCAGGATTTATTTCAGTTATATATATATATATATATATATATATATATATATATATATATATAAAATAACGACAATGTGATCAGCAACAATGAGGAAACGACTAGTGTATATATGGATGGGAATTACTTGAAAGCAAACAATCTCTTCAAGTGGTCAATATTTATTTTATTTGTTTACTATATATATATATATATATATATATATATATATATAATCAAGTTGTTATCCACTTTTTCTCCAATGAGTTCTTACTTAAAAATTTTCAATTATAGTGATTACAAGAAATAAAAAATTAGAGAACATGCCTCAAGTTATTTACTTTATTTCATCACGTTAAGGATGACATTAATTCAAATGTAAATAATGTAAACAAAATTCAGACAAAATAGCTCAAGTTGTTGTTTCAAGAGAAATGCTTATGATAGAATTTTTCTTTTTTAAGTTTGTTACTTTTTTTAAGAACAAAGAAAAAACAATTTTGAAACAATCTAAACAAAAAAATCTTAGCTAATCAAATCTGATGTTTTATTTACAAAAAATACATGGCACAGTAAATTAATTTTTTAATTTTGGAATTACTTATTTTAAAAGCACACACATTCATAATTATATATATATATATATATATATATATATATATATAGGTAGAAGTGATAGAGTACAAAATCTCTCCATACTGTCCATTGTCCCAATCACTTTTTCAGTCAATTCATTAGCCATTTTCAAGGGGTTTTGTTTTGGTAGTGTTAATCTCTTTCCATGTTTTGACTGAGGTGTATTATTTGTATAATTTTGAATAATAGTAGGAGAATTTATTCTGAGCCATTGCAGGTTAAGCATGGTTTGAATTTGAATGGGTTTCGTTCTATTTTTTTTTTTAAACTTTCAGCATGCCACTGTCATTGTTAAACAAGGTGAGCTTGATGGTGGGAGAGATATGTTTGACATACAGGGCTTCTCTTATAATGAGACTTTTTCAGTAATTTGATTTACATAGAATTTTAGTGTTTTCAAACAGAATTTTTCTTAAGTGTTCCTGTAGATTGTGTAGATTTTCATTTTAATCTCTTTTATTTTATAGCACAACTAAATATATTAACGTATGAATTGTTTCCTTGAATTGAACCATTTGGATGAAGTGTATTGAAGTTGAAATTATTTTAGTCTTTAACTTCAAATCTCAAAGGCAATTGGTCAAAACTAACATCATAAGCAGTTTAGTTTGTTGAAAAGCGGTCCAGCCTGTTTTAGTTGATGGCTTCAGAGTCTATGTTCTCCACACAAAGTAATGAAAATTGCCCAGTTTTGTCCGTGTATTGTTGATGTGTTCTTCTTGTTTGACATTTGGCTTTAACAACTGATCTATCATCTGTGATGACAAATTCTTCTCCATTTTCACATCAACAGGATGACTGAATGTCCAATTTCTGGAGAGAAGCCATGAGTTGATCCGAGTATTTTTTTTTTCTTTGACCACACCCTATTTTAGTTCCATCTCTGAATTCAGAATACATAATTTATTTTGGGTGCATTTAGTTCTTCCATTGAAGATATCAAAAATCGAGATATGCTAAGTAGATTAGTTGAGGAAAATTGGTAAGAAAAATATTTAATTTCCCATAAGCAAGAAAGGGAAATCAAACAAAATGTGGAAATAACACAACATTATGAATGAAAAACGTGTACATTTTGCATTTTGATACAAAAATTTTATTCTAACAAAGTTCTTTTTCTTGTATGATCTTTCTTTTCAGATTCAAGATTTGATTTTTATGAGCCTGAATGTAAGAACTTCTATATTTTCACTTGCGTTTGTTTTTGAAAGAATACAATGGGAATATTCCTAAGTATCTAATGCATTTTTGTGAAAATTTTGCTTCTGTGTTTTGTCAAGAAAAACAAAACATCTAAATATTTCTAAAACCTTTTTAACTAACACTTTGCACGAAACAGTTCTTTACAAATACTTAACTAGCATAGTACCTGTCAAAAATGAAAAGATAATTTATGTATGGGTTCAGCCTCTTAAGGCTGCACCTTCCTTATTGTATTTAAAAGCTTTGACTCAGTCACAATCAGTCCTTGATCCCTAAAAAGACCTGTGCTGAAGGACTAGAACATTTTCTTGCACTAACTGCATGTACACATGTGGGGCTCCTCATTAATTGTTACCTTGTTGTATCAAATATGCTATCATTATGATGGGTAATGAATTCTGCCTGAGATCAGAACATTTGAACATTCTGTCTATGATTGGAGTATCTGTGCAGTCTGTCTATGATTGGAGTATCTGTGCCTTCTGACATTGATCAGAGTATTTGTCTATCATTGTAGTATCTGTACACTCTGACTAGGATCAGTGTATCTGTGCACTCTGTGATCAGAACATCTGTCCCACTATATCTGTGATTGGAATAGCA